>OU426979.1:71317811-71925311 GCA_911387785.2 Aelia acuminata | reverse complement strand
TGAATGCCCCTCGAAAGGGAGGGGTCCTGCAAAAACCCTCACAGGTAGTGGACCCTTTGTTGGCTGGGGTCCCTGGGCGCAGGTACCTTACCCGGCATATGGGGGCTCTAATGGTCATGCTTCCTAACCTTCCCAGGACTCAGTTGCATAATGAGGCCATTTTCCTTATTTTAGTAAAGCTCTTATAAATATAAAGATAGGTTTTTAAAAAAAAAAAATATTTATTGCTTAAAATTATTATCTCAACGTTAAATGATTACCCCTTTAATAGCGAACAGAAAAGAAATCGTGTTATTACAATGGGATTAGAGATAATATAACTTAATTATATTTTAAAATTTTTTAACTCTATAAAAAAACATCCAGCAACTAAATGTGATCAGAAAACTAATATAATAATAAAGAACAGTAATTGGTTGGGGGTACGGTCAAAATAAGCACAAATATATGATATTTACATATTTTATTGTAGCCGACGTTTCGACCCAAATTTTAGGTCATCCATATTATTCATCTTGGTTATCGATTTTAAATTTGCGATTTACACACCACTTTGTATTTTGTATACCTACTACATTTCATCTTAAATAATTTATTTTTTTTCCAAGAGAAAAGATTTGGCTCCGCCGGGAACCGAACCCGGGTCTTCCGCGTGACATGCGCGGTATGTTAACCATTGCATCACGGAACTTGCTTCCAAACGGTGCTAATTCTTAACGAACGTCAAGAGATGCCCAAAATTGGACAAAAATTGTCCACCTCCCGTAAATACTCGCAAAACTTGTGAGATCGTGGGAGTGATGTCAGTGAAGAGGAAGGATTTGGCACCGTTTGAAAGCGAGCTTTCTTGTGAATTAATCTTTTCTCATTTGAATTTAAAATCTTTTCTCTTAAATAAAAAATAAATTATTTAAAATAATTTAAAAAATAGTTGGTTACCCACAATAATGGTTAAATCAATACATTTCATCTTATTTACATAGGCTTCATTGTTACAGACCATTGTAACCTCATTATATGTTCACCTATGTTTTATATATTTCTCTACATTACCTCAGATATCCCATTTTAAGTTTTATCTCATTTATTACTTTCATCATGGCCTTCCTTTAAGAGCCATAATTTTTAAATTCTACAAAAATAAGTTTATGTTTATTTTATCTAACTTATTTAATATTGTTTAATGTTTCACATACATTTATATCTGTTTATATAAATTATCTGATTGGTTGTTTTTTTGGTTTTTCTCATTTAGCCCTGATGATGACCTAAAATTTGGGTCTACACGTCGGCTACAATAAAATATGTAAATATTATCTACTAATTTGTGCTTATTATTTTGACCGCACCCCCAACCCATCCTGTTCATTTTATCTACGGTCAATTATCTTCCACCATCATTAAAATAATTATATCAACAGGCTTTCGTAGAAACTGCACACTCTTATTATTTTAATAAATCAGAAGGTACCATGCCATCGTACTTTTAAACACGCTGTAAGACAGTGAAAGTTATAAAAAAAATTTTTTTTAGTTACTTCAATTTTTTTGAAATGATATATTTCGCATCGAGAATGAATTTACCCATGAATACTTACTTACATGATTTGAAGTACCAAGGTGTGAAAAGTCGGAAAATACACCCTCAAAAACAGATCCTTAAAAATTCACCAATTGAAGGCTATACGACAGAACGCAAAGACAGAGCAAAAATAATCCTTACTCTGTTTTAATACCTAAAAAATGGTAAAATATTTTAATATAACATAAAAAGGAGATGATACCAATGACCCCCCAGGGTAGAGGCAAACAAATATATACATTAACATGTAGAATAATAAAACGGATTGTTATTCAATAATTTTACCGTAGTTTTTCTTCTCTCCAAAATATATTTGGACCCTGTTTCATTATCAAACTAATAGTAATTGTAAATTGTTCTTAATGAATATAAGAATAAATTATGGTTATAGGAAGATCAAAAAGTCCCACATAGTTTCTTAACGCATATATTTCAGCGAGTCATCTTCAGTGTGGTAATTATTCATCTCATTTAAAACGTTCGTCATCAACATATAGCTATGGTGAACCATCTTCAAATTACTTATAATGAATACTGCCTCGTTGTATCATTCTCTAGCTGTAGTTACGTTAAGTAGATGACCAACATATTAAATGTGAAGAACAATTAAACTGAAGATGGCGCGCTGAAATATATACGGACATTTCAGAAATGTGAAAATTCATTAGACTGAAATTAAATTAGACTGAAAAAAAAATTAACTTTTACCCTTAACGTCTGTTGGGTTCGTCACCGAAAAATGGGAACGTATTTTTCCCGAAATGTAAAAATAGTTTGTTTTATATTTACTAATCACATATTTTTGTCATATAAATATGGAATAGATAGAAAGAAACAGGTAGGTAAGTAGACAAATATAGAAAGAAACACCAAAAATTAATATTTGTCTACCCTTGGGAATTAATGTGTTAATCAAGAATTATAGAAATTCGGCCACTTAAAGTTTTCTCACTTTGCTTCGCCATAAGGCATAAACCAGTGCTGCTACGGGCTTAACACACTATGAGCGGGGCTGGTATTTGTACCCGTTGCGAGGATTGCCACTTAAAAGCGGGACAGGTATTACCTAGTATCCGTTTAAAATAAGTAATTTTAAGTGACACAAGGGAAGAATAATGTTTTATCAAATATATGGATCAGTGTATTTTTACCAAGAACACATTACACATAACATACAAAGTCATCATAAATAACAAAATTTGTTTGCTTCTCTTTTAAATTTCACTTATGCTATGTTTATATTTCCGAACTTCGTTTATTGAGAGTTTGACGAAGTATTTGTCGTCTCGAGTCTCACTAATGCTTTCCGTTTAATAAATACTTGTCACGGCGTTTATTTTTTATTTACACAGGTCTTATAGTATTTTTCTGCAATATCATTTTAAATTATTACTACAATATTTATCAAATATAAAAATATAAATAAAATTGTATAAAATATAGTTGCAGATAAGGCCCATTACCAAATTTATAGTAATGGTTAGATTACCATTACTTTTATGTTTATCAAGTTTATTTTCACACGGATATATTTTGCTTAGCTGGGAAATTGGCTCGCTACGCAGCACTGTCCTATATCCTAACCTAGCCGCTCATGATGTATCAAGGGATCGCGGCAGGATGGCTCTAGTAGCCACCTTTCCCAAGATTTGTTTGATGGCCTTGTCAATTCAGTTTTCTGAACGTTCAATTGATGCCAAATTCAGTTGATTATGGCTTGGCCCAACTTTATACAATTGGTAATTCTGGAGTTTTTAGATCTTGAAGAGGCGGTACCTTCTATCTGGAATCCGCAGTACGCTTACCACAAAGATGGGGAGGGATAAGATATACGAGGTCTGGAAACGGATACAAAGCAGACTCAGCGTTGAGTGTTCTTTAACAGAGCTGAAAAAGAAAAAAGAAAATTTGTTGGCGACATTTGGGAAACTGGCGATGAAATTTAATAGGGGAAATAAAAGCCCTAATGGTTTGGATATTAGAAAATAACATCGTATTTGCAAAAAGAGAGATTTTATGGGTTTTATCTTTTTTGTTTAATTTAATAATACTTTTATAACAAGAGTAATATATGTATGTACAGAGTGGTGCGGGTCAGGCGCATGAGTTCAAAAGGTCATTGCTCTCTACTTCCCTTCCAGTGGGCGCGCATATGTAATTCGTAACTTCAGCGCGGTCATGGTGTGCACCATGCCTTTTTTTTTAGTCATTAATGTTTTTGTTTTTTTTAGTATTATTCTAAATTAAGTGTTTGGCATTTACACCAAATACCATATATATTAATGTCTAATTAATATTAGTGTATTTATATTAAATTACTGTCCTTTTTCTGTTAGTTTATGATAGAGAAAAGAACAAAATCCTTTAAAAAGCGGCTGGCACATTGAGTGCGCCAGCGCGCCCCACCAGGACGGCTGAAGCTAAGGCGACTCGGAAGGGGGGATTCAGTTGCTGCAATGGAGTGGTCCGTTCCGCAGCGTGTTTTTTGTGTCGAATCCTATCTGTCGAACGGTGGCTCGTGCATCAAAGTGCAGCGTGCTTTCCGTTCCAAGTACAATATCGAACCTCGCGGAGCGGTCCCGGATCGAAAGCGAATTCTCACCTGGGTTAGAGCATTTGAGAACACCGGAAATGTGTACACGATAAGAAGGGGGCCTCAGAATACCGTCACCACCCCCGAGAACATCGAGAGGGTTCGAGCTGCGATTATAGAATCCCCCAGGCGTTCAACTCGGAAACTGGCCAGCGCCCTTGGCATTTCGAGGCGTTCCATTCAACGAATCATTAATGATCATCTTCATTTGCACCGCTACAATATGGTATATACATATATTGTATTACTTAAATTCTTTCTAGTCAGGAGAATCGTTATTAATTTTTAATTGTAGGTTTTTAAAATCTCACCCCCTTCGATTGTAATATATAGTATTCATTCCAATAATGAACGCCAGACCGTCTTCTTCTCCAGTAAATAGTTATACAAAGGCTATTATAAATTGCCAATGTTGTACTAATTAATATTTATATTAATATTAGTGATAATATTTACTGACTATGGCAGACATTTATTTACAATTTAAGATATTTTTTATGAATGATAGAATTTCGTTGATATAAATTTGTACTTGTTTAACTAAGTTTTTTAAGTTTCATGATATTATATATACATTAAAGATGTGATGGTATTAAAGAGGTGCCCAATATCATTTTCAGATAATATCTCTTTGCCTATGTAACTTTCTTGAGCTCTAGCTTCCATTTGAAGGTGGCATTGGTGCCAGTGCCGGTGCGGCAACTTGGCTGAGCCCCTAGGTCTTCCAGGATGAGTAAAATAAATGATCAGACACAATTCGTATTTAAGGTGCTCATTATTTACGATTTATGTATGTTAGAGATATAATTCAAATGATGCTGAAAAAGATCTTTTTGTTGTTGGAAAGCGGATTGTGTTTCCGAATGCCATTTTCCTGGTTTTAATTTAATCTCAAATTATTCAAATGCATTCTTTTTTTTATTTTTGTTTTCTAAAAAGTGCTGGTATATAATAATGTTTCGTTTTCAGGAGCCTGAAAATGAACTGGATGATTCATCGACTAATGAGCAGGCACAACTTGTCACAACAGAATGTTTGGAACTGGAACCTGATGAATTCAGCGAAGAAAGTCGTGAACCTTCGTGTGGCGATGAAGAAAGATGTCAGGAATCATCAGCGGAAGCAGCTCCAGATGACCAAGGCGAATCTCCTACAAGAAAGAAGAGGAAGACCGAAAATAATGGAAACGACGACAAGCTTACGGAGGAGGCCTTCAACTTGTTAAAGCAAGTCGCAAACAGACCGAAGCCTGCAAAAGATGAAAGTTATTTGTTTTGTGAACTATTGTGCCTTAAGTTGAGAGCGCTTGATGCCGACACTCGCGAGATAGCGATGCACGAAATCAACAACTTGATGTTTAATCTAAGAAATAAAAAACAAAATGTTATCGATTGCTGTTGAACCTTTGTTATTATCCATGAAAGAAAATCATGAATATTAAATTAAAATACAAGTGCCAAGTTCTGTTTTGTGAAATAATACTGACTTTTTTTTTAAGCTTAACTTTTTTTGGAGCAAAAAATCGTGTGTACCCAAATGTTGAACAAACATTAGTTAATATTGACTAAGTTGACTAGTTAACATTAAAAACCAAGTTTTTAAATTAAAAAAATGTGCATGTGTATTATATTTTTACTTCATATTTTGTACACTATGTGTAAATGTTGACATGAATTTTGTACATAAATGTATATAAACTGTAATCATTTGTATATAATAAAACTGTATTTTTCGATCTCCTTTGAAGTATGTTTTTCTTTTTGAATTTTAATTATAAAATTAAATTTGAATTTAAATTAAAAATAAATTGAATGATAAAATTCCATTCCGTTTTATTTTTTGTTGATTGGATTTTAGAGATTAAATTTTAATATGTTTGAATGGTCAAAAAGTAACACTTCTTTAAATCTAAAAATTAAACATATTTCATTTACTTATCCTATAAAATTTACAGAGTTTTTTGCTTTTCCTTTTCACCTTCCTTAACTTACCCGTAATACAGATTTCATCATGGTTGTGCAAAATAAAAATAATGATTTAGTTTAAGAAAATAGAAAATGAAGTAGGTACTCTTATTTGTAATAATAATAATAATAATAAAGGCTTAACGAACCCGAAGGTTCGATGCCGACACCACCACTCGCTCCCTGCACACCTCGATCCATCGACCGTCTTCCAGACCCATCTTCGATAGATCCGCCCTAACACAATCCTCCCACCTCCGTCTAGGCCTCCCCCTCGGACGTTTCCCATTTGGCACCGCGCTTATTAATCTTTTCGGGATTCGTTCACAGCCAAGTTTCGCAATTTTACACGCCCATTTTATTCGTCTTGCTTCAACCACGTCAATTATATTTACTGGGTAAAGCTCGCTCAGTTCGGCGTTATGTAAGCGTCTAAATTCTCCAGTTAGTTCATCCCTCTTCGAATATTCTGCGCAATACTTTATTTTCAAAAACTCTAAGCCGTTGCTCATCCCTCAATGTCAGCGGCCAAGTTTCGCATCCGTAAAGGACCGTTGGAAGAATAATAGTTTTGTAAATTCTAAATTTTAACTTTCGGGACAGAAGGCGTGAGCTAAGCATTTTCGCGACTGAAAAGTAGCAAGCATTACCGGCTTTTAATCTAGCCTTAATTTCCTCATCGATTTCGTTTTTTCTAGTTACCATCGCCCCTAAATATCTAAATTTCTGTACGTGTTTAAACGTATTCCCCCCTACATTGATATCAGCGAAATCCTCACCACTTCTACGACTAACCATATATTTTGTCTTATCCGTATTTATTTCTAGTCCAAGTTCTTTTCCGGCTTTCATCAACGTTTTTGTGTTCATTTCTATGGTTTCCACGTCCTCCCCAAGCAATACCAAATCGTCGGCATATCCGAGCATGGGTATATTCCCTCCCAAATTCAAACCCTTTCCGGTACGTGTCACCTCCCTAATGGCATATTCCAGCGCTAAATTAAATAAAACAGGTGAGAGAGAATCTCCTTGTTTCAAGCCAGAGCACTCTTATTTGTAAGATATTAATAATTTGTTGTTTTTTAATTAGTGTCAAATAATTTTCTCTTATAAAAGTTATTTTTAAAAAATTAACCGAATGTATTGTTCATTAATTTATCTTTTCCATCTTTGGGAATTTTATTAATCGTCATTTATCCAGAGACGGCAGGATTATAGTTCCACTATTATTATCAAACATTAAACCGCCACTGTAAACATTTCTTGGCGTATAACGTCCCTTATCAGTCTGGTGAGTCATCAATCGCCTACCCTATTTGATTTATTTCCTTTGCGATGTTATTTTGTGAATTATCAAGTCGTTATTTGCATAATGATAAGGACGGTAGTTTAACATTGTTATCCGAAGTGATCTTAAACACAGACTGTTATAAACATTCGAGAAAATTAATATGGTGATACGGTATCTATGAAGTGGAATGTTTATTTACCCACAACGTTAAAAATAGGAAATAAAAAATTATCATGAATAAATAACTTCATAAAGTGACTTAAAAATACAACAATGTTCACTATTATAGAATTTATCTTGACTAAACGTAAAGAACATTACCTGTTCTACTGCAACATTACCTGTCATCATTTATTTATTTATTTATTTACCATCCAGCTACCATATTTACATACATACCATATTTATTATCCATGCCTCACAGGCAATACGGGTATAGCAGTAGTGGGGTGTTACGCATGACTGCGCAACAACCCACTACTGCTAGTGAACCATTACCTGTGATCAGTATGTAAAGCGAGTACCATGATAGTTGTGGGGAAGGAAAATACATGTTTGAGATCCCCATAACTCCCCCAGGAATGAACATTTGAAATCTGAACAATGCTTTGCAATGATCAAATTATTTTATCCTATCAAACCGCGTTCCATATTAGGATTCAAATTAGCTTAACAGGTCTCCTTGCCTCTGGTTTTGCAGTCTTCGGAATGGATTCTGTGAAATTTATTATTTAAGTTATTATTTCTGGAGCATAATTAATTTTGACCGAATTGGTATTAGGTTGTAAGTTAGTTGTTAATGTTGTTGTAATTTTATTTGGTTTTTTTCTGATATTGTTCAAGTATTACAGTTCTGATAAAACAGTTGTTGGAGTTATTTTACTGTAAAACAACTATTTTATATATTGTTTATACTACCGTATTTTACAATAGTGTAATATATTGTGTATTTAGGAACATATTTTTTCATAGAGGTATGGTACAATAGCAGAAAAAAAAAACACTGTTCCTACTCACTGTCGTGATTATGCTGCAGTGACTAAAAATGTCCCCTTGTACGCCAGGCTTTAGTTAAATAGAAAAATCGTTCCCTTCATCATTAAAAACAGTTATAAATCTGACTTTGTGACAGATTCGTATTTACAAAAATACACTGCACCTTATTACCTACTTTGTAGAAAGCGTTGAACCAGCGGATATATTCGGATGAAGGGATTGCTGAGTGGGCAAAAGCGTAAGGAAATAGGCGTTGCCCCACGACAACCGACATGCGAAGATTGCAAGTTCAAAACCCTGAGGCAGTGGAAATTTGATAACAAGTGGCACGAATCCTCTAACTTCTATCCTGGCGCGGGAAACGCCGTATAGCCGTATATGTGACGAAAAAAAACAAAAAAAAAAACAGATATGTCCATATTTAGCATTTCTTAGTCTCGTATGAATCCACTAAGGGTGCAGCCAGCTCATAAACTTTTAAGTTAATATAGAGGGCATCCTTTTTCCTAGGGATGGTCCCAGAAAAAAAATTCGGTGGTGGGATGGGTCATTAGTAAAAAAGAAAAGAAACAAAATCACATATGAAAACTCACTTAACTACCTTTAGTAATGATAGAAAGAAGCTTTGTTAAATTAATATACGTAAATAGTACTGTGCTAGAGAATATTTCACAAATTAGGTGCTTAAATTGATTCCACTAATGTTGTTCTTAAATAATTTGGAGGGGAACGCCCGAATTTTAAAGTAAATTAAAATAGTCAGCCCTTCGCTGTCAATCAACTTTCCAGAAATCATTTTTATTTGTTCTGATAAAATGAATAAAAAGACATTTTTTCACCCAAAACTTCTAATTTTATCCCATACGCAACTTTTTGAATCCTAGAGCCAACAAACATTTGTATCTCAAGGCTACAAAGGTTTTTTTTTTTCAAAAACATTACGTAAGAATGTTACATAAATATTTTTGCATAACATTGAAATATTTCAAAAAGTATAATAAATAAAATGTATATTATATTTACGTCGTATTTAAATAAGGTTTTTAGCGAAATATTGGAGGTAACTTGGATCCATATTTTATACTGAAAAGGTAGATGGGATTCACTAATAAACGTCTTCTAACTAAAAACATTTTTAAATAAATATTAAAAAGAAGCTATCAAGCATCTAGTAATCATCAACCTAATAGTTTCTATCAATCTAATAGTTACATCATCAATCTAATAGTTACATAAAATGGATCAATTATAATGTAGGGTAACTGTACCAATGGTTGACAGGTTAAGAAAAAAATATTAAATTATTGACACTGTTTACTAAAATATTGATGTTAGGTTAATCTTTGTTATGAATTTAGTTAGGCCAATCCCTCTTGAAAACTGAGAATACAATATCCTATGGTTTACATTTACGGTTTTTACTGATATCAGAGTAGGTATCAGTAAAGAGGAAGGATTTGCTCTGCCTTGAGCCGAGCTCTGTGGTGTAGTGGTTAGCATCCTCGCATGTAACGCAGGAGACCCGGGTTCTACTCCCGGCGGAGCCAAATCTTTTCTCTTCAAAAAATAAATTATTTTTAAATAATTTAAAATGGTGGTCAGCCACGAACTAAGATTAGATTAATTAAAATAATTTTTAAAAAATTGACTTATGTCAATAAATATCATAAATTGGACAAAATTTGTCCACCTCCCGCTACTACTCACAAAACTTGTGAGATAGGGGGAGTAGGTATCAGTGAAGAGGAAGGATTCGCTCTGCCTTGAGCCGAGCTCTGTGGTGTAGTGGTTAGCATCCTCGCATGTAACGCAGGAGACCCGGGTTCTACTCCCGGCGGAGCCAAATCTTTTCTCTTCAAAAAATAAATTATTTTTAAATAATTTAAAATGGTGGTCAGCCACGAACTAAGATTAGATTAATTAAAATAATTTAAAAAATTGACTTATGTCAATAAATATCATAAATTGGACAACATTTGTCCACCTCCCGCTACTACTCACAAAACTTGTGAGATAGGGGGAGTAGGTATCAGTGAAGAGGAAGGATTCGCTGTGCCTTGAGCCGAGCTCTGTGGTGTAGTGGTTAGCATCCTCGCATGTAACGCAGGAGACCCGGGTTCTACTCCCGGCGGAGCCAAATCTTTTCTCTTCAAAAAATAAATTATTTTTAAATAATTTAAAATGGTGGTCAGCCACGAACTAAGATTAGATTAATTAAAATAATTTTTAAAAAATTGACTTATGTCAATAAATATCATAAATTGGACAAAATTTGTCCACCTCCCGCTACTACTCACAAAACTTGTGAGATAGGGGGAGTAGGTATCAGTGAAGAGGAAGGATTCGCTCTGCCTTGAGCCGAGCTCTGTGGTGTTGTGGTTAGCATCCTCGCATGTAACGCAGGAGACCCGGGTTCTACTCCCGGCGGAGCCAAATTTTTTCTCTTCAAAAAATAAATTATTTTTAAATAATTTAAAATGGTGGTCAGCCACGAACTAAGATTAGATTAATTAAAATAATTTTTAAAAAATTGACTTATGTCAATAAATATCATAAATTGGACAAAATTTGTCCACCTCCCGCTACTACTCACAAAACTTGTGAGATAGGGGGAGTAGGTATCAGTGAAGAGGAAGGATTCGCTCTGCCTTGAGCCGAGCTCTGTGGTGTTGTGGTTAGCATCCTCGCATGTAACGCAGGAGACCCGGGTTCTACTCCCGGCGGAGCCAAATCTTTTCTCTTCAAAAAATAAATTATTTTTAAATAATTTAAAATGGTGGTCAGCCACGAACTAAGATTAGATTAATTAAAATAATTTTTAAAAAATTGACTTATGTCAATAAATATCATAAATTGGACAAAATTTGTCCACCTCCCGCTACTACTCACAAAACTTGTGAGATAGGGGGAGTAGGTATCAGTGAAGAGGAAGGATTCGCTCTGCCTTGAGCCGAGCTCTGTGGTGTAGTGGTTAGCATCCTCGCATGTAACGCAGGAGACCCGGGTTCTACTCCCGGCGGAGCCAAATCTTTTCTCTTCAAAAAATAAATTATTTTTAAATAATTTAAAATGGTGGTCAGCCACGAACTAAGATTAGATTAATTAAAATAATTTTTAAAAAATTGACTTATGTCAATAAATATCATAAATTGGACAAAATTTGTCCACCTCCTGCTACTACTCACAAAACTTGTGAGATAGGGGGAGTAGGTATCAGTGAAGAGGAAGGATTCGCTCTGCCTTGAGCCGAGCTCTGTGGTGTAGTGGTTAGCATCCTCGCATGTAACGCAGGAGACCCGGGTTCGACTCCCGGCGGAGCCAAATCTTTTCTCTTCAAAAAATAAATTATTTTTAAATAATTTAAAATGGTGGTCAGCCACGAACTAAGATTAGATTAATTAAAATAATTTTAAAAAATTGACTTATGTCAATAAATATCATAAATTGGACAAAATTTGTCCACCTCCCGCTACTACTCACAAAACTTGTGAGATAGGGGGAGTAGGTATCAGTGAAGAGGAAGGATTCGCTGTGCCTTGAGCCGAGCTCTGTGGTGTAGTGGTTAGCATCCTCGCATGTAACGCAGGAGACCCGGGTTCTACTCCCGGCGGAGCCAAATCTTTTCTCTTCAAAAAATAAATTATTTTTAAATAATTTAAAATGGTGGTCAGCCACGAACTAAGATTAGATTAATTAAAATAATTTTTAAAAAATTGACTTATGTCAATAAATATCATAAATTGGACAAAATTTGTCCACCTCCCGCTACTACTCACAAAACTTGTGAGATAGGGGGAGTAGGTATCAGTGAAGAGGAAGGATTCGCTCTGCCTTGAGCCGAGCTCTGTGGTGTTGTGGTTAGCATCCTCGCATGTAACGCAGGAGACCCGGGTTCTACTCCCGGCGGAGCCAAATCTTTTCTCTTCAAAAAATAAATTATTTTTAAATAATTTAAAATGGTGGTCAGCCACGAACTAAGATTAGATTAATTAAAATAATTTTTAAAAAATTGACTTATGTCAATAAATATCATAAATTGGACAAAATTTGTCCACCTCCCGCTACTACTCACAAAACTTGTGAGATAGGGGGAGTAGGTATCAGTGAAGTGGAAGGATTCGCTCTGCCTTGAGCCGAGCTCTGTGGTGTAGTGGTTAGCATCCTCGCATGTAACGCAGGAGACCCGGGTTCTACTCCCGGCGGAGCCAAATCTTTTCTCTTGAAAAAATAAATTATTTTTAAATAATTTAAAATGGTGGTCAGCCACGAACTAAGATTAGATTAATTAAAATAATTTTTAAAAAATTGACTTATGTCAATAAATATCATAAATTGGACAAAATTTGTCCACCTCCTGCTACTACTCACAAAACTTGTGAGATAGGGGGAGTAGGTATCAGTGAAGAGGAAGGATTCGCTCTGCCTTGAGCCGAGCTCTGTGGTGTAGTGGTTAGCATCCTCGCATGTAACGCAGGAGACCCGGGTTCGACTCCCGGCGGAGCCAAATCTTTTCTCTTCAAAAAATAAATTATTTTTAAATAATTTAAAATGGTGGTCAGCCACGAACTAAGATTAGATTAATTAAAATAATTTTAAAAAATTGACTTATGTCAATAAATATCATAAATTGGACAAAATTTGTCCACCTCCCGCTACTACTCACAAAACTTGTGAGATAGGGGGAGTAGGTATCAGTGAAGAGGAAGGATTCGCTGTGCCTTGAGCCGAGCTCTGTGGTGTAGTGGTTAGCATCCTCGCATGTAACGCAGGAGACCCGGGTTCGACTCCCGGCGGAGCCAAATCTTTTCTCTTCAAAAAATAAATTATTTAAAATAATTTTAAATGGTGGTCAGCCACGAACTAAGATTAGATTAATTAATATAGTTAAAAAATAATTGAACACAAATAAACCAACCGAATAGCTTATTTAACTTGACTTCCACCTTAATAAAACAGGGTAGCAGGAACCAAGTTTTCAGGCTACTAGAATATTTGCCATTACAACCTCTCAAAAATAAGCTTGAGTTTTCATCACACTAATGTCGATGGCAGCACATCTAACTAGTATTACTTAGCAAATTACCGCCAAATTTTGAACCAAAATAATCAACCCTGAATCTTATTATTTACACTTTTTGTGCAAAATGTCAACTATTGGAGCACTGTCAACTATTGGTACAGTTACCCTACTGGAGGTACAAATAAAAAATTGAAATATCTGGTTGTTTGCAAAAATAATGTAATGTGTAACCAATAAAAAAAATGTTTGTAGTGTGGAGAATGGCTCCTGAAGCTAAAAGGTTTCGCATTGAATAAAGCATGTTACATAATTTATTTTATCATATTTATGGATCAGTAAAAAAGACACACTTACAAAAACTACAAATCTTCCAATCCAAAATATTACGACAAGTAACTGACGCACCTTTGTACGTTGGTAACAAAACGTTACATACCGACTTACAACTACTAACTATCGACGAACAAATAAGGACTCTCTATTCCGGCTTCCATATCAAATTACACGGACATAACAATAGACTTATTAATGACATGGCCAGGACTGAGATGCCTTTTATTAGGCGACTGAAAAGGAGTTGAATGAGGGACCTCCTCTCCTGAAACAAGTCCGGGATGATGTACTGCTGGGCACTATCTTCCCTCATGCCTAAAATGCCAACATCACAGCAGTGTGTGATTGTCGCAGCACACAGCAGTGATCATATTTGCTGATTGTCGCTTAGGTACGACGTACTCGTATGTAGCAAAAAAAAAAAAAAAAAAATTCATCTGATTTAATTATCACCAAACCGGAGGAAGATGATTAGAGAAATTGTATGCATTATTATGTTAGTTTTAATTTATTTCACGCTGAAAATGTTTATAGTTGACATCCCCTCCCAGACTGCCTATGCTATCTACTCTATTAGAGATCCATCATAATAAATATCCAACAAATGATTTCATGAGTAAGTTATTTTCATAACAGGTCTTGAAAAAAATAAAAGATGCTCATGAAAATGGATGTACTTGACAAGACCCCTTTCAGTCTGGAAGAGGGCGAAAACCGAAAATAAGAGGATTTCAATCCTTGCACAAGAGCGGAGACGAGGAAAACATAACAACATGAGCCACAGCAAACAAATAGCAGCGTAAATATAGAGACGGTGGGTGGTGGTGGGAGGGGGTAAGAGGGGGGGGGGGGCGTTGAATGGCGAGAAGGGGGGGGGGGTGTGCGGAGGGAGGTCAAGGGCAGCTATTTCAGACCAGTCGATGGCTCATGCGCTCTCCCTCCTATCTTTTATTCATAAATGTCCCTTTTACTATTCAGCATTCCAAACGAGTCACAACGTATCCTTACGCAGGTAATCCGAAGAGGTGAGAAATTACGTCTTTCGAAAAAAAAAAAAAAAAAATTGGGACACTAATCGAATGTAAAAGAGTAAAAAAAAAAAAAATATTGAAGAGGTCATAAGAGCTAAACTCATCATTTATACGGTGTGATTCAGGATTTAATGGAGAAACTCTGGGATGTGATTCAAGACATAATTTCTCACAAACAATTTTATTTGATGAATGGTCCGTTTACGAACGAAAAAGGATTAAACTCCGGTTTTTTATTTTTTCTTAATGAGGTCGCGTTTTATGTTAAATAAAAAATAGATCTTGAGAATGTCAAATTTCTACAATAAATTCCACCTCCCGGCCAAAACAAAAAATAATAGAATCCATTTACATCGCAATTAATAAAGCCAGCGTATTAAATACAAAACAGGAAGCAGCCCATATACCAAAACACTACTCACAAATAATAAATTATAATAGTTTGCGCATGCAGTCGACCTTAAGCCAGTAGGCCTTCAGTATGCTTCAGGGACTATGGGCCAGACGACAACAATGTTTTAAATTTAAATTTCACCTGCACTAACGATCCTACTTTAAGGAGAATGAACAGGTAGGCATGAGATTTTCAATATTATATAGAATGACAACTGTTTAAATTTTCAAATTATTGACATATTTTTTATTCATGGTATTTTAGATGAATATGGCGTTGTACGCCGAAAGCTCCATGTTATAATATCAAAATATATTTATGAGATCGTCGAGGTGGTTGTACCATTATAAAAAAAAAAAAAATACTCTAAAACTATTCATTATAATAAAATTATAGGTACACCACCATCGGAAAGTAGATAAAATTATATACGAGAAAAGAATCATTTACTATACTAGTCATTTAGAAAAAGAAAAAGAAAAAAAATAACCTTCAGGATGTCTAGCAACACTTGTATTACTCGATAAACCAGAGGTTTTTCAAAAACTATTTCCTTCTGATTGTGCGCAGAATCTCTAATTATATCGAAAAATTCTAAATTCAATAAGCACTGAATTGAGTAAATGAAGTTGGGAGTTTATTGAGAGATTGGTTGAATAGTTGTCTCCGATTTTTCAATAAAAGAATAGAATTTCATTGCTATTAAGTTTTATTAATTACATTGGACTCGGTTCTTTCAAGCTCTGGGAATCGATTATTTTTGTAATAGTTCTTTGTTTAAGAAATATTTGACATTATATGTTTTTCCAACTATTCACTACCTTTGAATATTAAGACGCTTCTTCAATATAAGTACTGATAAACTTCATCCACGACAAATCTGACTGCACCATACGAAAGAGTTAAATTTCCTTTCAGATGCAGTTATTTTCGGTTTTCAGACTGTATGAAACAATTGGCTGATATCAACGATAGGGAAATTGTATTTCCCAATTATTTAATGTAGTCTAAAGAAACCTAATGACGTTATCTAAAATGAAATCTTTCATTCAGATTTGTTGTGATTGAAGTTGATTAGGGACTATCTAATTTACGATGATGCAACAAGATATTCATTAAAAAGAACAGTTTTTGAGTAATACATTTTTATTAAAAAAAAAAAACAACGGAAAAAAACCCTTAAGAAAAACATAAAGGGAATTGAGTGATTTTCCGTTAGGTAATGGACCATCTATAAAATGATTTTTGTTGGATATTATATTTTGAATCACCTGCCAGAGTTTCTCCATTAAACCTTGAGTCGCCTTCATTGATAAATTATAGGTGGAAACAATACACCATAAGGCACGTGATTCATCTATGAAGAAAATAAAATAAAAAACAAAAGGATGATCAAATAACTCAATTATGTATTGAGTATTACTGCGTAAAAAAAAATATAGAAAAAAATGTGAAACAAAATACTAATGTGAAATAAAATGTAAACAGCTATTAGACAAACAGTACCTTTCGCATAATTGGTTGCATTCCTAACATTCAATCAATCTTTAATTCATCTCATCATCAAAACATATAAGTTTTTCCTTAATTATCTGTAGAATTATATTTCTATTATCGCTGTGCTAAGATATTAGAAACTCGTTTTTGGTCTCAGTTTATTTTTCTGGACAATAACTTCCCTCATTTTTTTTTCTATTCAAACATTTTGGTTAATTATTTTAAGTTTATCCAAATGCCGTCGGATGTACGGTAAACTGGCGAAGCTATAAAAATTTAACAGTTCAGTAGAACAAAAAACAGTTTCATCAATTTTAATTTAATTGAATAGCGCTTTGTGTTTTTTAAATGTAATTTGTACATATATGATTTTTTAGTGAGGAATCCATTAATAATTGTCGTAATAACTTAAGGATTTTGAATTGCTTATAAGATCGAATGGTAAAAGTACTAACAACGCACTTATAAAAAATTAATCTTCGCAAAAACGATGGTTTTTTATTTAACTTGGGAGGAATAAAGATTGAATAGTTAAAATTTGACAGGCTGTAAATCACATAAAATCTAGGCTCTGTGCCAAATACATCACAATACGGATTTTAATATTTATCAGTTCACATATATATTTATCGTTAAAAATATAAGAATACGTACGTAGTAAGTAAGTAGTGTATCATTCGGAAAATTACAATTTTTATTATATTTATTAAGACAACATCGATTCCTGAATTTGGTAAAAAGATTCTGGAAGAAATCCAACAATGTCAGTTCATCTACCAAACTACATCCTTCCAATATATGCACAAATGTTTACAAAAAAAAAAATAATTTCGTTTATTCATACTAGTTCCGATTTGGGGTAATAAACATGCAACAAAATCGAAAATTTCTTTCTAAATAAATAAAAGGAAGAATTCTTAATTTCATGTAAAAATTTTGTATTTAGTGGTTACTAGGTTTGGTAGTTACATATACGAATAGTTATATATACGATATAGTTATATATAGTATAAATAGTTATATATACGAACTTTATATATTTTTTATAAAAAAATAAATTGTCATAACTCTTCTAACATGATATATTGTTTTAAAATTTACTTATTCTTATGTATTTTATGAAATTGTAAATATAAATAAATTTTAAAAAAGATATTCCTCTTTGTTATTACGTCCGGTAAGGAGCGGAACTTGGTGTGATACGGGGCCTTCCGGTAGACACAGGCCCGTGACGACTCGGCCGGCATCAGTTCCCCTCCGACATCGGAGCCGGCAACACGTAGTACCTCGTGTTTTTACTGGTTTTATTTTTATTTTATTGCTAAGTCGATTTTTTCTTTATTCCTCCCATCGCCCTCGTAGATTTTTCATCATGTTAGACGATAAGAAACTTATCGATTTAGTTAAACAGAACCCTGTACTTTACAATCCGTTTCATATGAATTACATGGACGTCGGCATGAAGCTTGCCATATGGGCCGAAATCGGCGCTCAACTGAACACTGATGGTAAGTGATTTTTTTCTTTTTTAAACTATAAAGTAAATCTACTATTAAAAAAAAAAATACTCATGTAATTCACTAAATCTTCATATCTGAGTTCATTCAGCGATTAAAGAATATGGTTACCTAAGAAAAATGCTGGGCCGCGCGTTTACTACATTCACTAACTTATCTCTTTTTTTTTTTAAATAGATTTTTCCATTAGTATTATTAATATAACTTATTCTCTTTAAAAATATTGGTTAATACGTTTTATCCACGTTTTTTTTTTTTGTTTTTTTTTCTTTTTTTTTCCAAATCCCCTTAATAAATTTATTGTGTAATAGAATACAAATGTTATTATCCACGTTTATTTCCTTCTGTGGCTATATATTTTAATTATTTATTTAATTAAATGGGTGTTAAATTAAATTGTTTTGCTGCTAATTTAGTCACTTTAAAAATTTAATTAACATAAAAATTTGAAGTCCTATAAACGTGCTGTGATTTCCTATGACTCCACAACAAATGAAGGTTTTGCGTCGGGAGTAAATAGAGACGATCTGGTAAAGTCTAGATTTTCAACAAGTTGTTCCTAACACCAGCAGGTCTTAAACTAAATTTATGTTCCAGCGATAACCGTTCAAACTTGAAGGACATAAATGTTCCCCACGAATTTTAGATAAGGAAAGTAAGCTTTCTGGGCGAAATAACTGTAAATTATATGCAGAGCTATTTAGTTATCTTTGGCGCGAGGTAAGTACTAGACGAAGGATTTTACATTATCATTATGTGAGAGTCAAAGAGTTCCACTTATATATATAGTTTAAATACATCGCATGACATTGGTACCTATAACGAAGTATAATTATCCAAATATTAATTGAATTTAATAAATAATTAAATAAAAACCAACGTCGTGACCGATGCGAACATTGATAATGTGGCCTACTGAGGAAGTTACTTTTATCCAAAAACAATAAAAAAATCTAGTAACTGTAACTTTCGTTCTTAAAGAAACGGATACACATTATTGTCGTTGCATTTAACATTGAATAAATATATTTTGTCGACAGAGTTCGTTCTTGAATCAGAAATTGTATCCTGGTTCATAAATGTTAAATGTTGAGTTTCATTGGATGTTGCCTATGCAGATTAAACATAGTTATTCCAATCTTTTTCGAATATTTTCCTTTATTTTTATGTTTATTACCTTATCGTAAGGACTTTAAATTTTGATATTGTGCCGACGTTTCGAAACGAGATTCAGGTCTTCATCAGGGCTGTGGGTTCCTCTGATCCGACTACCCTGATCAAGAACTAAATCTCGGGTCGAAACGCCGGCACTGTATATGGTCGGTGTGATGCCATAGGTTACATTTAAAGCGAACTAAGCGCCAAACTCCATATTTTGAGAAAAGTGAGGTTAAAGTTGAACAGTCGTGTCAACAGGTTTGTGTATGAGGTATATTTCATTTTGTCCTCTATGTCTATTATTCAAATCTAAAGAAGCAATATTAAAAAGAATAAATAAATAATAGTAGGTAATTCAAAAATAAAAATAAAAAAGATTTGGTTTGGCGCATAGTTCAACATGATTTTAAACCGACCATATGTAAATCGACATATAGTATTCTTTTATCTTACCGAACCCACAACCATTTTCATTACATAATTTTTTCTACGGTCAACCATCCACCTTTAACTGTACAGTGTGTATATGCGTGTTGTACTGATGAAGTTCTCAGATTTAGGCCGAAAAGTCGGCACACATTAACATTTGTTTTATGTTCTTATTCGTTATTATTCATTTTGAAAATATAAAAATAAAAAATTGAAATTGAAATATATATATAGATATATATATATTTTTTTTTTTGACTGATTTATATTAACAAAATAAAGTCCTTCAGTTCCCATATTTTATACAATATCGCAAAAAATATCAAAAAGGTTATTTAGTAATATATTTTCACATAGTTGTCTAAAATGACCGAATTTCTTAATTAATATTTTCTTTTTTTTTTCTGGAATCACCTGTTTTAATCACTTACTTATCTGTACCACAGAAGTAAACAATACCATTCCATTTTTGGAGATTTTTAATTAGCTAATTTTATACTATGGTATTTAAATCTTCCAAAGGTTTAAATTTAATATATAAAATATACTGTACATTAAGTGCAACTTTTTACACTAATATAGATTTTTTTTATTATTTTATTTATAGGAGAGAGATGCAAAACAAGGTGGAATAACATAAGAGACAACTTCAATAAATATTTAAAAAAATCGAGGAAGCAAAATGTGAAACCTTACAGATTCGCCTGGAAAATGGAATTTTTGAAACAGTATTTGAACGAGAGGGGGGAAGGGAAGAGAAGCACAAATGTAACAGTTTCTGAAAATACGATTACAGAATATCTCGAAAGCAAGCCTGAACCTCAAACCGAGGGCAGTGAGGAAGAAGCAGACCATGAGGAAAACCGCAGTATTATTGCAACACCTTGCTGCGAAGTATTCACCTCGGTCCCTCAACCTCAACCACAAACTCAGCCTCAACCTAGAAATTTCAGAAAACGGAAACTACTTCGCGAAACCCCGTCGTCGGTGCTCATGAAGTATTTGTTGCAGAAGAAATCGACACAAGTGGCTGCGAACCAAGAGCAACAACCAACGGTGGACCTGAAACACCCCGTGGACGCCTTTCTCTTTTCCTTGGCTCCTAGTTTGAAATCGTTACCGGAACACTTGCTAACGCTAGCCAAATCCGAAATATTCGCTTGCGTTCAGAAGTATGAAATGAAGCGACATCGTTCAGAAGGGCATGATAAGAACAACGTGTACACGGATGAGGCACAAGAAGAAGAAGAAAAAATATCGCAAGTAAGTGCACATTCATTAAACATTTACATTATTATTAATCACCAATAGCAGGACTCCCAAAGATTCTATCCCCCAATAGCAAAATGTGGCAAGTTTAATAGATACAGAAAGATATAATCACTATAAATAATTAACCTTAATAACTTTGTATTTAAAGTTCTATGAAATATACCTAGTATACCCTTATTCATACAAAATTACCCTGCGACACTAAGTTTCGTACAAGTTCATACAAGTTTCCAGCGTCAGTCGAGTTGACTATTTAATTATTCACCACTCCAAAAAATTAAAACAAATTAAATTATTACAATTTTTTTTTTAAAGTAACAGCATACCCCAATGTGTCTAAAAATTTTTCTCTAACATGTATGATAGTAATAACTTTGAATAGTAATTAACAGTGCTATATAAATTTTATGTTCTCAAATTAAATGTCCTTTATGGTTGTTTTAGTGGCCGTCGATTCATATTATTGGAGGAAAAAGAACTTCCATTAGTGGATGCCCAAGCCAGGATCCATGCCTAGGATCAGTAACCACAACTGCTCGGTCTTCTATGCCAACTACAATTGTGCCATCTCATAAGAAACAAAAGCTGACAGAACAAATCTCCGGTCAAAACGAATCGCTGAAATCGGCTTACCAATTATTTTCAAGTTTCGGAATAGAACCAGAAGAAACGAAAGACGAATATCATCACATTGCAAAGCTGTGGACCTGCAAATTGAAGTCCTTGGCTCCTATGCAGAAAAGATTAGCGGAAAGAGCAGTCAACGAGATATTGTTCGAAGCCGATTTGGGTACGCTTCATAGGAACTCCGTGCAAATCAATCATATTCCCGACCCAACTTCGACGGCACATCATTCGTCAAACTTTTCCGATATTGGATCTAATTCCGTAACTGGTTCGGAACCGCCAGCGGCTGAACCAGCTACATTCCTTACAAGCTCTTCTACGCGGGCAAATGAAACCGTTCTTTTCCCATAACGGAACCGTTCATCATTATTATTGGTTATTTAAGACTTGAGTTCGAGATATTGTCGAGGTCATATTGTCATCCCAGGAAGTCTAATTTTGCCCGAAACGGTTCAAGTCGGTAAAAAGGCGCGTTCAAGGCACTCACATATAGTTGTTTTAATTTGCGTTAAATTTGCTGTAATCGGTCGGTGAAAAATTAGTCAACTCTAATATCTGATTACTGATAAGATTTATTCAGCTGGTCTAATGTCCTAAATTATTAGCCACCATTTCGGTATTTTTGACAAAATTTGAACACATATTGAAAACCTGATTTTATACGAATACTATTGAAAGTTTAAAAACCGTTATATGAAAATCGAGAAAATTTTACTTCTATACACTGGGATGACAGAACTGTAACATGTTAATTAATTACATTGAAGTGAAATAATTTTAAAAAACTTGGGAGTAAAAATATTTTATACCATAATCTGTAGAAGTATTATGACGATATTTCCTTTTATTTACTTCGTTAGACATTAAGTTGCAACGTAAATACATTTGAATGTATCATTCGTTTACAGATTTTTGTTTACTTATTTCGTTCATGCTATGTAAATATTATTTTCTTTGATTGCTCAATATACTGAGAGTTAACATAGTTTTAGAGATTTATTTAATTTGTTATTAATTCATTTATATAATTTTATGTCTATGTTTCAGTTATAAAGCGATGGATTATATCTGTTTTTATTATCTTTCAAATCCTTGAAATTAAGAAAGGTTTTTGTCTATATTGTGTAAATAGCTATTAACGTCATAAGATGTTATGTAACTGATTTTTCAATACGTAGAATGTTATATTGTTGAATTTAAATTTTAGGAGCATTCGGCTGTGCGACAATGTCTTGTTGATAATATTTTATTATGTTTTCCACATTTTGCTGATGTAAATATGTTTACTTACTTTTTGTTGTTTATACTGTCATCGAATTTTATTGAACCAATACTTTTGTATAATATAGAGGTTTATTCGATTTTAGTGTAAGTACATAATGAAGAATAAAAATTAATTAAATCTATATAAATAAAGATTAAATTCTGTTTGTTTGTTTGTTATTTATAGAAATCCATACCGTTTGTTCTGAATTCTCCAAATTTCGCTCAGTGGTTCTTTGATACCAGGTGCGAACACCTGTCCAAATTAAAATTGCATAACTTCAGCCAATCTCTGGATACATTCTTTATTGTAATAAAAATCGGTTTTATCTCGCTTTAAATTGGTTTTTACGAAATCGACCGTTTGAGTCGGAAAAAGTCTAACTTTATAGATTTTATAGATTTAAAAAATTAAATTCCCCCGGTGCAACCGCTATATACAGCTTTATATTTAGGGACCTATCTATTTTTTTGTTCTCAATCTATATAAATAAAGTTGAAATTCTGTTTGTTTGTTTGTTCTTTATAGAAATCCAGACCGTTTGTCCTAAATTCTCCAAATTTTCCTCAGTGATTCTTTGATACCAGGTGCGAACACCTGTCCATATTAAAAATGCATAACTTCAGCTGATATTCTTTATTCTCCAAATTTCGCTCAGTGGTCCTTTCAGACCAGGTGCGAACACCTGTCCAAATTAAAATTGCATAACTTCAGCCGATCTTCAGCTGATATTCTTTATTCTCCAAATTTCGCTCTGTGGTTCTTTCAGACCAGGTGCGAACACCTGTCCATATTAAAATTGCATAACTTCAGCTGACATTCTTTATTGTTATAAAAATCATAATGATCTCACTTTACAATGATTTTTTTTTTTACGAAATCGATCGTTTCTTTAGAAAAATGAAATTCCCCGTGTGAAACGGGGATATACAGATATAATCTATGTATATAAAGATGATTCTGTTTGTTTTTTATAGAAATCCATACCGTTTGCCCTAAATTTTCCAAATT
Organism: Aelia acuminata; assembly: GCA_911387785.2. Classification (NCBI taxonomy): domain Eukaryota; kingdom Metazoa; phylum Arthropoda; class Insecta; order Hemiptera; family Pentatomidae; genus Aelia; species Aelia acuminata. The sequence goes on along the minus strand of OU426979.1, from coordinate 71,901,332 downwards.
TCGCTCAGTGGTTCTTTCAGGCAAGGTGCGAACACCTGTCCGTATTAAAATTGCATAACTTCAGCCAATCTATGGGTATATTCTTTATTGTTATAATAATCGTTTTGATTTCGCTTTACATTGGTTTTTACAAAATCAACCGTTTGAGTCGATAAAAGTCTCAGTTTATAGATTTTATAGATTTAAAAAATGAAATTTTCCGGGTGAAACCGGTATATACAGCTAGTTAATCAATAATTAGAAAGTATCATAAATTAAACCTTGTTGATTTTATTAAAAATTTGTTTTATTATTATAACTTTACCTCATTCGCATCGTGCCCCAAATAATCTAAGAACACCTTGATCCATTTCGTTTAAGCAAGAAAGATTGCTTAGTGCATTCGTTATAAAGACATCACCGTACTCGTAGGATTGTTTGCTGACTTATATTAAAAATAAGAATAGTCAACAATAAAACCTTTTGAGTACATACAATGACTATGGTGTAGGAATAAGAGAGAACAAAGCAACAAAAAGATTGTTTAAAGTAATATAACTTAATTGAAAATGTAAATAAATATTTTCAATTAAGTTATCTTTTCTTTGCTGTAAATTAAAAGAAACGAGTCACGAATATTACATTATGAAATATCAAGTTTTTAAAAATAAAACTGTTGGAGAAAAATTCAATTTTAGAAAAATGTAACGAAATAAGTATATTTACGTATGTACATGGTAAAAAAATGTAATTTACATCTAAATTATTTCATTGGGTAGCCAGTTCGGTTTCTTCCAACAACACCTGCTGTAGGCGCATCCTCGCCGAAAGTTTCCTGTTCTTGGGGATATCTCGAAGGTGAGGTAAGAGGCTCATGAGGAAGTGGTAGTCCTCATCGAGATCAAAGTCTTTTGAGCTCTTTCTCATTTTCTGGAAACGTTCAAACTGCTCCATCATTCTCATTTCCAATTGTAGGAACTCGTGCATGGCTTCTGTTTCGTTCCTCGTATCCGATTTCCTCATCATCTGATTGTTGATCTGCTTGGAAACTGCACTTCTCTGTTGTTCTTCCTCGCCCGAAACGGCTCCTATGTCCATAACTTCGCTACCACCGTTACTAACTTCGACATCTACCATGCACATAGGTACCAACATTTCCTCGTCTTCGCTTTTTATATCTGCGTGCTGGGGAACCTGACTTGACGAAGGAGCTATACTTGGTCTGCCTTTTTTTGAGGTGAACATTTCAGCTATGAAGAGAAGCTGATCGTAATATTTCCAGGTCGATAGTACGGGTGGTCCTCCGTCGGTCGGCCTAGTCGATTTCGCATGTTCTCTGCGAAATATGTCTCTCAAATTTTGCCATCTTGATTTCACTGCAGTTCCTAAAACAAGAAAAGAAAAAATATATAAATATTTCCAGAAATACCCTGTCGACGCATACTAGCTGCCCTTTTATTTTAGTAAATCTTCCTTCAGTAAAGAGTAAAGTACGTGAATCATAGATGATAAATCTTTATTTTACTGCATGCATTATATAGAAAACCTTTGTCCTTAGAAACGGAAAAACGGCTCAATATTGCGATCGGATCAAAATCAGTCATGTCAATGGTAGGTTTTCATTAATAATGTTTCATTATTATACTTATTGTAAGCTTATTTATGTAACGTCACTATATGCAACTAAGGCTAATCGGACGATGCTCCAGTAGACAAGTTTTTTAATGTTTGTACCAATTTCCTGCTTGTGCTGTACGAGGGGTGTGCTAAAAGATATAAACATTTTCGTTCACGTACATTCGTTTTGAGCATGACAAGTCAGATAGGATTCTTAGACTAGAAAAAGAAGGGTTGTTTGAATTTGCCTGGATTGAACTAGAAGTATTAGCTTATTATCTTTTATAAAAACCCAACTAGAAGGAGTATGATGACAAGCCTCTTTGCAATAAAAAAATATTTGAATTATAATTTTATACTAACTTGTTATTATGAAAAATTAGAATTTAATTTTTTTAAGACGTATGAACTAAATATAACACCATATAGAGAGCATTTCATCCGTGAAAAAAAAAAAAAAAAAAAAAAAAAAAAAAGGAGGCAAGCATAAGGTGTCAGATTGAAAAGAAATCGAACGAAACGAAGAAACGAAAACATTCCAGTTGGAACGAGAGAATGGGATCTCGAACCGTTCCTGAAATGGAACGAGTTCCTCGTTCTTTTTCACTGACGAATTTACCCCATCAGGGGCGGTCCCTGAATTTTTTTCATTTTTTGTGGGAAGGGGTTTGGTATTTAGAAAAAAAAATATATTATATCACTATAATTAATTAATACATAAAACGAATATGAAGTTTACAGAATTCTTAAACATAATAACTTGCTACAAAGTTTGGAGCAAATTAAAGATAAAAATTTCTTCTATTATTATTTTTGTTTTCTAAATTTCGAGGGGAGGAGGGGATCGACATCCAATATACTTACCATACCAGTGTATTTCATGAGTCTGTCGTTGAAATATGCGTTATCACTAGAGCTCGGATTCCCGTGCAATTGCATCTTTTTTTTGGAAAGTCAGAATAAAGCGAATTCAAGTTACTTATCCGAATCAAGCCTAATGGGATGTTTTAATGAAGTTTTATACTGCACGAAATTGCACGTTTTGGGGTTTACTGCACGAAATTGCACGTTTTGGGGGTTACTGCACGAAATTGCACGTTTTGAAGTTTTATTGCAAGAAATTGCATTATTTGAAGAAAAAAAAATGATTACAAATTTTAATTTTCTTAAATACGCATAAAAAAATTAGGGAATTAGGAATAGAAAAAGAAAAATAACAGAAAGGAAACATAGGGAAAAAATAAAGGGAACTCGAGAGATGTAAACAAACACAAACCTCCAATTTCCAAGAACTAAGAGCTCAGTAGTTCCTGGATGTTTACATTTTGTTCCTTAATTCTCATCGTTCTGTCACTATCAATCTTGCTTCTGTCGAGTATATTGTTACTTAAAATGCCAAAAATTGGAGGTGTCTTCGAAAATTGCGGGATGGATTGAAAAATATCCTGACTCAAAAGGGATGGTAGTGTAGTGTTTTGCAAAACTTGTGATAAAAATATTGGATGTGAGAGGAAATCACAAATTGATGCCCACTGCAGCACAAGTAAGTAGCTAATTATTTTTTAACCATAGAACGGTAACAGGGGTAGTGCGTGTCATCAGAGTGATTTAAAAATAAGCCACGCACCGGATATTGCATCTAGTAATTCCATAATTTGAGTAGTATCTTTCCTTTATAAGATATCTTTTTTTCCAATATAATTACAGCTCAAATGCGAGTGTTTTACTCTTTAACCACATCTTGTTACTATTTGAAGTAAATATTTTATATTCTGATTTTTTGTTTTACAGGAAATATTTTCGAAAATAGAATTGGAAGAAATGTGCAATCAATTATCAAATTAAAAACCATTTTTTTGAATCCAACCATTCAATCTGATTTGGCATTTATTAGATCGAATTTAGCAGCTTTGGCGGTTGCTCTTACAGAACCAGAGGAGAAAAATCATTCTCTATATGACCAAATAAAAATAGTTGAGGACGTTTGAAAACCATTGGAACAATCAAGAGCGAAAAAGGAATTATCATTAACGAAAAAAATCGAAAATTTTTATAAAAAAATCGTTAATACAAGCTATTAAAAAATTGTAATGATTGCCTGAACGGAAATTCAGTCACTGTTGAATTGAAGGATATCTCTAGTTGCTGAGTCGCTATAAATATTGTTCCTTTAACGATTGTAGCAGTTAAGATATATTTTTCTAAATTGAAAGAAAGTTTAAGTGACAGGAGGCACTGTTTTACGGGAAAAATTTAGAAATGTATTTATTTATAAAATTTGATTAAAAAAATAATCAATTATAGTTACATTTCTAATGTATTCCATTAATTTTTCTTTACTAATGAAAAAATCACTATTTTACCAAAATCTATTTTAAAATCATTATTTTAAAAATAAAAGATTTTACTTCAATTTACTCTCCGCTACTTATTTGTTTAAAAGTAGCTATATATTGTTCACATCAATAATTTAATTCATGATTTTCAAGCAATAATTTTTTTTTGCATGTTTTTGCACGTTTTAAAGTTTTTATTGCACGTTTTCAAATTTTTACTGCACGGAATTCCGAGCTTTAGTTATCACTGACCTATCATTATAACACGAAGTTAATGAATTCAAATTCCAAGCTCTGGGTTTTTTTGTTTTTCATTTTACAACTGAGAATTAATTCCTCGCCCTCACCCTTGAACCGGAAAAAAAACCGTATAGCCGTAAAGCTCCGTAGGGGAGAGAAAAAGGTAGAATACCTAAATATACACATGATAAAACTATTAACTAAACGTTCCCTTTGTGTCAACCCTAATTTACAATAACCAATAATTATGTACAATTTTATTAAACTAGATATTTTGTACATTTGTGAATTTTTATTTGTTTCTAGAAATTGACAAAAGCATATAAATGTAAATCTGCTGTAAGATATTAATCTTACCAAGCGGTATTACTTCACACAAATAACATTACAAGGTATATACATTATTCTTGGTTATTAAGATAAGTGAAATTGATAGACAAGGAGATAAAATAATAAAACTTATCAAATGCTAAATATAGTATATTGAATAACAGTTATTTTTAACTGACGGCGACATTCTTAATAAAATAACTCTTTTAATATCTGATAGTGTTCTGATTATTCAAGTTCACAATGATGAAGGATAGTTGAATATTCTAAATAAATTTATAGTTATTAAATTTTCTTTGTCATATCATTAGGTACATAACAAGTATACTGTTACAAAACTATTACCTATATAATTATAAAGACAGGTATATATTTAAATATATACCTCTAATATGTGCCACATTTATAATAGTTTTATGTACCTCCGTACCTGTAGTGTCCAGTTCCTCAGCTATTTCCTGCCAAAGTTTCCTCGCGATATCTCTGTTGTGATAATTCTTGTTTTTGATGTCCCATAGCGGTTTCCGCTCCTTTACCATCGATATCAGCTTATCGTTGTCAACCATTTCGGAGAATCCTCTGGGATAATATTATATTTAAAACATAACCACCGACATATGCTTCCCTCTCCGAGCTATAACCGACACTGACGACCACTGGCAATAGAAGCGGGCTCGTTACACTCCGCCAGTCTGCCGATCTTGGCCGACCGTGTCACGCCAGTTTACGCTAGCGATTTAGAGATTTTTAAACATCGAAAATAAATTTATATGTATTGTACAGTATACGTAAATGAGGTTGTATAAAGCTTGAAAACATAAATTAATTCAGGCAGTTGGTTAAACACAAATTTCTCACATTGTGAAATATCTTGTAGTCGTCCATATAACGAATAACATTCGTAGTTTCTAGTGGTTCTCAATTCAAATGATCTAACCAAATTCGCTAGCGCGTTTTTAAATGTTTCCTTTTTTTTATCTTTTTTTTTTTTTTTAAAGAAATAACATTCGTCAGTTAAGTCTGAATAAATCATCTAATTAAGAAAATCAATTCATCATTTTTTTTTCAAAGCGTCATCAACGCTTGCCTTTTATTTATTAAGGTATGATAACTTCGATAATTGGAGTCTGAAAGAGTATAGAAAGTAAAGAGTAAGTATTTACAGCATTGTCATCTTGACTCCTCGGTAATTTACTTTTCTTAAGCCCCCAATGTTTTTGTGTTATTTTTTCTTTTTCCGAGGAATTTATCATCTGCAGATGCCAGATATTCCAACTTCGTTGGGTTACGAAATAATGCCCCCCCCCCCTACGTGTTGATTGGTAACGGACAAGATCCAAAGATTATTATGACTGATCAGTTTTGACAGGAATCATGCATCACAGTTTGTCGAGAAACTATGACGAATCCTAATTATGATTTTTTTAGGTTGACTCATAGCTGATAGGTATGCCTTATACCTAGCTACCTTCTTCTTATTTCGCTCCTGTAATCTGACTAGACTCCCTCCCTCGGGAATTATTTGATTCAGGACTTATTAGGTATATGTACATGTTATTTTAAAAAATAAATATGTGCACACATATGTAAATACATTTTCATAATTAACTAAGAATAGAAACTATGAATGTAAAAAAAAAAAAAAAAAAAAAAAAAAAAAAAAAAAAAAAAAAAAAAAAAAAAAATGTAATTATTGTAAGTCCATTGGTTCTTCAAAGAGCCGGACTAAATCCCTAAAAGTGAGAAGACGATATATGTATTTTTTTTACTTGCATTTTATAAATATATATTAGCGTGAATATTAAAAAAATAATTAATTAGTGATTAATATTAATTAATGTTAATATTAATATCCTAATGACCGTTTTTAAACTAAATACGTATATATTCCAAATACATACATTTATAAAATATACTATGTTATTTAGATTAAAAATTCAAATATAGTAAGTAGTGAATACCTTTAAAAGTACATAAATACTTTCTTTATTGGAGAAATGAATTGACTGGGGTATATATACTAAATGCACAATGTATACGTATGATCTATGATAGTGAGCGGCTGTATGTGTTATGTGTGAAAAAGTATTATTGTGGAAGAGAACAATCTAGTATTATTGGAGACAAGCTTAACCTTGTTGCTATGACAATAAACAACATCAAACTTCCAATTGAAAAAATACCGATGCCTATCCTCACAAAACCGAATTTCCTATCCTGGATGGTATTGATCGACATTTGTGAATAGAAATGAACAGTTTTCTACAAAATGTATTTATTATGTGATGTTGGACAGTCGATATAAGTATTTGTCATTATAAGAAAATTCAAAAGTGTTACCTAACTAATTATTAACAAATTTAAGGAAATGTGAATTTCAAAACGACCCCAGCCTTCAAACCCACTGCCCTTCCCTTCTTCCTCAGTTATAACTTTCGTCATAAAAAACTGCAAATTGACTGAATAATATTAATAAATTAAAATTTAAATAAAAGCCACAGTTTTCTTTTGTCTGGGGTCGAGGGGGGGGAGGGGGGGGGGCAGGACGGAGGGTGAAATAATTAACTCTAACTCATTCCTGGGCCACCGCCCGTAGTAGTTCGCTTATAAGCGAACTAGTACCGAAGAAGTTCGATGCTTTTAAATTTTTTTTTAGTATATTATATTTCTTAAATTTATTTATATTATATTTATCATATTCTACCATTTCCTGTCCTCCACAATCTACACACTCCTGTAAATGTGTAAAAAAATTTTGTTTCCTTTATTAAATGGCACTTGAAATCTTTGATAGACTCTAACAACATCTTCAACCTTCTCGTATTTTTTTTTTATATATTTAATACTAGCTAGGGTGCCCGGCTTCGCTCCGGTAGTTCTGTGATAGTTTTAATAACAGTAAACTTTAAAATTAAAGGAAATATAAAAAAAAATTAGCATCTTTTTGAAACTTCGGGTTTAACTTGGTATTAATAGTAAGATCGAGATATGCAGGGACTCTGAAAATAAGGAACCCTATATACTTTATGGGGGGTTGATAATGGTAAATGAAAAATTGGCTGCAAATTTGTCGAGATATCCATCGCAAATCTCAAATCTTACTACTACTAAAAAGCCAATAAAAAAATTTGATGAAGGCACAATTTTTCACCATATTTCTTTTTATCCCGAACTATGGGGGGTGATAACATCTTATTGATGAAAAAATGCTGAATTTGGAGTTAGTCATTTTGTCAACTGGAAGTTTCATATACATAGTAATCAAACCAACTTCTTGTTCATAACTATACCAAGAACACTTCAAACTTTTTATTTCTGATTTATATTCAGTCAAGTTATCTCCTTTTTTTTTTATGTTTGTTTTTCTTCGCTCTCTGTACTACTAAGAAATTTTCACTCAAATTGCATTAAATATACTTATATATTATATATTGATTAAACGTAATGTGTTGATAAATTAGCCTTCTTATGCTAAAATTACTTTTTTAAGGAATCCAGTTGATTTTCTAATTCATTGATTTTCAGTTGATTTTTTATTTCATTGATTTTCTAATTGATTGATTGATTGATTTTCAGAGATATAAAATAATTATTTTATTTTAAACCGCAAAGGAGAAACTAATTATATTAGCTTAATTTTTTTTTTTTTTTTTTTTTTGTTTATCTTATTTTTTATCTTTCCATTTTCTGCATCATTATTTTTATATATTCCTTTCTTTTTCACTCTACCATTTTTTAAATCATCCCTATAAATCCCCCCATAAATACTGAACTGTTATTAGTAATATATAAAAAATTAACATTAAGTCGGCAAACATCACCCTGGTTGTGGATTGCCTGAAATCATACAAATAAATAAATAAATAATTTTGATTAATTTAAAAATAATAGCTGAAGAAATATATAACCATTTCGAACTGATGAATGAAGAATAAATATTGAGTGAAACGCACCCTAGCGCTTCCTGGTAGTCTGCAGCTCGAACTAAATTTTTCATTCATTAACCCGAACAGGTAGGCTAATTACATTGTGCGAGAGGCCTAAAATTCCTCTTCAATTTTACAGGCTAAAGATAAAAACTGAAACCTTCTTCATCGTTAGGGGCTATAGAGCAATACGATGACATAACATTCTAGGTCGTACGTTGAGTCGTTTTTGAGCCTTTTCGGCACGCACATTGTACACTTTGCTTTATAATATATATTGATTAATAAGAAAGAAGGGATTACGGACCCGAAAGTTCGAAGCCAACAGTATTCGTTGCCTACACACTTCCCTCCACCGACTGCCGCCCAAACCCAAACTTCGACAGACATGCCTTCTTCCCAACACCGCTCGGCCTACCCCTCGAACCCGGTTCTCGGTTCCCATTCGGCACGTGCTTATTAATCTTTTACTGATTCGTTCACTACTAAGTTTCGCAATTTTATATGCCCATTTTGTTCTTGGCGCTGGTATCACCTCCATTATATTTGCCTGGTAAAGTTCTGTAAGGTAAACAAAATAAAAGGTTTTAATATCCCAGAGAAGATAATACGCTTGGTGAAGGATGTGAAGTGCACTGTGCAGGTTGGTGGGCAAAGAACAAATGAGATCTTCTCAAGAAAAGGACTTCGCCAAGGAGATGCACTGGCGTGCCTTCTTTTTAACTTGGCGCTTGAGAAAGCAGTGAGGAACGCTGGTCTGCAAATTAACAGAACGATTTACAATTGAATGGTCCAGCTCTTAGTCTTAGCCTTTGCAGATGATGTAGACATTGTAGGGCGATCTTCAGAGTCAGTCAGAGAGGGTTTTTTAGCTCTGTTGGGGGCCGCCAGAGTACTAGGGTTAGAGTTGAATGAAGAAAAGAGCAATTACATGGTAACAGGAGAAGAAGGTCGCCCTGGTGAGCCTATCAATATCAGCCCCTTTAACTTTGAGAAAGTGGCCCAGTTCACATATTTGGGGACACTTGTCACTCATGATAATTCACCTGCGGCAGAAGTGAGATGGGGGAAACCATTTAATGAAACTTTTATGTGAGTATAATTTTAGGGAACATTGAAATTGATCAAAAACTCCAACTTTTCTAGATGGGTGAGGATGTTGCACCTAACGGAGTTAGTTGAATACCCTGAATATAATGCGCAAATACAAAAGCTTGGGAAGGCATTACTGAGTTCGGTGATATCGCCGATACAAAAGGCATTGTATTCATATCGCTAACTTCCGCACCAACAATGACTCGGAGTTTCCTTCCTATGTGTATTGATTTTTTAAATATTTTTTAATTCTGGTACTGCGGAGGTCAAACGGAAAGCGGAAGAGGTCTATCGTAATCGCTCTTTCCGACCAAATTCGGATTTAGCTGAATATTATTCCGTTGTTATGACTTTTAGATGATAAAATTTTATTTTATTTTTAACTAACTGACCCGGCTAACTTCCATCCGCTACAGAATTAATACATTTTTCTTAAACCTAATAGTTTGATAATATGATAAAATGAATACTCAAAATGAATTGAGTTCAATAAATGTACAAAAAAAATCATTAAAAACACACAACTTTCACTTACCAGCTTACTAAGATTAGAAATTGACGTCTTTTTTTAATTGCCATATCTCAAAGTCACCTATTTTTACACATTCGTTTCTAATTTTTGTTTGTATTTTCTCTCTAAAGTACACTAAAAATTGTATCATTATATAAAAATTATTACTTGTAACAATTCGGCAATGGAAGCGTAATACTCCATAGCGTCTGATTTTATAATTCTCTAAGTAGTTATTGAAAACTTCATTTAGTTATCATCGAAACAAATAATTTCCATTTAATGACATAACGGCTTTAATTATTAACAGTCGTCTGTCATTAAAGGCGTACTACGCAAGCGTGAGCTCAACGTGTTTTATGAATTGACGGAATATTTTTATTTTGTTCTCCTGTACATGTTTACTTGATTTTTTCATATTTCATATTTAGTCATTTCTAATTTCTAGGCGAAACGAGAGACAGATAATTTCACGATATAAACAAATACAAAGGTACTTTATTGGAAAACAAAAAAGACCCCTTCCCCATTGAAGCCACCTCAGAATATTTTAATAATGATAAACCTTCCCTGATATTAAAGAAAACTTGATTTTCATTAAATATGACGAATTTCCTCAAAACATTAAAGCCGTTTTTGGGATAATCGAAAAAGAGATAAAAATTGGTAAAAATGTTATAAAATAAAGGGCCCCCTGCGTTTGAACAATTTTGATTAAATTTTGGCTGTCGCATCGTGGGCATATACCTATACCAAATACCCAGTCTGATTAAAATCATTACAGCCTATTTTGAGTAAATTAAAGAAACTCGTGAACATAAGACAAAGTTTATTTTAAATAAAGTACCCCACCGTTTCCCCAATTTTGATGCAATTTCGGCTGTCGCATCGCGGGCTTATACATACCTCAAATACCCAATTAGATCAAAATCGTTAAAGCCGTTTTTGAATAAATAAAAAAACACACGCGAAAGTGAGACAAAATTTATTAAGTAAAGGGACCCCTCCAATGGATCAATTTTGATGAAATTTTTGCTGTCACATCACGGGCATATTCATACACCAAATACCAAATTTCAGGTTCGTACGGTTCATAGTGTTTGAGCTAGCCTGTTCACACACACACACACACACACACACACACACACACACACACACACACACACACACACACACACACACACACACACACACACACACACACACACACACACTATTTCGCGGGACTTAGTTATTTGGACTTAGGGGACCACAAAACGTGTATTTCCGTTGAAAACCGGAAGTCGAAATTTTTCACGATCCCAATACTTCCCTTACTATATATTTCATAAATAGGTAGGTGAAAGTAAAAATGTGTTTTATTTGCATTGAAATGAATCGAATTTACTTGGCAGCAATTTTTTCGATTTTTTATATACCTATCCCGCTTTTCGGGGCAGAGGTGAAGTCAAACATCGACGATCATAAAAATTGTCCAGTATATAAAGCTGAAGTCAAACATCGACGATCATATACTGTATATATATATATATATATATATATATATATATATATATATATATATACATGATACGTGTGGATTTTCACATATTAGAAGAACAATGGGGAAAATTCGTTCAAATCTTCCTTTGGCATCCCGAAATATCACGATATTCACCTGTCTCTTTAAAACCCAGCTGACACATTTTTCGGGCTCTTATATTTCATGCATTATGAACTCATTGTCTGGATCGCATTACTTGTTTACATTCATTACGAGTTACATAATTTTAATAATATCCGATTCACTTAACAATGAGGTATCAGTAATTAATAAGTACCAGTTAAATCATCGATTTTTTCATTAAAACCACTGACCTTTTTTTGGCAGTTATCTTTTATACTGTTCATTTGATAATGTCCAATGTACAAGTTGTTTTTCTTTTGGCCTGAGGCAACTTATCTTAATAATGCAGTGTAAAAAGATTCTGTCTCTTCAAAAGAATTGTAGAGCCATGGAGCTAACTACAATGGTTATCCCATTAGTCATGTTTTGGGCTACGGGCTCAGATAACAAATATAAAAAAAATCTTAAAAATTCCGATTTATTAAATCTAACATTTACAATCATATCTAAAATCTAATAAAATGAAAGTTACAGCTAAAAGAAATTATAAATTACAATCTGATTAATTACTCTAATAATTTAAATTAAAATCAGTATTACTAAAATCCTCTAAATATATACACGCGCTCTACCACACCATACAAGGTTTAAAAATTTCAGGAAGGACGTTTGATGAAAGATCTCGCTGAGTATTTCTATCAAAGGCATGGCTCTCCCAGGATGGTGCCACCTTTGATCCTTCCAAGATCTTGATCCCAAGAACGGCACTTCTTCTTTATCAGCACTGATGCTGAGATTGGAGATTTGACAACAATGAAAGGAAGCAGCTTTGAGATCGAATCTCTTAATTCCATTAGTACCTTTGTATATCTTTTTTTCGTTTTGAGAGCCACTGAGATAAAATCTAAATTAAAGTCCGAAAATGAAAAAAAGTTAACAACAATTAATTGAATTATACTAGAACAATAAATAGTGATGCAGGCAGCGTTGAAGTGTATCTATCGTGAAATTCTACTCGTATCTTCGTAGCCTATAAATGAGATTAGTTATCTAATGAACCATTACATTATTCAATTTGTATTACCTAAATATTGTTAAGTATTGTGTAATACGCAAAATATGATAAATTCTAATTATTTGGTTTTATCAGTAGCAAATATTTTTTTCATCAATGCGTAATAATGAAAACTTGATTTTATAACGATACTGTAAACAAAAATTCAAGGTTGTGCCTTAATAAGTAGGAAATTTGACTAAACTACTTATTTACTGGGATGGCAGATATTATGTTTATATACTATGATGAATATGTCCAGAAATGTTTAAATTAGTAGGTACATATACTTCTTCAGCGTGAAGATTATTGAGTCCAAACTAATTTTTTTTATTTTATTTTTTTTATGGTATTACAGGTTTATAATACAGCCTTGGCCAAAAGTAATAGGCACCTACACAATGTTCTTAAAAAAAATGTAAAGAGGGAAAAAAGAACATCTAAAATCATAACATAATTTATTCAAAGATAAAACCAAGTCAAATTAATATTTGGTCATTAATGTTTGGTCTTTTATCACCTCACTTTTTTCCATAGAATTCACAAGTTTTGAACAAACGGTCTTTGTCTAATTTTTCCCAAATTTCTTTTAAATAAAAAAATAAGTTTTCTTTTTTTGTAGGGTTACGTTTATCAACTGCATTTTTAATTACGCATACCAACTAAATTTTTAATTTAGACCCTATATGCTCAATGGGATTGAGGTCTGGGGACAGAGGAGGCCATTCAAGAACCCTAATGTTGTTCTTTTCCGAACCAATTTCTACTTTTACGTAAAACGTGGCATGAAGCATTATCCTGTTAAAAAGCAATGTTTTTTCTGTCATCTGGTATAAATATTTTTTCAAACGAAGGCTTTTTTATTTTATTTTATTTTATTTTATTTCTCACTCTACCGTACCTTGAAGGTAATACGAGTGTTAGCAACAGTGGTATGATAAGCATGACTGCATAACATACCACTGCTGCTAGTAGATCACATTACTTCATAGTCGGTGCTCAGTCTCTAACATTTTTCAGATCAGCCACTGCCCTCTTCTTCGCCTGCTGTGTTCTGCGGCCTGACTGGAGATGCATGTCTTCTTCCCAAGGTGAAGTGGGTTGGGCCCACAGCTTCCTTCCACCCGGACACAAAATTTATGAAGTGCTGGTAGTTGTCTTTAGACACCAGCTGAGGAAGGTCGCTCTCCGACAGTGTGTAGAGCCCAGTTTCTCTCAGCAGCTTGGCCCTTAGTGGCTCATAGGCAGTGCAGGCAATAACGACGTGCTCAGCGGTTTCTGGGACCCCGCAACTGGGACATAGAGGATCAATGTTTATTTCGTGCTTGTGAAGTTTCGCTCGAAAACCTCCATGTCCCGTTAGAATCTGAGAAGTCCAGTAGTCCGGGAGGACCCACGTCTTCTCTAGCCGCGATTCGACGGTGGGGAAGTATTTCCTTAGCGTAGCCCCGTTCGGGGTCGTCACCCACCGCCGATTCCATTCTGCCAAATCTGGTTTCAGATAATTCATAGTGTCTGTAAATTATAACGTTCCTAAAATTTTCTTTTTTTTTATTTCACTGTGTTTTTGAAAATCTAGAAAAAGTTAGGACACAATAGCTATACAGATAAGCAAATTGGTAATGGACATCCTTGGTTTGTTGAATGGGCAGGAATAAGTGTCACATAAAACATCATTTAAAGTGCTTCATCTGCAGTGTTTGAATGTATGCATTCTATGATTATTGAAAATATTATACACATTTAAAATGATCTTATATCCATAGAATAATTTAGTTTTTTACTTATTTATAGATCTTTTATCTTATCATTATTATTTTATTAACTACTAGATAAAACTTGTCCATGCTTTGCTGAGGCTTTCTCTAATATTGACTTTTAGGGAAATAAACGAAACGAAGGCTTAAAAATTTGATTTAACATGGAAATATAGGTCTCGCTGTTCCTTCTTCCTTCACATAAAAACATTTCTCCAACACCTGAAGTCCCCCTCCAGCCCCAAATCATTATATTTCCTTCACCGTTTTTCACAGTATGGACAACAAAAACTGTATTTTAGGCTTCGCCTCCCCTTCTTCGTACGGAAACAGCACCAGGAGTTCTGAAAATCTGTACAAAATTCGATATTTTTATAAATTTTTAAAAATAACTATATCTGTATATTTTACATTGATTTTAGGAGATTTTGGCAATTTTTAATTTCAATTTACATTAATTTATTTACCGCAAGGTTGCTTTCATCTGACCAAACCACTTTTGCCTAGTCTTGAGCAGTCCAGTTTTTGGTGAAATTTTGCCTCTTCTTGCGATTTGCTTTACTAAGCCAGAGTTTATTTCTAGCCTTACAGCCTTTCAGATCATTTCTCCCAGTCTTCTTCTTAATGTCCGGGCAGAAATGTCAACAGAACAGAAGGTTTTCATCTCTTCAGCCAGAGGTGTTTCTTAATTTAGAGGTGTGTAATAGTCCACTGTTTTGCTTCACGACAGATGGATTGAAAGTCAGGATTTTCAGTTTGATCTTTTTTATTTTTTTTAAATATATTTATTTTGGTTAGCCCTATAATATGTTATATTTCAATCCTTTTATATGGATCTTCATTAGGGCTTATAAGTCCAGAGTAAAGGTCTGGCCACACATGTCCGCACCGGATCCGCACCGTAGCAATAATATAGGTTATGTTCAGAATATTTTTAATTTAAGTTACATATTACCTTTAGTTATGCCTAAGGTGGCCTGTGTCTGACATCTGTGGCCTGACCTTTAGGCATAACTAAAGGTAATATTTAAGTTAAATTAAAAATATTCTGAACATAACCTATATTATTGCTGCGGTGCGGATCCGGTGCGGACATGTGTGGCCAGACCCTAATACAGGGACTCTCTATTGAGTCTATATTACTCAGGATTCAGAAGCTCTGCTGAAGATCCACTTATAGGGATCGAAACGTTGGTTTAACAAAATAAATATTAAAAAACATCAAACTGAAAATCCTGACTATCAATCAACCTATCTGTTAATGTTGAATTAACACTCTTTACGTTGAAGCCGAAGATTTATTTCCTGAGCTAATAATAAATTCTGTATTTTAACCATGATTGTCTAGTTCCTCTAGAATAGTAACCATGATAAGTAAAAGATACTCTCTGTGGATCAGTTTAATATATGGTATATAAGAGCTATATAGTATATACTTTAGTCGTATATGGTATATAATAAATTAAATTAAAATGAAGATCTGCTGATTTTCAATATGTTTTTGACAGGCGAGGACGTACAAATGAAGTAAAAAAAAATTAAAGAGCATAATTAATGTAAAATATATTAATTAAAAATTATAATATAATAAAAATTAATAAAGGGTGGAATTTTTATGAATATAGCGAATTTTATTAATTGAACCAAGTTAACATGAAATGTGTCATTTTTAATAAATTAAGTAGTAAGGAATTTCAAGCCTAATATTATTCATTTTATTGCTCTCCGAACTTTATATTGGATAATATTTTTACGGAGGACACACACACATCCTATCTCTATTGCCACCACTCCTCTTTAAAACTAAATCTAAATTGGTCTGGCTTCTATACAATGAGCTACTTCCTGGATCCTTGAATAAACTTTCTTTGACCTTCCTTCAGATATTCTTTCCTAGGATATGAAAATTGGTATTATTTTTATTCCTTCTTTTTCCGTCGTTTTGTTATTGATTTCTTGTGCGTTTTGTTTAGCGATATCTAGGCATTCACAGTTCTTTTTTTTTGTTGAATCAATTGTTTCTAATATAGCTTTCATTATTCAAAATTACGGGAAAGTAATATCCATTTTTTCGATATTGATTTATTCGACCTTACTTGGCATGTCTGTTTGAGATGGGCTATCTGATAATGAACCGATTAAAACAGAAATGTTTGCTGAGCGATTGACGATAAGAGAAAACATAATGGCAAGTCTTTTCAGCGAATCGCGCCATTCAACCATGTTTTCATAACATTTTTAGAATACGATCTTGATAGTATAATATTTTTTATCAAAAGTTCCGCCATCACCTTTTTAACACATCAAGGGGTCAGAAGGATAGCTCTTTTCAGGAAATCACCAAATCATTATGTCAATCTTTTGAATCCCATCTCCACGGCCCCTCTTATGGAGTTTCCTTCTTGATCATGGAAAAGATATTGATAATTTTTTTCTCTGTTTTTCTTGTCGGTTTTACGAAAGAAATTGAAGTAATATTTACATAGAATCGAGAGAGGAAGTTCACGGAAGACGTTACCCGCGGTAGAATCAGAAAGCTGATCTTCAAAGTTACGGATTTGAAAATAAACATATCGAGCAAGCAGCGAGATGGGGTTGAATAATGAGAGGAACAAACGAGGTAAATACCTAGTCTAGAACGTTTATTTGGTTCACTAAAAATGTATACCTAAAGTATTTCGTATAATACATCGTGAACGAAAGAAAGTAATATGAGGTCAAATGATTGCAAAAAAGTTCATATTGGCCAAAAAGTATGGGTTTTGAGATCTAGGGGCTCTATTCAGGAAGCAGAAGTAACCTCTGTGATGTCAGTAGCGGCCACGGGAGGCGGGGAAAAGGAATTAGTCCAGGTAGAGTGGCTTGGCAAAGAAGGCAAGGTATTGGGTAAAAGAATATCAATCGATACTCCGTACAATAAATACATTTTTGTATCGATACAAAAATACAAACGACCAATTAAACGATCAGGAACTCGTTCGAACTGGCTCTTCCTCTACAACTACTGATAAAGCATGTCCCACGTGTAGTCTCAATTACGAGGGTGTTAGAGGCTTCGGAATCCACATTGCTAAGAACCATCCCCGAGAGGCTAATCGCCCCATGTCAAATCTCCTAATAAGTAATTAAAACTTCTGACTTTCATTTTTTGAATAATATTAAAAATTTTATGAATACCTATACGATTTTTTTTTTTTTTTTTAATACATTCGGTTTTCTCTGGGATATCTATGTTGAGACAGGAGAGCCACTAGTCTCTTTGCTGTAGGGACTATCCGTTTTTTAAATGCATTCCTTACAGCCACGAAACGCAGTTAAACTCGACTAGCGAGTATCTTCGAATTTCCTTTCATCGAAGATCGCAGCTGCGTGCGAAGTGTGAATTTCCAAATGTAGACCATAGATCAAATATCGTATAAATCCAAAACCTAACATAACACACTTACATATTTACTAATAGATATATGCACGAAATAAAATTCGAAATTTATTCGACTTTTTTCAGATTCTAATAGGATATGGTAACCACATCCTTCCTGAATCGACTATAGTGAAAACACATTTCCTTGTACACGCTCATGCAACGTGGCCCAACATGTCCAAGGCGATTAAGCATTTCATTAGCGGAGAGAGCCACGAGAGGAATCAACACTAATCACGCTAATGATAAGTTAATGGATGTTGGCCGCAGCACGCCACTTGGCCCCATGCGTCAGTCATCATCGTCTGACTTCTGCGTCACTCCCAACCCAGCGTACAATGTGTATCGTCTTCTTAACATGGGCAGATTTCATGAAGTAAAGTGGCTTTACCAACGAAAACTGTTTACGTTTCGCTAATAAAGCTCCATCGAAGGCTCTCTATCTAATCGCAACTGTAATGAGTGATAAGCAAACAAAGGGGGAATTATGGGGTAGACAGAAATAACCAATCTCTGTTTCATGAATAGACAACAGATACTGATAAACTATGGATTGATGCTACTATATTTGTCGATTTACACTTTTTCGCGATATCCTCTTAACCTCTATCAGTCATTCGGACATGAAGAAGCATTGTGTCAAAGGTCATTGAGATAAACTGGGAAGAAAGATAATTAACAAATAATCAACCCACTTCCCCAATCACCCGTATCCACATTAACTTTTACGAGAAACTAACCTCCTAATGTTTCTATTTTGCCTTTGAAAATCCACCCAATAAACATCTTATTGTTTATTTAATTGGTTAAAATGTACTTATATCCAGTTACAGTCTCAAATTTTATTATTTTTATTTTACATGGTGGTGGACGTTTCGGACAATGTGTCCATATTCATCACATTTATTGTGTGTATATATTATGTAAGTTTTTTTAAGCATTTCAATTTGTGAATTTTTCAATTAATTGTTAAATATAATATCTTATTGCAAGCATGTGGCATGCTAATTAGTCTCTGAAATGAACTGTTGTATTTCTTACAACATATCGCATGCTTGCTATAGGATTTTATATTTTACTATTAATTGACAGATTCACAAATCGAAATGCTAAAAGAACTTACTTTATGTCTACACACAATAAACGTGATGAATATGGACACATTGTCCGAAACGTCCACCACTATGTAAAATAAAAATAATAAAATTTGAAACTGTAACAGGATATACTGACAGTTTAATAATTTCAAGAAAACAGTCTACCAAGATATTATAAACAATCTTTTTCCATCAAATAATACTTTATAAAATTTTTTTTTTAATTGGAATGGCAGTCTATGAAACTATTCAGAGACCATTTAAATAAAATAAAGGGTAAGAAATGATCTAGAGAAATTAAGCTCATCGGTAGCTAAGTAAAATAAAAAAAAAAAAAACCTATACCACTACAACCCATGCAGGGTGTTGGGTTCCGTATTGTTTAAGGAAGTACTGTTTCTTAGTCAGCGGTCGTGCAAGGAGGTGATTTGACCGTGATAACGCTCGACCGACTAAATGTTTCCTTTTAATTTTTCGATAAAGAGCTAGATAACTTAAACTCTACACCGGATCATGATGTAAAATCAAAATTAAATAAGATAAACTAATTTTACTTATGTGCATTGTTTGCAATTGACCTTGTTACCACCCATCTAAAATGGGAAACTGAACTTATCACATAATGCATCCACCCATTGGCACAAAGCAAACTATAAATAACTAAAACAGGCTTCTTCTACGGATAATATAAAAAAAAAAATCAATCTCTTTTTCACGATCAACTTCACCAAAAAGGGACTTCGAGATAGGATCCAAAGGATTGAGATAGTGATTTGGTGATTTCATGAAAAGAGCTATCGTTCTGACCCGTCGAATTGATAAAAAGGTGATGACGGGAACCGCCATAGGCATAAGAGATAAAATCATTATTCATCCCATCAAGATCGTTTTCTAAAAATTTAATGACTATATGGATGAGTTCATGATTCGCTGAAAAGACCTGTTTTCTTTATCTTCATTCACTCAGCAAATATTTCTGATTTAATTGGTTCACGATAAGATAGGGCAACTCAAACAGTTGAGTAAGTATATGACTATGAAAATTTCAGATGCTTAATTACAGAAAATATGAATATTATTTTCCCTTAATTTTGAACAATGAAGGCTTTATTAGGATATATAGCTCTCTATAAATGAAATGATTTCAATCTAGCGGAAAAACAGATAGAACACCTCTAACTGAAGAATTATATAAGTAAATAGAAACAGGAATGAATCGAGTAGACTGTAAGGTTTATTAGTTTAACGCCACTTTCTGCAACTATGGATAATCGGACGATGTTACTGGAGGAATCCTTAAATTTGCCTATTAAGATATGGATCTTTAATGAGTACCTTACATCGGTAAGGCTAAGGATCTCTATTTTAAGACCTATCTGAAGGACGGACTTCAGACTTTTTACTCCCTTAAAAAACCCCTAGGGTCCCCTGGTGGGCTACGAACACGCGACGTTTGGTGCTGTAGTTGGCTATAAGTGGTGAGCTAGAAGAAGAAATTTCGAGTTAAAGAGTTAAATATGAATGCCGGTCACCTAAATTTTGCTATCCAATCTTAGTTTATTATTTGTGAGTTTGTTATTTCTGTAATACCCTAAAAACATATTTACATAAAAAATTCAAACAAAATGTATGTGGTGCCAAATTTGATCTTGATACAACACTGAATGACGTACTGACGACGGGACCCACTTTCAAAGATGAAACAAAAATAATTGTTGAGTGGAAAAAAGTCATGTGTTCCCTCCCCGCTAACACTTAACTACGCCATTTTAGAAATAATGTCTTTTTTAGTCAAGGAAAGGAGGGTGGTAAATGAAAATTGTGTGATGCACAATATTTGTTTTATTTGTAAGTCACAAATGTTGAAATGAATCCCTTTTTAAAGTCGTCTCATGAGAGACGATTCCCCACACTGTCCTTCTTCACACTTCATTGAGCCATCCCATGTGTATGGCAGATGGAAGTCCAATATTGGTCATGTGTTTTGCTGTGGAGATGGGCTAGTGCTTCTGCAGCTGTCTGATTAGTTTCCGACCATAGTCTTTCATTTTATTACTAAGGGAATAAGAGAACACTAATAGTTAAGGAACAAATGATCATAATAAATTTATTGTTAATTAATAATTGATTTATAATTTTAATAGAAGAGAAAAGAATGACCAAGGCTGGGAATCGAACCCAGATCATCTTCATCTCCGTCACAGCGCTCTTACTGCTGAGCACAGTAGACGAAAACAGACGGGTTGGTTATAAATCAAGAAGTGCTAGACCGACTCACGATCTTCTATTTGTTGAATTCGCCTCCGTCCCGAATAAGTATTTAAATTAAATAGGTATGCGAATTTCGTAACAGTACAGGAAACGGAGATGGGATGGGTAATAATCTATTAAAATTTTATTATTTTATCCGATTCTGACAAACTTTGAAACATATTTTGCTCATAGTAGTTTGGAAGGTTAATTCCAAATATGGATGAGAATACTTCGGGGTTGCGATCAAAAAACTACAAATAGTAAAAAACTATTTCATTGCAGCCAACGTTTCGACCCAACAATGCAGGTCTTCAGGGCTAAATTAACAAGACGTAGACAAAGAAAATAATATATAAATACATAGGACATTATTCAATGTACTTACAATTTTACAATTACATGAAGAAGAACTGCATTGTTGGGTCGTAACGTTGGCTTTAATAAAATAGTTTAATACTATTTCTAGTTTTTTGACCGCCACCCCGGTCTATTTTCTTACATATTCGATATCCGGTCAACGATCATTTCTCCAAGTTAATTCCAAATGTTATCATGTTACCATAGATATATCTAGAAAGAAGGTGGAGCGGGATTTATTATTTTCCTACCTGTTATTCCGATTTCAACGATATTTGGCATAATGTTTTTTAACACATTTGTTTTGACTTATCACTGTCATTAAATTCTCTAAGATTTATTTACCAATCAAAAGAAATCGAAATATTTTCAGTATCTAACTAGATTTTTTAAAAATGTCACTTAAACCACGCATCTTTTGAGGTCAATAATTATTTGAATGAATAAATGATTTATTGTTTAAGTAATTGCTTTTTACAATGGACTATGACCCATACATGATAACTATTTTAATAATTTTACAATAATTAAATTAAAATAATAATGTCTATTAATATTAAGATTATTAAATTAATTCTACAATAGTTCTTGCTCAACATTACACTAAAACCAAAAATATCTTTAATTATTAACATAAAATAAATAAATAGATAAAAAAGATCTTTTCCATAAAAAACAAAAAAACAAAAACAATATCCTATGATCGAGCAATAATATCTAAATATAATAGATTTTATAATGAAATGCAAGTATATAATTCCTTTTAAACTTAAAGATTACTAACTAGTATAATCAATAAATACAATTAAGGTCAACAGTTTAATGGTTACCTTAGTATAAATCCCCTCTCCCTTTTTGTTGATGAATATGAATTATTTTTGTTTATTTTTAGATATCTTTTGCCTGATTATTGTAGTTAAGTAAATACTGTTTTAATGAAGTAGTAAATTGCATTTAATTTATCAATAGAGACAATATGGAGAATATTTTCCAGTGAAAGTAGATTATCGTTTATTGTGATAGAGCTTCGCAAATACTTCTTCTTGTTCTTTTTCTTCTTCCTCCTCCGCGGTGCATTTCAGCGTGGAGGGGCCTTGTCAATCCATTTTCGCCAGCCATCTCGGTCCGTCGCCAGCGTCCTCATAGCACCCAGCTGCTTGCCTCTCTTTTCTCCAAGCTTGGTGATAACATCCGACCATGTTTTCCGAGGTCGACCACTCGGCCTTTTATCCCTCGGTCTTACCTCGAAAAACTTCCGGGGCTCCCTTTCCTCTTTCATCCTCACCACATGCCCAAACCATTTGAGTGCTTTCCTTTCTAGCGTTTCTATTATTGGTGTCGCCCTTAGTTCTTCTCTGATCCTTTCATTACGGAGATGGTCTCTCCTGGTTCGGCCAGCAACTCTCCTTAGGTATTTCATTTCGGATGCTGTTAGTCTGCTTTTATGCTTATCAAGTAGGACCCAGCTTTCACATCCGTACAGCAGGTTTGGGAGGTACAGCGTATTGTATATAATCATTTTTGTCTTGTTTTCGACCTCTCGTTTCCCTATGACAGTGTTGCATATTTGATAATAGACGTCATTTGCTTTTTGAATTCTATTAGATAGTTCCTGGTCTATTTTCCCGTTCCTTTCAACAACTGTTCCCAAGTACGTATATTCATCAACCACCTCCAGGGTCTTACCTCTATAGTTTATCTGTATGTCTTCAGCAGCTCGTCCTATCTGCATAACTTTGCTTTTATCCTCGTTTATCAGCATCCCTTTTTTTCCTAGTTCTGCTTCCCATTCTATGATGGCTTGCTGTAGTGACGCAAATACTTGTTTCTATAATACGTGTATGATGAGCATTCTAATAACAGATGCTTTAATCCGTCCGATATATGTTCTTGACAACTTTCACAAATATCTTCCGATTTAATAATTTTAATTTTTTTGTTTTCATATAATTTCACATAATCATTGTTGGAAACTCTTAGCTGGCTAACGAGTCTTATTTTTTGTATGTTTATCTTGAACTTGAGGTAACATTCGGGTTGAGGACTGTTATAGCAGCATATGTTTCTGTAAAAAGGATTATATGATGAGTTATATGATCTGATCTGATTCTTTTTCTTCTGATCTGAATCTAGATATCTGAACATTGTGAATGGTTGGTTGTTCGTTCCAAAATTGTATTTTTGTTACCAAGAAAATTGTTTATATTAGATAACTCGCCGAAGAATTCTAGCACATTATTTTTGTTAGCTATTACTTTGATTTGTGTAATCCAGTTATAGTTAGGGTCAATAATTATTTGCTGTACTATTAAGTTGAAAAAAAAAAAAAAAAAATAAATAATAAGCCTCAATAATAGAATGCCCATTGGTCCAACCTTAAGTTATAGCCATCCGGAGTTTAATACTTCTTCACATTGGCCTTAGGCTGGTCGACTTGGCCGTATGAAACAATTTGTTCCAGAAGCTATCAATCAGCCTTGCCCACATAAGTTGAGACAGCTGAAAAGAGCGGTATATCAATCTGCCCACGTGTCAATTACATCCTGTCAGGAAGTACACTTTCTAACTGGAACCAGCATCAAGTACCCTTATGTTACTCACGCCTGCTTGCAGAATCTTGGAAGAGGAGCTTTCATTAATCCACATATTGCATGACGATTCTATTAATCAATAAATTAACAAAATATTTAGTCAGGGGAGGTCAAAATAATTTTTTAATTGAAAAATATTGTGAAATTAATCGAATACAAATCGAATGTGAACCTTATACTTATACTCTTCTAAACCGAAACAACAGATGGAAAATTTAGAAAACAAATTTCGGCTGAAAAATCTTATTTTTATTTATTTATTGTTGGCCTCTAAGCTAAAGGGTAATTCGCATTATCTTATTTTTGTAATTTATTATGATATTGTATCTATTTTAGTTATTCAAATTGAGTTAGCGCTGTGTTTTCTCAATATTTCATCATCTCTTTCAAGTTTACGGCTAATATTCACTAATTTAATATTAAATTAGTAACGGTCGTTGAACAGGAGCTTACCTGTGTGGGGTGTTTAAAGGTTATCTTAACACTTTTCATAGGTTGGAGCTTCAAGATCTCTGAGTATCATTGGGCAAATTCGCAATGTCCAGTCCTTATGTGGCACAACATTTTTTCTTCTTTTCTGTTGCTTCTTGAGGTTGTGAACCATTTTCTGCATGCTTGTTTTATTTCCTTAAAGTTCAAACGTCTTGGCTTTCCATCTCGATTCCTAGCTTCTCAGGAGTGATGTGACAACTGATATTGCAGTAATGTTTTCTGTTTCCCCCTTTCTAGCTGTATGTGCAGCTTGGTCAGCTTTTTTATTCTTAGTATTAGGACTCTAACTAATAACACAATCTTATTGGGGGGTTGTGGTTAGCATAGCAGCATACAATACTAAAGGTAGCGGGTTCGCGTCCCGAAGTGGCCCTAGGATTTTTTTAGTAGGAGTCCTAACTAAGGAGTCCTCGGGTATGGCGTAAAATGGAGGTCCCGAGCCTGTATGATGTCTGGTACTCGTTAAAGATCTCTATCCTAATTATACCTGGATAGGCAAAATTTAGGTCCAATTACACTAGCCAACAAATTTTAACTTTTTGGAAGTAACACGGAAGTGAACCACCATTTTGAGCGTTTTCGGGTGTGCTGTATCTGAATCTGGCATTAGTTTTTTCCCTATACGTCAAGTTTTTAAGATAAAGGGCTTTTAAGTTGTTTTATAGTAATACTGAATCTTAAAATTTGCTCTGTCTACAGAAATTTTTTTGGCGTTCTGGTTTCTATAATTTTAATGTTTTTTGGGGTGGAGAATACGAATATGAAGTTGTATTTCTGATAAGTTGGTTTGTTTCTTGTAAGAAATAAACTTTTAACCAAAAAAACATGCAAAATTGCTGTAAAAGTCCCATTTTTTACCATTTTCAATGAACTTTTTGCAAAATATAAAATTGATTAGTTAAATCTAATAGCGGATGCTAGCTGAACTCGCATTTTCTTCTTGTTCTATCTACCAATCCTAACTTCATTATTAATCCTCAGCTAGGTATACTCCACATCCCAATTCAGAATTAGGACAACAAAATACTATTGACTTATTTTGTTTGGAAGTGAAATATACCTAGTTGAGGATTGAGAAAAATGAAGCTGGGCCCCACTGTAGGCGGAGAATCAGCCTGGTTCTCCCGTACAGAATAGTATTTTCATTCATTCAGCAAAAAATTCAATGAAAATGGTAAAAAATGGGAATTTTACAGCAATTTTGAATGTTTTTTTTTTAAAGTTAATTTTTTCAAAAACGAACCTACTTATCAGAAATCCAACTTCATATTCGTATTCTTCACCCCAAAAAACTTTAAAATTATAGAAACCAGAACGCCAAAAAAATTTCTGTAGACAGAGCAAATTTTAAGATTCAGTATTACTAAAAACAACTTAAAAGCCCTATATCTTAAAAACTGGATGTATAGGGAAAAAAATAATGTCAGATTCGGATTCAGCACACCCGAAAACCCCCAAAATGGTGGTTTACTTCCGTGTTTCCAAATCAGTGTCGACTTGTGTTAGCTTTAGTAACATAAAGTGACGTAAAACAAACAACACAATCTTTGTCCTAATATCCAGTTCTCACTATGGTTTATTGTTTCTCTGATTATTGAGTTGTTTGGAAACGATTTTTTTACAGCCTATATTACACTTTTGGATTCTGTTGCGATGATCTGGTAAATTAATTAAAGTTGTTATCGTTTGGTGTAAATAACGCAACCCACACTATTTCCCGTTTTTGAGGCATCAGTGTAAGTATAATAGTTCAAAATTATTGCACCTCTCTAGAACAGCGCAAAAAATATTTTTGAACCCATAAAGTAAATTTCCAAGATTATTTTGCCTAGATATCCGCTAAAACGGTCTTCTCTTCCACAACACAACTTTTAGGGCTGGAATGCTATTATTGCTCTAGGGCTGGAATCCTATTATTGCTCAGGTCCATGTTAACACGCTGCAAAGAGTTAAGCAACATTTTCTTGAAAGGGATACCCTCTACTTTGTAAGACCCGCATTTCATACTCTTCTCCAAACAGTTTCTTATTTAGGAAGTTATTTGGACTTGTCTTCACTTTTTACATACAGACCGACCGGCTTTTGACCTTCACGACTTCGAACTTTTTACATACAGACCGATAAGGGTAAGGCAAATGGGATTAACGATCCATATCAATTTCCGCTTAGCTAAGAAGAAAACGTCTTAGAATTCGAATCGCCAAAACTAAAATTTGATCGCTGATGATGAAATTTCAAACCAACGTAGACGTGAAGCGAATGTTATTCAATTCGAAGAAAATAAATAACATTGTCATCAACATTAATCGAGAGCTCACCCCAAATAACTTACTAAAATAAAAGAAGTAGGCAGTACGAAGTAAGCTGGATTCTTTACTTAAACCATTGTAATGGATATAAAATGTTCCTGCTAAATATGTTAATTGGGAGCTGAGAATGAAACAAGAAAAATGAGGTGTGAAGACTGAATTCCAAAGAAGGCTGTGTGAGGTAGTTGAACCCGCGGCAGTTTTTAGGCAACCTTTGGATAACATCCTCCCTCCTTGACGGATATCTTTATCTACACTCAGATATCAAAGAGGAGAATTACTAGTTACGCAAAAGGCCGCCCAAGGTCCGCGAATTGATAACCATTGGCGTTGCACAACAGTCCTCTCCTATTTGCCTATTTGAGTCGCACATTAATAAGAGCTTCTTATTGAATGGCCATGCGTAGTTGAGATATAGGACCTTATGTAAATCCTTATTTATAAAAAAAAATTCTGGTGCGTGCGCGCAACACACAACTTTCACTTACCAACTTACTCAGATTAGAAATTAATGCGTTTTGTTAATTACCACTTCTCAATTGAACAGAACGGCTTTAATTATGAACAATGGTCTGTCATTAAAGGCGTCCTCCGCATGCGCTCAACGAGTTTTATGAGTTGACTGAATATTTTTCTTTTTTTCTCCTCTATATGTTTCCTTCATTTTTATCATATCTCATATCTAGCCATTTCCTACTTTTAGGCAAAACGAGAGACAGATAATTTCTCCATATAAACAAATACAAAGGTACTTTATAGGAAAACAAAAAAGGCCCCTTCCCCATTTAAGCCCCTTCAGAACATTTTAATAATGATAAAGCTTACCTGATATTAAAGAACACCTAATTTTCATTAAACACCACGGATTTGATGAAAATCGTTAAAGCCGTTTTTGAGATAATCGAAAAAAAGATAAAAATTGGTTAAAAAGTTATGAAATAAAGTGCCCCCTCCGTTAAACCAATTTTGATGAAATGTTGGCTATCACATCTTTGGCATACACATACATCAAATACCCAATTTGATCAAAATCGTAAAAGCCTATTTTGAGTAAATAAAAGAAACTCGTGAACATAAGACAAAGTTTATTTTAAATAAATTACCCCACCGTTTCACCAATTTTGATGAAATTTCGGCTGTCGCATCGCGGGCTTATACATACATCAAATACCCAATTAGATCAAAATCGTTAAAGCCGTTTTTGAGTAACTATAAAAAAACACGTGAAAATTATACAAAATTTATCAAGTAAAGTCCCCCCTCCGGTTGATCAATTTTGATGATATATATACAGTCATAGCTCGGGCATATAAATAGATCAAATACTCAGTTTAATCAAAATCGTTAGAGCCGTTTTTGAGAAAATCGAAAAAAACGTAAAAAGTTATTAAATAAAGTACCCCCTCCCTTTGAGCAATTTTGATGAAATTTTTGCTGTCACATCACGGGCTTATACATACTCTAAATACCCAATTTAGGGTTCGCACGGTTTATAGTTTTATAGTTTATAGTTTATATTTCATATATAGATAGGTTAGTGAAAGTAAAAACTTTGTGTAAGGGTTCTAATTTAATATGGCTTGTTCATTCCTGTTCTTCCAATGTTCACTCCTTATCACAAACAACTTTCTTAACGCGTTTTTATTAATATTAGCTAATAAATAACTTTTTAGCTCATAAGCACACTGTTTATAAAAAATTTTTATTACATTTAAAGTTATGAAAATATTTTATTTTTTGGTATTAGAATTTCTTATAAATATATTTGTTTGATCAATAGTACTTAGTGTTTATTAAACGCGGAATAAGATAAACAAACAGTTAAATAGTAGTGTTAGGGGAAAAAAAAAAAAAAAACTTAAGCTATGAAATATTCACCGTTTTAAGTTGGTTACCCTTAAGATTAAGTTATTAAAACGTTCTACAAGAATGTTACTTGGTATATCTTATTGAGAAATAACAGCATATTTACTGTGTCAAAGGTTATCAGTCTCAAGAATATTCACCAGTTTAATACATTCAATCATAACTATTTTTACTTTATTTACAATTAGTTAAAAATGATTAATATAATCAAATCAATTTTGAATTCAACGGCTCAATTTTAAGTTTAAGATTATTTGTAAATACGAGGTGGGAAGGAAAAACGATTGATGATAGATACATAACACTTATCCACATACATTTTATCCTGTATTATGAAGTACTTTATATGAGGCGATCGAAAAGTTTGTCAACAATTATTGAACTGCATGATTTATTCCATCTTCCACCGATCTCACACTATTCAACCGAAAACTTTAAAATTTATGGATTTAATTAAAGCATTATCCATCTCTTTTCAAAACTCAAACGCCAGAGCACCGGTCCACTTCTCTAGCAAAAAAAACCTACTACGTTCCTCATTAGAATGTAAATTAGTTATTAGGTCGGAAATACGAAAACAGTAGATTACCAATCATCTTCTGTGTTACATTTTAGTAATAAATCAGATTTCCAACAAGGTTATTATTTTACATTAAACTGGAGTTCAAGAAAGATTTCAAATCATCAATTTCCTTACTATAATTTATGCTGTAATCCTTTATAGCCATTATTCTATTGGAAAGAGACGAACAAAGAAAAATGTAAAATGTTGAATCAATTTACCGAAGCGTTTCACTATGTTAAACACCGCTCTCTCTTTGATTTATTATCTGGCTTCGATACGGAAATGGATCTAAGTCAATTGCGTATTTCTTTCAATATTTCCTCATCCCCTAATGCTCACCTACCGGAAGATACTCGATCCACCGAATGCAGATATAATATATCCAATACTCCCACCGTTAGAGATAATACATCGTAGAAGAGGATCTGCATTTTACCTGCAATTGGATTACATTCCTTTGACATATACCCAGCATAAAATTTCAATCAGTTTCAGAATATTGGCTTCGAGAATTTTATTCCCTCTTAGAATTGAAATAGCTTTTTAAAACTTTATGAATAATTCGGATGTAAATCATTGAAATGAAAATTCTGGTATGGTTTCAATTAAAAATCTTATTCTGAGCTTTAACTCCTTTTTTGTATGGAAATTTCTGTAGGAATTATAATATTTACTTTCAATTACCTACATACGAAATGTATATAGAGTAAAAGTATTGAAAAATTTCCAAATCCTTTTATCAACGGAAATACACGTTTTGGGGTCCCTTGAGTTAAAATAACCAAGTCCCGCGAAATGTTGTGTGTGTGTCTGTGTTTATGGATAGGATCCAGCCGGTTGTAGAGGGCAGGATAACATCCTTTCCACTATATCTGGAAATCGGCTTTTCTCCCTTTAGGTTCCTTTCCCACAACTAGAATTGTATTTGTTCTGCATATTATTTGTTCTTTACCTTACTTCCTCAGTTTTAGTTAAGTTAAATTCAATCTTAAAATTACCAAACTTCAGACCCCACAGCCCCCCCCCCCCCCCACCGGATCCACCAAAGTGTTTGTGAAGAGACTAGCTCAAAAACTATGAACCTGAACATGCCCGCGATGTGACATCAAAAATTTCATTAAAATTGGCCAAATGGGGGGGGGCACTTTATTTAATAAATTACTTCTTATTTTTACGTTTCTATTTTCTCGAAAACGGCTCAAACGATTTTGATCCAATTCGCACCATTTATTTTCGTAATTAATTTGTATTTATATCGGTTCCAAAACCCCACAAACACCCCCCACCGATCATCAGTACGTAAGATAAGTCGGACCCCCCTCTTGTTCAGTCATCACTTGCGCCCCCCCCCCCCCTTCACCCATTAAACAAATCTGAGTACATAATTTTTATATGTACACATAATAAACGAACAACGGAACTTAGTCTTTGGATTTCGGCTTACAAAGGCGGATATCCCTTCGGACAGTAGAATTAATATCCCAAGAGGATTATGGAATAAATAACTTGTTCCAATTTATATTATTAACAATCAAATCAATCCACCATTTTTTATTAGGAAATATTTAAATAACATTAATGTCGGAGTTGGTAATAGCATGTTTATCCCACCTAAAAGGGTGCGGAGGGTAATCGGCTTAGGCCCGCCGCGTTTTAAATTTATGTTCCTTCCCACACGTGCTGCTAATTTTAATGTACATCAGACCACATGCTTCAATTCTTTAAATCCTTGAAATGATTTCCGATCATTCATGTTGGCCTAATAACTACCGTAGAATAATTTCCGAAAATTTTGTTTATTTTATTGTATTCTAAACTAAAAAATAATGCAATAAGTGTGCGTGGTGGACTAAAATAATGGTGGACCCTCATTTAAAAAAAACAATAAGAAGTGCGCAATACTTGAGTTTTTGAATATGGAGTTACAAATAGATTCGAAAATACACAATTTTAATAATTCTTGTAACGTTTAATAATTAAATTTATAACCTCGGGACGCGTTCTATGCTTGTTGAAAAATTTAACTTATTTTCTAACGATCCAATCAGTAAGAAATGTGAACAGAACAAATAGAATAGTTAGTTCAAATTAAGATTTACATAAAGCCATGGCTACGAATCCTAAACGAGAAGCATTGGCTCATCCCAAAACATAAACATTTTGGCAATAATATCGTTGTTGAACTCCTTCAAACCACTAATGCGATGGATCTGAAAAAATATGACAACGTAAATGCATTATTCAAAAACGTCACCTGCAAGTTGAGAACCTCTATCATCCGGAAACTAGAAGGAAAATTCTCCTCACTTCAGGGAACGGGCCAACGAAAATGACGACTTGACCCAGTTTCGCCGATTCGGACTTTATCGACGCTTCGGAACCCAACTCAATAACATGTGATGATTAAGGGCTTGTTATGTTGTGTTATAAATGTAAAGCAATGAAAATCAAGTTAAGAGATATACTTTCTTGCTCATCATATCATCATATACTTAATGTCTTGCTCAACCAAATCACTGAATGTAATGTGGCAAATACGATCAATGTTGCCTTATCATCGTGTCTATCACGTAAATGATGATGAAGCCTACCCTTCCTCACATTCCACTAGTGTTCCAAATAAATTCTTATTAAAAAGAAAATGCTTTCGCACGTCTTTAGTATGTTTGTAACATATTCTATAGCATATATAACAATTCCGTAAAAGCTGAGAATTCAAACAGTTCTGGTAGCTTTCATATCTTTAGTTAATTTTCATTAAAAATATCATTTAACGGTAGAATATTTATTAGGAAGATTGCTTTTTATAACTCAAAATGAAAGAGAAATCAATTTTTCGCTTAATGTCGCTTAGAAACCTCCTTCCTTAATCATGTTTTCTTGATGTATCAACTAGCACCGAAAACCTTCTTCTTTTCCCTGTTAATGTACTGGAAATTGATTTTTAAAAATAAAATTGAAGCCTGTTTCAATCGAATTTAAAGATTCTCTTAAAGGAGGAGGGGGGATTTCGATATAAAAATACTACTATACTTATCACTTTTTCTCCAAATTTTGGGGGAGGGGGGTCGTTGATTCCCCCTTATTCCTCATTTGAACTGCCGTGCTTATTTTTGCCCACATGTACACCGTTCATGTTTCAAATATCTCTAGTTGGTTATTCATTGTTCTTAATTATTCTTTTTTTCCGAACGAAGTACCTGAAATAATTGTCCAGTCATTTTTTAAATGTATGTTTTCAGACTATGCAATGAACACATTCTTGACCTACACTGATATTTACAGTTTCCGAATCGTAATATAAAACATATTGAATATTAAAAATCTCTTTTTGAATTTATTCACTCCGTGATATTTATTTTATCGGTAGTTCGGCCTCAAAACATAATAGTTTTACCATTAATAACAAATCCTAAATATATTTACATAAACAATATCTAATCTCCTCTAATCGATCCTTGATGGGGCATCGAATTATACGCCGTATCAGCCTAAGACCGCGTCAAGATAATCACTTTATCATACCAAAGCATCCTTAAACGCCCCATTTCCATGGTTAAAGTCTCATCATCCTTGGGGATTTGAACAACGCTGATATTAATGGCGTGGCTTTGGGAAGCAATCTCTAGCAAGATTACCACTCACAATACCTGGCCATCCCAAAGACCCACAATCTAATTAATTTTTTATAACTGCGGCCGATATTTTTATGAGTGTTTTTATTATATCACATTCGATGCGGGGAAACGTCAGCTCCTTTATAATAAGTAGCTGAACGTATTGCAAGTGCTTACTGATAAACAGTTATGTGCACTTATATATTTTATTCCGGCAAAAGATAGCTATGGTTGCGTGACATATTTTGAATTGAATTACTAAAATATTTATAGATTATCAAAATTTTGGCACACTTTTGTGTGACAGCTGACTTCAGAATTTTTAGCGGATGTCATGTCTCTGTATTGTGAAGTATTTGAACTCGGAATCTCCAAAAACGAATTGTAAACAATTGTTTTCTTTTTTATATTTTAAAATAGCGGGTTAATTAAGTGATTAACGCATTGAATTCCTGTGGTCAAGGGTTCGTAATAGAGATGATCGGACCTGTATTTGAGATACCTTCTTAGTCTTGTTCAGAAGCTCAATTCATATGATTATTTTTGTGTTAGTAAGTAATAATTTTTGTAACATGTTTAAATATTTGTGTTCATAATTTGCGGGGCATCGAAAATTGTTATTTCCAATTCAATGAAAATTTTTTAACCCACATTAGTGTTACAATAAGAATATCTTCGGTTCTAAAAATGTATAAGCAAATACGTGTTGAAACCAAGTTGTTTACTTTTTATTATCTGGTTTTTAAAATAAATGAAAAATTATTTAATTAATAGAAGCTTTTTCTTTTTTTTTTAAGTAGCTATAGTGAGGAAAATGTGTAATTATTTCGTATTGTAATGTTTTTTTTTAATTTGTTTTTTGACTAAATCTATTTTTTACTGGTATTTTTTACTTTTATTATTTTCAATGCAATAAGCAGAAAAGATACAAGGATATCTATCTCAGGGAAAAAACGTGGCATCTTCTAACTGTGAGCAGCCATAATCCATGGATCTACATCAGTTTAACTCTGTCCTTTAACCGTCGCCATATGCGGCAAGGTCACTATTACTGCGCACTGGCAATCAACAATAAGGAGATGTAACAATAAAACTATAAGTTAGTCTTGTAACAATCTTGTCTTATAAATACCACGAAACAAGGAAATAATTTATTTCCACGACCCTCTTCCATAGTCCCATTAAAATACTGACTAAGACAACAAGTTGCGACTTGGAGCTTCATATCATCCACGCCCACCATCCATTAATAACAGCCGCTACTCTGTTTTCTTCCTCCTTCCCGGAATATATAATCCTGCACGATCAGCCAAAAAAACAAAGTAGCAACAACTCAATTTACACTGAAAAAGTAAATAAAAATTTGCCCATACATCACAAACCGAGTGATGGGGAGAAGAAGGCTGCGCCGAAACCGGTTCTCAATTCTAATTAACAGGAATCCTTCGAGCTATTATTTTATTCGATATTATCTAAAGGAGTCTAAATATAGATCCTATTACGATAATGAATTATAGTTACGTGGTGTGCATTTGTAGAAGTGCTCTTCAAATCTGGTATCAGCAAACTGGTTTTTTAATGTCATAATAAATAATAGTACTTATTCTTTTTTATTTTGCTTTTATTATCGCAAATATTTTTTTTACTTTAATTATTGATTCGCACCTGTCAGAAAGGTGCTTACAATCAGCGAATGAGATAGTCGTAATAGGAAATAATGACATGTCAAGCATGAGGAGGGAAAGCGCCCAGCAGCACCACCTTCCTGGCTTGAGTCAATTACCTCGGCTGTCTAAGAGATGTCTAGTATGTCCGCCATATTCTTGATTAAAGTGTTAGAATGTCCGTTCAAATTAATAAAAAATCGTTTGTATAGCGTCGTTATGTGCTGGTCGACTGTCGGTCTTCAAAACTTCTGTACGTAAAGTTTTGTTAGTCATGTACCAGGGTGATTTTGTGATAAGTTGTAACAATTTTGATTGAAAAGTTTGAAGTTCTTGTAAGGGAGTCTTTTTAGTTATGCCAAATTTTCGTGAGGAATATGCCCATCTGGGCTTGAGTAAGTAAGTGTACGTATTTAGTTTTTTTTCAGTTTAAGTTTTTATGATTTAGAAAATAGTGGGTAGAGAAGTTTGTCTTTTTTTCATTTTAACATTTGTGCCCCATGTCATCATTCTCTCGGAAACGAGTCCGTCAGTGGTATTCGGCCGATGTCAATATAAATGGGTGGGGGAGGTAGGTTTTCTAAGCATAAATCTGATGTGTTTTGATTTGTCATGATAGAGTCTGATTTTCCATAGTTGCAAATGCAGTTAATAAGTTTCGGTCTTATTTCCACGTTGACCGCCTCAACCGGGATAATGATTTGTACAGCAGAATGATCAGAACTTGTAAGTATGGTGTGAGGAACAGATATATGCTGTATATGATGTATGCACATATGGATCTTTGTGAGGAACACATATATGCCCTGAATGCCAAACATGGCTAGGAAGAGATTCCAAACAAAAAAAGATTGATTCCGGTTTTTATTAGTATAGAATTATTTTTAATCACGTTTAAAATCTCATAAACTTTATCAATCATTTTGTTATTAAATTAAATGCATATAGCGCGCTGGGAAGAATACTGGTATGTCTAAAAAAAAAAAACTTTTGGGAAATCGAGTTTAAAGATTGTTAGAGGCTTACCCTCCTATAGCGGTTGCTATAGGTTGTTTGTTTTTCATTTTTCCCTTTGGTCTATTGACTTTAACTTCTATAACTCAACTTTATGCCCCAGCTAAAGCCCTCCCACCTTTAAACAGTAATATCAATGATTCTAAAACACATCTTTTCATATTTATTTCACCATGCGATATGTTATACTAGCTACTACCTGTACTAGCTGTACTAGCCGACTGTTACAAGAAACTCAAAATATTGAGAGAAAGAAATATTTGAATCGTTATCAGTCCGTAAATATAAGAAATAAATGATATATACCCAAATGGGTACGGCTTTGAAGTTGAAGCAGCTGGGTTCGGATCATAGAGATAGATTACCACATGCTGATCCATTACATAGCACTTCACGCACGGATGCCTCTATTAAAGAGGACACCCCTCGGTTTCGGTCTATGCTCCAAAAAATGTACTTGGCTTCAACGAAGCGTGATACTCGGGGGACCTCTATGTCTTTTTTTTTATAATGGAAAAGAAATAATGGAACTATATGAGATACTGCTGAGCGGTTGGAAAGGTAAAAAATCTAATTTGGATGAAAAGGGGTTAGTTGGGGTCGGCTATGGTATATGGAATCCTGCCTATTGCAGCCTCCCGACTAACCACTTCTCATATTGTGTACAGATACATAGGTACTGCTTACATATACTTTGATATATGTATTAGATATTAATTTAATTTTAGTTTTAAATTTTACAAAGAGATATTTTAAGGATGTAACATGTAAAATGAGATGTACAACTGAAAGAACTCCGAATGGCATTAAACGGTGCCGGATGTATTGTGCGGAGTACTCTACACTGATCTAAAATTGAATAGGTCATTTCGAAAAGGGGTCATCACCCTTTTTTTTTACTAATCACTTTTTGATGAATTCATGTTCTCTGGCATGCCAACTCATCGATTCCATTCAGAAACTAGGCACATTTAGAGTCAACAACAAGTAGAAACTGTCGAAAACGATGTATCTATATTTTACCTCATGGTAGCACTCATGTAGGTATAAGCCTTCAGGTTTTTTTTTAATATAAATTCGTATTAATTTATCAAAACGTGTTAATTAAAATATTCTTAGGCATATATTAGCCTAAGCATATTATAGATTTTTGATAATATAGAAACAAACATATTTATTTTATATATGTTATTTAAATGCTATCTCCTCTTATTACATACAATCAGTATATAAACAGTAACTGAACCCCGGAGGTAAACAACGCCACGTCCTTTTATTTTGAGAATTAACTAAAATTAATTGTTAAATCTAATTAAATTCAAATTTTCTGTTTAGAACTCCAGGATACAGGTATGAACTTACATAATCATTTTACACAATCACATTTAATCAGTAATAATTTTCAACTATTCACAACGCCGTAACGGGAATGGTCTCAGATAAAAAAAGAAAAACTAACCTAAGAAAAAAGAAAAAAGATGCATCACTCGACACTCAGCAAAATCAATATGCAGACTTCCCCCTTTTGAAACCCTCTTCAATTTGTTCTATTTGTATTAGTAGATCTGAACCACTAGGTATGAGCAATAAACAGGACATCATAGTCTTTTCCCATAATTTCCTTTATTTAAATGACAACGTTTCGGCCACACGGTCATTTTTTAGTCTAAAAAAATTATTTTATTTTTCAATAATTCAAAAACATTTAAAAAGGTTGCAAAATGCAAACATACTCTCTGTTAAAGCTAAACTTCGCGATCACTTCGAAAAAGGGTCAACTCCACGATATAAATTTTTTTTTATGGATTCCCCTTTAGTGTCAAGAAACATTTGACAGATTTTTTAAAATTAGAATCAATACCCCTATGAAAAAAAAAAAAATTGAATTTCTAAACGACTAATACACAGACGTTAACCCTTAGATGCATGACTTTTTTTTCATTTTTACGAAAAAATTTCCCTGAATACTTGGGAAGCTATATAACAACAGAAAAATAATTTTGAAGATAAAAGTGGAATCTGAGAAAATACAGAAAATCTATAATAATAGTAAAAAATAGTGACATTTATTGGAGGATGACAGTGCGATCAAATGATGCAGTGTTTATTCATTTTAAATTAGGGTGGTGGTAACGACTCCATTATTGGGCTAACATTTGCTTAATACTGCATTGTTGGGTTACATGATATTATAAAATAACAATGGTATCAAAAAGTAACAAATAGAACGGAAAAAAAGTTCATCTTCTTAAAACTTTTGGAAATAAAAAAAGATATTATAAAATAGAAATAATTAAAATCTATTACTTACTTTATGAAAAAAAAAATTAAATATAATATCAAACATAGAAAACTGACTGAGGTTAGATCCTTACATACTTAAATTTTTTTATTTGTTCCACCCTTTCCTCGCCGGTTGGGCTATACGTTGTTTCCCGGGCCAGGGGAGTGATGTCGGATATTATTAAAATTCCTCTAGCCCCGGGTTTTGAACTTGCTATCTACGGGTTCCCAATCATACCTTGCCATGGGCAACGCGTATTTTCTAAGGCGTTTGCCCACTCGGCCATCCCACCACCCACTGAGGTTGGATACAAGACTGCAGGATGCCTAACTCGAGGCGCCTGACTAATTTTTGTCATAATTACTGTTTAAAGCACAATTTAAACAAAATCTCTTTTTCTAATTAATTACAGATGTACAAAGAATGAAGTATTTTCTTAAAGCATAAACCCACATAGGAATATAATAAATAAATGTACCTACTTTCCTGCCTGAATCAATAGACAATATCCGACTCCTATTACCTTAGACTAACTTACAGTTTCTTACAAGCAACAATGTTTTTACATTAATCTTATTACCTAAACAAGGAGTTATGGTTGTCCTACCTGAGAGACAATTTTAGCGCTTTAAAGTACCAAGTGATTTTGCTGAGATACAGAAATAGATGGTGTGTCACTGTATGCATGTAAAGGTGAAACAGTCATTCGGGGGCGGATCCAGTACGAAATTTGGGAGGTCATGACCACTTGTCTCATAATCAAGTCGCTGACTGCACCGTTTTTTAATGAGATTATTATCTCGTATTATGAAGGATTGCGTTCTAAGCAACTAAAAGTTTTATGTTTAGGGCATATGAATCAGCTAATTGCATTATTTGCTAAAAAATCCAAAAACATTGAAAAGCCAAAATAGTTGGTGGGGGGCGATGACAGCCGAGACCCTCCCCCCCTCCCGGATGCGCCTCAGCAGTCTTTGTCCTCCCTGAAAAGTTTAAAAAAAAAGGTAAAAACAACAACATAATTTACGAAACAAAATTATTTACTTACTATATACTCTTTTTCGGCCCTCTGTAGCGATTGATTTTGCCAAAATTGGTTTCGAAAAACCAAATAATTCTTGTCGGTATATGAATCCGTGCATTTCAATTTCCAAAAATCCCAAGTTTTTAAGATAATGTCCTGGTTTATCATATTTCCGGTATTATTATTCTAGATAGTATGGGATGCTTAAAACATATTGCGGAGTTTATTAAAAAAAATAATACAACCCCTCCTTCATAATCCACAATAAATTAAAAAAGCAATCGAAGAAGAATGAAGCTTGAAATCGCATAAGCATTTCAAGTACTAATGGACACTTATTTTATATTCTTTATTGTTAATGCATTACCACATAGATGAATATCAATACCACAACCGAAACTAAGGTATATACTTTTTTGCACCAACTTATCAAGTATCCAATGCTGGTTTAGGGGGACATGTTGCTTTACAGTTGAACTGATATGTTTTAGTGGAAACCCGATCACTTGTTACCTGGGTAACTTGTTAATTAATTCAATATTATTTATTAGTATGTAGCTCCACTATTTAATTGTGCGTAATGAAACTATCTCGTAATAATGAAACAATTATATCCCATTACAGTCTCAATAATATATATTTTCAATATATATTTTTTACATTCCTTAAATTTGGTGGACGTTTCGGACTGTCGTGTCCATACTCATCACCATCTTTTAACAATTGTGATTTGCTGTAGACATTAAAGGTACTGCACTTGAAGTATTTAAAATAACTATAAAAGTTTCAAGGAATACTAGGATCTCCTTTATTCTTCATATTATCTTATATCTTGTCAGACTGCTTTGATTTCTTTGTAATAATGAAACGATTATATCCCATTACAGTCTCAATAATATATTTTCAATATATATTTTTTACATTCCTTAAATTTGGTGGACGTTTAGGACTGTCGTGTCCATACTCATCACCATCTTTTAACATATTGAAAATATATATTATTGAGACTGTAATGGGATATAATTGTTTCATTATTACAAATAAATCAAAGCTGTCTGACAAGATAATATGAAACTCGTTTTAATAAAAAAAAGGCATTAAAATAAAAAATGTAAATACTTATTACATTTGCTCCATGGTAAATGACAAACAGAACCCTACATATGTCTACAGTTGATCAACTTATAAAATATCTTTATAAACGTTTCCATGCTAGCTAAAACGGACATTTTAAAAGAATAATTAGAGATATGAAAATAGCTGACTTTCCCATAAAATGGGTTGGATCAGCGTTGGAAAAAAAATTGAATAAAAAAACAATTTAACTCTCATTTACCTCAAGAACAATTTAAATATAATAAGATTAAAATTTATAAATCAAATTTTCGTTTCTCAACTTTATCATAAATTATGAATTATAAATAAATTTCAGTAACAATAATCGTTATAAATTATTTACAGTAAGCATTGGTGCCGGCCATAGACTTCTTAGAAGATAGCCTATGATCCTAAAAAAAGAGGCAATTGAACGACATGTGGGCTGTTAATTACAACTATCAACCCTTGCAAATTTTCTATAGTCTAATGATGGAGGTGGTCGACCACGCTGCGTTATCCAACTCCGGCCGTCGATCCGTTTTCTTTTCATTTCACAAGAAGCAACTCACAGTTGGAAAGAGACACGCCATAGACAATGTTGAATGAGTCCTGGATGCCGTTAGGATTGCTAAAGTTACTGGCTAGGTATAGAAGTTATTGGCATTATCGTCGGTGAAAGTAAAAAAACTAGAAACGTGAGCCAATCGATGATGAAATCACATCTTTTAATCTATGCATCTGTTTATATTTATTTATGTATGGGGTCGTCTTAGGTGCACTAAGCTAAAGTAAGCATTGCATGCAATTTACATTTACTGAATTAACACAAACGAATCCCTGGAAATTACGAAGTTTTAGATTAAATGGTACCAACTTTATTCCTGGTAAAGCACTGTATGAATTACTGACCCCACTTTCCAATAATAAAAAGAACAATTTTCATTGAGAAAGAAATTTTAGTGTTCCCTCTACGGTAGTACTTAAGTACGCCATTTAAAAAAAAAAAATGTCTATTTTAGTCAAAAATGTTGGTAAGTTAAAGTTGTGTGATGCGCGCACCGCACCAGATTTTTTTTACTACGTTCCTTTGAGTTCATGCTCGACTTTAAACGAGCCATGGTGCAAATTTGCTGACGATACAACTTCCTACTGAGGTTAACAGGGGCGACGCAAGTCGGTGAGTACTTGTAATTGTATTCAGCTATAACAAGACTGCCGACAGCCAATAGCGTCACAGGTCTCGGCATCCTTTCTGAGACGATTTTCTATTGGCCTACCCGAATTGCATTCACCCCCTAGCACTAGCCTAGGCTCAATACCTTCCGCCTTGTTAGGGCCGGGTGTCGAAGAATTTATCGCCCCTAATAGCTTCCTGTCAGTCACCCTCGTGATCTCGCCTCTACGGGTCGTTCCGTTGATTGTTCTCCTGAGTGACACGTCATTATTCCGAGCTGTTATTAATTTCACTTTGTTTCTGGAGAGAGCAGGGTAGCAATCTGCCTTTTCATGAAATTATTACGTGTGTTATCATTCCTGTAGTTTGTGCAAAAATCTAAATCGATTCATAATTAACCAATGAATAATCACTTTGAATCATGAAATGATATTTCTGTTAATATTTTCTATTTTTCAATTACTAATCATCTTAGCGAGCCCGGTATATAATGTAATAAGGTTGGATGCCGTTAGGTAGGGCAGATTTTTATACTTTGTTCCGATGCTGATCCTCACAACACTCTAGTCAGCATTATTATAAAACTTCCAAGAAACTAAATTTCCATCTTTCTGTCGAATCGCCAATGATTTTACCTTTATAATCAATTCCGTACCCTAATAAATAACTTTACTAAGAAACCTATCCCGTAAAGAATACTAACATGAATAATACATTTTGACTTCTAACCCAGGCTAATGGAAATTAGGTTGGACTAAAATACCCGAGGAACATCTATATATATATAAATGATTAAATTATTAAAGTAAAAATTTATTATAATATAAGTAAAAACTATAAAAAACGAAAAACGGAAAAATAGTGATATATCCCAGAAAATGACAGAAGAAAAGCTATGAATAAAAGAATAATTTATTTGCGTGTACCTCAAAAACTATTTTTGATTATCATTAAAAAAATCGCATATTACTTACTAAAGTTACAGACTTTTGAATTCTATCCATGAAATAGTTTACATTAAGAAAACAAATTCTGTTCTTTATACTATGATGTCCTTACGTAGTATCTAAGGGTATAAAAAAAAATTATACCCTTAATATAATTATAGTTGTAGTTGTATTAGTATTATAGTTGAATTATATAGAAAGCGAATCATTTCCACGGGCCAACGGATATGTAAACCAAAAGGTCAACAAACGATAAATATGAAGTAAAAAAATATATAGTGGAATATAATAGAATAAAAACTTAACGAACCCGAAGGCCCGACGCCGACAGCACCTCGCTCCACGAACACCTCTATCCATCCCCCCCCCCTCCAATCCCAACTCGACAAGATCAGCCCTCACCGGATCCCCCAATCTTCGCTTAGGCCTACCCCTCGGACGTTTTTCAGTCAGCAAAGCGTTTATCATTCTTTCAGGCATGCTTTCCTATACAATATAAGGATATACTTCATATATTTACTATTAAATATGTAGAATTATATATATTCTTCGGGTACTTCACATACTTGGGATTTTTCGTCGTATTTTATATATAATGCTTGAATAGCAGTGGAACATTGAAGTGGAAAGAGGTTAAAAAAAACTACTAGAAGCGCATTTCAACTAAAACCAATACTAATAGTATTTATTCTTAATATTTATATAACATTTAATACTTAACAGGTTCATTAGTAAACATTTTACACAATATTTTGGCTTAATTTAAACCATTTAGGTACATATCAGTCTATAAAAATAAAATTGATTCGTATCTTAATCAAGATTAAAACAAGAATTTCATGAAGGCCAATCAGAAATGGTAATTTCGTGTTTAATCTACATTCTAATTCTAATACTTTCTTAGGAACAACACTGCGATTTTTGCAAACATGTTTCTATTCAAAACTGATTTAATACGCTGCTTTCTCGAAAATAAATAACAAAATAGGAAGATCTCATAATTACAATTATGTTTTGTCAATTTATTATCATTCTTTGGTTTGCTTGCTGATCATTATGTTGGGGATGTTGATCACCGTTTTTGTTTTGGACGTCACCTTTAGCCTGAACGACTTGTACATTTAGGGGCAAGGTTTTCCCCGCTTCCGTCTGCGGAAGAAGTAGTACGATGTTGGGCGAGGATGTTGGGTTCTCAGGTTTTACAGCGGTGTCATTTTCATGAGGCGCCTTGTTGGCGTGGTTAGGTTGCTGGAAGTTCCTCAGATTGGCGTTCATCATGTCGTAAAAGGCTATCCTGGAGGTCTGGGAGACGTTGCCGCACTGAGCCTCGAAGATGACGTCCGTGATCAATTTCTCTACCACCGGCAACGTCTCAGAGGGCAGCTTCCTCAGCTTGTTGGCGATGTGACGGCCCATGACGGCGAATTCGTCTTCCTCCTTGTTCTGCGGGGTGTGGCCCTTCCTCACGATGTCGAAGGTCATCCTTTGCCGCTTCTCAGGCGGTTGGTAAGTAGTCGAGGACTGCGATACAGAAGTGTTGGGCTGTATGACGAACCTGTCGGAGGTTGACTGATCCTCACTGCCGGTTTTTTCGTCTTCATCTTCGTGGATCCTCACCTGAAAAAAAAAAAACACTGATATAGTTCTGAAATTATATCTAGTATAGTCATATCATAACTAATTTACGAATTAAAGTATCAAACAACTTAGATAAAATTATTGTTAAAATACAAAATCGAAATTTGTAAACGTGGAACGAATAGAAGCCTACAATACTAGGACAAACTTCGTTTAAATACATAAATACATTGCCAGCCATGTATAGTTAGTTCTTCTTTCCTACAGTTAGTTCTTAAGTTGGTTTTTTTATTTAAGTATTAGTCTTACCGCCCAATAGTATTATTATAAATATTCGACTATGCATAAGTATTAGTAAAAGAGAGGTTAAGAGCAACGTGATAACAGAGCTAAAAGCATGAAAGAGGAGGATTGAAGCCAGTGGCGGATATTAACATTTTATTTATATTTATTTACGGGGGGGGAGGGGGGTAGTGGTGATAAACGACGGAGGGTGGTCCGAGTTATTAAGACCAGGGGGATATTTG
The DNA here is from genome assembly GCA_911387785.2 of Aelia acuminata. Classification (NCBI taxonomy): domain Eukaryota; kingdom Metazoa; phylum Arthropoda; class Insecta; order Hemiptera; family Pentatomidae; genus Aelia; species Aelia acuminata. The sequence continues at coordinate 71,857,003 of OU426979.1, read as the reverse complement.
TGAGGTCTGGTATTGCTACAAAGACAACTAAATAATTATTGTGACACTCGACAGATGATTAGAAACCCGAAGATCAAAACCCAGAGCCAGAGAAAATACTGCCCATGGCCCGGGAAAACTCCGCTTGTCCTAAACGGCGACGAAGGTGTAGACAAAAAAAAAAAAAAAAAGAACGGAATAATTAGCCATTTCACCAAAATTAATTACACTAATTTAGAATACAGCACTTATTTTTTTCCAAATAATTCAATTAGGGGTGCAGAGGCTCCCCGTCCCTCCGTTGTATACGCACTTGTTTGGGGCGTAATAAATAAAATAATTGGGCGTAGTAAATAAAATATTAATCTTTAAATAATTTTAATAGAAGAGAAAAAAAAATTGCGTTGGCTGGGAATCTAACCGGGCATGTCCGTCGCAGAGCTTTTAACCATTGAGCTAACCGTGGGGTCTTTCCTCGCAGTGTCGAAATTCTCTTTTCAAGCACCCGCCAGATTTTGCAACATTCCAGCGAATTATCGGGGACTGGACTAATGTCCAAATGATACAACATTATTTGTTGAATGTTAGTTTTTTTTTTTTTAATACATTTAAATAATTTTACTTGAAGAGAAAAGATTACTGTGCTAATAAAATGAATTAATAATTATTTTTTAAATAATATGAAACTATTATTCCTTAAAAAATAATAATTCCTTTAATAACTGTTAAACTGATCAGGTTAACTCTATTAAAGTATGATATATTGAACTATATAATATATAATATATTCAATAACTATATAATATATTCAAATATATATTAATGTTTATTCCGAGATATTTAGTTTGGAATTATATCTACAATTTGTTTACTCAAAGGAGTCATTTCCTGTACCGCACAGCGACTTTACATGCTAATTTAAACAATTTTAATTCATAACCTTTGGACATAAAACAGAATAGAACCATGAAGAATGGTTTGCTATGCACAAAGAAATCATTGAAAAAGATTAAATAATTGAAGACTTATTTTACTAGTAAATAATACTGGATAGAAATCTTTTGATGAAAAAGCATCAATTGATAAAACTGGAAATGCTCCAATGTGGTAATAAATGGAGCGTTTAAAACAACGTCTTAAAAATAAAATTTTTCCTGATTAAAAAAACAATTATTGTACTTAATTTATTAGTTACATTGCTGAGTGTGCAGTCAGCACCGCAATTATGGAAGCAAACAATGTTATGAAGTAAAAGATTGTGAGTTGCTAATAAATAAATATCTTAATCTACCACAGTAAATTCAGTGAATACTTTAAATACGAAACCGATTCATTAAATATCTAACTATATTTTAGTTATAGAATGAAAATATCGGTATCGCTCATTTTTTCTTGTAATAAAAAATAAACCCATATAGACAAAGATTTTTATTACAGCTCTAAGAAATCATGCTGAATGATTAAACAGAAACTTATAAAAGTTTTAGAAAGCCTAGTTAGAGAGGTAAAGAAGAAAATATAAAACATAATAAAAAATGAGAATTAATAAAACAAAGTTATTCTAAATAAAAAATTATGACAAGATATAAGATAGCTATTTTGAAGCAATTGTAATAAGGTACATAAGATTGGTTATTTCGATTTTATGTATTTAAAGCCTGTAAAAATAATATTATATATTTCTTGATCTTTAATTGTATCCCCGGGCATTTTTACAAATATAGAACAGGTACTGAAAGCTACAATAGTATTTTCACACCTCCCCCCCCACTCCAATTCCCCTACCCAAACAGAGTCTCTTCAAGCTAAGGATTTCTCTTCTGCTTAACAAGTATTTTTTTTTTTTAAGTGATTATGATTGTGTGTTTTTTACTTATTTCTTATTAGAATCATTACATAAATTAATAAATAATTTATTTAAGGCAGGAAGTACCAAATACACAATGATATAGATCAAAATTTAGTATAATTTTTACTTTTTCTAAGTCAAATTCCTTCTTTATGAAGATTCTCCTTTAAAGCTTCCAAATCATATCGCTTTCAAATTTTCAAGTAAAGCTTTTTAATCAATTATTATGTGTCAATAATTGATAATCAATGATTATTATTTTAATCAATCTTGAAATGTGTTCATAAATATATTGGGTTGCGTATGCTAGGTATTTATTTCTCTTCGAAAGGTCAGAACTTCAAAATATTATTCTTTTTTATATTATGAGAAAAGCAGATATTCAATTTTTCTCATAATTGTTATTTAACGTGTGATTAACTTCTTCTGATCAAATAAATTCTTCCAAATATAAAAATTTTAGTTAAATGGCATTGTTATTAATCTCATTGTTATTCTCTGTTCCTTTTTCAAATCTGGAGAAAAACTGGAGTAGGTATTATCCTGTATCGTATTCAATTTTAGTCTCTTTTATTTCTTCTAATCCTGGTAATTTGAGAACATATTTTTCGCCGAAAAATTTTTCCTTAGTATGGCATGGCTTAAATAATTATTTAGCGTAAAACTACATTGAAGTTTCCATTTAAATCATTTCGTTAAGTATTTACTACACCATGCCCACGTGTTTATATCTCAATAACAGGTAGTCTGTAAAATTTTTATAATAATGATTTTTAAATAATGTAAGGTGGGCATGGTTGATTATGGGTTATTAGGAATGTTAACAAATAATATTATTCAAAGATACTTCTTAATAAGAGATTATATTATCATGATGAAAAGAAAAAATTAAATACTTGATTATTTTTACATTATTATATTTATATTATTTTTGGTGATTATTCTTGACCTAATAATATAGCTGTTTTAATTGGTAAAAGCGGCTTTGACCTCAAGTAAATCAGTATTTATCATAGAACATAATCAATATTATAGCATACCTCTGTAACTTTAGGCTCGAATTGTTGCGGGTGATAAGCCTCAAAAACAGACGGCAAGGCTCCTATTTTCAATTTTGTATAAAAAGGAGATCTATCAAAATCATCTTCTTTGAAATGTTTGGAGCACAAAAATGTTCTCTTGCATGGTTTCCAGCCACTTCTTCTCATGGCTAGAATCCATTTTTCTCTTTCCCTTTCATCAAGAGGAAATCTGACAACAAAGATGATTTAGTTTTGGACGTCATTTGAAGTTAGATAGTTGGTTATAGCTTAGTAGCTAATAGGAGTATTAATTATTATAAGAGAATATATTTTCGAATATTTAGAGAATCAACAAGGTACAGTTGAGAATGAGACTATCGCTTTAAATTAAATTAGTACTTTACTATTTTAATAAAGTTTTCAAAGTGATAAATAATTCACCTGTGGATACTTATAGGAGGAACAGCTGTCTTGTCACTTTCTTTTGTCATGCATCCGTAAGCGGCACAGCAAGGCATTTTTCTCCTTCATAAATCTTAAATAAAAATAATTATAAACATTTGGAACTGAAAACGAGATCTGTTCTATTGAGGCTCAGCGATTCCCGACAGTACGGGATACTGAACTGTACCTGAGCACAGAGGCTACTGCGAGAACGAGCCTTGAACGGGGGGCATTGGAGTGGGGAAAGGTTTGGGCGACTTGTGACGTCACCCTCTTTCCCAGTGCCTCTACAACATGGGCATAGTACAACTGAATTTCGCCGTTTCTGATTTGTTTTTACTGTTTATTATTTCATATTATTGATATATTTATCTAATCCATAGAATTTGTTTTGCACACTTTTTCCGAATCTTTTCTACTTGATTATTTTCATTATTCTTCTACATTATATTCACATCCTTCGTATGAAATATCTTCCTTATTGAATATTTTATTTAAAAATAATATATAAACTCCTGAATTGGAGTTCATCATCTTTAAAAATAAATCCTGAAATAAACAAACAATTCATGTTGAAGTTACATTTCTTAGGTTATACATAATATAATATTTCTATATTTATTTATTTATTTTTTTTATGATTTTATCAAAATCCTATCTAGCCAGAAATTTATGAATTTTCATTAAGCTCAGATTATTTTATTAATTAATAGATTAAATTTTATTAGATGGTGGTAACATTTGGTATTCTGCTCCTTTATTACGAGTATATTGGAGATACTGATTATTTCTATTTTATTTCGTTTATTGAATCAGCACTTTAATCAATGTTTCTGGTCCACTTTGCTTATCTTCAAGACTATCATATACATATTGTCATCTCACAGTTTTGTGTGAGATTGCCGATTCGAAAAAGGGCGTACAAAGGAAAGGGGGGGGGGGGAGGCACCTAGAAAATATGAGAAATAAACATTACAAATTAAATAAATTCTTATTCATTTACTACATTTATCATGTATTATATAAACGAATATTTTAATTTTTAAACGCCAATAAGTTTTAATTGAAAAATAAATTGAGCCTTACATAGTTAGAAAACCTCGACCCCCTCCCCAGATCATATGAATTTTATCAGCCTCCTCCCCCCCCTATACGAAAAGATTATCAGCTGCACCCCACCCCCAGACGAAATCCTGTGGACGACCTCGTATTCGAATACTGCTTTTTTATTCGTTTTACCTAACTCCGTGTTATTCTCACTTAGTCTTGTTGTATTCTCCAAAATATGCAATTTTAATCTGTATTTGACAGTATTAGGAAAGCATTACGAAGGGCTGAACGGGGTTATAATGGAATGAGGGTGGGGATCAAAAGAATGTCACTCACCTCGACTTCGCCTGGAATGTTTTCAGGAGATTCAGGGGCGTATTCTGGAATGGCTGGTGGAGGAACCGGAAGAGAATGATTCTTGACGATGGAGGGGTGCTTCAGCCTTATGTGCCTGTTGAGGTTCCCAGTGGACCCCCTGGACATCTTGATGACCCTATGGCAATAGCGGCACTTGGCTTTGGTGAAGTCCAATCTGATGAAATGGTTCCAATGGTAGCTTGAGGTTCTTCGAGCGTGCAATGATGTCGTTGCCATCATACCTTGAGGTCGGTTAGTGAGTATTGTTGCTGTAACATATTTATGTTTAGTAATTTAAATGTTGAATAATTTAAATGTTAAATAATTTCAATATCAATGATAAATATAGGAGTATGGAAAAAAAAAAAAAAAAAAAAAAAAAAAGTTCCAGGATTAATTATAGATACATTGTAATATATTCAGAGAGGCCCTGAGAGTATTTTTAAAATAAAACTATAAACAGTCATTGTATAGGTTTGATTCTAACTAAGAAGTTAGTTTTTGAATAATTTATAATGATTATAACTGAAAATCTGGTTTGGTTTGAATGTTAAAAGAAGTATTATTTCAGTTAGGTTAACCTTTGTATTGAAATAATGTTAGTATTGGTCTACATTAGAATCTTATTTGTTTAAAGGTTTAATTAAGATTATGTAATGTAATTTAATAGTAAAGGAAGGTAACTAATACTTGTTTTCATTTAAATGTTAGATATAATATTTTTATCAATAACATAACCTACTTGTTCTTTAGTTTTTATTACTTAGTTGTTTATTCACTGTAAATAGTTAAATATTCTTTTTATTTTGTTTGATTGTACTTATAATGCAGTACAGAATTGTAAAAGAATAACATTACGATTGAAAAAACAGATGTGAAAGAATATGTGATTTATTGTAATTTGGAGCCAATGCCTCCGTAAGTGTGTATATAACAATCACATGCGCCATCTGTGGTCGATCCAGCAACTATATTTCCAAAACATTACGAACTTATTTAATTTAAAAGAGAAATTCTTTTGTACTTTGTCTTCTTTTTGAAAATAATGGCTTGTAAAAACATAAAAACAAAAAAAAGCCTAAAGATGCAAGATCCTATCTATTCAACTATAACAGTGGAGGGCTGTGATTGGTCAATTGTTTGTCCCTTAAGGTATAAATAAGTCACTTTTGACCAACATTAATTGGTCTCCCTCTGGGCTTTGCCATGGCGTTCTTAGGCACTCTTCTCCCTGCCCGATAGATCCTGGTGTCTCTGGGATGTTTAAACCTAGCTGTACTGTGCTATTTATTTTCTCCTTCCTCACCCCAACTTTACCTATAAAATCCTGGGGGTTGTCCTCCCAGGGCCTGTAGCATTGATCGGCCCTCTGTTCAGGTTTCCTTGCTTAGATAAGAGCCATAGAGCTGTCAAGGGCCACGTTTCTCAGGTGGAATTTCCTGAGGAGGAGAGGAGGGTTGCGATTGGATTGGAAGAGGGTAGCGTCGCTCTGGCAAGGATATTCATTCATTCCTTAAACCTTAAGCTAGTAACATTAGTTGACCCTCTGTTCAGGCTCCCTCTTCTCTCTTGCTTAGATAGTGCCCTAAAATCACCGAGGTCCATGCTTATCCCGTGGGTTTTATTACCTTGGTGATTCACTCAGTGAAGGGCTGGGTTGCTCTGGCAAGATTATCTTTGTTAAAAGATATATAATAGTCACAATGGTGGAGACATCCATAGAGAGAGTAGGAGCTTATTAAATTTTAATCATCCTTAGTAATATTTAGCACCTCAGAACATATATTACATTTTATATCACATTCAGGCATTTTCATCTATATAAATAAAGTTGAAATTCTGTTTGTTTGTTTATTTGTTCTTTATAGAAATTCATACCGTTTGTCCTAAATTCTCCAAATTTCGCTCAGTGGTTCTTTGATACCAGGTGCGAACACCTGTCCATATTAAAATTGCGTAAATTCAACCGATCTTCAGCTGATAATCTTTAATCTCCACATTTCGCTAAGCGTTTCTTTCAGACCCGGTGCGAACACCTGTTCACATTAAAATTGCATAACTTCAGCCGATCTTCAGCTGATATTCTTTATTGTTATAAAAATCATAATGATCTCACTTTACAATGTTTTTTTTACGAAATCGACCGTTTCTTTAGAAAAATAAAATTCCCCGTTATAAACCGGGATATACAGCTATAATCAATGTATATAAAGTTCAAATTCTGTTTGTTATTTATAGAAATCTATTCCGTTTTTCCTAAATTCTCCAAATTTCGCTCAGTGGTTCTTTCATACCAGGTGCGAACACCTGTCCATATTAAAATTGCATAACTTCAGCAGATCTTCAGCTGATATTCTTTATTCTCCAAATTTTGCTCAGTGGTTCTTTCAGACCAGGTGCGAACACAGATCCATATTAAAATTGCATAACTTCAGCCGATCTCTGGGTATATTCTTTATTGTTATAATAATCGTTTAATATCTCGCTTTAGATTGGTTTTTACAAAATCGACCGTTTGAGTCGATAAAAGTCTCAGTTTACAGATTTTATAGATTTAAAAATTGAAATTCTCCGGGTGAAACCGGGATATACAGCTAGTTAGATATAATATTAACATTTAAATTAAATTCAAGCTCAAAATGAATAATTTATTAATTATATGTAATTTGTAACATAAATGCTAATTAATGCAGATCCAATAAATAAACGTTAATGCTATATAATACGATTTGTTGGAATATTTATAACGAGTGGATATCAGGTATTTATAACACTAAACCACAATTTTATTTTAATTAATTTATACTGTAACATTGCATTGAATTTATGAACTATTAAATAAATTTGAAGAGCGTTCCCGAATTTCTTCTAGAGGCGCACATTGTTTTCATTGTAAAGTATCAAAGAGAAAAGATTTTTTCTTAAAAAATAAAATATTTAAAATGATTAAAAATTATAAATTGTGGTTACCCGAAAGATAATAATTAAATTAAAAAAATATTAAAAAAAAAGGAAATGACAATAGATCCTACTCTGTAAAAGAGATCGGGGAAGGGGATCCGTTTCATCTATTCTGTCCCCTAACAGATCTTAAAATTTGTTTTTTAGCATTTTTTTTTTCTTTTTTTTTTTGGTAGAGAATTATTGTCTTTTGTTTATCGATCACACGTTGTTACTCGGCCATCCCGCCACCCAAAATATGGAATATCTTAAACGATATTGTTCTTCACGAAAGGGTAATAAGTTTTTACCAAATCATCTTCATCTTTAGGGTGTTTTTGTTGTTGTTTTTATTGGAGGGGGAGGGTTTTCCTTCCTGCTTTTTTTTTTTTTTTTTGGAGGGGGGACTTACACTGATAGGCAAGAGAAATCTAACCAGGTGATTGCTCTTTGACACCTAACAGCTGACATACCTAACAGCGACGGCTGCTCACAAACGCTGGAAGCTGAGGGAGAGCCAGAGCGGGACCTAGGGCGCTCGGAGTCGATGACCACGCTCGGGTGGAGCTTTATCAAGTGCCGGCGGAGGTTGCTGGTGGAGCCCGCAGAGATGGATACGTCGAGTTTGCAATAACGGCATTTCCCCTTCTTTTCCAGCCTCTTAAAGTGGGACCAAACCATGGAGCGGGTGGGTCGGGACTCGGCCATTTTATCTGATAACAGATTTACAAAAATATATGTAAGGATTTAAATGTGAGCGGAAAAAGAGATTACAAAAAGATAATCTATAAATATAGAAAAAAGGGTGGTATTTTGTGCACCCATTTCACTTTTTTACTATAAGAAGCTATTGAGCTTATTGAACTCTTCAAAAAATCTAAATTTTTACAGAAAACATACCCTAACATCTGGTGAAACCCAGGCCTTATACTTTACGTGTTAAAAAAAGTTTTTACCGTTATGTAAGTTTTCCCGAAATAGTTGGAAATTTTCTGTATCATAAGTTTTACGTAGCTTCTCCTCTCATCTTTCCTCCCTACCCTCCCCCCCAAAAAAGTAAAAAGAATCATTTAATTAAGTGGAAAACCCAGTCAGTTTGAAAGCTCAAAGAGGCTCCAACGCATCCGCTTGCAGCTCAGATTAATCCACTACCTCATTCGATTAAAACGCCGTATAACCCTAAAAGCTCGGAACGTGGAGGAAAAGAAATCATTAAGCTGTCGAGAAATTTAGATATTTAGGATCTGCAATAATTAGAAAAACGCTAAGCGGAATTCATGTTATTGTTCGGTTGCAAAATTGCTTAGCACATGTCTTCTGTCGAGAAATTTAAAATTATAATTTACAAAACTACAGTTCTTCCTACGGGTCTTTACGGATGTTGAACATGACCTACGCCTTAAGGTCTTTGAAAATAAAGTACTTCGTAGAATATAGGGGCCGAGTAAGGATGATTCAATAGGAGAATTTAGACTGCTAAACAATGCAGAATTGCTTGAACTGTACTCGGTAAATGTAACCGAAGTTAAAGTGGGCGTGCAATATTGCGACTGGAAAAAGTCCGAGGGGTAGGCTGATCTTTTGGAGTTGGGATTTGGACGTGAGGGGGGGGGGTCGAATTTTGTATTGAGCGATTTGTAGTTTCGTCGTGGGGCCATCGGGTTCGTTAAGCCCTTCTTAACGAAAAGTCTTCTTGAGAGAAATAAATAAATATCAATAGCAAAAAAAAAAAAAAAATGTATAGAATATAAATATATATGGATCAGAGTGCAAATAAGTGCACCTGCACAATTGTGATTTAGACAATAAAGACAAAAGGGCAACTAAGTAAATTTCAATCAATGAAAATTATGCAAGCGAAGCAGAAGAAATGGGGTCAGAAAACTCGATACTCAGCATCTAGGGATTTTACACCACCGAACATCTTTGAAATAATTGAAATATTATTGTATTTTTATTATGTACTAGCTGTATATCCCTGTTTCACCCGGAGAATTTCATTTTTTAAATCTATGAACTGAGACTTTTATCAACTCAAATGGTCGATTTTGTAAAAACCAATGTAAAGCAAGATCAAAACGATGATTACAACAATAAAGAATATACCCAGAGATCAGCTGAAGTAATGCAATTTTAATATGGACAGGTGTTCGCACCTGGTATGAAAGAACCACTGAGCGAAATCTGTTTGTTTTTTTGTTTGTTTGTTTATTTGTTCTTTATAGAAATTCATACCGTTTGTCCTAAATTCTCCAAATTTCGCTCAGTGGTTCTTTGATACCAGGTGCGAACACCTGTCCATATTAAAATTGCATAACTTCAGCCGATCTTCACCTGATATTCATTATTCTCCAAATTTCGCTCAGTGGTTCTTTTAGACTAGGTGCGAACACCTGTTCATATTAAAATTGCATATCTTCAGCCGATCTTCAGCTGATATTCTTTATTGTTATAAAAACCATAATGATCTCACTTTACATTGGTTTTTACGAAATCGACAGTTTGAGTCGATAAAAGTCTCACAAGTCATAGATTTTAAAAATGGAATTCTCCGTGTGAAACCGGTATATACAGCTAGATTATAGCTGTATATACCGGTTTCTCACGGGGAATTTCATTTTTCTAAAGAAACGGTCGATTTCGTAAAAAAAAAAACTTTGTAAAGTGTGATCATTATGATCTTTATAACAATAAAGAATATCAGCTGAAGAGGGGCTGAAGTTATGCAATTTTAATATGATCAGGTGTTCACACCTGGTCTGAAAGAACCACTTAGCGAAATTTGGAGAATAAAGAATATCAGCTTAAGATCGGCTGAAGTTATGCAATTTTAATATGGACAGGTGTTCGCGCCTGGTATCAAAGAAACACTGAGCGAAATTTGGAGAATTCAGGACAAACGGTATGGATTTCTATAAAGAACAAATAAACAAACAAACGAACAGAATTTCAACTTTATTTATATAGATTATTATTATTAACCATCATTGTAAATATTAAGATGATAGGGTGGCGGGATGGCCGAGTGGGCAAACGCGTTAGAAAATACGCGTTACCCAGGGTAACATATGATTAGGAACCTGAAAGTAGCAAGTTCAAAACCCGGAGCCAGGAGAAATTTAATAATTCTCGGCATTAATCCCCCACCTTCTCCCCTGGCCAGGGAAACCCCGTATAGCCTACAAGGCGAGGAAGGGGAGGGACAATTAAAAAAAAATATTAAGATGTTAATTAATAATTTTACATTAAATTTATAAATCAGAATAAGGCTGAGAACTTAGTTAAGTTTTGTAACAAATGTCTTGCATCCGCCTATGTCTAAAGAAATCCATCAAAATCTACTTATTACGATCCAACCTAACAGCCCACCTACCCACCCATTCGGTAGTTTGCTTTTTGCGTCAAGGCGTTTTATATTTGATAAGGCAGGTATGCAGGTGTTCCCAAACTTTTTTTGGTTCCGGTGACCTTAACCTTATTATTTCGCGGTGCCCCATGATAGATCACAGGGTATACGTTATGATACTAAAAGCTTTTAAGCGTATCCAATAGTTCATACGCATTGATATATCTATAACTGATATGTTTGCAATTTTGTGTAATAAATAATTAAAACTCTTATGAATTATATTTTTTTCCAAGAATTTAAAATACTTTTCAGTAGTCCAATTGATGTCTATATTGCGACTGGACAGCCACCGATGTCTTGGTTGTAGTGGCTATCCTTATGTTTGAATACATTCAATACAGCCAAGGCACGCAAATAAACTGCAAATTTGGCGCGGTTTGGTTACTTTAAAAATAAATTAAACTAGTCTTTCAAATAATTATACCATTTGAAAGAACATTATTATAATTTCCATTAAATAATGGTAATGGGTAGGCTTGATATTCCCTAGAAGTTTTATGAAGTAATAGTTTTATGATTATAATACTTTGTAATTGATGATTTTCATGGTGCATGTTTTGGAAAACTGGGATGAAAAACGGATCAGAAAGAGTCAGCTTATAAATATCAAGACTTTTTTAAGTAAAAATAACTCCATAGTCCTGTCTAAAAGATTGTAAATGAGCAACAGTGAATAAATACCATTTTTAACGAGTCATTGTTGACGTAAGCATCATTCGCTGACAATTAGCACTAATTACAATCATTAGCAGATCTTTGGAAATGTTTTGTCATTTTAAGATAGAATTTGGCTTCAGTAAAAGTAAGGAGTAAGGTTAAGAAAAAAACGATATGAAAAACAAGCAGAATTTAAGTTGTAGGAATTTAAAAGTAAAAATCTGGTGCGTGCGCGCAACACACAACTTTCACTTACCAACTTACTTAGATTAGAAATTGACGTGTTTTGCTAATTATCATTTCCTAAAGTCACACATTTTTCTACATTCATATCTTATTTTTGTTAATCGTTAAAGCCGTTTTTGAGTAAATAAAAAAAACCCGTGAAAATGATACAAAATTTATTAAGTAAAGTCCCCCCTCCCGTAGATCAATTTTGATGATATTTTTACAGTCATATCTCGGGCATATAAATACATTAAATACCAAGTTTGGTCAAAATCGTTTAAACCGTTTTTGAGTAAATAAAAAAAACATGTGAAAATGATACAAAATGTATTAAGTAAAGTCCCCCCTCCCGTTGATAAATTTTGATGAAATTTTTGCAGTCATATCTCGGGCATATAAATACATCAAATACCAAGTTTGGTCAAAATCGTTAAAACCGTATTTGAGTAAATAAAAAAAACATGTGAAAATGATACAAAATTTATTAAGTAAAGTCCCCCCTCCGGTTAATCAATTTTGATGAAATTTTTACAGTCACATTTCGGGCATATAAATAGATCAAATACTCAGTTTAATCAAAATCGTTAGAGCCGTTTTTGAGAAAATCGAAAAAACTTAAAAAATTATTAAATAAAGTACCCCCTCCCTTTGAGCAATTTTGATGAAATTTTTGCTGTCACATCGCGGGCATATACATACACTAAATACCCAATTTCATGTTCGCACGGTTTATAGTTTTTGAGCTAGTCTGTTGTAGTACACACACACACACACACCATTTTGCGGGACTTGGTTATTTGGACTGAGGGGACCCCAAAACGTGTATTTCCGTTGAAAACCGGAAGTCGAAAATTTTCACGATCGCAATACTTCCACTTACTATATATTTCATATATAGGTAAGTGAAAGTAAAAAAGCTGACTGGAAGTTTTAGGGGAAGTGCTATGGGGCTGCAACCCCCTCTTACCAACCGGCTGGATCCGCTCATGATTACAATTTAATGAAAATAATATCCAACAATAGGGCATTGTTTCAAAACATTCAAAACAAATCATTGTCCTTTAAACCGTAAGTCAAAGTTATATCTTCACCACTAGTTTCTCCAAGCGGAAACTCCTACCAGGCATTATTATACCGGCATCAAAGTACCTACCTGCCAAGTCTGGAACGTCATCAGTATCTCGCCTTTCATTATTGGGATAATCCAATCGATTAATCGATTGTGGTATGTGATATCGAATGTGAAGATCGAAATCTCCATTTAAAATTCTTTTAATATAATTTTGTATAGAAAAAAAATAATTAGTATTTTTTTAATCAGTGATAGCTCATTAGTGAAAGGATGTAAACATAATCATTTTGTCTTGCTTTTATTTAAAAAATACACAACTAGTAAAGCTATTCATTGTGATAGAAGTAGTATTTCATAATACCCTCCTTTCCTATATACATTTAAGAGGGTACTGAATAAAATTGTAACAATATTTTCGTAAAAGAAAATAAACAAACAAAAACTTGAGAGCCACTGGTGTAATATATTTAAAAAAATAATCCATGAATAAAGAGGTTTGGCATTTACAGTCTGTGTCAGTTTATAAACAGCGGATAACAGTTGTAGTCGACAAAAGATAAGTAATTACCAACATTTTAATTTCCTGATATTAGATCTTCAAAGAATAAATTTGTAATGATATTTTTTTTTTTTTTTTTGCACATATAATAGGCTAATTACGAAGGGTCAAGTAATTCGTACCTTTGTTTATTTACATATATAATATTATTGTGTCTTCTCATATTTGTGTCTTCATTAAATGGTATTTTTTCAATTAAATAATATCCTTATTATTTACTAAGCAATCTTAAAACTGAATGCACTCTAATACTGTATAGTCTGTGTAAATAGTCTAACAGTAAACAGATATCTTACTTTTATTTCTTGCACTATTTCGTAATAAATCAATTATTTGATTTTATGCGAAAAGATGTTAAATTATATCAATATTGTTGATAAAATCAGTTGAAGAAAGTATCCTTTATTAATTTACAAAAAATATTTGTTTATTTTAAGTTGAGGGCATCCTAAGGGAGATTAATCATGCATTTATCTGCCTGCTCATCTTTAAGGGGCTTTTTATAAATTAGTGATTTCTAGAAAATATCAGAACAAAAAGCAACTGAAACGTCCTCCTGGAAACCTGAAATAGACAATGTGACCAAAGAAAAGAACATATAGCTTCAGGAACTGACGGCCTGGAGAAGAGTAAGACATCCTATACGGACAAGGTCAGGTGGAGAACTGAGAGTTTTTGCAGGGCTATAGATGTCTTAGACGACCCCCCCCCATCTACTCCCCCCCCTACTTAAACACCCCCCAACTTTATCATCTAAAAACTGTGGAGTCATCGGAACTCGGAACTACTTACTCACTAAAAGGAACAATAACAGACAGTGAATATAATGCAATAATATAGGGAGAATAATAATATATATTTATTTCTAGTTGTTTTGCATATTTACAATTACGTAGTTAACGAACTAAGCACGTAGTTCGTGGTATTACATACCGCCTGTGGGGAGTCTACAAAACAATTATAAATAAATAATAATTCTTATAATATCAATAAAAAATAAAAGTAAGTATATAATGTGCATAAGGTTATTATATTTTTTTCTATACTAATTAATCGAATGTTATTTTTTAAAAATCCTTATTTTTTATTTTATTAATCCTATATGAGCTAAGGATATAACACGAGTGCGAATTTCTGAGGAATTCAAAGATTCGAACATTGGAATCAGTTTGTTAGCTAATCAAAAGATATTCATAAATACATATATTATGTGCTAATATATGCATAGATATGTATGTATAATAATGTATATTTATATATTATGAGTGTCTGCATCACAATCATAATAAAAAACTTGATCTGGCATTGCTTGAATGAGTCATGAGAAAATGAGCCGCTACTTTTTACTAACTCAAAAAAGAACTGATTACCTCCACACAATGTTAAAATAAAAACATATATAATTATTACGTATACATAAGTATATGAATAATCATCATGAATAAGATGTAATAAGTGTTAATGTATAATTAATGTTTCATATTAAAAAATATATATATATATATATATATATATATATATATATATATATATATATTTACACTTAAAATGATCAATTACAAAAACATCTCAAAACATCTTAAAACATCCTCAACAAGAAATTTGGTGAGGTAGAAAATTATGAATTATTTACAACAGATATCTAAACAAATTATAGGTTAACATTTATAATATGAATTAATTTGTATGATTATGCATTGCTAAATATGGTACTATCATGCTATGAGATATCTTACAGATTGTTCACACCCGCTCAAGCCCGGACCAAAGTGAGACGAATAGACCGCAGCGACGAATCGATAAAGAAGCAGCAACTGACTCAGAGAACGACAGAGAGCCGGTCTGAGGCAGACTGAGCCGTGAGCCGAGAGCCGTGTAGCAGGTGGTGGGGGGCTCTCTGCTCATAGTGGTGCCCCACTCCCCCTCCCCGGCTCCCGTGAGTCGATATCGCTTCCCGTCCCGGCGTCGCTCCACTTATTTTTCGTGCTCCTCCTATTTCACACTTTAGTGCCCGATTTTTCCTTTTCTTTTTAACAACTACTACTCTGAGCGAATCAACTTAGACTTTAGTACGGTATCGGTTTCAACTCTTATAAGCAAACCTCTAACTTGTTGTTTTTTTTCCTTTTGGGAAGAAGCTGAAATATCAGTGGTGAACAGGACGAAATGCCTTCTAATTGTTAAAATAAATGAGTGAATGATACAAAAGATTTGAAGTGACAAAACTCTTCTGTTGTGTTAGCGTGAGTCTGTTCTGTAAAGCTTTCCGTATGTTACTTCTGCACGTAGCCTATTTCGGGAAGTTATATTACCGTGAGGGGGCCTTATATATTATTATAAGGCTTATATATTATATATTAATAGGCCTCGCATGGCGTCCTTTTCAGTTAAAAAGGGCCTTGATCGGCTTTATAGATCCCAGCTTTCGACTCCCGCTCGCTCTTCAGAGATAAATAAACCCCCAAAAGGGTCCTTTTCAGTGGAGATCGGGGCCACTCTAAACATCGCCATGTTGGCTTTGCCCAGAAGTACCATATGGAAAATATTACCTCAAGTTTAATTACTTATGGTGTAATCAAACTATAAAATTTCACAAAAAAATTTGGTCTTGTAAATTTATGAGGACTCATATAAATTATAACTATTTCTAGATAAAAAGCAATATATTTAATCATTTCTGTGTCTTTAAATAGAAAATGTATTGTATTTAAGCATTTAGTTGTAATTTACAACTTTTATATGTATAGAGACGTTTTATTATTACTTTTATCATGCTCTTACTTCAATACATTATCTTACAATTTTTTCAAATTCTATAAAAAAATTATTTTTATTTTTATCTATTATCTTTACATTTATTTATCGTTTCACATACACTTCATATTTGGTTATATAAATTCTCTAATTGTTTGTTTTCTGTTTTTTCTCATTTGGGTCG
Organism: Aelia acuminata; assembly: GCA_911387785.2. Lineage (NCBI taxonomy): Eukaryota > Metazoa > Arthropoda > Insecta > Hemiptera > Pentatomidae > Aelia > Aelia acuminata. The sequence continues at coordinate 71,840,499 of OU426979.1, read as the reverse complement.
AACCGTTGACAAAAATAAAATATGTAATTCTCATGTATTAGTGCTATTTATTTTGAAAGCACACCCAACCATTTCCTCTTTATTACACCTGCGGTCAACTATCTTCCTCCACCATGGTTTCTATATATAATTTAAATTATTAGCTTTATTACTTGATAATATAAAAATAAAAAAGTGCCACCTCATATTTCACGGGGCCGTCAGAACATTTCTGGACCCGTTACTGCTCGGCACTGTAGGTTATCCAAAGTAAAGAAAGTATGTTGATTAAATCAAATTCCAAAAAAACTTTAATTTTTGTTTGATTCGGAGTGCAAGAGAACTCTTTATTTTATTTTAAAGCTTTTATACGCACCTTAAAAAAGAAATTGTGGTTTGTGAGAAAAAATGGTTTTTGAACGTGAGTCGTGACTTCATTCTACTTCCCCCGTCAGAGCTCCTATTCTGTGGACTATCAATCTAAGCTCAATTCGTCTCAACTCAGGGTCATCGTGAATGAAACATTTAATCGAAATATGCTACTGTTCAAGTTCGAAACTCCTTTTATTCATTTTATTACTCTTCACTACAAACATAGTTTTTCATATTTTACAGCGGGTCTATTACATAATATACCATTATAATACATTACAATTAAAATAAGTTATGAAAAAATCCCAGAACAAACATTAAACACACAACGGTTTGATAAATGCCCCATAATAACTGCTGTTTTTAGACACTGTGTTGGACTAAAGCGATGTAATCCTGAGGCAGCTTTAAAAAAAATATTTTGAAAGAAATAAGCAATCTAAACTGATTTTTCTTTTTAAGAGTTGGTACAAATATTTCTTGTATTAACTATGGCAGTATTTTATAGGGTAATTAACTCCATCTGTTTGAGGCTCAAGAAGATTAAGGAGTCTGAAGATTTCAAGGGGAGGACACGATCAGTCTCTCAAGATGGATCTTGATGAAAATTGTTTTAAAGAGTTCCTGGTCAACAAAAATAGGCGCGTATTTAGTCATTCCCGCAAATGGGCCCTAGAAGACGAGAAGAATAAAATAAAATTATAACAATAACATGTATTCATTTCTAGTTGCTTTACATAGTTACAATTGTTAGAGAACTAAGAATGTACGTCTACCAAAAAATTAATCTTTTTATTTTAAACAAAATAAATAATAAGTTTTACTCTATTAGTCTGAAGATTTACAAGGGGAGGACACGATCAGTGTCTCATGATGGATCTTGATGAAATGTGTTTTGGAGAGTTCCTGGCCAACGAAAAAAGGCACGTATTTGGTCATTGGCGCAAATGGGCCCAAGAAGGCGAGAAAAATAAAATAACCTTAAATTACCTAATTTTATATTTCGAGATTTAAAAAAAAATCAGTACCAAGTTTAATTTATTGGGACACTTATTTATTTTTAATTTAGATAATTTCAGAAAATTCTTAGTTTAATAATTGTAAATAGAATTGTTTACAGTTTAGTTTTCAAAAATTTGCATATTATACTTTAATTTTAATACTTTAATAATTAATATAAGGTTACTGTTTATTTTTTTGAAAAATTTTATTTTTTAAATTACTTTTATTAACAATGTCTAATATGGAATTGGATGGGAACAGTTCTTGCGAAGAATCTGATGAAGAAACTCCATTCTCAGAAATAAGTGAGACAGTCTCGCAATATCTGAAAAGACGGACACTCCATAAAAATCAAGAAAACTCTGCCCCTCATTCAACTACCTCCATCAGCGCTTTCAAAAGCGGCCTAGAAGAATAGGCCACAGTGTAAGGAACGTATCTCCTCCTATTACGTCCTACGGAAAAAATCCCTTAAACTTTTTTTCGTCGGACTCGAAAAGCTCAGAACAATGCTCAAATTTTTCAAGTGAATCGATTAGTTTACTACATTGTAAAATTTGAAGAGCCGAGACAGAAACTCGATAGCTTAATGAAATAAACGCCAAAATTTAAGCCACACAAAGGCCATCACCAGGCCTGGTTCGTTTAATGTGCTAGTCTACATGCATCTGACATATGTCTGAAACCAAGAGAAGAACCAGCGAAATGTGCTCTTTGCGGCGAAAGTCTCCCAGCAAGCTATAGAGCCCTCAGACCGCGCTTCATTGCTGGGGCAGACTATAAAGCTAAACGCCAACGATGGAGTTGTAGAATTTCAACCTTCCGTGGTAACATCCTAAATCGTATCACAACTTCCTACAGTTATTCCGTCCTCTCGCCTATAAATCCTACTTATTTGCCTACCTGCCTCAAAAAACGACCCGATATTCTGGATGTTTTCGTCATCTCCCCCCTCCCAAGCCATAGTAAAGTCCTTGGACGATCCATCCTTAGATCATAGACAAGGTTTGCTTTATTTATTTTCAAAGTTCTCTCCTAAACCTCCCCAAAAAAGCAGCATAGCCGACAACACCTCGCCCAATAAAATCAGTAATTTACAACACATTAACCACATTATCCACCATTAACCATTAACCACATTATCCACCATTAACCATTAACCACATTATCCACAGTACAGTCGTACCTTATTAACAGAAAAATCTGCTGCTGTGTTCGCAACACACAACTTTCACTTAACAACTACTTAGAATAGAAATCGACTTTTTTTTTATAAATATGTAAACGCCAACTTCACACATTTATTTACTTATTTTAATCCGTATCCATAAGTTATTGAGTACACTATTATTTGTATTGCAAAACCTAAAAGTTCTTTCTACTTTTCAATTCATTTTTTTTATTTCTTTTTTTTTAAAATCCTAATTTCAACAAGAGTCCATTTTTTTTTAGTGTTGCTTGTTTTTTTACTGCGAGTTACTTTTTGTGTAAAAAAATCGTGAAGGTGAATCGATAGGAGTATTTCGGCTCATAGTAAATTAAAACTCAATTTTACAATGTCTGTCCCTTATGCCTTTCCGGTAACCGAAAACGATTACTGTTCCCCTAAAACCACTTAATATTGGATTCAGAATTCTATAATGGAACTAAAGTTTGTAAACTAAAATATAATGATAAAAGATTACCTTATACCATATTTTTCACACCGTGAACTGCTTTAAATAATTTGAGTATTCACGTATTTACTCTCTTAAGTGCACTAATATTTTTTATTGTTTAATAAAAGCTTTTATTTTTGATAATACGAGAATCAAGCAAACATGATACTCCATCGCGTCTGATTTTACTATTCCCTATTTTGTTGTTGAAAACTTCATTTAGTTACCATGGAAACAAATAATTTCCATTAAATATGTATGCTCCAAAAAAACGTCGACAACACTAGGGCATTAGCAGAACTTCTTTGTTCTGTCATAAAAGGCGTAATGCACACGCGTGGGTTCAATGTGCTTCATGAGTTGTCGGATTGTAATTATTAGATAATAATTTTTGTTTGATTTTATTTGATATAAATTTACCCTTTAAATAAACCGTTATTAAAGATAACGGCTACGAACTACAAGCACCCTCCCTATAAAATCAGCCAGGCAGATGTTAGCCATTATGAAAAGTGCAGCTTGAACCACTTGGTAATGAGTTAGGCATTAGTGAACGATAACGCTGGCCATATGCACTTCAAAAGATACTTAACGAGATCTTACATATGCCTGCAAGCTGCAAGGGTAATGACCTTTACCTTTAAAATACGCTTGCAATTAGGTTCATATTTATAATTTTAATTGTGAGCACTAACCAAATTTCTCCATGATGTAATTGAAAAGTAAATGTATGACGTTCCAAATATGTACAGTCAAAACAATATCAGTAAATCTATTCCGAATTTCCTTCCAAAAAGTTTCAATTAATGTTATAGTCTACCTCCCTCACACTATATTGCTCACTCCTGTCAACGACGTTACCTCTAAAATAGTGTGTATACAACAAAAATTTCGGAGAGCAAGTAGTGATAAAATGGGGGGGGTGTGTCCTGTAGTACACAAAATACTGCTCCTACTACTCCTATAATACTACTACTATACTGACGAAAGAGAGATATTTGTAGGTTTCTAGTTTCCGCTGCAAAAACAATAGATTATTATTAGCTATTTTAATAAGTTTAGCAGAATTCATTACCATAGCATATAGATTGCAGTACTTAATTTTTTATCATTTGCTAATTTAAGGGGACCATGCTTGGCGTTCTAAATTAAATAGTAGTATAAAACATTTGGTCCCACCTTATATACTTCCCGTATCTCAAAAAAAAGACTACTTATAGCTGTGTGTTAACCCTAGAAAATTTTTATGTCAATCCAAACAACAACTAAGAAATGTTGACCAAGAACGTTATAAATTAAAATTAACCGTTTAAAATTAACATAATTTTACATGTATTATTCTTTAGACAGAAAAAAAAATCAGTTATAACCTAAAACGATCAGCTGTATAGTTATAAGTTCAATCTAAGGTTAAACGTCTATTCTTAATACTTTTTTTTTACAATATAACTTTAGGTTCATTTCATGAAAAATCACGTTTTTCAAATTAAGACATTGTTAAAATGAATGGTTAAAAAAAAAAAGTACGAAGTTCCTAATAAGTAGTGCTAGCTGACCCGTTCGAAGCATTCGCACTTCAACGTACTTAAATCCTACTTAATTGAAGTACACACCGTATATTTAGTATCGTATAGGCCTTATGTAGGGCGTCATGGGCATAGTTAAGGGCTGAAGCAAAGAATAGATGTGTTTAAATTGTAGATATTTTATTTTTTGAAACATTCGTTTAAGGTTTATATCTAGTATTTACGTCTTTATAGGATCTCTTTGAACACCATGTTTGAAGTCACGATATGGTCATCTGTGATTGTTTGTTTTACTCATAGATGTCACTGAAAGAGCGCACGCTGGAGAACACCACATACTTAAATACAAATATCGGTTTCGCGGAAAGCAAATCCGCTGATTCTATTTACTGAAATCGCTTGTTTTTGCAAGTAACTCGCAAACCATGGCGACAACGGAAAATTTTATATAGCCATAATGTTCGTCTTGACAAACTAAAACAAAAGAAATCTTGGAAAGCCCTGCGACAATTTTGAAATTTGCGCTGAGAATTTGTCTACAACTCGCAAACGAAGGGGGATTGACTAAAATCGCATGTTTATGCTTGTGACTCTTAAACGAAGGGTTTAATCGAAAAAATGCATATGACCGGTAATGTTTTCCTTGAAAACCTAAAAAGATTGACACCATTTAGAAACCTCTACTACCAAACCTGTATTACCAAAACCTCGTTTTGCGCTTATAATCTGCAATCAAAGGCGAAATGAGTGGATTGTATATTTTTCTGGTGTAGCGGTCAAAGAAAGCTTTAAGATGGTGCCTCATTCATGAAATTTGATGAAGTTATGGCGTGCCGAACAAAAAAAGGGCTTTGAGAAATAATCTATATAAATAAAGATGAAATTCTGTTTGTTTGTTTAATATAGCTGCGCGTCGGTTAAAGTGGGCATCCAAAATTGGGAGTTTAAATTGTGAACAAATACCTAAAAGATTGATAAACGCTTTACCGACTGGAAAACGTCCGAGGGGTAGGCCTAGGCGAAGATGGGAGGATTCGGTGAATTTGGAATATGACGGGGGGAGTTGGATGGAGATGTGTAGCGAACAATTGGTGGTGTCGGCATCGGGCCTTTGGGTACGTTAAACCTTATTCTATTCTATTCCAAACATCAAGTTTATCTTCCGTACATACTACACACTTAAGTCACCGAACGATCTATATACCTAGTAATTTTATTAGAGGAATTGGATGCTCTATATCCTAAACGGAAATCCATAGAACGGAGCCTTTTCTCACGATTAACTGTTCATTAGAGGTTTCTAGCTTTCAAAGGGGGGGATTCAATTTGAAAAAAAATAAATAAATTGCTCCCACCTCTTCTTAGGAAATTCCACTGCTGCTGTACTCATAACGTAACTTGGGTATTTGTTTTTATATTTTTTTATTAATTTCTACATCCCCAAGCATTTTAATAAAGTAATTTTATTTTCCTGTAGCACAAAGCTACTTACTGATTTCTTAAAGTTTTTGGTTTTAGGACCAATGTGCTAGAGCTAAATAAATCGAGATGAGATAAACAGTTTTAAGTTTCTATATAAGAAACCTAGTTCATAAATTTAGTTCATGATTCATTTCACTATTCTTTAGGCCCGATGCCGACACCACCAATTGTTCGCTACACATCTCCATCCAACTCCCCCCGTCATATTCCAAATTCACCGAATCCTCCCATCTTCGCCTAGGCCTACCCCTCGGACGTTTTCCAGTCGGTAAAGCGTTTATCAATCTTTTAGGTATTTGTTCACAATTTAAACTCCCAATTTTGGATGCCCACTTTAACCGACGCGCAGCTATATTAAACAAACAAACAGAATTTCATCTTTATTTATATAGATTATTTCTCAAAGCCCTTTTTTTGTTCGGCACGCCATAACTTCATCAAATTTCATGAATGAGGCACCATCTTAAAGCTTTCTTTGACCGCTACACCAGAAAAATATACAATCCACTCATTTCGCCTTTGATTGCAGATTATAAGCGCAAAACGAGGTTTTGGTAATACAGGTTTGGTAGTAGAGGTTTCTAAATGGTGTCAATCTTTTTAGGTTTTCAAGGAAAACATTACCGGTCATATGCATTTTTTCGATTAAACCCTTCGTTTAAGAGTCACAAGCATAAACATGCGATTTTAGTCAATCCCCCTTCGTTTGCGAGTTGTAGACAAATTCTCAGCGCAAATTTCAAAATTGTCGCAGGGCTTTCCAAGATTTCTTTTGTTTTAGTTTGTCAAGACGAACATTATGGCTATATAAAATTTTCCGTTGTCGCCATGGTTTGCGAGTTACTTGCAAAAACAAGCGATTTCAGTAAATAGAATCAGCGGATTTGCTTTCCGCGAAACCGATATTTGTATTTAAGTATGTGGTGTTCTCCAGCGTGCGCTCTTTCAGTGACATCTATGAGTAAAACAAACAATCACAGATGACCATATCGTGACTTCAAACATGGTGTTCAAAGAGATCCTATAAAGACGTAAATACTAGATATAAACCTTAAACGAATGTTTCAAAAAATAAAATATCTACAATTTAAACACATCTATTCTTTGCTTCAGCCCTTAACTATGCCCATGACGCCCTACATAAGGCCTATACGATACTAAATATACGGTGTGTACTTCAATTAAGTAGGATTTAAGTACGTTGAAGTGCGAATGCTTCGAACGGGTCAGCTAGCACTACTTATTAGGAACTTCGTACTTTTTTTTTTTAACCATTCATTTTAACAATGTCTTAATTTGAAAAACGTGATTTTTCATGAAATGAACCTAAAGTTATATTGTAAAAAAAAAGTATTAAGAATAGACGTTTAACCTTAGATTGAACTTATAACTATACAGCTGATCGTTTTAGGTTATAACTGATTTTTTTTTCTGTCTAAAGAATAATACATGTAAAATTATGTTAATTTTAAACGGTTAATTTTAATTTATAACGTTCTTGGTCAACATTTCTTAGTTGTTGTTTGGATTGACATAAAAATTTTCTAGGGTTAACACACAGCTATAAGTAGTCTTTTTTTTGAGATACGGGAAGTATATAAGGTGGGACCAAATGTTTTATACTACTATTTAATTTAGAACGCCAAGCATGGTCCCCTTAAATTAGCAAATGATAAAAAATTAAGTACTGCAATCTATATGCTATGGTAATGAATTCTGCTAAACTTATTAAAATAGCTAATAATAATCTATTGTTTTTGCAGCGGAAACTAGAAACCTACAAATATCTCTCTTTCGTCAGTATGTATTATCCATGGTTAGTATGTATATGTATTATCCATGGTTGACTTCTGCTGGATCGACAAATGCTCTCTCTCTCGGTTGTGTGATTTGTGAAATTGGGATTATTCCTCTTTTAAGCGGGCAGGGTGCACACCTCAAGCAAACAAATTATTTATTTATTTAATGCTTACTAATTCTCAAGTTTTTCAAATAATAAAAACATATCGATAAAACGAGTCTAAAAATTATGGTCCCATGAATATATGACTATAACTTTAACACACTAGCTCTTCTTATACTAGCTGTTTATCCCGATTTCACCCGGGGAATGTCATTTTTATAGTAAACGGTCGATTTCGTAAAAACCTAAGCAATGTAAAGCAAGATCATAACGATTCTTATAACCATAAATAATATACCCAGACATTGGCTGAAGTTATGCAATTTTAATAGGGACAGGCATTTGCACCTGGTATAAAACAACCACTGAGCGAAATTTGGAGAATTTAGGACAAACGGTATGGCTTTCTATAAAGAACAAACAAACAAAAAAACAAACAGAATTTCAACTTTATTTATATAGATAAAAAAAACATACAATTAAAGTTAAAAGTAATAATTAAAAATCGTAATTAAAGCATTTTCATTATTTATGCAATACACACCAATACAACTTACTTTTAGGGCCATAGTAGCAATTTATTTGTATTCTAATCGTAGTTTTTCAACTTTCGCCATGATTCCCCTAAAGCAGTCCCTACCCGGAGACCCGAACGGGGGACTAGTTTACCTCCGGATAATGAGCGTTTTACCTTAGGAGAATCCATGACTGTTTGTGGTGTTTGGGTGAACTAAAAATGTGAGTAGGACGTTCAAACCTACGTCACACCCTCCAGCAAGCCTGGGGGGGGGGCGCTCTCATTGTTGGTCAGCGAGTCCTACGGACTTAGCCGGGAGGAACTTCCTAGGAATTCCCACCGACCATCCCCACATCCGCCACCCGTGGGACGCTCCCCATACGCGGTAATGAGACCCGCGCGAGGAATTGCGTGAGCTTTACCCGGCAAATTTAATCGAGTCTATAACTGCGCGTCGGCTAAAGTGGGCATGCAAAATGACGAGTCTTAGTAGTGAACGAATTCCTAAAAGATTGATAAACGCTTTGCCGACTGGAAAACGGCCGAGGGGTAGGCCTAGGCGAAGGTGGGAAGATTCGGTGAAAGCAGATCTTGTGAATTTGGGATTGGACGGTGGTAGGTGGATGGAGGTATGTAGGGACCGATTGGTGGTGTCGGCGTCGGGCCTTCGGGTCCGTTAAGCCTTATTGTATTTTGTATTGTATTGTATAATCGTAGTTTTTCGCGATTTATATCTAAACTTAATTTCAATTTTATTTATTTTTACTAATTGTTTCAAGTACTATTATTTTTCCCATAGTTCCCAGAAAAATAAAACTCGAGACAAAATTTAGGGAAAAAAAAAATATTAATTTGGAATTGAACTCCGATTTTGGTTCTCAGGCCATACTAAGTTCATTGACCGACCTAGTACGCTGGTGTTTGCTCAAGTCGGTCGTCCGGCTAGCTACTGGTTTTAGCTGTCGACATTCGATATCGTAACAGTGTATCGGTACAATTTTTTTTTAATACCCGTTTAAAAAAAAAATACTGTGTGAAAGATCAGACAAGGCCTGGGAAGGTTATTGGGTTACTTTTGCTCGGAGTTTCGGAAAATACGGATATGCTCTCGTTTTTTCTCATATCCGTATATAAGTTAGATTATTGAATAAATCTGAAAAAATGTCTTAAAATGTCTCAAGGCAGAGCAAATCCTTCCTCTTCACTGATACCTACTCACCCCTATCTCACAAGTTTTGCGAGTAGTAGCGGGACCATGGACCATAAATTGGACAAAATTTGTCCACCTCCCGCTACTACTCGCAAAACTTGTGAGATAGGGGTGAGTAGGTATCAGTGAAGAGGAAGGATTTGCTCTGCCTTGAGCCGAGCTCTGTGGTGTAGCGGTTAGCATCCTCGCATGTAACGCAGGAGACCCGGGTTCGACTCCCGGCGGAGCCAAAATCTTTTCTCTTCAAAAAATAAATTATTTAAAAATATTCTTTTTTCTATTCTTTTTCTTCAGGTAACATGACATTCCGAATAAAGCATAAATAAAGCATTAAAAGTTTCTACAAAATACACATTCATAATAACAGTTCAGAAAATCAATACAGTTATAAGAAATATATTTGTCAAATATGCTGAAAGAGGCAGATCTTTCTTTAGATGTAAAAATATTCTATGAACAGATCTCTGACAGTTGAAATGAAAATTATCACATATTTTTTTGTTTTTACTATCGAATCTAAATGTATTTGAACTTAATCTTCATTGTCGTGAGTTTTCACCAGTAACGATTTTTTTTTTTTCATATTATATATTTTTGCTTTTAGCACTCATTTATTTGTCAGAATTTGTTACCCTGATTGTAAAATTACGGAAGGAGAATGAAAATAACAGGCTGTTTAATCATTTGGTGTTAATGATAGACCAATAAATTTTTTTTGTAAATTGTAACTCCGAAACGACGTCATTAGTGAGGAAGGATAAACTATTGAATCGTTAGCTTCGCAATTAGTCATTGAATTGGTAACTGAAATCATTGCCGTTGGAATGAAATTTTAGTCTGGATATAATAATTTTCAAGCAATGATCATGTACATACTTATAGACAATGATAGTACATACTTTCTTAAATGCTTAAATATGCATAATAACACGATTTTAGCTTAATATATGACGTAAATCTTGCCATCATGCCAAATGATTCATAATGACTTTTTTTCGGAAACTTATTAGGCTCATGTTAAAAAAAAATCACACACCAATGATAACCACCCACCATATGAGAATTTCAGATAAGAGCATATTTTGATATTTTCAGATCGACAACATTTGTTGAGGCATCTGTAGGCCAACTTGTTCAGTCAGAATGAGTCATAGCTCATACCAATCAAATTATCTGTGTTTACAAAAAGCAGGTGCCTCAGTTTACTTAATTCTGACTCATCATATCTTATCTAAACTTATCTCTTAGAGATATTGAGTAGCATTGAATCATAAACATTAATTTAATTTTTATATTCACTCAATTTTGAAATTACACTTCTTCAGATATAATTTATTTTTTCTAATATAAAAATTCAGCACATCGAAAATCTAGAATGACAGATTGTTTTAATTTAAGCATGACTTTGTAATTGTTTTGTATGATAACGATAACAAAGGAAAAAGTTGGGCTGATTTGTTTATTTTTTTTTTTGTCCGTAAAATATGGTTATCGCAGGACAATAACTTAATAATATAATAATAATAATCTCATAATAAGTAATATCGTATTACTTATTTTTGGTCTTTATGTTTACGAAATATATTATTGCACCGTGATTAACCCCAAGGGTAGAAATAATACGAATTTTTCTGTTCTTGTTTTTCTTTTTATTACTTCGTTAATACATGTCAAAAAATATATTATTAGTAAATTTAAATTATTATAAAAATCTAGGAATACCCAAAAGGATTGCCGAACGGCCATTGGCTAAATTTTTATATTAGAATGAGAATAAGTTATTTATTATAATCTAACTTGAAGACAAAGAATGTAATAAAATTATTAAGTTTAAGAGGTGGGTTAAGAAACAAGACATCGTTTAAGATAGTCAACCAATTATATTGAGGATGGACCGTTATAAACACACTTAAAAGATATGATAAAAATAATGATAATATTCACTGAAAACAATGTTTCATTCCCATGATTTAATTTCAGAATATTGTAACAAAATATTATTATTTTCCAATTTTGTTTAAAATTCGCAAATTTGTATTCTTATACCTAATAATTTTTTCAAAGAATATTTGTCCTATTATTATACCTACTTATTTAACGGGTATTATTTTTCAAATTTGATTATTGCTTAAAAGATGTTCTACAGGCCTGATTAGGGAGTTAAATTTTTAAAAGAAGTTTGGGACCAAAGGTTGCTTTTTGGCCACCTGGTGCGATTAGTATGGACGGAATAGTTATTACTACGCTATTACAGGTTTTAGTTTTTTGGACAATCTTGGTATGAAAATGTTGTAGCTCACTTAACGTCCGGTTAATAAGAATAACTATCATCACCGGTTTATAAACAACCCTAAGATTGATCTAAAACTATTGTGTAAGACCCGGTGCTCACGGACGACACTTTTCTGCGATGCGGACTATAAGGCCCGATGCACACGGACGACACTTTTCTGCGATGCGGACTATAAGCCAGGTCAGGGGTACCTGGAGTACAATGGTAAATCCAGTCGGTCCATTGTACTCCAGGTACCCCTCACCTGGCTTATAGTCCGCATCGCAGAAAAGTGTCGTCCGTGTGCATCGGGCCTAAGCCAGGTCAGGGGTAAAATAAGAATACATCGAGTACAATGGACCGACCGGATTTACCATTATACTCCAGGTCAGGGGTACCTGGAGTACAATGGACCGACCGGATTTACCATTATACTCCAGGTACCCCTGACCTGGCTTATAGTCCGCATCGCAGAAAAGTGTCGTCCGTGTGCATCGGGCCTTAGGTCCATTGTAATCGATCCTGGTGGACAAAAATCGAAGTCAAACTTCGTTCCAAAAATTCAACAGTTTAGCACTTATATGCTGGAATCAGATATTTTATTTTTGCCAACGTTTCGCCCCAATTTTTAGGTCATCAAAAAATACATTTTTTAAGTTAATAAAATATGGTATACAAAATAAGAATACGGTTTGAGTTTGTTGAAGGTGTTTGCGTGCTAGCGATATTAATTCTTCCAACATATCAAGTTTCTTTGCCTTCTTTTTTGGAGGACCCTTGTTGCGCTGTAAAAATTATACGTATTTCAGTTTAAATAAATCTCTCATTACCTTTCTGTGTCTGTGAGTTTTAATATTTTTTATGATTAATTACTGTTGCCAGAAACTGAAGCTGAATGAAACCCTCTAGCCAAACAGGATTAACCCTCCGAAAAAGAATAATTACTTATCGCCTAAGTTTTGACGTCGCGTTGTAGAAAATGTATTTGGGATTTTAGTTTCCAAGTTTCGTGTATTTCAAAGACCTATTGCACTATCGCCACTGCGGTCAACATCACTTCGTACAACTATAATAACTAATCTACAATAGCTGAATAGTTATTGTGATTTATTCACTGATGAAGGGCAAGTTTCATGGCAAAATAAATAGGCATAAAATGCACCTAAATATGAAAAATCTGGTGCGTGCACGCAACACACATCTTTCACTGACCAACTTACTTAGATAAGAAATTAATCCATTTTGTTAATGCCACTCCTCAAAGTTACTCATATTTCCACATTCATTTCTCTTTTTTGTTTTCATTTGCTCAGAACATTTGAATAATGATAGCGCTTACCTGATATTAAATAACACCTAATTTTCATAAAACTTGACGAATATGATGAAAATCGTTAAAGGCGTTTTTGAGATAATCGAAAAAATTGGCAAAAAAATTTATAAAATAAAGTGCCCCCTTCGGTTGATAAATTTTGATGAAATGTTGGCTATCACATCTTTGGCATATACATACATCAAATACCCAGTTTGATCAAAATCATGAAAGCCGTTTTTGAATAAATAAAAAAAACACGTGAAAATGAAACAAAATTTATTAAGTAAAGTCCCCCCTCCGGTTGATCAATTTTGATGAAATGTTGGCTATCACATCTTTGGCATATACATACATCAAATACCCAGTTTGATCAAAATCGTGAAATCCGTTTTTGAGTAAATAAAAAAAACACGTGAAAATGATACAAAATGTATTAAGTAAAGTCCCCCCTCAGGTTGATAAATTTTGATGAAATGTTGGCTATCATATTTCTGGCTTATACATACATCAAATAACCAGTTTGATCAAAACCGTGAAAGCCGTTTTTGAGTAAATAAAAAAAACACGTGAAAATGATACAAAATTTATTAAGTGAAGTCCCCCCTCCGGTTGATCAATTTTGATGAAATTTTTACGGTCGTATCTCGGGCATATTAATATATTAAATACTCAGTTTAATCAAAATAGTTAGAGCCGTTTTTGAGAAAATCGAAAAAAGTTATTAAATAAAGTACCCCCTCCCTTTGAGCAATTTAGATGAAATTTTTGCTGTCACATCGCGGGCATATACATACACTAAGTACCTAATTTCAGGTTCGCACGGTTTATAGTTTTTGAGCTAGTCTGTTCACACACACACACACACACACATACACACAGGCGCGCGCTGTGTTCGAATCCGCCCTGGGAGGGTTGACTTTTATTTCGTGGAGGCCCCACGGAATAAATCTCGACCTTCCTATCATGGTTAGAATAGGTTGGTTACAACTCTAGAGTAACCCCCCGTATGCCACTCATGGCGAGGTATGGGTACCGAACAATAAAAAAAAAAAAAAATATATAGGTAAGTGAAAGTAAAAATAAATTAAATAAATTTTACATAAATAACTTACATCAATTTTAGAAGTATTTATTATTTCATTACTGTCCGCATCGTCGATATTACTCTCAGCTTCCTTGTCGTTATCCTCGACCTGAATACCATTTTGCGACGTACTTGTTACGTACTGTCCAATGAGAAACATCATTTCATCAAAATACCATAATGTTGTTTCTATTACATCGTCAGTCCCAGCGACACTTTTTCCAGAATTTTTTATTCGATTCAATTCTTTTCTGAAGTTAGTACGCAACGAATTAAATTTTATAACTAGCTGCGCCTTATCCACTACCGGATAGTATTCTCTATATTTACGAAGCAACTGTTCGTATTGTTCATTTTTTTTTAGATCTGTTGCTGTAGTCCTTACTTCATTTTCATACGAAGATGAAGTAATAAACTAATCCTGTCCAATAAACTATAACTTGTAATAGCATAGTAATAACTATTTCGTCCATACTAATCGCCAAAGTGTGGCGATTACAGGTTGCTTTTTGGCCATAATAGTGGCCAAAAAGCAACCTTTGGTCCCAAACTTCTTTTAAAAATTTAACTCCCTAATCAGGCCTGTAGAACATCTTTTAAGCAATAATCAAATTTGAAAAATAATACCCGTTAAATAAGTAGGTATAATAATAGGACAAATATTCTTTGAAAAAATTATTAGGTATAAGAATACAAATTTGCGAATTTTAAACAAAATTGGAAAATAATAATATTTTGTTACAATATTCTGAAATTAAATCATGGGAATGAAACATTGTTTTCAGTGAATATTATCATTATTTTTATCATATCTTTTAAGTGTGTTTATAACGGTCCATCCTCAATATAATTGGTTGACTATCTTAAACGATGTCTTGTTTCTTAACCCACCTCTTAAACTTAATAATTTTATTACATTCTCTGCATTCATGTTAGATTATAATAAATAACTTATTCTCATTCTAATATAAACATTAAGCCCCTGACCGTTCGGCATTCCTATTGGGTAATCCTAGATTTTTATAATAATTTACATTTACTAATAATATATTTTTTGACATGTATTAACCTAGTAGTAAAAAGGAAAACAAGAACAGAAAAATTCATTTAAAATTTGTTATCAATAATAATATATTATTTTATATTTTATTTACTGAGAAAAGGGCTGTGTGTATCCCTGTAAGGAAAGGGATTGGTATACAATGGCTGAGGGATCCTTTGTGCACGACCTTCAGGTAAAAGTGAAATGAAGGGAGAAAGGTCACCAGCCTTCCAGTGGTCTTGTCTCTTCCAATGCTTTTCCCAGTTCATGTCTGCAAATAAATATATTCCTCAATTGTAATATACTAAAGTAATATTAATAATTTTTATTTATATTTTACTATTTACATTTTATTTTGATTTTCGATCCCTTCATCAGGGCTAAAAAGAAGACAAATATATTAACAACATGTTAAGTATCTATGCTAGAAGATGGTAATTAAATGTTTATAACGTAATTATTAATGATAGATAGTAAAAATAAGAAGTAACAAAATAATCGAAAACAAATCCAACTGATGTTTACATGACATGGGTCCGTATCAAATCTCATAATTAAATGAAAGATTGTAATAAAGTGGCCCCTAGATGATCAGTATATACGTCAATACATTGCACCATAACTGGCATTTTAGAATCATATTGAGCGCCTGTAGATCACATTGGAAGGTTGTGCAATATATTGGGTCAATCAAAAAACAGATTGATTTTTATTCTGCAACCTAGTAAATATTGCGTCTTCTTTTGGCAATATTGCGCAATAGCGCTTCAGTTCTGTGTAGTCAATGTTGGAGTGAACATCTACCATGGCTACAAGGGGAAAATATGAAGAAAGGAAGTTTATTTTGGAATGTCTCGGAGCTTACCTACTCTGTGGGATATAAAAAGTAAGGACTACAGCAACAGAACAGTACGAACAGTTGCTTCGTAAATATAGAGAATACTATCCGGAAGCAGATAAGGCGCAGCTCGTTAAAAAAATTAATTCGTTGCGTACTAATTTCAGAAAAAAATTGAATCGAATAAAAAATTCTGAAAAAAGTTGTGCTGGGACTGACGATGTAATAGAAACAACATTATGGTATTTTGATGAAATGAAGTTTCTCATTGGACAGGACGTACCAAGTACCTCGCAAAATACTATTCACGTTGAGGATAACGACAAGGAAGCTGAGAATAATATCGGCGATGCGGACAGTAATGAAATAATAAATACTTCTAAAATTGATGTAGGTAATTTATGTAAAATTTATTTAATTAATTTTTCATATTTACATTTTATGCATATTTATGTTGCCATGAAACTTGCCCTTCATCAGTGAAGAAATCACAATAACTATTTAGCTAGAGGGTTTCATGAAATTTTCTGTTGGTGCAAACGCGTCTTCCCCATTCAATACAAAAGGTAGTATTTTTTTACTGTTTGGTAGAGTAGCAGGTTCAGGGATTTGAAGAGATATTTATCTTCATTCTCTATTGATCATTAAATCTATTCACAATAGCTTTCCATTCAGCTTCTGTTTCTGGCAACTGTAATTAATCATAAAATAATATTAAAACCCACAGAGGCAGAAAGGTTATGAGATATTTATTCGAACTGAAATACGTATAATTTTTACAGCGCAAGAATGGTCCTCCAAAAAAGATGACAAAGAAACTTGATGTGTTCGAAGAATTAATATCGCTAGCACGAAAACACCTTCAACAACCTCAAACGGTCTTAGAAAAAATTACTTCAGCTTGGGCAGTAGAGCTCGAGAAAATGACATGGCAGCAACAAATTTTTGCAAAAAAGGCTGTCAATGATATTTTGTTTGAGGGCCAAATGGGCACTCTGCACAGGGATTCCGTACAGATTAATTCTAGTCGCTCATCTACACCATGTACTTCTCTACAACCAAGTTCCATTTATTATGATACCTCTCCTTCAATCACTTCTTAGGACTTTTAAAATTTTCAATAAAATGTTCAATTCAATTCAATTAATCAAATAAAAAAATTGATACATCTAAAATAAATATTATATACTTGTTGTAATCGTCATTTTATTTACCTTTATGTAATCCTTCAGACAGTTTTTTATGGCTGTGCAAGTTTCCATTACAAAAATGCCTATGGATTGTGGAGATACAGTACTTGTGAATTTCATATCTTCAAAACTAGGTTATTCCAGTAGCTAGATAACGTAGTGTTATTGATAAACGCTGAGTTGGAGTGATTGCATCTTGCATTGTATAATCCTTTTTTTTGAATTTCAGGTGTAACCAGTCTGAGTAGTTCATCAAATAATGTACTATCCAGTCGCAAAATTTTTTGAAAGTCACAGTAGGTTAACTAATTCTTAGTTCACTTAACAGATTTTCATGAGTGCCCCTATTTCTATATTTAAACCATTCCTTTATCCACCTGCGCTTTTTTTTTCCTTCTTTTTCCAAGCTACAAGTAATAATGTTGTACAAACAACTTGCTGTCTTCTTATTCCTCATGTTGACAGCACAATTATCACTCGCGAACTAATTTATTGAGCAACAACATTGCACCGAGTTGGTACAAAGATAATATTGTACAAAATATTGTTCAATATAGTTAAATTGATCTTTTAGGGGCCGCTTAATGCAATATAAAGTAGTCACCTCGATAAGACGATCTCCAATGAGACGATGAAAAATGGTTCGACTAATCGAGGTTATTATTTGACTTATTTACGTGTAAATGAGCAAAACATTGGATTTAAAATTATTTAGGTATATTTTATAAAAATACATTTTTTCATTAAGTTTAAACTTAACGTCTTTTTGTTGACAGTGAGTTGCGCTGAATTCCTAATTCACTTGGAATAACCGTTGACTGGTTTCTTCTTTCTTCACTCCGTGAATCAGTTACATCTTTGCTATTTGCTATTCGACACAATTTTTATAGGCCAATAGTGAGAATCACTCGAATAAACACTCAATGCTACAAGGAGGCATCTCGAATTTTTCACTTTTTGGGTTTTTCCTTTATTAGAAGTGGATTAAGTATTATTTATTCAGCATATAACCTTAAAAGGCATGCCATAGAATGACATTTGTTTTTTTTTCAGCTGAAACAGGGCAGCAAATGGAAATTTTTTGAGGATCAAACTAGTGAATGGTGAATGTGAAAGAAAATAGGTAAATGTTTACAGGAAACTGGAAATCAAATTAACCAAGAAATTCTCTGAAGTTGGGAATTCGAGTTCCAGTATAGACGCGATGATTTTCAATAGTTTTTTGCCTCAAATCGACTTAATGAGAAGAAATTTAAGTATAATAACTCGTGACCATACATTATGCTCCCTTATTTAAGGATTCGACATATCGATGTTCGACACATTCGAAATATATTGTGAGTTGACTATATATTGAGCATCTAAATACAATAAAAACCCCTAAAGTTCTAAAGAAACGATATTTCTAGTAGAGTATTCCTTGTTCTAGTCATAATGGTATTACGAGTATCTAGTTCAATATTCAAATTCGGAAGGTCTCTCACAGTCAATTTGGTATCTCAGAACAAGGATCTAATGTCAGGACACCATGGTTTTTCTCCTTTTAAAATACTTTTTTTTATACTAGCAGTATTGCTGAATGAGTTAAAGTTTTGCTAAATATTTTATGGTCATTTTTCGAGGCCACTTTGAAAGTAGACGCCTCGTTTCAGTGTAATTTCAAGTTATTAGCAAATTAACCGTTATATTTGTTTCGTTGGTCCCAATGAATTCGACATGGAACACTGATATATCAACAGAGCTGCCGAAATATCTTTCATGAACATAATTTTTGATGAACTGATCTTCCTTTTTTATTTTTTGGGGTTAAATGCGTCAGCAATATTTTATTATTTCTACTATATATTCTGAAATGACAACCGCATTCCAGACACGATCTGGTTACCGGTCTCCGTTGTACTGTACAGGCGTAAGTGACAGTCGGCCGGAACGTGTCTATCAAGTGTCACGGTCATTAGCGGCAACTGCTGTTCTCATATAAGACTAAAAAGTTTTAGTATTAAAACAACAAGCTACTTAAGCGTTTTATCTTTGTCACAGTTTTCTTTATATGCGTTTACATTTTGCGATTTTGATACTGATTCGTACATTCGGATACATTTAAAAATAGCTCTACAGAGAGAGCTGTGTTGCAATATATTGGGAAATTTGGCCTGTGCAGCCCTAAAAGTGGGTGTTGATAAGTTCACACTCCTGCTGTTTGGCTATTTGAATAGCGCCAAGAATTGGATAGGCTGGAACAGGGTACATAACTCTTTTTTTAAGATACCTCTACCAATAATGAAGATTTGGAGCCTGATTGAGAACCTCATTTCAGCAACGAAGAAAAATATCTGCCAAGTAATATTTTTCATATATAAAAATTTGTCTCTTTTAAAACATCTTCACGTATCGCACACTCAATGCTACAAGGAGGCATCTCGACTTTTTCACTTTTTTGGTTTTCTCTTTATTAGAAGTGGATTAATTATTATTTATTCAGCTTATAACCTTAAAAGATATGCCATAAAATGAAATTTGTTTTGTTGTTTTTTTCCAGCTGATAGAGGGCAGCAAATGGAATTTTTTGAGGATCATAGGAAGTTGAAAACTATCCTTTTTTTTCTAGATGTCACATGTCTGCACTGAGTGTGCGGTATGTACGGCCATATTATTCAATGTTTCCCCCTGAATCTGAAGGCTTTAATGTTCAACTTAAAATAGTAAAATTCAACTTAATGTAGTAAAAAAAAAAAAAAATCTTAACTAATAACGATGCAGTACTGTATTAATACAATGTTAATAAAAAGTGTTGTTTCGAGCTCTTTCAATCAATCTTGGATTCGCATTTATTCTAAAATACAAATATTTGTTTAAATTAATTAAAACCTGGTTCAATGTATAAAAACGCAAATATTCTTTTTCTCTTCAGGATAAAAAAAAAAAAAAAAAAGATTAAAGAATTAGAGTCAAAGCATCTACAAATAGAAATAAGCCATTTTTCTTATAGACTACGTTTCGACACACCGATGCAGGTCTTCTTTAGGGGCAAGTGACGTTGGAGATTTCAGAGCCTCGAAACTACCAAATCAAAGCTCAGACATCTCCTCTATCACTTGCCCTGATGAGCATTGTGTCGAAACGTTGTCCACAAAAAAAATGGCTTATTACTATTTGTAGATTCTTTGACTGCCATCCTGGACTTATTAATCAATTTGTTGATTGTACGGTCAACTATAAATTATCCAATAAATAAATAAAAATAATAATAAAAAGTGGAGAAGAGATATGTTATGTTTCTTGAACAGTGACGAATCATAAAATTATGTTTGGTATCTTATACATGTTTCATCTCAGGTGCTTTCGTAAACTCAATTATTTTTCCTATCATTATTGGAAAGTTAATAGAGCAGCCCAAACTATCATTTTAATACTTTTATGTTTCGGAGGTTTCGAAAATTTTATCATAAATGTACTCTAAATAATCTGTTGTTACTGGTTTACATGGTTTACGTCGAGGTAAGTAAAATCGGACTTCAAATTGAGAATATACATAAGATTCAGCTTATTTCTATCTTGCTGTTTACTAATTCGTTCTTGCCATTTCATTTTACAAAGACACCTTTTACAAATTTTGCAAAGACACTATCTGATTCCTAATATCTAAGGATGATTTAGGCCTGACCCAGTTAGGTATCGGTTTAAATTGATTAGCCAAAGTACTGTAGGCTCCAATATTAATTATACATACCGTAAAAGGAGTTCCCACATTCCATTGTCACCGGGCAAGGGAGAAAATATATATTGCCGGGAGCTGCATTGTTTACACTGGACGATATAAACTTGGTCCCACAGGGCCTAAGAAGGCAAAAGGCTGGTCTTATTATCATGAGCACAATACCTATTGTATGCGCTAATTGCAAGGGGAGCGGGGTTCAAGGATGTTTTCGCCTTGTAACATTTTTGAAAGTAACGAAAAAGTATTTTTAAAACATATAATTTTCTCTTTTATAAATATATATTTATGTGAAACATTGGAAATTAATTAAAGCAACTTTATGCTACTGTGGCTAATCGAATGATACTACAGTGAGATTCCTAAATTTTGCCTGTCCTGGTAATTAGGATAGGAATTTTCAACGAGTACCAGACATCGCACATGCTCGGAACCTAAATTTTATGCCCTATCCGAAGGCCCGCTACTAACCCGCGACCATGTTGCATTCAATCTTTTTTCTCTTCTCTCAAAAATATATAAACCGAGTACAGAAATATAGAAAGCAGTGTGTAGGCAATGATATCCAGGATATGGACCATGAACTTTGATAGGTATAGCAATAATTTATGGAAATTAAAATCTGTATAAAATATGAAGAATAGAATAGTATATAAATAACTACAACAAATTAAATATCTGTATTTTCAAAATTAATCGTTAAATTTTAACAGCCCCAAGAGCAGAACATCCATTAATAACGGAAGTAATTACTATTCCGAAATTTCTCCTTGAGGGAAATAGATTAGAAGTTTCCTAACTTTTAAAATAATGACTTTCCAAGTGGAAAGTTTTGTTTTAACCGATTGATCACGATTAAGGTGTATAATGGCTTTTCTAGTCGACTAAATGTGCAACTCCCGAATCTAAGAGATAGATTATTTGAAAAAAGACACCCTTTAACTATAATTCATGAAGGGCCTTGGATTTAGTAATTTGTAAAGCAAGTCAGGGTCATGACAGATGATCATTCTAGGAAAGTTGTAACAAACTCCTGTAGAATTATTTCATAAAGATAGATTTATTAATAAATATAGTTTTTAAATTTACAGGGAATATAGTTTATTACTTTTTTTTTTGGCTTTTATTTTTTTATTCGCACCTGTCTGCATAATGCTGACAATCAGCGAATGTGGTGGCCGGATGAGAAAACAATGACATGTCAGGCATAGGAAAGGAAAGTGCTCAGCAGCATCCCCTTCCTGACTTGATTCTATTACTAGAGCTGTTTAAGTAAGATCTCTCATCCAACGCCTTTTTAATCTCCTCCTCGTATTTATTGGGATATCAGCTGTTGCCATGTCCATTATGCTCGCAGTCAGCTGATTAGGGGCCATTTGGAAGATACATGGCTTGGGTCACCTGTGCGAGCTGTTGTAGGATGTTAAAAAGGGGTTGGAAAAAAAAACTTAAAAAAAATTTAATTTCAAAATTGGATTACTATAGGTACTTACATCCAATTTTTAAGGTTTTGAGATCTAAAAATAATTTATTTCTTCATATTTAGAAATGTACTTAGTGGATTATTTGTAAGATTGGCAATTATAACACCTGGTGCAATGAGCGAATTATGCAAGCAACTTCCATTGACCACCCTCCTAATTTCGACAGAAAATTGGTTTTTTGAAAAAAAGGCATTAACGGGATTGAAGAGAACTCAATTTTCTGTAATGACAATTTTTGATTGTTTTATTGGGAAGTACTGTCGTCAGTGGTGTGCCTAGTGGGGGAGTGGAGATGTATTCAATTATTTAGCCTGGGGATTCATTAGGGTTTTATATATTTTTTTTAATAGAAATCCCGGACCAAAATTTACACTACTGAACAGTCCAGCTTTAGAACGATATATCGAGAATGGAAATCAACTTAGATGGTTTAATAACCTAAATCAATAGGAACTTCTTTATCCCCCAAGATTGAGCACTTAAGTAATGTTCAGAAAATGACGCGTCGCACAGTGCTTCGATCAATGGACAAAAATCGAAAAATCAAGTTTTTATTTTTTTCTTGAATTAGCATTTAAAATGTTCCTAACGATGTAAATGATCATAAATTATAATATGTACATATATTTGTTAGCTCAATTGCTATTAAAATTAAGAAATATTTCGAAAAAACCAGTATTAGTGACCAGTCGAGAAGGGATTTTAGACCGAAGGTAAATACTAAATGTAAACATTGGCTTGGTCGTAATCTTTTCATTTAGTCTTCTTTTTGTTTAGAAGAGGTGTACTGTGAACTTTAATTTAAGTGAAAGTCGAAATTATTTTGAAAAATATGGCCAAGGGAAAGAAAAAAGTTTGACTCTCTCGATTTTCTACTAACTTTAAAGTGAAATATTACAAAATGTCCGCAAAACACCTCTTTCATTTTTTTAATATTTGTAGCCTAACTAATTTAGAATAAAAATCTATAAAGATAATCTGCGATAACCTGCGACTCTGACTTGGACAATTTTTTTACTTTCACTTACCTATATATGAAATATATAGTAAGTGGAAGTATTGCGATCGTGAAAAATTTCGACTTCCGGTTTTCAACGGAAATACACGTTTTGGGGTCCCCTGAGTCCAAATGACCAAGTCCCGCAAAATGGTGTGTGTGTGTGTGTGTGTGTGTGTGTGTGTGTGTGTGTGTGTGTGTGTGTGTGTGTGTGTGTGTGAACAGACTAGCTCAAAAACTATAAGCCGTGCAAATGTGAAATTGGGTATTTAGTGTATGTATATGCCCGTGATGTGACAGCAAAAATTTCATCAAAATTGCTCAAAGGGAGGGGGTACTTTATTTAATAACTTTTTAAGTTTTTTTCGATTTTCTCAAAAACGGCTCCAACGATTTTGATTAAACTGAGTATTTAATCTATTTATATGACTCTAAAAATTTCATCAAAATTGATCAACCGGAGGGGGGACTTTACATAATAACTTTTGTATAAATTTCACGTGTTTTTTCTTAGTTACTCAAAAACGGTTTTAACGTTTTTGATCAAACTGGGTATTTGATGTATGTGTATGCCAAAGATGCGATAGCCAACATTACATCAAAATTGATCAACCGGAGGGGGGACTTTACTTAATACATTTTATATCATTTTCACGTTTTTTTTATTTTTTTATTTACTCAAAAATGGCTTTAACTATTTTGATCAAACTGGGTATTTGATGTATGTATATGCCAAAGATGTGATAGCCAACATTTCATCAAAATTGATTAACCGGAGGGGGGACTTTATTTCATAAATTTTGTATCATTTTCACGTGTTTTTTTTATTTACTCAAAAAAAGCTTTAACAATTTTTATCAAATTCGTCATGTTTAATGAAAATTAGGTGTTCTTTAATATCAAGTAAGCTTTATCATTATTAAAATGTTCTGAGGGGGCTTTTTTTGGGGAAGGGCTATTTTGTTTGTTTGTTTCCCATAAAGTACCTTTTTTTTTTTTGTTTATATGGATAAATTAACTGTCTCTTGTTACGCCTAAAAATAAGAAATGGCTAAGTATGAGATATGATAAAAATAAAGAAAACATAAAGAGGAGAAAAAAATAAAAATATTCAGTCATCTCATAAAACTCGTTGAGCCCACGCATGCGGAGTACGCCTTTAATGACAGACCATTGTTCATAATTAAAGCCGTTCCGTTCATTTGAGAAGTGGCAATTAACAAAACTCATTAATTTCTAATCTAAGTAAGTTGGTAAGTGAAAGTTGTGTGTTGCGCGCACGCACCAGATTTTTTCAAATGAAATCAGGCACTCAGCGCTCGCTTGAAAACCAATTCCCATCTACAACAATTAAATTAGCCGTTCTAATTAGATACATTTGTACACTGAATTCCATAAAAGTTATTAGTTTTTACTACAGTAAATTGACCAATATCAATAATTTTAAGCAGTGTCTGAAAGTATGCCCTAATTAAAAAAATATATTTATAAAATCAATGTAGCTACTATTTTGTCTTTACATATATTTAATTTGTATTTGGAAATTGCGTTTATGGCATTATCCTATAAAAGTAATATTTGACTTTTCAATTGAAAATAAAACTCTCACTTAATTTTGGATGGCCCAATAGTCATGAGTATCCTTTTTAGGCCTTAAAAATCGAAAACTCTTTGAAAAATGGATTTCTGCAGCTCCCAGCAGTAAGAATTATGCCGTCTTGTCTCATTGAGTAGGGAAAAATTGGAGCCTGATTTAGTTACCGATTTTGGAAGATAAAGTTAGATTGTTTTGTTTGAAGTTGAGGCAAAAATAAAGTCACCAAAAATGGAGTGAGTCATAGAAAAATTCTTTTTGAAAAACGTTACGAATAATGGTTGAACATGGACCTCACATTTACAGTTGACAACAAAAAAATTTTGAACATTGATGATAAAGCAAGAACAAGTCGTGGTAGACCTTAATAACATTTTCAGAATGTTCAGTCAAAACAAAAAAAAAAGGCGAGTGAAGTAGCTAATTTCCACGAGGACATCAGATGAATTGATGTTTATATTTCTCTTATGTGCATACTTTCAAAAATTATTTTAGTATGTAAAATATTATTTATATAAGTAGTATTATTTGTACAATCACGAAAGTATCTTTAGTGTTTGGTTAATTATCTTATTAAAGATAAAATTTGATCAACTAACCGATAATGATTCTCTAATTTCCCTTAAATTTAAGATAATTTGCCAAAACCATGATTTGACTTTTTTTTTTATCTAACTTGGTCAAATATTATTTCCGACCCCGCATATGAGGTATATTCGTAATCAGCTCAGCATTCCCTATAATATTCCACTGTCAAACGATTTTTGTCCAAAAAGTCCATATACTCGAAGCACTGTGCGTCGTTTTAAACGAAAACGTCGCGTCGGTGATATTTTATTCTCATGTAAGATCTATTAATATTTCTTTACTTATCTGATGGATTACTTAGATTGCAATAACTTGATCTATTTTTGGGACCTTAATTATTAGCAGGGATAGGATTTTTATGTAATAAAATTTCAAAATATGTACATAAATATGGACGTATATTTGTAAATATATGTAATAATAATATGAAAATATGGACCAAAAAAAAAAGACATTACAATATGGACTAAAAATTAAAATACTTAAAAAGTTCAGTATGCATATAAAAAATAAATACACCTACATTTAAAATACTTATAAAATATCAAATGTAATACAAAATTTTTGGAAATATAAGAACACATATTAAACTTCCTCACATTCGCCATCAAAAATATTGCAAATAAGATGCTTTCTAAGATTTTCTTTGGAAAATCGAAGATTCGGTTCGAAGTAAAGCTTTTTATTTGCCGAACCATCTTTCCACATCGACTGACGCGACAGTAGACTTATTTTCTATGTCTTCGCCGTTTTCAAATGTTGTAAAATCAAAAATTGTTTATGCATTGAAATTTTGGCAGCACAAACGATAGAGGACACTTTCACTGTCGCATTTAAATTTTTCCTCTGCAAACTCCGCAGCGTGCTTAGCGGCTAAGTTTTTCTGTTTTCTTTCCTTTTTTGGCATTTCACACATTAGCTATGAACTCATCACTAAATTTATAAAGCCCCTGAGGCAATATAAGCATTGTCAAGGATGAGGCATCTATGTATGTAACAAAATAAGGGGATACAAATTTCTGAGAACTGCCGATATTACTTTGTGCCTTTTGATTTTCAAGAAATAGTTTATATCATTGTAAAAACCATTTAGCCTCAGCCTCAGAAGAAAATATGTAAATACATGAAAATCCCATCCCTAGTTAGGGTACAGTAAGGTACAGATTAAGTAGGTACAATCAGTAAGGTTACAGATATTTTTCGATTGGCAAAATTTTGACAGCACACACTTCTATCAAGGTATAAATAATTCCTTTTTAATGCGTAATTTAAACGATTTCTTCCTTTCTTTTTTTTTTTTTTGTAGTAATTTTAAAAGTTTTGATTATTTGTATGACATTGCTATCAGTAAATAAATACCTAAAAAATTAAATAAATAGTTTCATTTCAACATTATGCACGTAAATATTATTATATTCTCGGGTTACCTCCCAAGAAATTACAAACTGAACATTATCCTTTCTTCAATTCATAGCTTTCCAACGATATATTGTACATCTGTATCGTTTAGCATAACAAATTTAGTCTAAATCGTTAGTGCCGTTTTTGAGAAGTGGTAGGAATTTCCAAAACATTAATTACATAAATAATTAACAGTGTTATAAGGTGCCCCTTCACATCAATAAATTTTGAAGAAACCTTTTCTGTCACATTGAAGAGAGAGGCACATTCAAAACCGGGAGTAGAATTTTTTTAAGATCGTTACTTTCCTTTAATACATCTTAATTTTCCTATGATCACAAATAGTCTACCATTGGGAATGGAACAGTTTTAACAGAAACTAAAAATTAGCCCTCTACCTGCATTAAAACGACCATTCTCTTGATAAAAGAATATGGTAATTTGAGCCTCAAGCGAAAGTAACTAGTAATACTACTGTGCCTATATTCTGGCATTATAGTTTATGTCGGTCTGATTCCAATGGTATGCCTAACTCAAATTTGGTACATTTTTGGTTGCAACCATCTTGCGATATATAGGTAGGGGGAAGTAATAATTTAACTAAGAATTTTTATTTTTCAAATCATGTTAGGAGTCAGCTGAAGCATTGCAATAAGATTATTAAAATATTTTAATCTTAAAAGAAAAACAAAAGTCAAAGGATTTTAATTCAAGGTCACCACGGGGCTGGCGACATGAGTTATTGTTGTTTCCGGTTTTCGGAAACGCAAACAATCATGGTCGAAAATAAGGCAACATTTCACACTGGAATTAGGTACGAACAAACAAGATCGTAAAATCCCAGTTCGTAGCTCCAGACAGATTCAGGCCATGAGAGTTGGAAAGAGTAAATTTTCGTCGATATAACAAACATAGTAAACTTGTTGTTAATGAAATATTCTGGGAAAGTAAAACCGTCCATCCAAATTTGTGAAAACCACTTCGGACCATAATGAGTCAAGATTAAATACAAAAATAATTAGCAATACATCACGATATATGGTCACAATGGTAGTAACACAAAATTAAAAATTCATATTTAATTTTCCAGTTTTTTGGATGCTGCAAAACATTTTGTAGAGGTAAACAATTGTATAATTTGTTATTACAATTACAAAGCTCAATTTCAATTATATCCATCGATGTAAATGTTTATAGTGCATCCATTTGATGTTAACCATATTTAATAATTAATATTGGTTTTAATTCATTTTAAAATAGTCATATTGATAGCAAATTGTTTGGATTACGCCAAATGTATGGAAATGATTCGTGATTAAATATTTCGAATATTAAATCTTTTCTATCCTTCCACCGTCATACATTGCTTGAAATGAATTATTACGATTAATGCTTTAGCTACACCAATTACATAAAATAATTGTACTAAGGTAAAACATTGAGAAGTCCATTAAATAGTAAAAGGTGAAAAAAACATTTATTTCCAAAACTATGATGTTGTACAATTACTAATAATAAATACTTACAAAAATTTAAACAATGATGATCACTAAACCTAAGATAGCCCAGGCTCTCTCTCGGAATATTTTATTCTGTGTATTATCTTTTAAATCGTGAAAGTTTTATATGAAAAAAAAATGGGAAGGAAGAATAAATCTACTCCAGATTTTTCGATAAATGTATACTTCACATTCCTTTTTGCTCTTTTAGCGATGAAATTTATTGATGTTAATTTCGAAGGATTAAAACCGATAGTAATATCAACTGTTGTTTAAACAGGGATTATAATGCATTGGAACAATTCCTTAAAGAACATGGTAACACTATAAATTACATTTATTTAGTTATTTATTACTTTTCTTTTTGCTTTACATACATTACATATATGTCCATAAAACTTAATTTATGTATTTCTCATTTTTTTTTTATATGCAGTCTTGAAATATATTGTGACATGCAACAAAAACAAATGATTATTTCTGTTGCATCGAAAAGAGTTCTTGACTTTTGTTAAAACCGTTACATTCATGTTTTAGTACGCGACCAGGTGTTAGAAGATGTTCCATTCCAGATTAAATATAAGAAGCGATAGACAATAGGGATGCGACATCGATGTCGATGTTTTTTACATCGATGTTACGCAGCCGATGTTTTCCGACCATCGATGTTTGTGGGCCGATGTTAACATCGATGTTTTTGATTGCTGACCTTTTTTTTTTTTTTTTTTTTTTTTTAGGTATACGAATAAATATTTTTTAACATCGATGTTTTTAATATAGATTTTTTCGACAAATAAAAATATGAAAAAAACAAATATACTTTAACATCGATGTTTGGACAATAACATCGAAGTTTTTGAGAAAAACTAATATCTTTTAACATCGATACTTTATCATTAACAAACTTGTTTTTAACATCTATGTTTTGACAATAACATCGATGTTTTTAACAGAAACAAAGCTGTTAATAACATTGATGTTTTTAACAAAAACAAAGCTGTTAATAACATCGATGTTTTTACAAAAACAAGTATACTTTAACATCTATGTTTTGACAATAACATCGATGATTTTAACAGAAACAAAGCTGTTAATAACTTCGATGTTTTTAACAAAAACAAAGCTGTTAATAACATCGATGTTATGGACTAAAACAAATTTATTTTAACATCGATGTTTTTAACAAAAACAAGTATACTTTAACATCTATGTTTTGACAATAACATCGATGTTTTGGATAAATATATATTAATATCGATGTTATGGACAAAAACAATTTTTTTTTAACATCGATGTTTTTTAACAAAAACAAGTATACTTTAACATCTTTGTTTTGACAATCAGATCGATGTTTTGACAGTAACATCGATGTTTTTAAGAGAAATAAAGCTGTTAATAACATCGATGTTTTTAACAAAAACAAGTATACTTTAACATCTTTGTTTTGACAATCAGATCGATGTTTTGACAGTAACATCGATGTTTTTAAGAGAAATAAAGCTGTTAATAACATCGATGTTTTTAACAAAACCAAATCTGTCAATAACATCGTTGTTATGGACAAAAACAAAATTTTTTTTAACATCGATGTTTTTAACAAAAACAAGGATACTTTACCATCTTTGTTTTGACAATAACATCGATGTTGTGGATAAATATATATTAAACTCTATGTTATGAACAAAAACAAATTTGTTTTAACATCGATGTTTTGACAATAACATCGATGCTTTAGACAAAAAACAACAATATATATATATATATATATATATATATATATATATTCTTAACATCGATGTTTTAGTTAAAACAAAGATGCTTTAGCATTAACAAATTTGTTTTCGACATCGATGTTTTGACAATAACATCGATGTTTTGGATAAATATGTATTAACATCGATGTTATGTACAAAAACAAATATACTTTAACATATGTGTTTTGACAATAACATCGATGTTTTTAACAGAAACAAAGCTGTTAATAACTTCGAAGTTTTTAACAAAAACAAAGCTGTTAATAACATCGATGATATGGACTAAAACAATTTTTTTTTAACATCGATGTTTTTAACAAAAACAAGTATACTTTAAACAATAACATCGATGTTATGGACAAAAACAAATTTTTGAAAATAACAATGGTGTTTTCAACGTCAATGTTATGTACACAAATAAATTTGTTTTAACGTCGACGTTTTTAACATAAAAAAGTATACTTTTGACAATAACATCGATGATTTGACAATAACTTTAAAGTTTTTGAGAAAAACAAATATGTTTTACAATCGATGTTTTTAACCAAATCAAATATACTTTAACATTGATGTTTTCACAATAACATTGATATTTTGGTAAAAAACAAATATGTTTTAACATCGATGTTTTGAACAAAAACAAGTATAGTTTAATACAGTAGAACCTCCATTACCCGGGGTAATGATGGGTATGGGGGTCCACGGATAATTGAAAATCCCGGATAATCGAATTAAAATATTTTATTGACTTAATGTAATAGAAAAAAAGGTTAAAAAATCACTTGTAAGGTATAATCACTTTTATTAACAAACGAACGTTTTATACACATTAAATTAAAATACACAAAAATAACAAAAAAAGTAAATGTATGATTTTATATATTATGGGCCGAAGACGATACGAAGTCGAAAATGTCTTTTTTCTTCTTCAAAATATAGTTAATTAATAATTAAAATAGTTAATTTCTCTTCAAGGTTCAAAACGACACGTTTCTTTTTTCCGACATTTGCTACTTCGTAAGTATTTAAATCGAGACTAAATTACAACTGACAATATTTTGTTTTGTAGCCAAACAGACCAGATTAGGAGTTTCCTGGAAAGACTTGAAAATAATACCGTTCCTAGATTAGGAATTGGAGTATTAGATACCGGAAACATCTCAGAATACAATACTCGCTTTCTGTGTTTTTCCATTTATTGTTTTATTTCATACTAGATAGTTAACCATTATCTAATCGTTAAATATTTACGTATAAGTTGTTTTTAAATATTATACATGCAAAATAAATGGCATACAAATTAAAAAAAAGCTTATTAACAAAAAAATATTGGCTCCTCGGCACCCTGGTTAATTTGATCCCCGGTTAATCGAGGCCCGGACAATGGAGGTTCTACTGTATTGATGTTTTGACAATAACATCGATATTTTGACAATAACATCGATGTTTTGGATAAATATGTATTAACATCGATGTTTTGGTTAAATATGTATTAACATCGATATTTCGAACAACAACAAAGTTGTATTTAACATCTATGTTTTGGACAAAACAAATCTGTTTTAACGTCGATGTTTTAAACAAAAACAACTATAATTTAACATTGATATTTTGACAATGACATCGATTTTTTTGAGAAAAACCAATATGTTTTACATCGATTTTTTGGATTAAAACAGATTAGTTTTAACAGTAAACCGGCTGTTATCATCATCGATGTTTTTGACAAAAACAAATATCTTATAACATCGATGTTTGGGACAAAAACAAAGTTTTATTTAACATCTACGTTTTGACAATATCAAAGCTGTATTTAACATCGATGTTTTAACGTGCAATTGCCACTAACAAAGCTGTTATGAACATTGATATTTTTAACGAAAAAAATATATTTTAACATCGATGTTTTAAACAAAAACAAGTATACTTTAACATTGACGTTTTTAGGATACCATCGATATTCCGGGAAAAAACAAATAGGTTTTAAGATCGATTTTTTGAACAAAAACAATGTTATATTTCACATCGATGTTTGGATAATAACAAAGTTGTTTTTAACAGAAACGAATAAGATGTAACATCGATGTTTTTGTTAAAACATATTTGGTTTTGTCCCAAACATCGATGTTATTGTTAAAACTTAGCTGTTCTTGTCCAAAACATCGATGTTAAAATATATTTGCTTTTGTCCAAAAAATCTACGTTAAAAACTACAGGGTTATTGTTAAAACATATTTGTTTTTGTTCAAAACATCGGTATAACAAAGATGATTTTAATATAGATGTTTTTGACAAAAACAAATATGTTATAACATCGATGTTTTAGGTATAACCAAAATGTTTTTAGCATCGATGTATTCTACAAAAATAAAAATGTTTTAACATCGATGTTTTAGATATAACAAATATATTTTTATTATAGATGTTTTTAACAAAAATAAATATGTTTTAACATCGATGTTTTAGGTATAACAAAGATGTTTTTAACAAAAATAAATATGTTTTAACATCGATGTTATTGTCTAAACATAGCTGTTAAAGTATACTTGTTTTTGTTAAAAACATCGATGTTAAAACAAATTTGTTTTAGTCCATAACATCGATGTTATTAACAGCTTTGTTTTTGTTAAAAGCATCGATGTTATTAACAGCTTTGTTTTTGTTAAAAACATTGTTATTATTATTAAAACATCGATGTTAAATGATCCTGCTTTTGTTAAAAACATCGAGTTAAAAAAAATTTGTTTTTGTCCATAACATCGATGTTAATAAATATTTATGCAAAACATCGATGTTTTAGGTATAATAAAAATGTTTTTAGCATCGATGTTTTCTACAAAAATAAAAATGGATTAACATCGATGTTTTAGGTATAACAATTATGTTTTTAATATAGATGTTTTCAACGAAAATAAATATGTTTTAACATCGATGTTAAAACAAATTTGTTTTTGTCCATAACATCGATGTTAAAACAAATTTGTTTTTGTCCATAACATCGATGTGATCAACAGCTTTGTTTTTGTTAAAAATATCGATGTTATTGTCAAAACATCGACGTTAAATGATACCAGTTTTTGTTAAAAACATCGATGTTAAAAAAAATTTGTTTTTGTTCATAACATCGATGTTATTGTCAAAACATAGATGTTAAAGTATACTTGTTTTAGTCCATAACATCGATGTTTTGTAAAAGCTTTGTTTTTGTTTAAAACATCGATGTTATTAACAGCTTTGTTTTTGTTAAAAACATCGATGTTATTATCAAAACTATTGTTAAAAACATCGATGTTAAAAAAAAATTTGTTTTAGTCCATATCACCGATGTTATTAACAGCTTTGTAATTGTCCATAACATCGATGTTAATGCACATTTATCCAAAACATCGATGTTATTGTCAAAACGTAGATGTTAAAGTACACTTGTTTTTGATAAAAACATCGATGTTAAAAAAAAAATTGTTTTAGTCCATAACATCGATGTTATTAACAGCTTTGTTTTTGTTAAAAACATCGATGTTAATACATATTAATCCAAAACATCGATGTTATTGTCAAAACATAGATGTTAAAGGATACTTGTTTTTATTAAAAACATCGATGTTAAAACAAAGTTGTTTTTGTCCATAACATCGATGTTATTAACAGCTTTGTTTTTGTTAAAAACATCGATGTTATTGTAAAAACATCGACGTTAAATGATACTTGTTTTTGTTAAAAACATAGATGTT
Source organism: Aelia acuminata (assembly GCA_911387785.2). Classification (NCBI taxonomy): domain Eukaryota; kingdom Metazoa; phylum Arthropoda; class Insecta; order Hemiptera; family Pentatomidae; genus Aelia; species Aelia acuminata. The sequence goes on along the minus strand of OU426979.1, from coordinate 71,806,346 downwards.
AATAAATATTTATCCAAAACATCGATGTTATTGTCAAAACATAGATGTTAAATTATATTTGTTTTTGATTAAAACATCGATGTTAAAAAAAATTTGTTTTAGTCCATAACATCGATGTTATTAACAGCTTTGTTTTTGTTAAAAACATCGATGTTATCAACAGTTTGGTCACAATCGTGAAAGCCGTTTTTGAGAAAATCAAAAAAAACACGTGAAAATGTTACAAAATTTATTAAAGTAAAGTCCCCCCTCCGGTTAATCAATTTTGATGAAATGTTTACAGTCATATCTCGGGCATATAAATACATTAAATACCCAGTTTGATCAAAATCGTTAAAGCCGATTTAGAGTAAATAAAAAAAACACGTGAAAATGTTACAAAATTTATTAAGTAAAGTCCCCCCTCCGGTTAATCAATTTTGATGAAATTCACACAGTCATATCTCAGGCATATTAATACATCAAATACTCAGTTTAATCAAAATCGTTAGAGCCGTTTTTGAGAAAATCGAAAAAAACCTAAAAAGTTATTAAATAAAGTACCCCCTCCCTTTGAGCAATTTTGATGAAATTTTTGCTGTCACATCGCGGGCATATACCTACACAAAATACCCAATTTCAGGTTCGCACGGTTTATAGTTCTTGAGCTAGTCTGTTCACACACACACACACACACACACACACACACACACACACAGACACACACACACACAGACCATTTCTCGGGACTTGGTGATTTCGACTCAGGGGACCCCAAAACGTGTATTTCCGTTGAAAACCGGAAGTCGAAATTTTTCACGATCGCAATACTTCCACTTACTATATATTACATATATAGGTATGTGAAAGTAAAAATACGAAAGCCGCCACATAGCGGCATTGTAAGCTGTTATGGTACCGACTAAACCACACCTTAACCTTTCGAGAATTGTTCTTAATCTCATTTCCTAATCACTAAAAAACTCAAAATATATGTCTGTATCCATAAAAAGGGTACACATTTTTTTTAAAAATGAAGATAAAGACATTGTCCCGCTGTCTGTAGCATCAGATGGTTTTACTCTTAAGCCCCGGTTTAATTTACGGAACGAAATTACGATGCGTCTCCTCTTCGTGAAATTTCTGGAAATAGATCTATTCTACCCTATAGTAGAATATATTCAGTCAACTAAACAGAATGCGGATGGTAGACTTACTCTTGTGAATTACAATAACAAGTCACAAAAATACAATAATAGAACCTAAAATCGATTCAGGATACGTATAATTTGTCATTATAATTCCCATTCAAGCTTCAAATACTTAATTAAATGATTAAAAAAAAAAAGTTAAAAAAATAAATTTACAATATTACTTCCTTGAAAAGAGTGGAGCCTATAATAAAATAATTTCAAAAGAAACAGTATTCTTTCGACCTCTATTCTCTCATTCGCTTTTGATCTGGAATTCATACTTTGTTCGCTGATACGTTCACGAAGCCTCAGCTGAAGAAATGCCCCCTCCACCACCCTATTCATTATACCTCCTTTCAATTCTTTGCTCTTCGGTTCTCTATAGCGCTCATTTCAAACTCATTTTGTCTCTTTGTGCTCTGTCCGGGACGACAGGCATCTCTTTGAGGATTATTCTGAGGAACATATTACAATTCCACCTGTTTCAAAACTATGCAGTTTAATGACGAAGAACTAATGATAGGAAATGAAGTTTTTAACTCGGATAAAAATCATTTAAATTTCCAATTTTTAGTTAAAGTCAAATATTTTTAGCTTTATAAGATAAGGACAATGATATTACTCTTAATATGGTGTAGAGATATGTTTATCCATCCCTGCGATAGCATTGCATGGAATAAATGTCCTTCATGTTTTAATATTTATATCTGCCAACTCAGAAGATTCCTTAAATTTTAGCCAATATGAAGACAAGTTTATTTTATGAAGTATGATTTCATTAATTTTTTTCAATTTGTTTAACAGATCAAAATGCCTGGGCGTTTGACACACTTACGGAGGTTTTTTATAATAATAAAGGCTTTGCCATTATTATTATAAAAAACCAGAATTGTATAGGGACGGTATAGTAGGCAACCGTTATTGACTGAGTGCGGGACTTGGCTGCTGGCTATTGACGATGCGGGACATGATGCGGGCGAATGCTATGTGAACAAATACAGGCCTTCCTCCTCCTCTGTGGGAATACATCGCTTCACCTGTCCCACCTGATAGCATCAGCTCGGGCCGCTGCCCTTCAGTACGAGATCGATGTGTATTGCAACAAACCGAAAATACTTCCTAAAATTTATTTTAAATGCATGATAGTTTCTTTTAAACTTCATTTAAATTTCCAATCCCGTTCAAATCTTACCGTACCGTTCATTGGCGTGTAGCGTCTGCCTATAGGACATCTTGAAGACTGAGACCATATACTATGAAGATACCAGCACTATCTACACCGAGAATTAAATATAATCTGGTTAAGAATAATCCTGAAGTATTTAACAGGAGTTTTTAATTTTCTTTTAAATTTTTAATTTTTCTTTCCTCTGTATTAAGCATAATAATATTGCAACGTTTATGTGGGTTTAAATAATTTTTATTAGCGAAAAATCATAACTCACAATCGAAGACAAAAGTAACAACACAAATTATTAAGAAGATTACAAAAAGTATCAACTTGCAACGATACTGTAAGACAAAAATAACCATATGATTCGAGCTCCAGAATAAGAACAACTCTCCAGTCCATCGTGCCTTACTTTTAGTCTGAATTAGCACAGTCTAGAAGGTTCAAGACAAGCCTAGATTATTCTCGAAAGCCACGAAACTTTTCTATAACATCTTTCGTGTTTCCCGTTACACTGTCCTCTCCTTAGAAACATTCCTCCTGGATGGGTATGCAGGCTTCCTCATAGGGACGGAAGGTCTCTCCCGCAATCCGCTGCGCCTGTTCTTTTTCATCCTGGTTCGCTGCATACGGCAATAAGTGATTATAGTGGACGATCATAACCTTTCCTTTGGGATACTTGAAGATCTTGTAGATCCCTACTAGTTCAACCTGATGTTCTCCATCAGTCTTCCGGTCGTCGAAAAGTGTGCTACTAACGATATATCTCTGAAACAGGATTTACTACAAGAAACCAATATCTTGGGATAAAGTAAAATGTTGATATAACTAAGAAACTTTGCTCTTAGCAATAACCACTGGATTGAAAAATGCATGAGTAAGTATCCCAGATATTATTTTTGGAAAAGAATATTTTTTTATTAGTCTGCATTGATGTCGCCTTCAAAATAGTCCCCATTAGAGATAATGCACTGCTACCAGCGCTTCTTACAATCCCCAAAATACTTCTCAAACTCGATCTTTGATACAGCCTTTAGTTCTTTCAGGGATGCGCTTTTAATGTCATCTACGTATGTAAAACGACGGTTAATAACCATAAGGTTCTCTTTATTTTTGGAAAAAGGAAAAAGTCACACGGAGCCATGTCTGGTGAATATGGAGGCTGGGGCATGGTTGCAATATTGTTTTTGACCAAAATTTGACGAATAAGCAATGAATTGTGAGCAGGTGCACTATCCTGATGCAAAAGCCAGGAAATGTTTTCCCACAAATGTCCTGACATGATCCAATCGTTATGCCAACATCATCAGCGACTTTCCTAATTTTGATTCGGCGATCGTTCATAACCATTTCTTTCACTTTTTCAACGTTTTCATTGGTTGTTGATATGCTGGGGCGTCCAGGGCGTTCGTCATCTTCAAAGTCTTCACGGCCTTCTTGGAAACGCTTATACCACTCGCATAATCTTGCTCTACTCATAGCAATCACCTAAGGCCTTTATTAACATTTCACAATCTTTATTCCATTTTTTAAGCAAAATTTGATACAAATTCTTTGATCCATCGCCGTGACGATACAAACACGTCTAACCTTAGTGTCTTTAACAGGCAAAGTCAACAATGAAAACTGCGGAAATTTTTATCATACTTCAGGGGCATGTATACCTACATAATAATTTTTTTTTTGACAATCACACTCTCCAAGCCAACGAATTTTAAAAATTCTCGTTATTTTTTTAACATACCTCATAAACCTTGTAGTATTTGGTTAACTTTACCATTGCTGGAAGGGCAAACCCTCTCATTTTAAATACTATAAAATTAATACAGAGAAAAGATTACTTAAATGATAGACGATACAAAAAATCAAAGAAATAAAAAAAATAATAAGGCTTACGAATCCCAACTCCACATGGTCAAACCCCTCACACAATCTGGGTACATATTTTCAAAAACCTCAAGGCGTAGCTGATCCCTAAATGCATGAGGCAAACCAAAAAAAAAAAAAAAAAAAAAAATATACTGATAATGAACTAGTCAATAATTGACAAATCAATTGTTAACTCTTTACTTTGAACTATTTACAACAAAATAATAAACTTTATTTAATTTTTCTTCACTTTCAACATTCAAAGAAAGAGGCGACTTGATTAATCACACCAAAATACTAATTTATAATATTTTCCTATAAATATTGTTCTAACAACTCAAACAACTGGATTCGTGCCTCTCCTGATTTGTTTCCCCGCCCCTACTTTGGTAATTACAGATATTTGTGGAATTACGGTTTGTGATTCGATAAAATTTGGTGTGGTTAACAAAAACTATGTAGATGTATACGCAGGCGAAATCCCACATACCAGAATGCACAAAACGAAAACTATTTCATCAGAATAGATCAAAGGTAATCATATCATATTAGTTTGATCGAAGAATTCTAAAAATATATTTAAAAGGAATCTTCTGAAGGAAGTTTCTGAGGACAATTCCTCTTTCTATAGCAGACACCATCTCATCATAGCAGGAATATCAACTCTGGAATATATCAGGCCCGACTTCTCAAGGAAGTAAACAAAACGCTTCACATATATTAACAAAAGGTACTACTAAGTACTTTTATAATACCTTTTGTATGTGAATTAATGTCCAGAATTGAGTACACTGTGGTACTATAGACCAGAACTCATGGTTCCTGATTCTCGCGAGATGTACCGTTGCACACGCCGTTACAACGCAGCTGTCTTGTTAACGAGAGAACTTCACTTCCTTGTTAATTATGAAGGCTACAGTTGAGTTGAGAGATTCAGAACTTCCTCCTTTCGTCTTGGTTGGAAACTTATCACATCCAGGTAATAGTTGGAAACACTCGTATACATCACAAAACACAATAATTTGAACAATCTCACAATGTTTCGACATGTGCAATAGAAAGATGAAGAAAAAATTCAATAGAAAGAAAAGATAAAAAAATAATAAATAAAAAATTATCTTTTTATTTATTATAATTTGTTTTGGGGGAGGACCCCATACAAACAGAGTTGGTCACAATGGTATCATAAATGAAAAACAAAACAAAAACCCTGGGGAGTCAAAAGCCCTCTTGAAATCGATAAATATACGAAAGAGCTGTTGCTTTTTGAATCCTAGTTGGTACTGAACAATGGTGTTAATGTAAAAAGGTTATCCAAACATCCGCAACCCTTTCTGAAATCTGATTGTAACTCAGGAATACAATTCGTTTCCACAAAATTAATCGCTCCAAAAAATTGAGTTAGAATTTTTAGAATACAATTAAGTAATGAGATAAGGCGGTAATTGTAATAGGAGGTTCAACGCATTTATCAAGGACGCGGGTCCTGCAATCGATAGCGACGCATCTTGGCATCACTTCAAATATATATTATATTCAATATATTATATTAATACAGTAAAACAATTAACGTGACACTTAAGGTAAGAGACCTGGAGGATTGAGGTTGAAGGAGTGGGGGGTGAGGTGAGAGCGGTGGGGGTAACCCCTAATTTACGGCAGTAGTCCCCCAACTGGGGATGCGCGCCAGGCCAGATAAAAATTTAAATAATTCCCACATAGTTGAAATTTTAGTATACGATTTATTAAAACTTATAATTGATAGGAAAGGTATTTATGGTTTGTTTCTTATAACTTTCCTGAAAGCGACAACGATTACTGTTCCATAAAAACCACTTTATAAACCTATTGTAGAACTATAGTTAGTGAACTAAAATATATATTGTTAATTAATAAATATTATCGTGCACCATACGTTTTTCACACCGCAAACTACTTTAGCATTTCTTATTTTTCTACGCATTTACTCTCCAAAGAACAACAATATATTTTATTGTTAAATAAAAGTTTTATTGTTATTAGTGATAATACGGCAATGCAAACGTGATGCTCCATTGCATCTGATTGCAGAATTTGCCATGTAGTTTACCTTTAGTTACCATGGAAACAAATAATTTCCATTCAATATTTATGTTTTAACACGCATTTAAAGCACATTGATAACTTTTTAGCATGATCAAAAAGGATTTAGGTATTTATAAACAATGTTCTGTCAGTATAGACGTGCTAAGCAGGCGTAATTTTTTTTTTTTTCGGAATGGAAAAAAGCTTACTTATATACATTTTACTACTTTATAAACTAAATAGTTTTCTTTCTGAAGTTCTCAGCTTTCCAAGATAAGTTATGATTAAATGAAAATTGAAATTTCAATCTTGGCGAAACATTTTTCTTTTTTTCTCCTCCATAAGGGTCTGGCCACACATGTCCGCACCGGATCCGCACCGCAGCACTAATATACACGTAGGTAATGTTTAGAATATTTTTAATTTAACTTACATATTACCTTTAGTTATGCCTAAAGGTCAGGCCACACATGTCAGACAATGGCCACTTTTGGCATGACTAAAGGTAATATGTAAGTTAAATTAAAAATATTCTGAACATAACCTATATTAGTGCCGCGGTGCGGATGCGGTGCGGACATGTGTGGCCTGACCTTAAGTTTCTCATCTTTATTTTTCATATTTCCCCATATCTTATTACTAGGCATTATGAGAGACATTTAATTTCTCCATATAAACAAAATCAAAGGTACTTTATAGGTAGATCATTGTTCTTCGTCATTTATGGCCCACCATAACATTGTATGATGATAAAACTTATCTTATGTTCCAGAATACTTGAATCTCATTAAATTTGACCAGATGTTAATTAAAAAATCTGGTGCGTGCGCGCAACACACAACTTTCACTTACCAACTTACTTAGATTAGAAATTGACGTGTTTTGCTAATAATCATTTCCCAAAGTCACACATTTTTCTACATTCATATCTTATTTTTGTTAATCGTTAAAGCCGTTTTTGAGTAAATAAAAAAACCTGTGAAAATGATACAAAATTTATTAAGTAAAGTCCCCCCTCCCGTAGATCAATTTTGATGAAATTTTTACAGTCACATCTCGGGCATATAAATACATCAAATACCAAGTTTGATCAAAATCGTTAAAACCGTTTTTGAGTTAATAAAAAAAACACGTGAAAATGATACAAAATTTATTAAGTAAAGTCCCCCCTCCGGTTAATCAATTTTGATGAAATTTTTACAGTCATATCTCGGGCATATAAATAGATCAAATACTCAGTTTAATCAAAATCGTTAGAGCCGTTTTTGAGAAAATCGAAAAAAACGTAAAAAGTTATTCAATAAAGTACCCCCTCCCTTTGAGCAATTTTGATGAAATTTTTGCTGTCACATCGCGGGCATATACCTACACTAAATACCCAATTTCAGGTTCGCACGGTTTATAGTTTTTGAGCTAGTCTGTTCATACACACACACACACACACACACAGACACACACACAGACACACACACACACACAGACCATTTCGCGGGACTTGGTCATTTCGACTCAGGGGACCCCAAAACGTGTATTTCCGTTGAAAACCGGAAGTCGAAATTTTTCACGATCGCAATACTTCCACTTACTATATATTTCATATATAGGTAAGTGAAAGTAAAAATATAAGTGATAAAAAACATTTTAAACAGGTAATAAAATTACTAAACCAGTTGTTATTGTATTAAGCAATAATTTAATTGAACTAAATATTCCTCCTTATAAAATATGCCAAATGTTTTTCATGCTAACTACTCTTAGGTTAAAGTATGCACACTACCAATTTCATCGTTCTTAATTGTTTTAAGTTAAAATAAATTTAAATAAAATAATTAAATTTAAATGCTTGATTTGTCTCATCTTTAAATTTTTTTGAGACATTTTCTGGGATTATTTAACGTTTTTTTTTCCTTTTGTTTTCATTTAAAACATTATCTTGATTGAAAATGAAAGAAGGAGCACTTAATTTCCTACTAATTCTAAAAATAGAATACATACACGTTACTAAGTATTTAGTTGATTTCAAAAACTTTAGTCATTATTCAAGTCAGAGGGCTATAACAATTAAAATCAAAGACATAGTTTCTTGAAGCACAGAAAGAGATTGCCCTACCCTAAAGACAAACCCGTTAAGTTGCTATAGCATCGTTGAGTTGCTGCCCTGACTGAGTGCACACGGTCAGCAGGTGAGGTCATTTTTACGACCGTTTCATTTCCGCCCTGTGGAATAGAATAGAATAAAGGCTTAAGGAACCCCAAGGCCCGATGTCCACATCACCTATCGTTTTCTACACATCTTAATCCGACTCCACCATTTGGTCCAACTCCAAAAGATCAGTCATCATTGAATCCTCCCAACTTCGCCTAGGCCTACCCCTCGGACGTTTTCCAGTTTACAAAGCGTTAATTAATCTTTTAGGTATTCTTTCGCAACTAAGACTTGCAATTTTGCACTCCTACTTTGACCGATGCGCAGCTGTCACATTGATTAGGTTTACCGGGTACGATTCACGCAATTCTGCATTGTGCAGCCGTCTAAATTCTCCTGTTGAATTATCCGTCTTCAAATTTGAACTTACTTCTTCTCGTTGCGGCTCCTCGGATCGCAGCAGTGCACTATAATACGAATTTTTAACAACACGCAAAATACTTACAATTATCTGGAAGGCGGTCTTGGATCAAGGTGTGCAGGGAGGGAGTTGGTTTGTGTCACAGAAAAGTATGTTCAGTCAGGATAAGTCACGTTTTAATTTAACTCTTGAGACTGAACGTGTTAAACAGTATTGTAGTAGAACGATCCCCTCGTTCCCTGCCTTTCTCAAACAAGATATTCACCAAATTAATCCTTACCCACATACCGCAGGTACTATACACATATATGCACTGAGGCCTAAATGGGAGGGATAAATTCAATAAGTTTTGTGAAGCTCTCGTGCTATTGAGTATTAGAAGCTAATATTCTATACCCGATGATAACTTGGACTTCGTGCACGTGCTTAATAAGCTATTTCATAAAAGTATTACCTTTAAAAACAAAAGATGTTTATACAACTTTTAATAACTGTAATGCTCGTTAAATAGAGTTTTCAGGGGATAGGAACAACTTTTCTTTGTTAAAGTTCTTTTGAAAAACTTGTTATTTGTTCTGTGCTTTGTGTTACATTCAGTTCATATTAACTGAATTTCTGTATTAATATTAAAATCACATCACGGATATCCACTAATGGTAGTGTTTCCTTGTAAATATTTTTATTCTTAAGAATAAAAGAGTGACATCCCACCAGTTTCGGGCAAGGAAGCCTGTGAGGTACCGCTTGATCTTTCAATATAAACAATAAGCTTCCTTGTATGTTTACAGCTTCCAGAATTTTCAAGGCCTAAGTACAATGCTTACTGTTGACAATCGTCTGAATGAAATAAACAAAAGTTGGTTTCAGAATGTTTTTCAAATGTTTTGTTAAGTTCTCTCAAGATCAGTCAGATTAATATTGTCCTCCTAACAGTTCTCAGAAGGGAAAGTTGTACATTTTACCATTTGAGGGCCTCAGTGATTTGACTTTCGCATTGTATTTACTTGAAATTATCATTTTAACTAGTTTTGGGGGGTAACTAGGTCAAAATGATGCCCCAAACTAGTTATGGACACCCCTTTCCATTAATGGCTCCCAACACATTTTTTAAAATTTTCATGGTTTTTAGTTTTTTGAATCTTGAATCAATGGGTGCTTTCTAATTTTACCCCAAAACGTCTCTAACCAGTCTTGTTCAGGGGTGTCCATCACTGGACCCTCCCATGTCCATTTCCAGATTGTTAGTAAAAATGTTTCTCACGTATGACTCTATACAAAACTCTGAATTGTTAAAATTTGGAGTTTGGCGGTTACTTCACTTTAGTGTTATAACGACCTTTGAGTCCGCCCTGGGAGGGTTGACTTTTAATTCGTGGAAGCCCCACGGAATATAGTTTATACATAAATACAAACAATTTATATAAATATAAACACGGAATATATAGTTAAGTAAAGAGTAAAATAGAGATTAAACTGAATGTTTTAAAATTTTAAAGTATGGTACATGTGAAGGAGATCCAAAATATTTTAAACATCCAAGGGAGACATTAATAACAACAATGAATAAGTCATTAGGGAGCAAATACTGCAAATTTTCTTAGCTATGTCCATCACTTGTGCGATTACCCATCCACACTGGACTAAAATGCTCAGAAATATTCCTATCACCAGACATTGCAATTTTCTATAGTATTTTAAGTTTCATTATTCAGTTATAATTTCTATTAAGTGCGCTTCCCTTTTTAAATACCCAGGATGCTGGAGGAAGTTGAATTGCCCAAGCACTCAGTATTGAATCCGTTTGTTTAATATGCTCTGAGACAGATGGAGGCATGATGAGACTACGGTCTGGTCATCAGGAACACATGGCATAGTAATCGAAGATGCTATCTCCGAATTCAGGAATGATGCCGACTTTGTATGAAGAAAGTGCTTCGTCGTTGCAGTGGAGTTTACAAACATGAAATGACGAGATACAAACGAATCTTGATAGCTAAAAAGCCAATGGGAATCTTTTGTATGAAACTGAATTATTTCATTTTTAAGAGGACTGCTTTTTCTGAATCAAGAATCATAAGGCGCATGGAGAGTTTGAAAAATCTTGGAATTGGTATTGAGGATTTTTACCTTTTTATGGTAAGTGTCGTAATATTCCGTTGTATAATTTACCTTTAAAAAGCTAAGTAATGTGAAAGATTTTAGGAGATAATGGGGAGTGACGTCAGTTACTGATGACTACTCATTTTTAGTGTTAGGTATATTGTTCAGCGGAAACTAAATTGAGTTTCTCTCAGAATCATTTAAGATGTGTTCAGTGGAAGACTAGTCCAATTAAAAAAACAAAAAAAAAAAAAAAACAACGAAAAAAACGACTTTTCTCGAAATTCAATTAAAGTTTCTTTTTTTCCGTTCCTAAAATCTTTCACAAATCATCAAAATGGCGGTCAATATGCGATCTTCACACAGAGAGAAAAATCGAAGGATCATTCTTGGAAAAAAGTAAAAAAAAATTACAATTTCGAGTTTCACCAGATAGTAAAAAATTATTTATCTCTTGTCTTATTATATCAATTATGGCACCAATATTATACATGGCTATAAAAACTTTGTGGAAAATATAGAATACATTATATACATATTGTAACACTGGCGTTGGTTCAAAATAATTTTATTAGAGGAAAATTATAAATCACAATGTTAAACAAACAATAAACGCTCAAATTATTAACAACGTTACAAAAAGTAACTACTAGTGACAATTCAATGACACTCAAGTATCCATATGCTTTGATGTCCAGTGCAAGGCTTGGCTCCTTGTCCATAGCCTCTCATATTTAGTCTGGAATCGAACATTTCAGAAGGGCGTAGAACCTTCTTGTAACATCCAGTACATATACTAATACAGTTATGTAACTGTTCCGACAAAACTTCTAGAAATCTTTTTAATGTAACTGACAAAACCACGTGATTTTGTTTCATATCTGGGATGGCGAGAGACTGGAAATTAGTAAGTTGTTACAGGTCACTATAAATTCGTAAAATAAATAGAACTTATGGAGGAAACAATCCTTTCCAAGGAAAAAGGGGAGAATTATCGTTTTTCCGCTGTGAAAAATATCGTAGGTCGACAAAAACAGAAATTTAAGTGTTATCTTTCCTAATCCACTTAAGTATGCCATTTTAACAAGATTGTCTTGTTTTAGTCAAGAAAGAAAGGTGGTTAGTGAAAGTTGTGATGCACGTACCGCACCAGATTTCTATGTTGATCATTTCAACTTACATCGTACAGGCTCGAGAGCTGCATTTTACGCCCTATCCGAGGTACTGTAAAGCCAAGGATTTTTTACTCCCTTCAAAAAATCCTAGGGCCACAACGGGAGAAAGGTTTTGTGATACACGTACCACACCAGATTTCTTGATGGCGATAATTTCAAATTATGTCGCCGCTATTCTTACCAACAGGCGATATATATTTTCAAAAGATATTTTTAGTGGAAACTTTTTGTTTTTTACCCGTGCCATTTGGTATGTTGGTATTTCATATCACTAGATTCCGCTGTAATCTCAATTTCGACAAAATATCAAGAACCTCGTATTTTTCTCTTGACCCTTCATATAAGCCACATGGTATAAACTTATAAAAGACGTAAAATTATTTTTGCTTATTTCAGTACAAAAGTAGCCATACATGCGAGTGCATATATGGGCCACTGGGTTTTATCATCACCAGGTCTACTATAAGGTGTTCCTATGTTCTCTAAAATTACTCAAAAAATGCTTATTGCTCTAAAGGTGACAATTGTTGCCTAAGTCAATATTTTCCATCAAGTTGACTTTTAATGCTGTATGCACTGCAACATTCGTATTCCCCGATATGCATATCGGCTCATTAATCACCAGATAGCGATGGGAGGATCGTTCGGATCCCACTAGGATTAGGTTAGAGATAAGACGTTGATCATATTAGACAGATCGTATCACATTGGTGCAATAATTCAATTCAAATCATCAGTTTAACATTTATTACTTCAAAATATTGTCAGAAAAATCTGAAATATCGGAAAAGGATAAAATATGAGAAATAACAATAAGTTAATTGAATAAAATAGGTATAAAAAGAGATTAGAAATAAATTTCCAAGGAAATTCCTGTTTTAACCATTCAAAAGACTATAAAATTTCTTTTAGACTAGATATCTACTTCTTTTTTTTTTAAAAAAAAAACATTTCAATTGAAGTATTCGTTACAAGATTCCACTTGCTCGGTTCCTCCGACAGCAGCTGCTGGACAAGAACAGACAGTGGCGATAAGAGCCGACATGGAGCAGGAAGCGGGACTGACCTCGATACCATATGGTACCAGCCGCCGGCCACATGCTCTCCCCGTTGTGTCCTATCTTGTTCTGAGTCCGCCCCTCGATCTGCTAATTTTTAAAATTCATTATGATAGGAGTATAATCAACGGAGAATGCTGGCAGACTTTATCATAAAAAACGGGGAGCTTTATCTCAAAACATTTGTAATGGAATCATACATACAAAACGGCAATTGCTGGTTATATTTTAACGTTAAACAAAAACATATGGTTTAGAATATTTCTAGAGCTTTTGTCAAAACGAACCAACAGTTGGAGAAAACTGTCATAGCACATGTTTGTGACTGCGATGTTCGAGTACGACTAAATATAAGAAGCGTTGGACTGGAGAGTTAGTTTTTGTTCTGGACCTCAAGTCATAGGTTATTTCTGTGTTACAAAGTGTTAACTTTTGTAAACTGTTATCTGTGTTCTCAAAATTGTTATTTTTTTTTTTTAATAGTAGTTGTTTAACCCACCTAAGTGTTAGAATATTATGAATGAAAATTATATCTATTTTTTTACATAATAGCTGGTTACTCCTCTCTATATCCTTTGGGCTCCTTCTCCATGAGTTCATAAAATCCACTTTTTCCAACGTCTCACAATCCAGACAGGAAATGATTATTACATCAATATGTACTACAACCAGATAATATTACTATATAGTTTATACTTTTTACAGTTGTATCGGTACAGTGTTAGGTTCTTGAGCGAATATTTTTTTTTTTTTGTTTATTGGTGATTACATTTTTTACTAGCTTTCGTGAAATTTATATTTGATCGAAAAAGAAAATTTACTACGCCCGATTTATTGAATAACAAACAAAATGACTAATTTCCGAAAACAATGACTTGATTTATTTTTTTGTCGTTTAGTTAAAATAATATCGAAAACTACTCATCCGATTTTCATGAATGTTTTGAAAAGTAATCCATCGTTCCTATGCCTCACAATCCAGACAAAAAACGATCAACAACCAGATAATATAGCTAGTTTATTCTTATTAAATTTGTTTCGATACAGTGTTAGGTTATAGAGCTAATTAACAATTTTTTACTGTTTATTGATGATTAGGACATTTTTTACTAACTTTCATGGAATTTGTATTAGACCGAATCGATCAATGAGCTACTTCCGCATAATTGAATAACAGTAAATCAATAAAAAATCGTCCGATTGGCCTTGGTAGCATAAAGTGGCGTTAAACAAAATTTAAAATTTATCTGGAAAAACGTAATGACTAATCTCTGAAAACAATGACTAAAATACATTTTTTGTCGTTTAGTTAAAATAATACCGAAAAATACTCTTCCAATTCATAGGAGTCTTTTGCAAAATAAACTACTTAAATTAATCAAGGCAGAAAATGATCAACAACCGGATAATATTACTACTATTATATTAGTACTACTATTATAGAATATTACTTTATTTTTATTAAAATTGTTTCGATACAGTGTTAGGTTATAGAGCTAATTAACAATTTTTTTACTGTTTATTGATGATTAAGACATTTTTTACTAACTTTCATGAAATTTTTATTAGACAGAATACGAACAATCAGCTACTTCCGATTAATTGAATAACAATACATTAATAAAAATTCGTCCGATTAGCCTCAGTGTCATAAAGATACGTTAAGCTAACAAACAATAAAAATTTAATTGGAAAAACTAAATGACTAATCTATGAAAAACATGACTTGAATATTTTTTTTGTCGTTTGGTAGAAATAATATCGAAAATTACTCGTCCGATTTACAGGAGGGTTTTGTAAAATAATTTACTAGAAATAATCCATCATTCCTATGCCTCGAAATCCAGACTAATAGTTAATTGCTAGATAATATATCTAGTACATTCTTGTTATAGTTTTTAGTTTTTGAGACAACCATTTTTCTTTCCATATTTTTTTTTTTTTTTTTGTTCATAGATGATAATTTTAACTAGGCATCAAACTTTGGATTAGAACAAATACCAACAACCTGCTACTCACCATTAATTGAATAACACGTAATCTGAAAAAAAAAAACGGAATGACTAATCTCTGATAACAATGACTTGAAAATATTTTTTGGTGTTTGGTTGAAATAATATGGCAGACAATTTACAGTTGTGTTTTACAAAATAACTCGTATATTCTCTAAATGGTTAAATGTATTGGTATTCTCGATGCTGCTACTAAAAATAATGTAATAAAGATCTTTATCCGTGCTAAGAGAATTGTAACAGGAAGTACTTTTATGTTTCATTGTTAAGTATTTTTTTTACGATCAGTAAAAATCAGTCGTGGGTCCACTAACACGATAAATACTGAACCTATCCTAACCATTTACATATGGTGCTCTCAACAAATTAACAAATATTTCATGGCAATATTTCGAGATTAAATTGGTTCCTGCAATGAACAAGGAGGTTGGGATAAAATTATGACTTACACGGGTAAGATATTTTAAGAGTAAAGTTAAAAGTAATATAAATATATAAAATATATATGTAAATAATTCAAAATATTGAGTTGTATGAATATACTATGTATTTTCTATGGATGACTATGAATATACTATGTGTGAATATATATATAAGTTTATTCATAAAGTGAATTTATCTACTGAACCTCAAGAAACCTATTATAACATTTAATATCAACAGTCAAGAAAATGTACATATATAATGATTGGTGAAGTTCTGAAAACTATTATTGTGAAATTGTTCTAATGTGGTAAAGATTAGTGCAGTGTTTATCGTATTAGTGGACCCATAAGTAATACAGATCGTAATCAAAATCACGTAAAATTAAACGTATAAGAACAATTTTTAAACTAATTAATTAGAAGATGAAAAATTCGACCACGGCCGGAAATCGAACCCAGGTCCTCTGCATATAAGTTGCAGCGCTCTTACCACTGAGCTAACCGTGGGGCCGTCCCCAACCGTGATCGAATCTTTCTCATCTGCGATCACATACATTCTCTTCATTCCCACCCATACTCTTCAGCGATAAGTACGATTTGCTACAAAATTCTCTTTAACGATATTTAAAATATTTATAACACTCTTTCTACTAGCCGCCTCAAGTATACCTATACTTTCAACCATTTTGAGAATGCACGGATTACTTTGAAAAATACATCTTTAAGGGGGTAGCCTAGTATTCGAAGTAAGTGGTTACAAACAAAAGTTGGAGTCTCCTGAAAGTTTTGAGAACATAAAGTAAAAGTGGGTTGAAGGCTAGAAAATATTTATTTTTGAAGCCAAATACGAGTTATTTTTTTTAAAAATAATTTTTTGACACCAACAGCCAAAGAAACCTAAAGAGGACCGATTTTTGAGTAAATTATTTTGACCGCACCTCTCTACCATTTCCACTTCATTTATATCTTCAATCAAAGATCTTCAAACATAATAATATCTTGTTTACGCTATTTGAAATGTTCGATTAAGTTTTGGGATGGTACGTGACGCTTTTATTAAGTTATTTGATGGAGCAATGCAGTGAGCAGACTAATAATTTGACATCCCTTCACTCCAACAACAGCTGTGCGAGTGCCGTTAGTTATTGTAAGCACCGGTACGAGCCGAGTAGCTGTTCCGAAGAGGAAGGTGGTACTGAGGTGAAGACCGGACTCCTGGATCGCCCTTCTTGGCAGCCTCCATTCCTCTATTCTTCCTATGAGTCATGCAGAGACAGCTGAATAAGGCATTTCCGCTGGCACCTGTTCTTCCTCTCAGCCCACTAGCCGGTTATTATGGGGGAAAGGCTTTGAAATCACAACCGACAACCTGGAGATACAAAAGGTACGGGACAAAAAGATAGCCCACCCTCATATTTTTCTGTTTATTGAAGTTTAACCAGTGCTTTTAATTTTCTTTTACTATAAATAGATTATTTTGCTCAGGTAGGATCTACAGTAACCCAATAGTCGAACAATGGAAATGATTTATAAATAAACAAATAAAATTGTATGAACTGAGGCATTGTCGTGTTAAAAAGACCGTTATTTTGGATTCCGTTTCAAATTATTTGTAATTTTACAAATTGTTTGAAAATATTTGAAAACTGTAAAGTGTAGTGGCTAGGCATTGCAGCCTACAATACTTCGGCTAGGCGCCCATTGAGACACTAGCGAAGCAGAGCAGAGCAGTTTTTGTGGAAAGTCAATTAGATAGGAACCGCGCACATTGGGACGCAGAGCAGGGCAGTTTCCTATCTACCACACGCATTGCAAAAACTGCTCTGCTCTGCTCTGCGTCGCGAGTGTCTCAATGTGCGCTCGGCCTTTTTCGCATCCCGCGGTGGCCCTAAGACTATTTAAAGGGAATAAAATATGCTTGGCTATGCTAGGACGTAAAATTGAGGTCCCGGGCCTGTAGTCAGCTAGTCAGGTATTCGTTAAAGTTCCCAATTCTAATTATTACTGAATTTGTAAAACTTAAGACTCACACCCTAGCATCGTCCGATTAGCCTTAAAAGTTAATTAAACAAATAAACAGTTTTTCTATTGCTTTCAGAAATTGTTTGTTTTTCATTCTGCCAGAAATAAACACTTTATCTGTCCTTTTACATACCCGATATGTTCTATATCTTCCCACTGCCTACATCGTGTGCTATGTAATTTTTTCACCAAACCACCTATTTCGGATCACTGTGCCTGGCAATAATTGTTACCGTTCTAGGTGTTTTTGACAATGTAAGAGAAACAAACATCTGTTATTACTTTCACTTACCTATATATGTAATATATAGTAAGTGGAAGTATTGCGATCGTGAAAAATTTCGACTTTCGGTTATCAACGGAAATACATTTTTTGGGGTCCCCTGAGTCCAAATAACCAAGTCCCGCGAAATGGTCTGTATGTGTGTGTGTGTGTGAACAGACTAGCTCAAAAACTAAATACCGTGCGAACCTGAAATTGTGTTTGTAAATGCCCGTACTGTGACAGCAAAGATTTCATTAAAATTGGTCAAACGGAGGGGGTACTTTATTTAATAACTTTTTACGTTTTTCTCGATTTTCTCAAAAACGGATCTAACGATTTTGATTAAACTGAGTATTTGCCGTAATAATATGCCCGAGATATGACTGCCAAAATTTCATCAAAATTGATCAACCGGAGGGGTACTTAACTTAATAAATTTTGTATCATTTTCACGAGTTTTTTTCGATTATCTCAAAAATGGCCCAAATGAATTTGATCAACGAAAATTAGGTGTTCTTTAATATCAGGTAAGCTTTCCTATGAAGTACCTTTGTTTTTGTTTATATGGAGAAATTAACTGTCTCTCGTTACGCCTAAAAATAAGAAATGTCTAAATATGAAATACGATAAAAATAAAGTAAATATATAGAGGAGAAAAAAAGGATTAAAATTCCGTCAACTCAAAGACCACGTTTGAGCCCACGCATGCGTAGTTCGCCTTTAATGACAGACCATAGCTCATAATTAAAGCCGTTCTGTTCATTTAATGGAAATTATTTGTTTCATGGTAACTAAATGAAATTTTCAAGAAGTACATAGAGAATCATAAAACAGAAGACTTGGAGTATTATGCTTGCATTGCCGAATTATCACAAGTAAAAACTTTTATGTGGAATGTGGAAAAATGTGTGACTTTGAGAAGTGGCAATTTACAAAACACATCAATTTCTAATCTAAGTAAGTAAGTAAGTGAAAGTTGTGTGTTGCGCGCACGCACCAGATTATTTCTTATTTAAGAAGGTCGTGACAATAGTTATGCCTAGACATCTGTAACATCCAAATTGATTTTGATTTTCATCTGTAAATAATACTTACCTTCATTCATCCTTCCACTGAATATCTTGACGGGCGATCAACACCCGTTTATCCTTAAGGGCCATACTAAGGGCTGGAAAACGTTTTATAGCTTGGATCTCGCTTATGCTCAGATCTACTAATAAATGGCCCAGGACTATGGTAGACTAAAAGAGGAGACATTCTATTGATTTCTGTATTCAAAATAATATCGAAGTGTTCATTGATCCTACTTAACATGCCTACCGTTTCGGCAATGTTATTTTCCTCGCTAGAAATATTTAAACTTTTAATTTTAGCAACTTTTCTTCTATTTTCTAATAGTTTAAAAAATGTTCATTTAACCAAAGCTTAATCTATTTATTTTTCCTTTTTCCTAAACAAAAGTTACTTACCACTTTAACGTTTTAACTGATCCCTTCCCATAACTGAATTATGTCTTCTAGAGGATAAATAAATGAAGCCTTAAAAATATTTTATTTGACTGAATCTTCTACTCTTTACGTCTAACGTAATGTCTAATGTCTCTAAAACACATTTACTGTGACACTCTTCGTAAAAAATGAGATAAAAAAAATTCAAAAACAACTGCGCAGATGGTAGTTCGCCGCACGCAAAGCGAAAAAAAATAACGTCTAGACGCCACGACTGAGATGCTCCACGTTTTGCCGTTCTGCCCGACCACAGCTGAAAGTGTACCGAATTTCTCAATGCTTGCCTGTTGAATGCCTTTTCTTCTGGGAACCTTTGTCCACGTGGGATTTGGAACAATACGTCTGCCCTCAATAGCCTTGACTGCTTTTGCACATATCATTTTTGGTACTCATAAAAATATTCTCACTCTTTTCCCTAAAATGTTTCCTAAATAATAAAGAAATTATTGTACTAATTATTTATCATTTTTAAGTTGTTCCTTGTCATACTTATATATATGTATATATATACCTGGTCGAATGATTTCTTAATAATCTTGGGTTAATAGATATTCAGGATAAATATTAATTATAAATATAGGCTATAAATATTTATATAAAGCAAGGTTGAAGAATTGCAGAAAGCGCATTGCGTTGCTTTATACCTGCATAGATGGGAAACCTCTCTAATCTGATTAGATGAGCAAGATTTTGCTCGTTACGCTTTCCTCCTTGACGGTAGTCGATTAAAAAGGAGATGTAAATCGATTTTATGTTCCTAGTATTTTTCAAATATTTGCCGCATCACGAAAATACGGTCTGTTGTTCCATTTCGCCGACGGAAAGCTGCATTGATTGTCTTTTAAGCTGATATCTGAAGAACATTAAGCCTTTTTCCAACCAAATTCAAGAATATCTTATACGCTTATAAAACATACCACGAAAGATTCAACAATAATTATTTCAGTCAGACCCAAAACCAAAAATTCACTTATAGAAAACGTGATTTTTATAATTCCGCAGCATATTTATATTTATTTATGAGAAAAGTGGTCTACTGTTTTCTTAAAAATCCTTTTGTGATAATAATCTGGAGTTTCACTTTGAACATTATTTGATTTTAACGATCCTACGTTTGTACCCACATCATCAGGTAGGTCATAGTGATTAGTGGAGTATTAGTGACTAGTGATTAGTGGAGAGATTGAATTAGGTTTGGCTGAAACTATTAATTATCCCAGTTATGTGATGAAAATATCTTGTGTAATCACCTAAGCTTCCCATATATTGTACTCTCTATAATACGACTTATAATAATCACTCTAATAATACTTAACAATTGTTAATACTAAATATAAATGTATATTCAAATTAAAAATATTTACTTAAAAATCTAAAAAACATCTTTTTATATGTATTACTCCGAATTTCGGAACTCCAGCCATCATTTCCCAAATGTGTTTTTTTTCGCATGTGAATTCGTAAATAGCTAGGTCCCCACAACTCTGAAGCAGAGATTACAGACACAATGAATCTGACCCATCCACTATAATACCAATGGGCAGAAAAAAGAAAATGTGCTACAAATGTACAGTCGGAGGGTAAGGGGAAAAAATAGCGAAATAGGGAATCATAATTAATTCATTATCAGGATGGATTCTGAAATTTTTTTTGTGGTTACCCTTAAGAGTTTAGATGCATTGAATAAAGTATGAAATACAAAAGTGTTTACATAAGTTAGCAGTTGGGAGCGTTAGGAGCAGCGTTGTAGGGGTGGAGGGGTGGGGCGTGCCGTTGGTGTCTGGCGGAGCGTGCAGCGTCCAGTAGGTCTTGGAGGAGCGTGCGGTGGGGTTGTACCATGTCCTTCGAGGAGATCATTGTCGAAATTCAGAAGGAACCTTCCTTGTGGATGTCAGTGGACCCGAATTTCAAGAACAGGCAGTTTAGGGCAAAGTTATGGGCAGAAATTGCTACGAAACTCGGCATAGGAGGTATTTTAATTTTCTTTTTCATTTTTAATATTATTTAATTTAGTTAAGTAATGATGAGGCTTTCTTATCATTATTAGTTTACATATTAGAATTAACATAATTTATAAGTTTATTGTTACCTATATTTATTTTTGTTTTCAGCTTTGATTTTATTTCTACGTTAATTTCTTTATAGTGTGATAAAGCTTGTATTTATTCCAGTTAAAAACTTCTTTTAACTTAATGCTTTGTCATAATTTCAGGATGGATTATCAGTAATTTCAGTCAAAACTTTTTCTTTACTTTTACACATCATCATCTTTACACCCACACCATCATCAGGGCTTGAACAAAACAATTATATGCACTAAATTTAAGGACCTATATGTAACAGAGAAAATATGAAGAACTTATATACATTACAGAAGAAATATATATACTTGATAAAGCTAGTGTATATACTTCATATTTTCTCTGTTACTTACATATACCTTAATTTTACTCATACATTCGTTTCGTTTTAGCCATTGATGAAGAACCAAATGTTTGGGTCGAAACTTAGGCTGTAAAAATAAAGAAAACGTTTTTTTATTGGAGTTCTTTAAAATCAATCATCTTGAGAATTTTAATGAAAACATTAGTAAAAAAAAAAATTAAATCTGTTATTATTACATCCTTATACTAAATATTAAAGAAAATTTCAAGGCCATCTTATACCAATTCAAAAGTTTTGTTTTATTTTTTAATTATTTAACATTCAACAAATAGATGATGTTCATTAACATGATTATCCTATTAGATGGTCTTTTATTTTTTTTTGCATATGTTTTCTTCTTTATAAATTAATTATAAGCTTGCAAAATAGACTTTATATTTTTCTTCTTCAATAAAAGTAAAAAATTTATTTATTTATTTTTATTTTTTGTTTAGTAAAATAAAAGCATTGACATAAAATCAGTTTTTATTATTGAAAGATTAAATTTTAAAGGATCCCTCATCTGATTTTGGTGTTATCTTAATGCTATTATTATCTTTGTTATAATTAGAAGAGACAACAAAATATTCGGTTTGATGTGGATACAAATCCCGTCGTGATGTTTTTAGACATTTTATCCTTGAAAGCTTTTGCAATTTATTATTTTTTTTCTACCCAATTTAGTGTTATATGGTTTAGTTTGATATGACTCGTTTGTTTATTTATTTATTTTTTTTTTTTTTTGTACAGTTTTTTACATTTATCTTATCCGATCTGTTATCTACGGTCTGGTAAATAATGACTCGAAGTTCAAGTAGAGGACTTGTTGGATCATGGAAGATGATTCGTATCTCTTCCAGGCCCTTAATCCGGTTGCTATTCTAATTCCAATCTGACCTTAGCCTTTACCTCCTCTCTGCTCATAAATATTGGTCTACAGAATATATTAATTTTCTTTGTTTTTAATGAAGGATCAACATTATCAGATGATGGATAGTTCGAGGCCAAGTTTGTACATGTTATCCAGACAGTTATAATGTTTTTTTTTTATTCAATACTAGTTTCAATATCTTTTTGTTTTTTGTAGATAGATTTTAGAGCTAAAAATTAAATTTGAAGGTTAAAAAGTTAAAATTCTGGTCATCTCTGGGCAACGAAATATTTTTTAAGATAAAGTGTAATTATCGTAGATTATGATTCAAGAAGATAATTCTGCGGATAGTTGCGGATGGGAGACTTACAATTTTATATTTAAAAAATGTCAGTTTCATTAATTAATTAAAAAAATTAAATTTTGTTATATTTTTATTTATTTAAATTTTAGGATCTTCTGGAAGAATAATGATATCCCGAAGGGAATTGCTTGACATATTTTTAAAGTCGAAAGCATCAGGTTTTAAAAAAAAATAAGGAATTTTTGGAGTCTTTTCTCATTTCAAAATGAGAAAAGTAATGGCCTAGAGCAGGTGAAACCATTTTGAGGCATGGTTTCCAAGTAAGATGGAATGCTTATTCAAGAAAAAAAATGACACGAAACAATGAAGAAGGAACAAGGAATGGCAAAGTGGGGCGGTATCAATTAAAAACTCAAAATCTGGTGGATGGCCTGAAAAATCGTTTGTTAGTTTTAGTGAAAGAAGCAAGATCACTGATAAGAAATTGTAAGATATAACTATGATATAACGCCACTCATATGAAACAATGAGATTCTGTTGATATCAATGCGTCCCATGTTCTGAAGGATATAACAAAAACTCCATCTCGTGCCCTAAAATATAGGAAAGAATTCATAAATATCAATTTGTCGGAAACAATAGAAAAACTACCTATCTGCACTGGAAGCTTTATTTATATATATTGAATATTGGAGGTTGTATCAAGTGGTCATTTCATAAATTTAGTCTTTTTTTTTCTAAATTTACTACGGATACGGAGAAACTTTACGTAAAGGTGCCTTTACACCTTACGAACTTTACCTTCGAACACCACCCTCGAACAACCTTCGTGAGGCCTTCACGTCGACTGTTCGGGTGTTCTAGGTACTTCATCTGTTCGCCTGGGTTCGGGGGTAGCGCTAGTGTCACTTTTGATTTGGGTTTTTCCTAAGTGAAAGGAGTTGTTTGTGATACTAGTGTAATTTGTGATACGTTGTTAATCGTCTCCTATTTTTTTATTTTTCAGATAATATAAAATATATTGATAATGGAGATTTTTTCTTTATCATAAGCTAGCTTTGGGTGTGTCAGCCATATTGGTTCGCTTAACGTAACGTAAAATATAAATGGCTGTTCGCTTCACGTCGGTACGGCAAGGTTCGAAGGAGAACTTGTTCGAAGGTGATGTTCGTAAGGTGTAAATGCACCTTAACACTTTGTCAATGGTATCCTATGACACCAACTATTCACAAAATTTTAAGGTATGGTGTTGAAGTGATAAAGAGATCTCTGCTTTCTATTGGTCTTTTATCTGAGGAAGCAGTAGAAGCCCGAAATAAACATATTCGAGATTATGGAGAAAATAATACTAGAATATTTTCCCGTACAGACTGCAATTTGGATACAGGTATGAGAAGTTGAAGAAAAAAGGTACCAGGTGCGATTTGTACGGAAATTTTAGAAACGTTATTTCCCCCACCCGACTAAACCGATAGTTGTGATTACGAGAGTTCATCAAGTGACGAAGAAAGTGAATAATGAATAATTAAATTTTTAAGGAAGGTTTTTGTTTTTCTCCCAGGGATATAATTGTTGTTTCGAAGTGGTATTAAACAATACTTAATGTGGCATTGGAATTAGGAAAAAAAAATTTTTTTTAATTACCACAAATTTTTATTTTTACCAAGTCTACACTGCTTTCATTTTTTTTAAATAATGGTAATAGATAAATTTATAATAAATATATCTATTTATAGTAAATCGAGTATATTTCATAGGTGAAATGCATATATGCAAGTGCTTGAGAAAATAATATGAATAAAATTATAAACCCATAGATAGGCATCACAGTCAGTTGAGCAACGTAAACATTTATTTTATGAAAATTTTCACCTTTCAATATTTTTTTTACTGCTAAAAAAATATTTTTAATGATTATTATAAATATAGATGCCATTTTGAGGACATTTGAATTAATAAAATGGAAGGAAATAGTTTTGGCCAGCTTTTCGGGTAAAATACCGCTGTGCGCGCCGTCCAAACCGAATTTCGGTAGATCTGCCTTAACGAAATCCTCCCATCTCCTTATCGGCCTACCCCTCGGAGGTTTTCCAATCGACACCATGCTTATTACTTTTTGGAATTTGTACACTACCAAGTTTCGCAATTTTACACGCCAATTTTATTCTTTCTGATGTTATCACTTCTATTATATTAAATGGTTATAGTTCACTCAGTTTGACGCTGGGTGGACTCTTTGATCCATATAACTAAACCATTTGACGACATTTAATAATTGTTACTGAATTTGAAATTCATTCATCGTCAACTTCCATTGTTTCCTTTTAATATAAGTTTGAAAATCTAAAAGTGTTAATATTTCTTCCTATAGAAATAATGTAGGAAAACTCATTTGGTTTTGGTTTTTATGAGTTATTATTCACTTTTAAAGCTATTTTTTAAAGCTTGACATTTTCCTTGGAATATTATCCACCACTCTACATGATGTGAGGCGTTGGTTTCAAACCCGGTTACATCATTTTTTTTATTTATTTATATTTTAGGATCTTCTGGAAGAATAATGATATCCCGAAGGGAATTGCTTGACATATTTTTAAAGTCGAAAGCATCAGGTTTTAAAAAAAAATAAGGAATTTTTGGAGTCTTTTCTCATTGGAAAATGAGAAAAGTAATGGCCTAGAGCAGGTGAAACCATTTTGAGGCATGGTTTCCAAGTAAGATGGAATGCTTATTCAAGGAAAACTCATTGTGTTTTGGTTTTTATGAGTTATTATTCACTTTCAAAGCTATTTTTTAAGGCTTGACATTTTCCTTGGAATATTATCCACCACTCTACATGATGTGAGGCGTTTTGTTTCAAAACCGGTTACATCAATTTTTTTATTTATTTACATTTTAGGATCTTCTGGAAGAATAATGATATCCCGAAGGGAATTACTTGACATATTTTTAAAGTCGAAAGCATCAGGTTTTAATTCTTCTATTATATTAAACTGTTATAGTTCACTCAGTTTGACGCTGGGTGGACTCTTTGATACATATAACTAAACCATTTGACGACATTTAATAATTTTTACTGAATTTGAAATTCGTTCATCGTAAACTTCCATTGTTTCCTTTTAATATAAGTTTGAAAATCTAAGAGTGTTAATATTTCTTCCTATAGAAATAATGTAGGAAAACTCATTGTGTTTTGGTTTTTATGAGTTATTATTCACTTTCAAAGCTATTTTTTAAAGCTTGACATTTTCCTTGGAATATTATCCACCACTCTACATGATGTGAGGCGTTTGGTTTCAAAACCGGTTACATCAATTTTTTCAAAAACATTTTTTTAATGTTAGATAGAAGTAATGTGTTAGACGCGTTTTTTTAAAAAGACGTCTAAATCCTTCGAAAATCAATACTTAAAGATTCCATTTCTTATCAAAAGCGGTTCCATACAAGCTTCACTTTTCAGAAAACCTTCAATTTTTTGAAATCCCATGTTTCCAAACTGTTGGATGATGTTTACACTCTATTAAGAAAAACATTATGGAGAAGACTGGACATCAATAGGTACCCTAGAATTCTACAAAGTTGTAATAGACAGTACAATGTCACCTATCCAAGTAAATATGCATGATACCAATATGGATGTGGGTCAACATCAAGATTTAAATGAAAATTTGTATATTTAAAAAATAAAAAGTATGTATATATTTTCATATTAAATAAAAAGATTTATTTTAAAAAAATATTTATTCATAATTTAACCAAAAAATGATATTTTCTTATCAAAGTCAGGTACATCCAACATATTTTTTAATGTTAAATGAGATTTAAAAAAGAAAATGTGATAAAAAGTTGTCAACGATTTTTGTTTGAATGTAATTGTTAGCAAAATGACGAAAAAGAACGAAAAACAAATTGTTAAATTGATTAATTTTTTAAATTGATTTTTTTTTTATCACTCCTGAAAAATCGTTGAAAATGGATGTAGCCGGTTTTGAAACCAAACGCCTCATGTATATCTATTACTGAATTCATACGGAAAGTACGTCCATTAAAAAAATAAACACCATTTCTTTTTACATTTACATGTTTAAATTATTTTATATGTCTATGTTATACATAGACTACCTCTTGAACTTCTATTTAGTCTCATATATTGGTTTCTGTTTATTTCAGAAGAGGTATTGAAGAAAAGGTGGAAGCACTTGAAGGACCAATACAGGAAAGAGCTAAAGAAGAAAGGCAACTTGAGATCCGGAATGGAAGGCGAAGATTGTGTATCCTCTTGGAAATATTTCCGAAGTATGGAATTCATCAAGTATGAAGTATTGCCATACCCCTACAATGGAAATATTAATCCATACGAAGGCGATAGCAGCATGTACATTCAGAGAGAAGAAGATTCGGCTGATGTGGATTTCGAGTTGGCCGACTCTTACGCCGCCTCTCCGGCATCACAGCATTCCTCGGAGCCTTCCCTGTCCCACCCGACGTCCAGCTCGAAGAGAAAAGGCAACGTCAGATCCGAGATGCTCGAGATCGAAAGGAAGAAGATAAAACTTCTGGAAAAGACTCTCGGGCAAAGCAGCGAAGAAGACAACTTGAGGAATGACACGGACTATCTGTTCCTCAGGAGTATATTACCGAGCATGAAAAAGTTGACCGAATATCAAAATTTATGTTTTCGTGGAAAAATTAATGACTGGTTGTTGGAAGCTCTTGATCCAAATAAGAACTCGAATTCGATTAAAACGGAAACCCAAAAATAATCCAGTCAAAGACATGCCTAAAAGCTGTATATAACAAAAATTCAAATTGTAAATGTATTCATATATTTCACATACAAGCGAAAGACCTGTTAATAATTATTAAAATAATTATTTAATAAATAATTAAATTTCAACATATACTAAATGTAAATATTTTCTAAATAAATCGAATATAATTGTATATTTATATTTACAGGTGTGTAATGGTCAACTTTCCTTTAAGATTAGGACGATTGATAATCAGGATTTTCAGTCAAAACTTTTTGTTTAATTGAGGACAAAAATACCACCTCCCACCTTATAATTTTTCCTCAGTCTCTATATAATTCTCGACTCATAAAGTTACATATCAGATTTTATTTTATCATGTTAAACCGTAAATATTCATATATATTTTTACTATGTTTTATATAATTATTAGATTTTACAAGTAGCCATGTCATTTTTAAGAACATAACATGAGTTGAATTTTTGTTTTCAATCGTTTGGTTACTCCTTCTTGTTACTATCTGTTAATAAACTCATCTTTTAGGATAAAAACTTTACATGTTACATTTGTCTTAATTTTAGCCCTGGCGAAGAAGCACATATTTGGATCATATTCGTAGGCTGTCCAAATAAAGGAAAAGTATTGCCTGAAAATCCTAATTATTGGGTGTTAACATATTCCAATGAATAAATAACCCTAGGAAGAAAATATTTTTCTTTATTTATTTAATTTTTGCTCTGGACTTGAGTAATAGAAGTGGAAGCAGTAGAAGTTATTTGTATTATCTGGACAAAGCGATTAATAAAATATTGTGCGCTTTTGATTTGAAATGTTATTAAGAAGTGCTTACCTAAGAATAAATTCTTAATAGTTGCTCTGTGAAAAAAAGATTTTATTGTTAATAATTATAAATGAAGCTTCTCACACATAACACTTTTCTATAAGGGTTAAAGATTTTATTTTTTACATCTCATATATGATCATAGTGTGTTATTGAATGACACATGTAAAAGAAATTAATAAAGGATATGATTGGAACAGGGTTGAGCACAATCACAATAGACAGTTACCAAAAATGTACCAAATAAATCTTTTACCATAAGTAATACTTCATTAATTAAATTAAATAATGCATTAAGACATTAATTAAAGTCAAAATATGACACATGATAATATGAGATATCGTATCAGGAGGTTATGCTAATAGGTGCAAAATGATTCTGGTTAACCTGGCTTTTGCTAAAACAAATAAATTCGATGTTTTCCACACTCGTGAAAAGGCGACACTTAATTTGCCATGGAAAAAATCTGGTGCGTGCGCGCAACACACAACTTTACTTACCAACTTACTTAAATTAGAAATTGACGTGTTTTGCTAAATATCATTTCCCACACATTTTTCTACATTCATATCTTATTTTTGTTAATCGTTAAAGCCGTTTTTGAGTAAATAAAAAACCCCGTGAAAATGATACAAAATTTATTAAGAAAAGTCCCCTCTCCGGTTAATCAATTTTGATGAAATTTTAACAATCATATCTCGGGCATATAAATACATCAAATACCCAGTTTGATCAAAATCTTTAAACCCGTTTTTGAGTAAATAAAAAAAACACGTGAAAATGATACAAAATTTATTAAGTAAAGTCCCCCCTCCGGTTAATCAATTTTGATGAAATTTTAACAGTCATATCTCGGGCATGTACATTCATCAAATACCCAGTTTGATCAAAATCTTTAAAGCCGTTTTTGAGTAAATAAAAAAAAACACGTGAAAATGATACAAAATTTGTTAAGTAAAGTCCCCCCTCCGGTTAATCAATTTTGATGAAATTTTAACAGTCATATCTCGGGCATGTACATTCATCAAATACCCAGTTTGATCAAAATCGTTAAAGCCGATTTAGAGTAAATAAAAAAAAACACGTGAAAATGTTACAAAATTTATTAAGTAAAGTCCCCCCTCCGGTTAATCAATTTTGATGAAATTTTTACAGTCATATCTCGGGCATATAAATTGATGAAATACTCAGTTTAATCAAAATCTTTAAAGCCGTTTTTGAGTAAATAAAAAAAAACACGTGAAAATGATACAAAATTTGTTAAGTAAAGTCCCCCCTCCGGTTAATCAATTTTGATGAAATTTTTACAGTCATATCTCGGGCATATAAATTGATGAAATACTCAGTTTAATCAAAATCGTTAGAGCCGTTTTTGAGAAAATCGAAAAAAACCTAAAAAGTTATTAAGTAAAGTACCCCCTCCCCTTAATTAATTTTGATGAAATTTATGCTGTCACATCGTGGGCATATACCTACACTAAATACCCAATTTCAGGATCGCACGGTTTATAGTTTTTGAGCTAGTCTGTTCACACACACACACTCACACACACACACACACACACACACACACACACACACACACACACACACACACACACACACACACACACACACACACACAGACACACACACACACACACACACACACACACACACAAACACACACACACACACAGACCATTTCGCGGGACTTGGTCATTTCGACTCAGGGGACCCCAAAACGTGTATTTCCGTTGAAAACCGGAAGTCGAAATTTTTCACGATCGCAATACTTCCACTTACTATATATTTCATATATAGGTAAGTGAAAGTAAAAATATGGATTTTCCTACTCCAAGCCGGAAAAAATAGATTTACGTTTACCCATCCAAAATATCGGAAGAGAAAGTTTTGTAATATTAAATCAACTTACACCGCCATCTTTTGGAAATTTATAGAGCTTACAAATAATCTCACTCAATTGTAGTATAAGAAGCATTTAATTTGCAAAAAACGAAAAATTGAGGCCAATAACCGAGATAAAAACTATCCTCTCTTTTAAGTTGGACAAAAATACACACAATGAGCCAAATTTCTTAAAAATTGGTGGTTAAGTAGTTTCTGATTTTACCTCCGACAAACATCGGGACACGAGATTTATATATACACATATATACATATATGTATATATATATTATTTATTTTTTCACTCACAGGTGTAGCAAGTGATCAACTGTCCTCCAGAAAGCTTGCTAATAAGACTTGAAATCTGGCTAACATTCAGCACTTTCATAAATTATTATTCAGAGGTGTTTCGAATTCAGTATTCAGTTCGGTTAATCTGGCAATTTGAGGGTTTTGACCTTTCTCGAAATCCCCCCCCCCCCCATAGGAGGTCCCAAAATGGCAACCACGTGGTGTCCCAGCCATCTCAGCTGGCGCCGTCTCAACCTGCCATGTCTGGGAATACCTTACCGGGGCAGGTGTCCGTATTATAAAGGCACAGATTTCTCCTTCCAGTCCTTTTGTAGCAAAAAGGAAATGTTGACTATTCTTGGAATAAAACTACACTGGAACCATTTTTTTACTTTTTTTTTTTTTTTTTTTTTTTTTATGTGTTCAATAAAGAAAAGAAGAAGTTCATTCAATCAGTTGATTTATATTTTTCAACTCAAAGCAGTGTGCTTGATAGTAAAAATAAAAATAGGCTATTTGGATCCAATTAAAAATAAAAGTACGAAAGAATATTTTAAAAACAAGCGTTGTCAGTTTATTTAAAAGTAAGTTTTCCCTCAATCAAATCTGAAACACTAAGTTTTCCATATGTAGGTATGTATGACAGGATTTCTGAATTCATAAGAACGAACAGTTTTTTTTTCCTTATTACAAAAAACACAAAAAAGAGTTCCGCTGTATCTAAAATAGTATGAAAGGTTGATATGTTGATGACATAAATGCTTTTTCGGATCCTCTGAATCTTTGAGAGGTGAGGACACTAATAAGCTATTAATATTTCTATATCAAATGCGCTAAATTTAGTCATTTTTTTAAGTCCTCAAATTGAAAATGGGTTGCAGTTAAACATTTAATAGCATTATACAAGGTCACTATGTACCAATATTGTACCAATTTTACCAATATGAATTGGTGTACAGCTGTAGGCATCTTTATTGTATTGAATCTTGTTATTCCTTTTTTACTTTCACTTACCTATATATGGAATGTATAGTAAGGAAAGTATTGCGATCGTGAAAAATTTCGACTTCCGGTTTTTAACGGAAATACACGTTTTGGGGTCCCCTGAGTCGAAATAACCAAGTCCCGCGAAATGGTCTGTGTGTGTGTATGTGAACAGACTAGCTCAGAAACTATAAACCGTGCCAACCTGAAATTTGGTGTTTAGTGTATGTATACGCTCGCGATATGACAGCAAAAATTTCATCGAAATTGGTCAAAGGGAGGGGGTACTTTATTTGAAGAATTTTGTCTAATTTTTAGGTTTTTTCGATTTTCTCAAAAAGGGCTCTAACGATTTTGATTAAACTCGGTATTTGGTGTATCTATATGCCCGCAATGCGACAGTAAAAATTTCATCAAAATTGATTAATTGGAGGGGGCACTTTACTTAATAAATGTTGTCCCATTTTCACGTGTTTTTTTTTTATTTACTCAAATACGGCTTTAATGATTTTGATGAAACTGGGTATTTGATGTATGTATATGCCCGCGATGCGACAGCCGAATTTTCATCAAAATTGGTGAAACAGTGGGGGTACTTTATTTAGTAAACTTTTTCTTATGTTCTTATGTTTATATTTCATATATAGGTAAGTGAAAGTAAAAACATGTCAATTTCTAATCGAAGTAAGTTGGTAAGTGAAAGTTGTGTGTTGCGCGCATCGCACCAGATTTTTTTTATACATATACGTTGTGATCGTATGTATAATCTCACTTTTATCTGATTATTGAGTCCAAATATAAACATTTTGTAGGTATACTATATCGTCTGTATTGTTAGTTTTTTCAATTCCAACTGTTGTACTTTTATTTTAAATATATCTACGGTAAACCATACAGTTATTGGCACTCAGTCCAGTTATTGGCACCCCAACTTTAACTTAAAGAAATATGTAAACAAGTCCTAATTATATTACAAGATATACATGAGTCTAATGTTTAAAGGGTCCTCTAAGTCATCTATGAAGTAAGACCTTAACAAACTAAGCAGAGGGAAGATTTCACAATTAAATCCACAGGGAGCCAAAAACTAGATTTGGCACTTTTAACAATAAATATTGCCATATTGTAAAACTATTGAACTTTTGACACAAAAAAAAACCTCTTAAGTCTTTAAAAGGATAGATAAAGAGGAGTTATAGGGATTTTCAATTAGATCCATTTATAAGAAGTATTTTTTTTTATGTCACCACTGAAATTTATTCTTAAGGGTGCCAATAACTGTACGGTTTCCCTATGTTATTTGTACAAAAAAATGCCTTTTACGAATGAAGAAATTACTTATTGAGAAAATAAAATTGAATTGGTAAATATCTCAACGCTCGCACGAAAGTGGGAAAGAAGAAGTAGAAATGGATTACTAAAAATCAGAATTTAATGATCCTTCAGTAAAATGTTTTGTAAAAGAGTTATTTCTTGTTAGTTTATCGTTAATAAATTATAAGTCGTCTACAACACACTTGAGTTCTCCAGAGCCCAGAGGAAAACTCAAGCCGTTGTAATATCAAGAGCTGCTGGATTTACGAGCCGGGCATAAGGTACATGTGGCAGACAGCGTTTCTTCCCGCACCCTCCTGCAAGCCCGTTAATCAAGATCAGGCCGAGAAACTGGTTGCTCTTGTCCAGCGGAGACTCTCTCATGGGAGCCTGGGGACAGGTATGCACCACGTTGTGCAAAGGTGACCTGGAAATGGGTCAGGAAAAGATTACCTGCAAACAGAGCATGGCCGATATTCTTATATTTATCTGTTTCATAGATCTGCCTCGGAGGTTGTTGCTAGGTGTTACGTGGGTGGTAGAGAAAGGAACCGTATCGCGGAGATTGCTTGGCGTAACGAAGTTGGAGATAAGTACAACAGCGCCTGATAGAATTGATGGATAATAAATAACGGGCTGATAACAGCCGCTAGATAAGTCAGCCCTTGTTAGTACTCTCATTAATCAAGAAAATTGTTCTTACTGCGGGAACGGCGGGAATAACCTTCGGAATGGCTGTACTCTTTATGGGGAGATTCTTTACACAGATAGTGGCTGATAAAATATTTTCCATTTCAGTAATGCCGAGTAGGTTTTATCGATTAATCCTAATGGCATTAAGTATACTTCGAATATGTATATAATTGTTATATATATTTTATATATTCTAAATAAATCGAATATAATTGTATGTAGATTTTTATTCAAAAGTTTTTTATTTGGCGAGCCAACGTTTTGACCCAAACATTTGGGCTAAAATTAAGACAAATATATCGCCATCTCCACGTTCAGGTAACGAATGCGCAACGAAAACCCCTTTACACATTCGTTACTTAAACTTGGTTATGACGATATGAGCAGCAAGTAAATTATCTATGCTAGAAGATGAGGTTAATTACAGATAGTAATAGTAAGAAGAAACAAAAGTAATTGATACAAAATCCAGCTGATGGTATGTTTACATAACAAGGGTACTTATAAAATCTAATAATTATGTAAAATAAAGTATATATATATATATATATATATATATATATATATATATATGTATACATATGAATACTTGAATAAATAGCTGATTGACATAACACAAAAAAATCTGATATTTATCTTCTTAAGTCGAGAGTACAATAGAGACTGAGGGAAAAATTATAAGGTGAGAGGTGATAGGGATTAGTTTGCTGACCGAAAGCTTTTGAAGCGAGAGGCTACATCAAGACTATGTACAACAGTCGGAATTGGAAAAACTCAATAATAAGATAAAAGTGAGAGTATAGAAGGTAACAATAAATAATAGAAATTTATATAATAACAGAGGTAATAATAATATTGCATTGCATGAGATGAGGTTGAATAAACTAATGAATTGCTTTATTAGGTTCATCTTCGATCCCACGTCTCCAGTTAGTATGCAGAATTGAAGTGGCTCTATCCACTTTTTCGACGGCAATACTTCCTTAGTGTGTACCTTTTCCGAACCTTCAGAACCAAAAAACCTCCTTATCCTCAATAAATAATATAAATCCTCAATTTGTTCAAACCATGCTCCTCTATACATTATCTGAACACCAGATCCCAAACCCTCTAACCTGTATATTCCTTCTTACCGTACTGCCTCCTTTACAAAATCCTTTATCATCCGCGCCGCCACCTTCTGGAATTCCTTATCTGTCTCCATCCGTAAAACTTCATCCCTCACTTCTTTTAAAACCCAACTATTTCACCACCTCTTTAATCTTCAATCTTAGGTATAAGTACATGTAAAATAGTGAAACCAACATACAATATATATTTATTTGATTTATTACAGTTTTCGATTTTTTATCTTTTGTGTTCATTTTTTATCTTAATTCTTCATA
Organism: Aelia acuminata; assembly: GCA_911387785.2. Taxonomy (NCBI): domain Eukaryota; kingdom Metazoa; phylum Arthropoda; class Insecta; order Hemiptera; family Pentatomidae; genus Aelia; species Aelia acuminata. The sequence goes on along the minus strand of OU426979.1, from coordinate 71,771,191 downwards.
TGTTTATCTTTCTTTAACTAACCAGACAAATGGATCTTGATCTGACCATGTCCTGTTATTCTTAGGGGACTAGATTTTCTTTAAATTATTAAAGATTAAAAAATTATTTTCTTTAAAAAAAAAAAAAAAATATATATATATATATATATACCTAGGATGATTTCGGATACCTAAGAAATCTAAAACTAGTTTAATCATTTCTAATAATTTGGAAGAAATTATTAGGATTTAAATATGTATTTAAAAGAAATAATTTATGACAAATACAATTTAAAGACCATTCCCAGCTTACATCTTCAAATTTATTTTGTGGTTTTTTTTGGTTATTTTTTTTTTATCCATCGCTTATTTGTTGCGTTATAGTATAGTAAAGCTTTTCTTGTATTCAAATATTTAAGGTTTTAAACATTTGTTATATATTGATTGATTTTTAGTTCTTTTTCAGAGTCTAGTTGTATGCATGGGCGTACTCAGGATAAAAACTAGGAGGGGGGACAAGCTATGGTCGTTCAGTTTGTAACACCTTACCGCGGAAAAGGTGAATGAAAACAAAATCATGTATAATTATAGTACTGCTTTATCAACTAAGTTATTACAATTATTTGCTTGAAAAAAATTATTATATTACGTTAAAAGCTTAAAAAATTATTGCACCCAGCCATCTAGGGGGGGGGGGGGCAGCTACCCCCTGCCCCCCGCTGGGTACGCCCATGGTTGTATGTATTCAATTTTGTTTACTTTCCTTCCTCACTTTATCTTATCATTCTTTAAGAACCTTTCTTAAAAACATAAAAAACAAATGTTTATAAATAGTCTTTTAGATAAATCAATAGGGACTTAATAAAAATAATCAATATGGAATGAATAAATAACTCGAAAAGATTCGTTAATTTACCTTATGGAAATTATTTAGCTCCAAAATTTATAGCCTTCCATCAGCAATCCCATTTAAAATTGAGATTCCTTTTTAGTGAGAATGGTTTCATTTATGTCAGAAACATTTTAATAATTTCAAAAAAGCACCAGCAGGTTCGAGAATATAATCAGGGGAATTGAGCGGGTCGGTATAAAAAAGAAAAAGGAACATATAAACCATACTTATTTAGCTTCGAAAACAATGGAAACTTCACTAATTTCCTGTACATAAATACCAATATCTGGAAAAAAAAATTCCCAAATTTAAGGGGGGGGGGGATTGAATGACAATATTATCCCTTGGACAACCCCATACGTTACTCAAACTATTTACTGCAAAATTACTTTGCATTCACCTTTGTAGAGGGAGATACTCCCTCTTCAATTTATGCGAACTATATAAAGATCTCAATTCCTACCATTAGTACCAAGTCATATGGAATTTTCTTTAATGTATTACTGTTTTTTCTTCATTTAATAGATTTTGGTCTGTTTTTCCAAGAGGATTGGTATAGTCATAATATGCAAATCTCAAAAACCATTGTTTGATCTTGCGTCAATCAAGTTATTGTTGATAGGTATCGATAGCTGAAAATAAATTTAATTTTGTTGTTATGAATTCATTCTAGGTTGTGGTAACTTACTAACATATATTTCATCAAGAATTTCACATGAGGAATATTCTTTAACACGATACGGAGGGCGTTGTACGGAAGGAGACAACCCTGACCTGGACAGATAAGAGTCCATCCACCTCCGGGACCGGTTCTGTGTCATCGAGGACCTCTCTCCTCAGCGCTATTCCTCCTGCGGCAGGTCAAGGGAGTGCCTTCGCTTCTTGAGAGAAGATGTTGGGCACAGAAAGTGGCAGAATAAGTAGGGTATATTATCTTAATAAAACATATATTCTATAACATATCTTGAAGCCATGGCAATGATATATATCAGCAAATGTTCTAAATATTCATCAAGATAATGAACTGGTGAAAAATCGTTTAATTTTACATTTAATTATAAATAATAATTGAGGCGTATAGTTTCAAAATGGGATCAGAAGCTTTCAATAAATGAAATAAAATTCAAAAATGCATATACGGTTAAGCTTTTGGAACGAAGTTTGGAACAAAACGTTTCTTCGCTTCTTGAACGGTAGGGTCTATTACAATGGGCTATTAATAAGTGAACTGCTTAATAAGTGAACTACATCTACATTCTCTATTAGCGAAACAACTTGTAAACTGTCTAATAATTTTTTCATTGATATTGTAACGTGAAACCAAACACAAAACATATGGTTTAGAATAGTTCGAGACTTGTTGCTAAAACTAACAAACTCCCATAATACATCTTTGTGACTACGATGTTCGACTGCCATCTCTGCTGGTAAAGAACCTTCGAGGCTGTTCTTACGACTAAATATAATGAGCGATGGACTGGAGAGTTATTCTTGTTGTGAAGCTCAAGTGATATGGTTGGCTATTTCTCTGTTACAAAGTGATCATTTTTCTAACCAGTATAAATATTTGTGTTTTCATAATTTGAAAATTCTTTTCGTTCAATTAAAAATTGTTTAACCCACATAATTGTTAAGATATCCTAAATTTCTGAAATGTCTGACAGCCTTCTATGTAGCTTTATATGTAGTTCGAAGATTGGTTTAACTTTTTACCAAATATTTATTTAAGCCATATTGAAAGGTTTTTTTTTTTTTGCTAACAGAACATATACCTACCATTTTGAAAATAGTAGCCGCAATTTTAAACTCGTCTACTCAAACATTTAGTTGCTAAAATTTTCGGCTTTCAGTGGAACTACATACTAACGTCGACGTTTCGGGCCTATTTCACCCGTCATCAACACCATCATTTATTTTCACACATATTATGTGTTATGTTAAAGAAACTTTTACATAGATCGAAGGTGACCATCAAACGAACAAGAAAAAGATAAATGATGGTATGGTATGATGGGAAAAATAGGCCCGAAACATTCACGAAGATAATAAGATATGCTGATGATTGAATAATAGGTCAATTAACAGTATGATTTTCATGAGAACAAAAAAATAATTTTATTTGTAATTCATTTTTTTAGTTTTTGTGTTTTATTATCTGAAGAAGCATTGAAATTGTTATTATATTCTTCTGTGAAACTTTTTCTGTGTTAGATATAGGCTATATTGCCTATATCTATATAATAGGTGTCACTCAGGATTAGTGACCAAATTCGGATATTTTTTTACTGAGCATGATTCTTCTTTCCTATTTACTAATGACATACTTCCTCTTTTAGGACCCTGGGACTACTTGTTTTGATAAAAAATACAGTAAAATCACAAAATCGAAAACTTGTGACATACGACCTTTTGCAGTATCAACGATGATATATTATAGTTCAATCATGTTGAGGGGTAAAACAAAATTATAAATATGGATCAAAACAAATATACCGTTCCAGAAATCCGATGAAAAGTTTTTTAAATAGAATAATCTCATCTGATCAAAAAATCTATAGATTCCGAGGTATTCAATAATTGTACTAACAATAATAACAAATATACTCGATATAATTGCTTAAAGACCGGCACAACTGACAATTTTTTTGAGCTCTATATTTTAAATAATGTTTTAAATTTTTATTGCTAATATCATATAGTTGTATTTCTATGTTTTTTTTTTGTTTTTTTTTTTGTAATGTTTCTAACGGTGAAAAATGTCTGCGGTGTCTTAAATGTCAAAATAACTAGCAACAGCTGTCTTGCCCAAGCGGAAGTTAACAGGCCCAGCATTTGTTTCAAATAAAAAATTCCCTGTGTCCGTGCTTGAAAGAAACTGTGAAATTACTTCGTTCCTTCTATACAGCTCAACGAGCTTAAGCCCAATTATACACACAGTTCTGGTTAAATTTTGTCGGGTCTGATCTGTCATCTGGCTCTTGGTGGTCTCGCCGACGTCAGGCAAAACGGTAACTGTTTTTCATCTAGCAGGCACAAATAGACTGTTTCAGTATAATAAAACAATAATAATGTTCAAATATTATATTAATAAATGCTTATGTCTTCCGAACTCAAACCTTAGATGCCGATAGTACTCAACATTCCCTTTTACACGGTGGGCCAGACCCCCCTACCGTGCACCCCCCCCCACATCCCTATAAATTGCATATCGTTGTGTTCCTTGTGATAAAAGATTAAGAAAAAGCCAATGTTCCCAGAAAAAAAAGTGGCCGCACTAACCGAAAATGGCGTTCAAACATGGCGGAATGACGAATTTGATTTTAGTTAGTTTTTTGATTACTGACATTCACCATTATGCTTAATTTCGCTATAACTGGTCTTTTATTAAAGCTAGATAGTTCTAGATTCAGAATAAATAAACAAACGTTCTAAAATAATTAGTCTTGACAAAATAAAATACCTTTAAAGTCAATTTTTTAAGTCACTCGCGTAAAAGTTAAAATTCCAAGTTAATTTGTGATTAAACGGCCACCGTTAACGAAAAACACTCTGGAATAAAACATCTGGAGAAATTATTCTTCTTTAAAAATCAATGGTCACATTTCAAAATATATCAACTAGTTTTATAGAAAACGCACCTAAACGGCGAAAAGGCGCCAGTGACTCGGGCGCATCCAGTCCTCTGCCACATCGTTCAGTTCTCATACTCGATATAATTACAGCGGATTTAGGATATTATTTTGAATGTATAATCGAGCCTACGTAACTGCAAGTTTTTAATTTACACAAATAAGTAATATAGATTTTTTTTTTTTTTTTTTTTTTTTTTTTTTTTTTTTAATAAATCAGATAAATAAAGGATATAAATCTGATAAATAATAATGAATTAGTCGCAGATTGCACATTATCTATACCGCACTTATATTGATATAAACTGGTTATCTTGAAATTAAATAATAATGTTCTCATAGTAGTAGTTGGGTTACAGACACTGGCTTCTGATCATTCGTGAAATTTGAAATAAATGCATTTTTGCAAAGTATTGATTATTTACAGATTTAAAAACAATCAAAATAAAAAAGATAAATAAAAAGTTCTGTTCGTTCGTTGATATGTATAAATTATTCGTAATAAAATTTAGGAAGTATATACCATGTACGTATATATGGTACCTAACACAATTTAATAGCTCACAACAATTAATGAATTAACAGTTACACGATGTGTATATATATATATATATATATGATTAATTTAAAAGTAAACCACTACTGGAGAGGAAAACCAATTAAAACATGTAAGTGTTCATTCATCTAATGGTCTATAATACACGAAGTTGTGGCCTTTTTCGGTTTCCGGCATATAACTACACATCAAAAAGTTTACTTTCTCTTTTTTTCGAAAAAAGGGTATACTAATACAAATAAAATGGAATATTTGAAGTTGAAAACGGATTAGTTATTTAGCCAAATTCGAACATCAAAGATCGGTAATTTTTATCAGTTTGGTGGAAACTCATTTTCCAACGCCTACAACTCGACAATGTGTACTCTAAATGAAAAATGTCACAGATAAAAGTTTTAGGACATTAAATTTAGCATAAAATAAGCCCATTTATTTTAAAATTAACTTATTCCTGCGTAGAGATAGAAATGAAAACGTGAAAGTATTCCTAGCGCTTAAGTCCGTCTTTTTGTGAAGCCCCTTAGGCTTCATATGATTAAAATATTCACAGAACTAACTATTGAACAATGTTACAGATAAAAGTTTTAGACCAATTAATTTAGCATAAAATAAGCCCACCTAAATACAAATATTTTTTGTACCGTTCTAGATTAAATTACGGGACATTATTATTTTGAAGAAATATTTCTTAAGTGAAAAGGAATGCCTGTTTTGCTTTACAATTAAGAAAAAAAGAATATATAAATAAAAAAAAACCTTAAAAGGTGAAGGTTGGAATGAACTACTGCCTCTAAAATAGGAATGACCTATATATTATCGAATTTATTTGAGACAGGATTTATATCCATCAACGTTTTTTTTTTATTACTTTTAATTGCTATTACAATTTACTCGAACAAAAATTAATCATCAGCTTGCTCTAGCAAGCTATACCTACATAGCATGAACGTTGTTTTTGAAAACCCAATAACCGTAATTTACTTCATGATTTCGAAATTCAATAATAAGGCATCTTCAATTTAATTGAGGTTTTGGTACACCCTACAAAAGATTGACTAATTTTTTTGGTATTTTCTCAATCAACCAAAATATTGCACAACCTAATCCTCTCATATTGCAAGTATGGAAAGTATTAATTATAATGCGACGGGATTTAGAACCCGCATCGGGATTTTGTGCTGAAAAAGAACGGACACTGGGAGAGATATCAGATTCCGCCCGAGGGGTGTAGGCTTTTTGTTAGACCCCATCCGAAAAGGGGCCGAGGGGTCGAGCCCACCGTCATATTTCATGGGGCCATAGATCACAGTCCCCATTGCAAACTCCCCTCCCTGATCCCTTGGATACCTAACCTGCAAGTGCAAAATTCTGGACTATCTTCTGCAAGGTCTCAACTGCAGATAGTCATTTATTTTGATAAAGCTTATTTCATTTTTGAAATCTGTAAATTATTGAACTATGTCGGTATTACGGAAGGAAAACGAATAAAAATTATACATTATTATTAAATATAGCTAGGTTGTTTTTACGGATATAGATGTTGAAATTTTAAAAATAATATGCAATAAAAATTTGTATTAAAAAAAAAAGAAGTGGAGAAATTTTACACATTTTAAAGAAAAATTAACATTAGATAAATTTATTTTATTCAACACAATTTTTAATGGAACTGTATTCATATAAATACATTTATATTTCTAATTATATAGCAATATAACATATATATAATAAAACAATAATTAATACAATCACTATCCATTAGTAATTAATATAATCATAATAAAATACATATATTCTAGAGGTGAGAAATAGTCAACTGTTATTCTTTACGATACGTTTATTGTTAGTAAGGATTTTCAGTTCAACATTTTTTATTTTGAAAATCCAACGTTTCGATCCCTACATGTGAATCTTCATCAGTGTTAACAGAAGACAAATAGATGAGTACCTATGCAAGAAGATGACAAATGTTTATCATGTAATTATTAATTATAGGTAGTAACTACTAGGAGTAACAGACTAACAGAAAACAAATCCAACTGTCATTTATTCACATGATGGACACTTTACAAAACTGATGATGTTATAAAGGATGGTAAGTATTATACATGAATATTTAAATAAGTAGCTGGTTAGTAAGATAAAATAAAATCTGATATTTACCTTCTGAGTCCAGATAAATACAGACACTGAGGGTACAATAAGGTAGGGGGTTAGTTTGCCGACTTCTAAGGTTTATTACGGGGAAACGCAACGCTTTTGAAATGAAAGCCTACAAGAAAACTAAGTGAAAATAAAATTAAAAAGGAATTTTTAAAAAACTAACAAAATATATGGTAAAGTATAAAAATTGTTATATCTCGACTCAGGAATAAGACAAAAGTGAGATTATACACGAGGTAACAATGTATACAACAGAACCACAACTCGAAAAACAGCCCTCAAGTAATCAGTAAGGACATCCCTCATTACTTACTTAGTAGAACTAGAAGTCTTTCTGACTGAGTACAATTGAATACAATTTACAAATAATTACTGATAAAATTTAATAACAGAAAACCAAGCGTACCTGAACACTCAGTCTGCAATGTTACCTTTTTTTTAAATCTTGTTACTGCAACCTTAAACTAATATTGCCCTAATTAAGCAATACATTAGACCACATAGTAAGGGTTAATGTATTTAATAATCATCTTCATTTAACCAAAAATAATGCATAACTTGTAGAAAAGTAATATTAACCCTAAAAACATACATCTTAAACGTTGCGTTCAGACCCTTTGAGTGGTGTATATAGAAAAAATACCCTTGCTAATCCTTGAGGCATTTGTGGTTTAGAGGCTTCCTTGCCTTAATATCGCAAGATATTGATTAGAGAGTTTCTTTAATTACTTTATTAGCCCTTCTCCTTCATGCGTTGATCACAATAATCCGAGATATTATCCAGCGAAGGACTTCATCCTTTTGTTTTTAAAACCTCCTCCTTGAGTACTGGTTAGTATTTAAGACTTTTATTAAAACTGCCTTCATAATAACGTTATAAAACTTAAACATAATAATTTTTCATGGTCTGTCAGGTCTTCAAGCTCTTTCAGGTTATCCATATTATTAATATAATAAATTTCAATGCATCAAAAATTATTTGCAAACGTTTGAAAGCAAAGATCCTTAAACGGTCCCATTGACGGACACGGGAAGTCTCGAGGAAGTTGGGCGGAGAGTGGCACTTCAATTAACCGCCACAAGGGAGACCCCACTGCTCCCTGTTAATTAACTAACCCATTTTGTGACAGTTTCATCAGCGGCAGTTATATCTACAATAAGCCGCTCTAGAATCTCCTAATACAATCACCAGCTCTTCACTAACCTCGTTGGATGTCGGCTGGCGAGAGAGAGAGAGTGAAAGAGTTGGGGGGGGGGGTTGCCATGGAAACCAATTTACCGGATATTTAATTCCCGTCCACCAACTGTCAGTCTGTGCACATTCGACACTCTCCCCTCCCACCAAGATGGCCGATGTTATTTACCGGAATGATGTGCGATGCCGAACATAATAAAAATCATTACACTGAGTAAATACAATATATGCCATAACTGCTATTCAAAACGTTACCACCCCTTATTAAACATTTCTTTTAAAAATAGTCTAAAAATGGTATTTATAATTTTTCGTATTTTTTTTCTCACAGAAATATATTCATGAAATGAACTATAAATAGTTGATCCTATACAGGAGCAAGGTAAAGCCACTTCCTTCGTAGGCCGTTAAGTAATGACGAGGCTGATTCTTTTGCCTTTAAGCCTGTCGAGTCCATTTAGCCAGCTGGATTAGGGATAGAGATACGGAGAGAGAGTGAGAGAGAAAGCTGAGTGGGAGGATAAGTCTTAACTGAGGGTTACAATCCCTCCCATGTCAGGATTTGAATTAGTAACCAGTAGTCAGTCTTCTTCTTTATGGTATTTACCCCATAGGGGTATCATGAAAACATATGGATATGCACATATTTAGAAATCCATGCATGATTAGCTCACGCACAGACCTACATGGGAACAAATAATTTAACGGCCGAAATGATTTTTTAGAAAAACTGTTGAAATAAGATATTATCTGAGCCACGCATTTATTATAGAATCACTGATAGAAAAAGCACACCAGGTTCGAATTAGTTTTTTCGACAAGCTGTAAAGTTGAATTTCGGAATGGTCCACCATAAAAAAATAACAAAGAAACACTTTTAATTAATGTGTTTTAATAAGTTACTCCTGTTGCAGAAATTTCCTATTCTAACCCCTTCGGCAAGGAGCATACACTTATCATTATCAATCTTATCGTTACCATGAAGGCTGTCTCTGGTGACGTATGCTGCTACTGAGTGCGAGTTTGAGCAGAGGTACGAAACATCAGGTCATTGAAGAGCATATCAGCAAGTTTGTTGCACTCATGGGGATTCAACTACAGGCAGCTGGAAACAAGGACCGCGCTCACCGCAAATCAGTTTTCAATAACTGATATCCATCCCAGTTAAAGATATTCTTATGATAGCCGTCATTACCCCGTTCGGACTCAAGAGTTTCAAAATGCGGTGCAGACCTTCCAGAAATGTCCTGCGTAGTTTGTCCTCTTTATTTTTTCCTAAATCGATATCCGTGAGCGAAGAAGCACAAAAGAAAAATCTCGTAGAAATTTTCCACAGTCTCGAGCTTACTATCAACCTCTCTAGCTTCACATCGCTTCTGGTGAAAACTATCAAGCTCTGCTTTTTGTATTCTTCTCGAAAACCAACTCCAAAACTCTGCGGTGCTACTTACTATACCGACGGTCGCGTGCCATCCACTTCCGAACCCAGATTTGATATTCTGGCAATAGTGGAAGTGCAGGCTACGGACTAGAGAATCCCGGGGCTACAGGAGTATCGCAGCCTACAGATCAAGTGAACGGAGTTATGCGAGATGTCCCATCCTGTGCCAAGTCTTGCACACCTGAAAGCGTGCGTTGCACCGCGTTCACGCAGCTGCTAAAACAGCCTTCCTGGGATTCTTGTCAGGTTGTGGGTGAAGTTTTGTGTCGGTATGATCCTTTAAATAAGCCACATTTGACTGTTGGCGCATTGGCAAATCCATTATTAGCTCTCTTCTGTTGGTAGATCTGTATTTGTATATTATTCCATATTATATACGGTGGATTTATATGTAGCTTATGAAATATCACCTGGTCTACGGCATTTCGTAGGATGGTTTATTTTTTCTCGTTTAATAAAGAATTGGGTCATATTTAGTGTTCTTCACTTTGAAAGAACACTAATGCCAAGTTTCCAGAATTTCTTTGATATGGAAAGGCTCTTTGAGGAAGCATCGCATTTCACACAGGGCAGTTATTACTTATACACAATACAAAATGATATAAGAATACGTTTATTCACAATTCTGTACAAATATATTTCTTTTATGTATATCACATTTTGAAATAACAAAAATACGTATTAATATTTACATTTATATATTTATCAGGTATACCTAAAATTTATATATTTAACGTTTTTATTTGAACTAACACTGTTAATATTTTAAATGCAAGTTGAAATTAGCTAATGCTCTAAAAGTTAAACTCAACTAATTACTAAAATAAAAAAGAAATCGGATCTATGTTATTTCTTACATATTAACGAATTCCGTTGAATATTGCTCTACATTATTGGCAGAGGCAGGAGATCGCACGCTGCTGCGAGCCTCTGAAAATAACATGTCATCTTCATCAGCTGCACGAACAATGGCTTTACGAATTTCACTTTTCAGTCGCCTCCTAATCACATCCGACCTTAGCGAGCGGAGTTCGCTAGCTACGTACTCTCCGAAGCTGTCATAATCGTCAGATTTTTGTAACATACTTAGAGCAGCATTTATTATTTCAGAATCATCTTTTTCTTTCATCAATTTCTTCTTTTTCCTCACAGTTTTGGGTGAAGGAACACAGACTTCGTTATTTTCATAATTATCACTTTCAGTCTGATCATTTTGTTTGACAGAGTTTGAAGGAACTTTCTGAAATACAATATCAAAAGTAAAAATACAGTAATGCGTAAAGCGTAATGCATAAGTAAGGCTGCCAGTTACTTTTTATCAACAAATGATTACTTTAAAAGTAATCGCTTTAATTATATATTGCCAGGTAAACAACAATACAGGTTAATGAAATATTTATATTAAATCAATACAAAAACAATGAAAAATAAAAAAATTGTGTATTCATGTAGCCATGAATATATAAATAAAAGAACGTTACTTAATGGTAGTCTTGATTGTTTAAACCATTTATTTCAGAAAAAAACTCTTAAAGTTTTGCAACCTCTCATATTGCAAACCCATTTTTTTTTGTTTAAAGTTCCATTTCATATTGTGCCCTAGAACACAGTTTTTAAACTTAGGGAAGATTATTTTGAAAAAATGTAACACATTTTCTTCTTCTTTGCACAACAAAATGTCCTCGCATGCTGTGCAATTCATAATTGGTTGAAAAAAACAAACCCTCGGTATGTGATGGGAGATCTAATTGATTATGAGGATGAGGACCACCGAGTGTTCCCTGGATCATGGTGTCAAAATGATAGTGGATTACAAAATCTACCAGCAACTAACCACAGACATTCTAATATGGAGGCACAACAAATACGGAATAAATATCGTGATTATTTTAATAACGAAGGAGCTGTTCCCTGGCAAAACCAAATAACTGATGTGTCAAATGAACTGTAATAAACTAATAATAAATCTATACATATTGTACATTTATTTTTGTTTTCAACCGTGTGGATAATAAATATATTTACGTTAAAGATTTTTTTTTATGATTTTTTATACGAGTACAATACATTACTCATAGAAGATAAGATAAAATAAGATAAGATAAGATAAGATATTATAAACAGTTAGTAAAAACAACGCATTATTCGTACTAATTTAAATTTAAATTAATACTCGTATGTCGTTTTTAAACTATTTAAAATTATTTTTCATAAATAAACGATATATATTTTTATAAAAAAAAGGTAATTACCAGATTCGATTGTGTGGGTCGCTGTTGAACAAACGGACGAATGAAACTGTTCATCAGATCAAACCAAAATACTTTTGGCTTGTATATGTCATCTGTACCTTTTCCAGACTTTGCACTGTCTGATATTTTTTTTAACTCCTGACAGAAAGAGCTTCTTAAATTTTTGAATTTTGCTACAACTTCTTTTGGTCCAAATCCAGGAATATTTAATTCATGACTTATTCTCTTAGCTGCGGCGGCTCGTAAATCTCTATCACGGTATTCCTCCAAACTTGGATCATATAACACCTTTTCCATCGAATATAACTCCAAAAAACGCGTAGTTTCACTGTCGTTAAACTTAATAATGCCACGTTGCTGTGACGACATCTTGGCTTCACGAACGGTATAACACGACTGAAAATCAAACAGGTTTGATCTATCCACGCTTGAGTCGTGCGCCGTTCCTCACGAAAGCAAGTTTAACGACTATGCGTTCACACAGAAGTGTATTTCACGAAAGCGTGGTTCACTGTCGTGATTAACGCCTCGTGGGAACGCCGCATATGAAAGGATTTTATAGTCAAATCAGAGACATAACGTTTATATGCTTACATTTGTATAGCTCAATAAGTTATGGGGTATTTGTATTTTATAGTCAAATCAGAGACATAACATTTATATGCTTACATTTGTATAGCTCAATAAGTTATGGGGTATTTGTATTTTATAGTCAAATCAGAGACATAACATTTATATGCTTACATTTGTATAGCTCAATAAGTTATGGGGTATTTGTATTGCTAAACTCTGCCCTGCTAAAAACTGCTAAAGTTCTCAGTACCTACTTTTTGATTCATTATTGCTTACTTTTTTTAAGGGACCAAATATTAAGTGATAATACAGTATATGAAATTATGGCTGTCACATCGCGGGCATATTCAATGTATGTGTATATTATACATACATTAAATATCTAGTATGATCAAAATAGTTACAGCCTTTTTTGAGAAAATGAAACAAAACGAGAAAATTAGATAAAATTTATTAAGTAAAATACCCCTCTGTTTGACCAATTTTGATGACATTTTGGTTGTCGCATCACGGGCATATACATACATTAAAAATCCTGTTTTATCAAAATATTTAAAGCCGTTTTTGAGCGAATAAAAAAAAAAAAAAAAAAAAAAAAAAAAAAAAAAAAAAAAAAAAAAAAAAAAAAAAACGCGTTATGATGAAAAAAACGTTATTAAATAAGGTGCCCTCTCCAATAAATCAATGTTGATGAAATTTTGGCTATTGCATCGCGGGAATATACGTACATAAAATGTCCAGTTTGATTAAAGTCGTTGGAGCCGTTTTTGAGAAAATCGTAAAAAACGTAAGAATGAGACAAAAATTATTAAATAAAGTAATCCCTCCGGTTGACCAATTTCGATGAAATATTTGCTGGCATATCCTCGGCATATACATATACCAAATATCCAATTTCATGTTCGTGAGGTATAGTCTGTTCAGACATATACACAGACCATTTCGCGGGACTTGGTTATTAGGGTTCAGGGGACCGCTTATTTCCGTTAAAACCGAATTAGAAATTTTTCACGAACGCATTACTTTCAATTAATATATATTTCAACCATAAATAAAAAATCTGGTGCGATGCGCGCAACACACAACTTTCACTTACGAACTTATTTAGATTAGAAATCGACTTGTTTTGATAATATGTAAACGCCATTCCTCAACTTCACACATTTTTCCATATTTATATACTTATATTAACACTTAATGTGTTAATGTTATTTTAACATTTATCAAGTAATGTGCCCCCTCCGTTGGACCAATTTTTATGAAATTTCGGCTGTGGCATCGCGGGCATATACATACGCCAAATACTAAGTTTGATCAAAATCGTTACAGCAGGTTTTGAGTAAATAAAAAAACTCGAATAAATAAAATGGGACTACATTTTTTAAGTAAAGTGCCCCTTCCGGTTGATCAATTTTGATGAAATTTTTACAGTCATATCTCGGGCATATTAATACTTCAAATACTCAGTTTTATCAAAATCGTTAGAGCAGTTTTTGAGAAAATCGAAAAAAACTTAAAAGTTATTAATTAAAGTACCCCCTCCCTTTGAGCAAATTTGATGAAATTTTTGCTGTCACATCGCGGGCATATACATACACTAAATACCAAATTTCAGGTTGGCACGGTTTATAGTTTTTGAGCTAGTTTGTTCACATACACACACACACACACAGACACACAGACCATTTCGCGGGACTTGGTTGTTTCGACTCAGGGGACCCCAAAACGTGTATTTCCGTTGAAAACCGGAAGTCGAAATTTTTCACGATCGCAATACTTTCACTTACTATATATTTCATATATAGGTAAGTGAAAGTAAAAAATAGTCAAAGAAAGGGTTGTAAGTGAATGTTGTGTGATGGGCACATCGTCTTAGATTTTTTATGAAAAAAATAATCGAGTGTTATAATAATGATAAAACGTACAAATAATCGAGCCGATATGAAATATAAATTTAAAAAACAAAGGATCAAAGACGGATTCCAATAACTATCGTGAAATCTAAGTTTATAACATGAGAAGCAGTTTAATCCTTGGGTACTTCCAGTTTTTGATTCATCATGGAGCCTTTCGCAGATACCCTCCATTGTTTTCCTCTTAAGATTGTTCTGAAGATCCAGCCTGATTACGATACATTCATCCTCCGCTTCATGATTATGTTCTTCAGAAACTTCAACAACTGTGAAATCTTCTTTGCTTAAAGTTTTCTAATGACTCTTGCATGTCTTAAACGTGCAGGTCAAGCGCGCTAAGTAACTTTTTAAAGTTTTCCGGAATGCAAAACATAATCCATTCAAAACTAAGAATCTCCGTCCCTTTGTGCTTAATACAACTCGACAGGATTAAGACACGTTAACACTTCCAGAAATCAGTGCAAAACTGAAGATTTTGGGGAGGGTGTGCCCTACTGGTTTTTCCCAAATTATTCTCTCACTTACCTCCCAGGACGTCTTCCAGGTCCCTCCCGGCCGAGGGCAGGTATACGGAGGGTCACAGCTCCCTTTCCTCCCCGCAACCCCTTTAGCTTATTTGATTTTTGGATAATAATAAACATCTGGAGGATCCACTGATAAGTGCACTCACGTCAGTATGGTAAGAGCAAAAAACATGAATGCAAGTTACCGTTAGAGCTCAACAGTAGTAGTCACTGTCGTTCTTCAAAAGCTATAGTCAGTATTTACACATACAATACAATACAATAAGGCTTAAAGGACCCGAAGGCCCGACGCCCACACCACCAATCGGTCCCTACATACGTCCATCCACCTACTACCGTCCAATCCCAAATTCAGAAGATCTGCTTTCACCGAATCTTCCCACCTTCGCCTAGGCCTACCCCTCGGTCGTTTTCAAGTCGGCAAAGCGTTTATCACTCTTTTAGGAATTCTTTCACTACTAAGATTCGCCATTTTGCATGCCGACGCGCAGCTATAGACTCGATTACATTTACCGGGTAAAGCTCACGCAATTCCGCATTGTGTAGCCATCTGAATTCTCCAGTTGACTCATCTTTCTTCGGCCCGAATATTCTACGCAGCACTTTATTTTTAAACACCATAAGGCGTTTCTCATCCCTTACTGTAAGCGGCCATGTTTCACAACCGTAAAGAACAGTCGGAAGAATTATAGTTTTTTAAATCCTAATTTTTAAATTTCGGGATAAAAGGCGTGACCCAAGTAATTTTGCAACCGAGAAATAACAAGCATTTCCCGCCTTTAACCTAGCCTTAATTTCCTCTTCGATTTCGTTTTTTTTAGTTACAGTAGATCCTAAATATCTAAATTTCTCAACGGCTTCGAATATTTCCTCTTCTACTTTAATATCGCCATAATTGTCACCGTTTCTACAACTAACTAATATTTTGTTTTTTCCGTATTTATTTCTAGCCCTAGTATTTACACATATGCATCAATATTTATAATACTGTTAAGTATTAAATACTACTTAAATTCTATAAGTGACCAATCAGAAAAAAAAAAAAAAAAAAAAAATGTAGTTCATTTAGCATTAACGAGGGTGCACCACGAGGAGGCGAACTGACTCAACCCAACAATCTTTACAATGTATAGGTTGCGTCCATTAGATAATAAGGAGAGTTTACCTCAAAATGTTTTTTTTTTCCCCCTCCTCAAATTGTGTTATTCGAAAAGAAAGTTTTTGTTGGAAACACGGAAACAACATGTTTTATATATTCTATTCAGGTTATAATCCTGATTCATTTTTCTTTATTTGTTCCTCAATGAACTTCTCTTTTCGGTACAGGGACTGAAGAGTGGATTCGGACGGGGCCTGTTCTGAGAGGTTATGTGACCGTCATGTTATCGAGCTTCCATCGCGTTCTTTTCAGTTAAAAAGTGCCTTTACTGGCTCTAATAGAATCCAGCTTTCGACTCCCACTCGCTGCGCTCGCTCTTCAGAGGTAAATAAACCCCCAAAAGGGTCCTTTTCGGAGGACCTCGGGCCTTAGTTTGAAGGGCGCCTTAGTGAACGGCGCAGAAGCCACTTTTCAGTACTAGTATCCTCTTTTCTGTCTTGCACTTTCTTTGTAATATTCGTAGTGTTAATTGAAACTTTTGTATCTGCCTCTATTTCTTTCAACACTTCTGAATAAATGAATAAAAACATTTATTAAATTTACTATGAAATCCTTCCCAAGCATGAGTAGTTCACCGTATACTTGCACTCCTTTGTGCCCTGATTTTAGAAGGAAATTTTGAATCTTCGTCAATAAAGTTTTCTACTAGATAATCACGAAATTCTCTTAATTTTATGAACACCGGAGCAACGGACATGTAATCTTCAGCAAAGCACCCCCCTACCTCGTCAGCTGACAACATAGGAAGCCCGAACAAACACTTAAAGAATTTTCCAATTTCATATCCGGACCTATAAGATGAAGTTAATCCCAGATGCTGAATTTTTCTCCACCAGTATTGAGTCAAGTGGAACTTGCATCCATTGCTTGTTGATTCTGGCCAATCTCACTCCTTCCGGTTTGTTATAAAACATTTAAGTTAATCCTGACTACTCGAATCACTGAATACGCCGTGGAAATCATTGGAGAATAACAACGTGGTTTCAGATGACACCGTTCAATAGTAGACCAAATATTCTCTCTCCGTCCAATATTAGAGAAAAAATTAGAATATAACGGAATAGTACATCAGTTTTTTATCGTTTTCAAAAAGGCATATGACTCGATTAACCACCAAAAGCTGTCTTGTCAAACAGAGAATACCAAAAAAGTTAATAAAAAATGTGTAAGACTGAAAAGTTTAATAAAGTTAGAATCGGTAGGTATTTTCTGAGAACTTTGAGGTTCGCTCTGGTTTGAAACAAGGTGATTCTCTATCACTAGTTTTAGTTAATCTGTAACGAACCTTCGGGTTCGTTAAGCATTTATTATTATGATTATTGTTACTAATTTTTAACAATTAACAGAGATAAAGGGGATCACAGATATATATAGAAGGAAATACTGAGAAAATTGATTGATCAGTTAAGTACGATAACAAACTTACCCAAGAACCCATCAATCCAGGGATGATAAATTTCAACGAATTGAAATAAGGCCAGGATGAGCGAAAGTCCTCATATCCACTTCCGGTTTTTAGATTTTTCCTCAGTCCTTGAGATACCTAAGAAATATATCAATATTAAAATTAAATAAATATCAATATGTAAATAAAATATTTAAAAAAAAAATTAATTGCATTACCTGATTTCTCATATTGTGTATTTTTCTCCTGATTTCTTCTGCATTACACCCAAGCCGTCTCCCCATATCTTCGTAAATTTTATTTTTCTTCTCCTTGTCTCTGAAGCCCGGCGAATTTGGATCCCATAGTACTTTATTGCTTTTGTACAGCACAATAAGTTCATTTATTTCCTCAGGTTCCCAAATTTTTGGCATTAAAAAGCGAAGAAATAAGCTGATTAACGAAGAACTAGCCGAGCATTGAGGAGTGCTTTGCGAGAGAGCTCTGAGAGGAATGAGGTGAACAGTGCTGCTCTCGGAGAGGCGCGAGTCAGGTAGCCGAGAGCGCCCACACCGCACAGTGTTTCGCGGTTAGTAGGAGCTAGGTGGACAAAAGTATTTTTCGTTATTTTTTCATCTCTTCTTTCGACCATTTAAGTTTATAATTATTATATTTAATTATACAATGATTATATCTATATAAATAAAGTTGAAATTCTGTTTGTTTGTCTGTTTGTTTATTTGTTCTTAAATCCATATTTATCCATACCGTTTGTTCTAAATTCTCCAAATTTCGCTCAATGGTTCTTTAATACCAGGTGCGAACACCTGTCCATATTAAAATTGCATAACTTCAGCCGATCTTCAGCTGATATTCTTTATTCTCTAAATTTAGCTCAGTGGTTCTTTCAGACCAGGTGTGAACACCTGTCCATATTAAAATTGCATAACTTCAGCAGATATTCTTTATTTTCCAAATTTCGCTCAGTGGTTCTTTCAGAACAGGTGCGAACACCTGTCAATATTAAAATTGCATAACTAGAGCCGATCTTCAGCTGATATTCTTTATTGTTAAAAAAATCATAATGATCTCACTTTACAATTTTTTTTTTTTACGAAATCGACCGTTTCTTTAGAAAAATGAAATTCCCCGTGTGAAACAGGGATAAACAGCTATAATCTATGTATATAAAGTTGAAATTCTTTTTTTCTATAGAAATCCATACCGTTTGTCCTAAATTCTCCAAATTTCGCTCAGTGGTTCTTTCAGACCAGGTGCGAACACCTGTCCATATTAAAATTGCATAACTTCAGTCGATCTCTGGGTATGTTCTTTATTGTTATAATAATCGTTTTGATCTGGCTTTACATTGGTTTTTACAAAATCCACCGTTTGAGTCGATAAAAGTCTCAGTTTATAGATTTTATAGATTTAAAAAATGAAATTCTCCGGGTGAAACCGGTATATACACCTAGTTTAAGTATAAAGTTGAATATATTATATTTAATATTATGTATATATATTTCATAAATTACATATATTATATTAAATTATAAAATTGTTTTTCGTAATTTTTTCATTTATTGCGACCAATAAGGTGATTTCATTATAAAATAAAACATTTTTATTAATTAAAAATCGAATTTAAAACGATTACCAGGAGATTAAGAAGAAAAAATAAAAACAAAAGCCTATCTATACAAAATTCTGTACTCATTATTTTTTTTTCTAATCCTGTTTACATGTATTTTCCTTTTTCCCTTCTTTTCTTTCTTTTTAGAGGATCCTTTTTTATTTTATTTTTTTGTCTTTGTTTTCACCTTGAATAAATTTTTAATATTTTCAGTGGTATAGCATGATGGTCAGATATCTATTTTTTATATGTGCTTATCTGTACAGGGATTTAGCCCCAGAATAAAGTTATTTTTTGAGAGCTTACCTGTGCAAAGATAAATTTTATGGAATATCATTGATTATGGCTGAGGATTCCGCCGAATGATAGAGCTGGTACTGCTAAGAAATCCAGTGAGAAAAAAGGAAAATGCATTTTCTTAAATATTAGTATAAGATTTTCTTAGAAGGTAATGACAAGAAGTCAATACCTGCCTACATAGACTGCATCCTAGTCTGCTTGTACGAATGCGCTGTAGGCTTAGAGTCCATGTAATAGGCTAATGCTTCATTTCCACTTAATTACTTAGCATTCCCCAAAGGAATAAGTGATGTCACACAATTTTTCCGGGGATCATAGTGGTTCCTTGAAATGTGGAAGTTGGCGTTGAGTCTAAAAACGCTGCTTTAATTTTCCCGCAGCAACCCATTTATGAGAAATTTTGGAGGCATAGTTAGGCAACCTAATCCTCTGTCTGTATGGTTTTTAAAATTATGTTTAGACGAAAGAAACTTTAAGAGAAAAGGCATTTTTATCCCATAGAGTGGTTCAACGATTATTAAAAAAAAAACCGTTTTGGAAAGGATTTACTAAAAAAAAGAATGTTGTACTCGAGTGTGCAGGCTATAATATATATTATTATAAAGTTGAAAGGTGCCCCTCTTATATACAAAAAAATCAGCCCGGGTACAAATGGGTACAAGTCATTAACATCATTTGGAAGTTTCAAAACGATTAAAAAATCCTGCAATCATCTCAAAAACATTTTTTTATTGTTGTTTGATTAACAGATAAATTTACTGAATTAGAGTAAATTAGCACTCACTAGTTCAAGTCATATTAATCCTTAACAATCAATCTATAAAAATTTAGGACACTGTAATTTTTATGATTGAAGTATTATTATTATTGCAATGGCTCTACAGCCCTTATAGGAGGACGTTGGCCTCCGATACAATCCTAGCCCACTCGTTTCTGTTAACGGCATGTCTTCTCCACCTAGGCACCCCTATCCGGCGCAGGTCAGCCCCACGTCCTCGAGCCACCTCAGCCGTGGTCTCCCTCGCATTCGTCTTCCTTCCAGCGGTTGATAGAGCAGACTTCTAGGTAGGCGATGTTCCGGAATTCTTTCCACATGGCCAAGCCATCAGATTCTTGCCATTTCGATGAAAACCACTATATCTGGTTCACCATAAATATTCATAAGTTCTTGGTTATTTCTAGACCGCCATTCGTCTTCCTTCCAGCGGTTGATAGAGCAGACTTCTAGGTAGGCGATGTTCCGGAATTCTTTCCACATGGCCAAGCCATCGGATTCTTGCCATTTTGATGAAAACCACTATATCTGGTCCACCATAAATATTCATAAGTTCTTGGTTATTTCTAGACCGCCATTCGTCTTCCTTCCAGCGGTTGATAGAGCAGACTTCTAGGTAGGCGATGTTCCGGAATTCTTTCCACATGGCCAAGCCATCGGATTCTTGCCATTTTGATGAAAACCACTATATCTGGTTCACCATAAATATTCATAAGTTCTTGGTTATTTCTAGACCGCCATTCGTCTTCCTTCCAGCGGTTGATAGAGCAGACTTCTAGGTAGGCGATGTTCCGGAATTCTTTCCACATGGCCAAGCCATCGGATTCTTGCCATTTTGATGAAAACCACTATATCTGGTCCACCATAAATATTCATAAGTTCTTGGTTATTTCTAGACCGCCATTCGTCTTCCTTCCAGCGGTTGATAGAGCAGACTTCTAGGTAGGCGATGTTCCGGAATTCTTTCCACATGGCCAAGCCATCGGATTCTTGCCATTTTGATGAAAACCACTATATCTGGTCCACCATAAATATTCATAAGTTCTTGGTTATTTCTAGACCGTCATTGTCCTGCTTCGTTTATTGGTCCAAATATCATTCTGAGGACCTTCCTTTCCCAAACCTTGATCATTTTTTTGTGTTCTTGGGTCAGGACCCACGCTTCGCTGCCATACGTAACCACAGGTCTGACGATTGTCCTATATATTGTCAATTTTGTCCTGCGCGAAAGCTTTCGACAGCGGAGTACCCTCTGAAGTGCATGCAGACACCTACTCCCAGCTGCCAGCCTTGCTTTTATTTCTTCCTTGATATTATTGTTTGTGGTTACAACTGACCCGAGGTATCTGAACTTGTCAACACTATCAAAATTCTGACCGCATACTGAGATGTAAGGGTTTTCCTGCCTGTCCCTTCTAGAGCATCGCATGTATTTGGTCTTTTCAGGATTGACCTCAAGATCAAATTTACTCGCAGTCTCCTTGAATTCTCGGAACGCACCAGGTAATGATGAAAGAGTTCTTCCTATGATGACGACATCATCTGCGTTGGCCATATGCTGCGTCATTCTATTCATAATTGTTCCTCCAGGATTAGTTCGGATGGACCTCACTGCCATTTCCAGACTTAGATTAAATAGTGTTGGTGATACTGGGTCGGCCTGTCTGAGACCATTGGAAACACCAAATTCCTTGGAGTAGTCACCCTCAATCTTCACTCGACACTTTGTGTTAGTGTCATTTTTGTAAGTTGGACAAGTTTCTGTGGCAACCCTAGAGTTACCATACTTTTTAGCAGTTCTCTTCTATCCATTCTGTCATAGGCCTCCTTGATATCCCCAGTTGGTGCAGATCGACGTTGAACTCATATGCCTTCTCCAGCATTATTCGCAGAGAGAAAATGTGGTCAATAGTAGATCTGCCAGGCCTGAAACCACTTTGGCACTCTCCGACTACTCTTTCCACCCAAGATTATGATTGAAGTGATGCATGGAATTCAACTGAATTATTCTATTACACTACGATTTTACGCCTTTGGACCCTATTACTAACGAGGAGGGGTGTGTGAGACAAAAACAAATATTAGAATGCCACGTTTTGTTGTATTGTTTACATTATTATAATAACAATCGTTAGAATTTCAATCATGACTTTTGTCCACCTAGCTTATACTGATCGAAACGATTAATATTTTGTGTGTAGGCGTCGATGACCTCACAGGTTTTACGCCTTTAAACCTAAACAAACAAACAAACTAATCGAAACACTGTGCACCACCACGAACTTCAATGAAAAAACCCGTCAGGCAAAAAAAGCTAATTTGAAAAAAAACAACGCATATTGTTTTTCATTTCAGGGAGGCTCAAAAAATAAACAAATGAAAAAAAAATTCAATGATATCAGTAACTTATAAACTTATACGTTTATAACTAAAATATTTTTTTAAAAATAAGAGTACAACTAACATCAAGAAAAACCGAATTAAATTCTGGAAAAAACGATTTTGAATCACTTCTCTCCTGGTGATTCCTCGTCCGATGGGAGGGGGGGGGGAGTCATCTGTGGATGTACAAATCTTTTGTTTGGGATGTACAAATCTTCAGCCATTAAGAAGAAAAAGACCTACAAGAAAACTTAATACTCTTCCATTCCTGTTAAACCACAGCAAAATTTGTATACTAGAAAACTTCCAATGAAACTCAGTTCTTAGAAAGTTCAGAGGCAAAGCTTTTTAGCCAAAATTTAAAATCAGACAATTTTAACAATGTAGAAACTGGAGAGGGATGTTTAAACTTGAAAATCTATATGTATTAAAACTCTGTCAATAATTTTAATTATGTATTAGTTTTAATTTTAGTTTTAATTTAGTAATGTAGTAAAACAATTACTAGTGAAAAATAAAACAAAATAAGCAATAGAAAAGAGAGGAAAATATAGAGAATAGAATTTTTTAGAACTTTAAATAATAATTTTAAATTACTTTAATTATATACAATATTGAGAGTAACACGAAGTTTGAAGTTAAGTCGGAATTTTACGATAAACTAGAGTGGGTCTTCGATAAATTACCGCGAAATTACATGAAGATAGTTTTAGTAGACGCTAACGCAAAGGTGGGCAGGGAAGAAATATATTATCCGACAATTGGAAAAGAAAGTTTACACGTAATTAGTAATGATAACGGAATCCGATTGATTAACTTTGCTACTTCTAAAAATTTAATAATCAAAAGTACAACTTTTAAACATAAAGATATTCACAAATATACCTGGACATCACCGGATTCACAAACAAGAAATCAAATCAATCACGTTTTGGTGCAGCATAGGTGGCAAAATAATGTTATTAATGTTAGGTCGTACCGAGGGGCGGAATGCGGGTCGGATCACGAACTGGTAGTCGCTAAAGTTCGGCAAAGACTTTCAATAATAAAAAAGGTTAGAAACCGGATCTCATACCGAATATTTTAATCTGGAAAAACTTAAAATTCCGGCGATTAGAAAACAATTTGAAATTGAACTCAAGAATAGATTTGATGTATTAGAACCATCGACAGAGAATGGTGAAGACATTGATCAATTGTGGGAAGGGATTAGGGATAATATTAAAGAGGTCAGTAATTTGTGTCTGGGCAAAAGGGAAAATAATAAGAATAAACCATGGTTCGATGAAGAATGTTTAAACTCGTGTGAGAAAAGAAAAGCCGCTAAACTCAAAGTTTTAAATAATCCTAGCGAAGACAATCATGCCTACTTTCGAGGCATAAGGAATGAAACGACTAAATTGATTAAAAATAAAAAAAGAGAATATCCCAAAAACAAAATAATAGAAATAGAAAATAATGGAATCCAAAATAACGTTAGAGATATGTATAAAGGCATAAATTTATCACGTAAACGTCTAGGACCAGTTACGACTGGTATTAGGGATAATAATAATATCATAGCGGATCCGGTAGAAATAGTAAGGAAGTTCAAAGAGCACTTTGATAGTATTTTGAATCCAGAAAATACCCGTCTATCACCACTTTTGGAATTTCAAAGTGCTGAACCGTTATTAGAAGAACCGAGTATAGGGGAAGTCGAAATAGCTATCGGAAAATTAAAATCCTATAAAGCAGCGGGGACGGATAATATTCCTAGCGAACTAATCAAATCATGTGGGGAAGCTGGGATTTCAAAAATACATCTTTTGATTAAAAAGATCTGGGAGTATGAGAAAGTACCCGAAGAATGGAAAGAGTCTATACTTATACCGATTCACAAGAAGGGGTCGCGGACAGACACTAATAACTACCGTGGGATCTCACTACTTCCGGTCTGCTATAAAGTATTTACGTCAATACTGACTAGCCGAATAACCGAATACACCGAGGAAATTATCGGAGATTATCAATGTGGTTTCAGACGGAACCGTAGACCAAATATTCTCCCTCCGTCAAATATTAGAGAAAAAATTAGAATACAATGGTATTGTTCATCAACTGTATGTCGACTTTAAAAAGGCTTATGATTCAATAGACCGCAGTAAACTGTATAAAATCCTGACTGAACTAGGAATACCGAAGAAGTTACTAAACTTAGTAAAAATGTGTATGACCGAAACGTTCAATAAAATAAGAATCGGTCGTTATTTCTGAGAAGTTCGAGGTTCACTCTGGTTTGAAACAGGGGGATTCGCTATCCCCTGTTTTATTTAATTTAGCTCTAGAATATGTCATTAGGGAGGTGATAAATACCGGAAAGGGTTTGAATCTGGGGGGAAATATATCCGTACTCGGTTACGCTGATGATTTGGTTTTGCTTGGCGACGACGTGGAAACGATAGAACTAAATACAAAAGCCTTGATGAAAGCCGGAAAAGAAGTAGGGCTAGAAATAAATACGGAAAAAACAAAATATATGGTTAGTTGTAGAAACGGTGACAATTTGGCGATATTGAAGTAGAAGAGGAAATATTCGAAGCCGTTGAGAAATTTAGATATTTAGGATCTAATGTAACTAGAAAAAACGAAATTAAGGCTAGATTAAAGGCGGGAAATGCTTGTTATTTCTCGGTTGCAAAATTACTTGGGTCACGCCTTTTATCCCGAAATTCAAAAATTAGGATTTACAAAACTATAATTCTTCCGACTGTTCTTTACGGTTGTGAAACATGGCCGCTTACAGTAAGGGATGAGAAACGCCTTATGGTGTTTGAAAATAAAGTGCTGCGTAGAATATTCGGGCAGAAGAAAGATGAGTTAACAGGAGAATTTAAACGGCTACACAATGCGGAATTGCGTGAGCTGTACCCAGCAAATGTAATCGAGTCTATAACTGCGCGTCGGCTTAAGTGGGCATGCAAAATGACGAGTCTTAGTAGTGAACGAATTCCTAAAAGATTGATAAACGCTTTGCCGACTGGAAAACGGCCGAGGGGTAGGCCTAGGCGAAGGTGGGAAGATTCGGTGAAAGCAGATCTTGTGAATTTGGGATTGGACGGTGGTAGGTGGATGGAGGTATGTAGGGACCGATTGGTGGTGTCGGCGTCGGGCCTTCGGGTCCGTTAAGCCTTATTGTATTGTATTGTATTGAGAGTAACGCTTGGGTTCTTCGATACTTGGATCAATTTTTTTACTTTCACTTACCTATATATGAAATATATAGTAAGTGGAAGTATTGCGATCGTGAAAAATTTCGACTTCCGGTTTTCGTTCGACGTTTTGGGGTCCCCTGAGTCCAAATGACCAAGTCCTGCGAAATGTTCTGTGTGTGTGTGTGTGTGTGTGTGTGTGTGTGTGTGTGTGTGTGTGTGTGTGTGTGTGTGTGTGTGTGTGTGTGTGTGTGTGTGTGTGTGTGTGTGTGTGTGTGTGTGTGTGTGTGTGTGTGTGTGAACAGGCTAGCTCAAAAACTATAAACCGTGCGAACCTGAAATTGGGTATTTAGTGTAGGTATATGCCAGCGATGTGACAGCAAAAATTTCATCAAAATTGCTCAAAGGGAGGGGGTACTTTATTTAATAACTTTTACTTAATAACACGCACCAGATTTTTTTTTTGTTCATATCTTTAATTTACAAATAATATCCTTCTATGTAGCGGATCTGTACAGTGGTTAAAACAAATAGTATTACAGAATGGATGTTTCATGGAATTCAACATGAGGAAGTAGTGCAAAAAAAGAGAAAATGTTAAAGTGAATTGGCAGGAAAAGGCAAACTTTAATAAAATTATTATCTAAAGTGCTATTTGATTAAAAATATTATTTTTGATTAAATTACAATATTTACCCAATATGAATGATACACATATACTTATTAAATGAATATATGATTGAAGTACGGTTTAATTTTTAATAAAGCTACATTCCAATTTGATTTCACCTTAGATAAGAAACACGTTAATACGTGTTTATTTAAAGAAATAATTTTCTTTAAATATATATTAATGTTGTTATGAGTCACATAGAGCAACTAACTTATAACCCAAGTACTTTCATATCTACGTTTTCCTGTCTTATTCAATACAAACTTTAACGTAATTATCTAAGGTAATAAAAATATAATTGTGAAATCAAGACCGTGGGACAAAAACCATGCATTGGCCTTATTGAATGAACGGTTTCACTTACTGGTCTGGTAAGTTATATTACGCACGCCGTAGGTATCAGTTGGTCATTACAAAAGCAACAGTATTTTTTGTTCAAGTCAAAAAACCATCTTACACGAGTTAGAAATTAATCGTTGCCATTGAAAACGGACAGATGGACAGAAACTGGAAGATAGCCAGCTCAAAACAAATAGTATTGAATAATACTCGGCAAGAATCCCCAAAATTTCCCCCACCCTATCCCCTGCCCTGGGAAACCCCGTATATCCTGAATTGCGAGGAAGGGGAGAGCAAAACAAAAAAAAAAAAAAAAGATTAAAGGACTCAAAGTGACAAATACTGTAATTCATTGGTACTTGATATTGCACCATTGTTTCCTATAAAATATTTTTATTCTTACGGTTTTCTATCAAACATTTGCGTTAATCCTGACCTGTAGAATCACTGAATGTATTGACAAAATTTTCGGAGAATTCCAATGTGGTTTTAGATGGTTTTCAAATATGAAAGAAAAAATGGAGTATATCGGTGTAGTGAATCAGCTATATATCGGCTTTAAATCGACTTAGCTTAAAGCTTATTAGGGATCACTAAAGAATGTTGTTAGGAAAACATTCAAGAATGTTAAAATTGGTAATTTTCTGATAGGTTTGAGGTCCGTTTTAGTTAGCCAGCTCGATGATTCGTTTTATTTAATCTAGCTTTGTAATAAGCCAAGAAAAGGTTTGAGTCCGAGAAAAAATAAACCGATCATTTGGTACTGCTTGATGATGATACGAAAAATATTAAACTAAATAATTGGCAAACTTTTATGAAATGCGATAAAAAAACTTGGGCTTGAAATAAATACGGATAAGACAAAGTATATGGTTAACTGTAGGAACGTGAAAATTGGCGATAGAAGTGTGATTTAACTACACAATGGAGAATTGCGTGAACTAACCGGTTAATTAATATAGTTGCGAGCCCGGTTTATGGTCGTGCAAAATTGTGAGTTTATATTAGTTGCGTCTGAGTACCTAGAAGATTATGGCCCGGTTCACACGAGCGACCCATTGGTGTCGTACCGCACTTGCGACCAGATGTACACAGAGGGAGCGACATCCCTGCGGTGCCGTTGCGACAGGTTTTTCCCTCTCAGGTTACTGCTTCAACACAGGTATGGCAGCGGCCAAGCAGTACCTACTTTTCTGAAAGGTGCCTTAGACTCTACGAACGTTACCCTCGAACCTCACCTTCACGAAGACTGTTCGGGTATTCTAGGTACTTCATCTGTTCGCCTGTTTTCGGTGGTTGCGCAATTGTCACTTTTGATTTGGGTTTTCCCAAGTGAAAGGAGTTGTTTGTGATACTAGTGCGCCGTTTTTAATTCCTCTCCTATTTTTTTGTTTTTCCGATAAAATAAAATATATTAATAATGGAAGTTTTTACTTTCACTTACCTATATATGAAATATATAGTAAGTGGAAGTATTGCGATCGTGAAAAATTTCGACTTCCGGTTTTCAACGGAAATACACGTTTTGGGGTCCCCTGAGTCGAAATGACCAAGTCCCGCGAAATGGTCTGTGTGTGTGTGTGTGTCTGTGTGTGTGTCTGTGTGTGTGTGTGTGTGTGTGTGTGAACAGACTAGCTCAAAAACTATAAACCGTGCGAACCTGAAATTGGGTATTTAGAGTATGTATAAGCCCGCGATGTGACAGCGAAAATTTCATCAAATTTGCTCAAAGGGAGGGGGTACTTTATTTAATAACTTTTTAAGTTTTTTTCGATTTTCTCAAAAACGGCTCTAACGATTTTGATTAAACTGAGTATTTGATCTATTTATATGCCTGAAATATGACTGTAAAAATTTCATCAAAATTGATCAACCGGAGGGGGGACTTTACTTAATAAATTTTGTATAATTTTCACATGTTTTTTTTATTTACTCAAAAACGGTTTTAACGATTTTGATCAAACTTGGTATTTGATGTATTTATATGCCAGAGATGTGATAACCAACATTTCATCACAATTGATCAACCGGAGGGGGGACTTTACTTAATAAATTTTGTATCATTTTCACGTGTTTTTTTTATTTACTCAAAAACGGTTTTAACGATTTTGATCAAACTTGGTATTTGATGTATTTATATGCCCGAGATATGACTGTAAAAATTTCATCAAAATTGATCTACTGGAAGGGGGACTTTACCTAATAAATTTTGTATCATTTTCACGTGTTTTATTTATTTACTCAAAAACGGTTTTAACGATTTTGATCAAACTTGGTATTTGATGTACTTATATGCCCGAGATATGACTGTAAAAATTTCCTCAAAATTGATCTACTGGAGGGGGGACTTTACTTAATAAATTTTGTATCATTTTCACGGGGTATTTTTATTTACTCAAAAACGGCTTTAACGATTAACAAAAATAAGATATGAATGTAGAAAAATGTGTGACTTTGGGAAATGATATTTAGCAAAACACGTCAATTACTAATCTAAGTAAGTTGGTCAGTGAAAGTTGTGTGTTGCGAGCACGCACCAGATTTTTACTTTCACTTACCTATATATGTAATATATAGTAAGTGGAAGTATTGCGATCGTGAAAAATTTCGACTTCCGGTTTTCAACGGAAATACACGTTTTGGGGTCTCCTGAGTCTAATTAACCAAGTCCCGCGAAATGGTCTGTGTGTGTGTGTGTGTGTGTGTGTGTCTGTGTGTGTGTGTGTGAACAGACTAGCTCAAAAACTATAAACCCTGCGAGCCTGAAATTGGGTATTTAATGTATGTGTATGCCCGCGATGTGACAGCAAAAATTACATCAAAATTGCTCAAAGGGAGGGGGTACTTTATTTAATAACTTTTTAAGTTTTTTTCGATTTTCTCAAAATCGGCTCTAACGATTTTGATTAAACTGAGTATTTTATCTATTTATATGCCCGAGATATGACTGCAAAAATTTCATCAAAATTGATTAACCGGAGGGGGGACTTTACTTGATAAATTTTGAATCATTTTCACGTGTTTTTTTACTTTCACTTACCTATATATGAAATATATAGTAAGTGGAAGTATTGCGATCGTGAAAATTTTCGACTTCCGGTTTTCAACGGAAATACACGTTTTGGGACCCCCTGAGTCGAAATAACCAAGTCCCGCGAAATGGTCTGTGTGTGTGTGTGTGTGTGTGTGTGTATGTGAACAGACTAGCTTAAAAACTATAAACCGTGCGAATCTGAAATTGGATATTTTGTGTAGGTATACGCCCGCGATGTGACAGCAAAAATTTCATCAAAATTGCTCAAAGGGAGGGGGTACTTTATTTAATAACTTTTTAAGTTTTTTTTCGATTTTCTCAAAAACGGCTCTAACGATTTTGATTAAACTGAGTATTTGATCTATTTATATGCCCGAGATAAGACTGTAAAAATTTCATCAAAATTGATCAACCGGAGGGGGGACTTTACATCATAAATTTTGTATAATTTTCACGTGTTTTTTTTTAGTTACTCAAAAACGGTTTTAACGATTTCGATCAAACTGAGTATTTGATGTTTGTGTATGCCAAAGATGCGATAGCCAACATTACATCAAAATTGATCAACCGGAGGGGGGACTTTACTTAATAAATTGTGTATCATTTTCACGTGTTTTTTTTTTACTCAAAAAAGGCTTTAACGATTTTGATCAAACTGGGTATTTGGTGTATGTATATGCCAAAGATGTGATAGCCAACATTTCATCAAAATTGGTTTAACGGAGGGGGCACTTTATTTCATAACTTTTTAACCAATTTTTACCTTTTTTTTCGATTATCTCAAAAACGCCTATAACGATTTTAATCAAATTCGTGGTGTTTAATGAATATTAGGACTTCTTTAACATCAGGTAAGCTTTATCATTATTAAAATGTTCTGAGGGGGCTTAAATGGGGAAGGGGCATTTTTTGTTTTCCTATAAAGTACCTTTGTATTTGTTAATATGGAGAAATTATCTGTCTCTCGTTTTGCCTAAAAATAAGAAATGGCTAAATTTGAGATTTGATAAAAATCAAGGAAACATATAGAGGAGAAAAAAAGAAAAATATTCAGTCAACTCATAAAACTCGTTGAGCGCAAGGGGAGTACGCCTTTGATGACAGACCATTGTTCCTAATTAAAGCCGTTCTGTTCATTTGAAAATTACTGGCAATTAACAAAACGAATTAATTTCTAATCTAAGTAAGTTTGTAAGTGAAAGTTGTGTGTTGCGCGCACGCACCAGATTTTTTATTTATCAGAAGCTAGCGTTGGTTGCGTCAGCCTTATTTTTTCGGTCAACGTCACGTTATATATAAATGGTTGTTCGTGTAACGCCGGTACGGCAAGGTTCGAGGGAGAACCTGTTCGAGGGTGCGGTTCGTAGAGTGTAAAGGCACCTTAAGGCCCGATGCACACGGACGACACTTTTCTGCGATGCGGACTATAAGACAGGTCAGGGGTACCTGGAGTATAATGGTAAATCCGGTCGGTCCATTGTACTCCAGGTACACCTACCTGGCTTATAGTCCGCATCGCAGAAAAGTGTCGTCCGTGTGCATCGGGCCTAAGGAGAGACTGACGCGGATTACATTTTACCGCAACGGAACGGCAGGAAGTTTCAATAACCAACGTTTAATTGAGGAAGTGAAAAAGTTAAGTGAAGGGTGTTAAATGCGAAAAGTATAACGACAAAGATAAAATTTCATTAAAATAAACTTCAGGGAAATAATGATTTTTTGTTGTTTTTTAATGGTTAGCCTACAAAGGGTTATAAATCTACGCTAATAAGCAATCAAATGAATATATTTTTTTAGTTTGGAGTTGACACTCTCCACTTGGGCTACAGCGTTAACAATATATAAAACTAGCTAGGGTGCCCGGCTTCGCTCCGGTAGTTTTAATAACAGAAAAACTTTAAAATGAAGGGAAATAAAGAACAAAATTACCACCTTCTTGAAACTTCGGTTTTAACTTGGTATCAATATTACGATTCAAGAACTGCAGAGTACGCCCAAATAAGGAACCCTATACACTTTATTGGGAGTTGAAAATGGTAAATGAACAATTAATTGTAATGCAACTTTGTGGAGTTATGCATCGTTTTTGATGGTTTCTGTGATTCTGAATCGTATAAGCCCATTCCAAGCAGACAGCAGATAATAAGTTATTAGATTATTGTTGAATAATCTGATATCTCAGTTAAAAATATTATATTTCGAATACAACTTAAGCACCAACTACTGTGATGGTCCTATAAGATCCAGAAGGATAGAAACTACCGAAGATTCATTGAAATTTTTTTTTAAGACCTTTCTTCCATTTCAACCTCCCTTGAGATATCCACCCGTAATTTGAGCGGACTCTGCAGATCTCGAATCTTACTACTATTCCAAAGTGAAAACCAACTTCTTTTTCATAATCACATACAATAAGAACACTTCAAACTTTTTATTTTCGATTTATATTCAGTCAATTCATCTCTTCTTTTTTATGTCTATTTTTATTCGCTCACTGTACTATTAAGAAATGTTCACTCATATTGCATTAAATTTACTTAAGAATGTATTAGATATTGATGTAATGTAATGTGTTTATCAATTAGCCTTCTTATGAGAAAATTAATGTTTTAAGGAATCCAGTTGGTTTTCTAATAGATTGCAGAGATGTAGAATCATTATTTTATTTTGAAAGCAAAGGATAAACTAATTATTATCGCTTGATTTTTTAGTAATTTAAAAATAACATCTGAAAAAATATACAGGGTGTTTCGGAATTGCACGGCACTATTTTAGGTACGTGTTCTCTAACACACAATAAACAAAAAAGTTCATATTAACATGTATCTCAAACTCATTTATTAAACAGATATCAAAGGTTAAAGATTTATTATTACTATTTATTTATTATTATTACAACATTTAGAGTAAATGTTCAAAGGCGCCTCCGTTTTGTTGAATGCAACATTCAGCACGACGAATCCATGCTTCTCTGGCTCTTCGTATAGCATCAGGATGGTGGTTGATAGTTACTGCGGCTTCGACGATCCGATTTCTTAGCTCTTCTTGCGTGTCAACTGCCGCAGAATAAACCATAGACTTCATCCAGCCCCACACAAAATAATCTAATGGCGTTAAATCCGGAGAACGTGGTGGCCATTTAACAGGTCCGTTTCGACCAACCCATCGGTCTCCATAAGTTGCATTTAAATAATCAGTGACACTATGAGAAAAGTGAGCTGGAGCACCGTCATGCATAAACCAAAGCCTTTGCCTAATGCCTAGCGGAATATCTTCTAGAATATCATGCAGATTATTTTGCAAAAAATGCAAGTAAGTTATACCTGACAGCCTATGGTAGGTGGCAAAAAGAAGGGGCCGATGATTTTGTCGCTTAGAAAACCACACCAGACATTTAAAGAGAATGTATATTGGTAATGTCCAACAGCAGTCGTATGAGGGTTTTCTTCGGCCCAAGTATGGGTATTTCGAAAATTAAGAATCCCGTTTCTTGTAAAGCAAGATTCATCAGTAACCAAAATGCAGTTCAGGAAGTTAGGATCTCGTGTGCATTGTCGAATTAACCACTGGGAGAAATTTCTGCGCTTGTTATAATCTTGTGGTAACAAATCTTGCCTACTTGATACGTGAAATGGATATAATTGTTGTTCGCGTAAAGTTCGCCATACGCTGGTAGAGGAAACATCGAAACGACGTGACAATCGTCTGGTACTAGTAGTAGGAGATAACTGAACAGCATCGAGTATTTCTTCTTCTACGTTTGCAGTTCGTCGAAATCGTTGTCGACCGGCGTTCACTCGTATAGGTTTTAGCGTACCATTATCCCTAAGACGTCTTTCAATGGCCTCCAACGTTTTACGATTTGGTATTCTTCGGTTAGGAAATTTTTCACGATGAGCAACTACTGTCATTGCTTATCGTTTATTTGTTTATCAGGTGATTAAAACCTTTTATTTAGTATTAAACACGTTAAACGTTGTACAGTCAGTCTTAATGCAGTAAATAAATAATAAATCTTTAACCTTTGATATCTGTTTAATAAATGAGTTTGAGATATATGTTAATATGAACTTTTTTGTTTATTTTGTGTTAGAGAACACGTACCTAAAATAATGCCGTGCAATTCCGAAACACCCTGTATAACTTTTGCAAACTGAACTGGATGAATGAACAATAAACATTGAGTGAAACGCACCCTAGCGCTTCCTGGTAGCCTGGAGCTCGAACTAAATTTTTGATTCATAAACTCGTATTTCATTATCAGGTAGGCTAATTACATGGTGCGAGTGGCTTAAAATTCCAGTCCTTTTCTCTTCAATTTTACACCCTTAAGAGAAAAACGGAAACCTTCTTCTCCGTTAGGGGTTATATGGCTACACGACGACATAACTTACTTAATCGTATGTGCAGTCGTTTTTGAGCCTTATCGGCACGCACATTGTACACTTTGCTTTATAATATATATTGATTATTACATAAAATATATTAATGACAGTATTGTTGTATAAAAATAAAGTGTAAAATAATGTAATGTAATTTTAACGATAACGATAATAACAATATAATATTCTATATAATGTTGCAACTGTTTCCCGGTA
The DNA here is from genome assembly GCA_911387785.2 of Aelia acuminata. Taxonomy (NCBI): domain Eukaryota; kingdom Metazoa; phylum Arthropoda; class Insecta; order Hemiptera; family Pentatomidae; genus Aelia; species Aelia acuminata. The sequence goes on along the minus strand of OU426979.1, from coordinate 71,736,606 downwards.
GACGTGTTTTTGTTGAATCTGCATGTTTTTGTTGAATGGAGATATCACACATACAGCAATAGTAGTATTGCTAACAAAGCAGGAATTATAACAATTCCAGACAAGTTTATATTTTTTATTATACTTTAGAAATATATTTTTATACACAAAACATTTCATTAATCGAGGTTCATCATTTGATCACTTTATATACATGGTAGATCAGTTCGTGAATTTCTCGGTACAAAAGTCGCAATAAAAGCGCATCTCATGTGGCTCTGTCACATACACCGGGTCGCAGGTGTGCATGCGGCCCAATACGCGCTTTGCTGACTGAATAAGTTCCGAGGAGTAGTCCGCGACGAAGTGGGAGGAATCTGTGCTGTGGAGTTGGAATTAGGCGGGTGGGGGGTGGGAGGGGGTTAATGGAGATATGTTCGGAGCCTCTGGTGCTGCAGGCATCGAACTTTCGGGTTCGTTAAGCCTTTATTATTATTATTATTTTCGGACTGTTTTCTTAAGCCGGCGCCATACTGATAACTGGGAATGTGTAGCATATTAATAGTATATATAAGCACTCCATTGTAACTTTAACACCAACTACTGTTTATTATTTTGTGGGTTTTTTTTCCTGTTTCATTTCAGTATAGAGTTGGCAGAAACGGACTAATATAACCATCGGTATCTTTTAAGAACAGTTTAAAAGTAATTGTTTAATTGTTGTTATTTAACCGCAGCTCAGCAATCTCACTACCATACGCTTTATAAAGCTTTACCAACCAGCACAATATCCTACATAATTGGTGTCAATTGTTTAGATTAAATAAAAATAATATTGAAAGTAAAAAGAGAAGTGTTAGATCTAAATAACAAACCATGGGTAAATGGGGTAAGTTATAATTGTACTATTTGTAATAAAAATGAAATAGAAGACATAGACATTTCATTGGAGCTTTTCATAATCACGTGGCTGACAGCACCGGTTTTTATTGAGAATATTACCTTTTATTAACCCTCAAATGGATACATGAACTTTAAATACGTCAAGGTATACGTGGGGTAACTCATTTAACCCAAAAAAAATTAATTTAAATGATCTGAAATTCGTATATCAAAGGAGCCAATGACTACGTATAAGTATGAAGAAAAAAAAAACAGTATATTTTAAAGTGAAAAAAAAGCTTTTTTATTATTTCTATTTCAATGGTTTACTATAATAAGCAACAAAAAACCTTGATGTTTTCATTTACGCAATTAACAATAAATTTAAAGTTCTAGAAAAATAAAGTTTTTTCTTAAGTAACGTTAATAACTTTACCCCCGCTTTCTCTGGGAGGTCGTATTATTTTACGTTACTGTTGGAAAAGGTATTGTTCAAAATTTTACTCAATCATTGGGTAGTAGGATGAAAGATCAAGGCACATATGCGTTATAAAATTGTTATACAAAAGGACCACATGGGACAAGTACCAGGGACAAATGGTCAATATCGGTTGAGGAATTGGCCTCATCATTGCCGGGGCTGCTCCGGTCCTGCGGCCCGTCATTGGCTATGACATCCTTCGCCGCCGACCTGATTGAGACCATCCAGCCCCCCCCCCCCCTCGAATTATTGGTCCTCCCTAGTGCCTCCTGGCAGGATTCTCCTATTGGCCATCATTATACTAGGGCAGAACGGGAAGAAAAATAATGAGGTAGATCAAGTAATTTAAGGGGAGAGTGATCATTGTGGAAGCATCATTGTTATTATCATTTTTCAATGACAGCTCAACCAATTTTGATTATTTTTGTCATGTTTTAATGAGTTGTGAAATTCTAAGATTAATATCATAGATTGTTACATTCACATATTTTTTCTTTTTTTTTACTTACCTATCTATGAAACATATAGTAATGGAAAGTTTTGGGATCGTGAAAAATTTCGAATTGTGTGTGTGTGTGAACAGACTAGCTCAGAAACTATTTGTCGTACGAAACTAAAATTAGGTATTTGATATAGTGTGTGCCCCCGATGTGACAAAATGGGGTAAATGTAGGGAGCGATTTGTACAACAGTCTATTTTTCCATTTACGATTTTTCAAAAACGCCACAGACCATTTCGCTTAACTTTAATAATAATGAAGCATTCTTTAATATGAAGTAGGTTTTATAGTCATGGAAAAGGTCTAAGGCTTGAATGGATAAGGAAAAAATCTTCCTATACAGTACCTTTAATTTTGTTAATTTCAAGTAAGTAACTTTCCCTAAATATAATTTCATAATAAAATAAAAGAGAAAAAATATATATGTTTTTTCTATTATGTGTATTTTTCCAGGAAAAATTTTATACATCCAACACATTTTCATTCTAATTGTCGTTTTTATTTTGCTTACATTTGTACAACGTTTCGGACTTGTTTGTCCATTTTCTAGTACATATCTAAAAACATTTTTCATTACATTAAAACTCAGTATATAAACATTATATTACACTCTAAAACAATTTTACCACATACAGAACTTTTTAAATTTAACTTTTAAAAACTTTCATTCAGTGTCAAAAATCATTCTAAAAATATTTTATAAATAATTAGCCAATATCACAAATAAGAGTTATAAAATGGACATACCTTAATTTCCTACTATATTAACACTTTGAAATGTTTCGTCATTATTTTTAAAAAAACTACTAGGAAGAAGAAAAAAACTAGAAGGAAGAAGAAGAAAAAGAAAAAAAAAAAAATATATATGATTTCTCAAAACAAAAATTTTAATCCCCAGTAATATGTGTAGTAATATCTATGCGTAATGTTCTTCAATCAATAACTTTAAGCCTTATTTTTTCCTAAAAGGTAAATTTATGAAACATTAATCACAAAACAAAATATTAAACATCCTACAAACAAACATTTAACCACATAGAATTACAAATAGAATCTTACCTAAAAAGTAAATCGGTTTAGAATCTGATGTTACAACTATAAAAAAACAAAAGCAATTAAACATATGTTCTTATTCATATTTATATGTAAAAGTGAATATTCATCGATGGAAGCTTAGAATTTAAGAAATAATAATATTCACTATATTATAATATGAAACGAAATATTAGAGTATCAAGAAAAAAATAATTTCAGATTATTTAACAGAAGCTGTTGGTTTCCAGGGTACTAATTTCAACTTTCTTAAAACTGAATCAAAATTTGTAGACTTACAAACAACCTTTTTAATTTAATTTTCCATTAAAAAACAAAGATAACTGTTTAGAGAGAGAGAGAGCATTGTGGGAAAAGGCGAAGAGCGTTCTGTTATCGATCAGAAAATAACATACGGTAATTCCAAATGAATCAAAGGTTGGTTTCCAACAAGCACCTAGAACGGGTAGGTAACTTTTGCATGCGCCGTACACCTTTACTAACTACTCATTGTTAAGAAGGAAAGGCGTACTGCTCATGCGAAAAGCGTCAACAACGTGTTTTAAAGCTTGTTGGAACAAACGTAAAGTAATAAATGTCCCTGCCTGAGAAGAATAAAATATTCCCGCTGTTTTCTGAAAAACACTGAAGTGAAGCTGAAAATTTAGCTACAATGTTCTTAAAAATTTAGTTCAATATCAGCCATTGTTATGAACCCTTTCGTCAATTCTCATCTATCGACATACTTCGATTATTATTTCTACTCTTTCCTAAAAAAATATTTATATTTAAAAAAATCAAACGAAACCCAGTAATGTATGGAGTCCGATGAGTAAATGGGATCAAATTCATTCTTTGTACATTACTGTATGAATTACTCACCAGGTTTACCAATAAAAAAAACACAAAATTTTTATCAAGGAAGGAAGTTTAGTGTTCCCTCTACGGCAGCATTTAATAATGCTATTTTCGAAAATCTCTCCTTTAGATAATAATAATGCTACGTTTTTGGCTGCCCGTTTTCTTAGGCGGGTGGCGGTACAAAAACGGGATATATGAAATTAATGTATTAAAAAAGATTACGGGTATTGGTTCCAGAAGGGAACCCAACTATATTATGATATATTGAAAAAGTATGAATCAATATTGGATTCTTCTCCAGAGATGACGTGTTTACCTTTTTTATTTATTAAAAAAAAACTGTGAATGCATGGGGTGAATGGAAGTAAAGAACCTAATCCGAATTTTTACAATATTTTATTTTATTTACTAATAGTGTAAACTATTATTAACCCCTTTTAATAAATTCATAAAGATATTTTACTTTTACCAAGTTTATAGCCCCAATAACTTCCATGGCGGTATTCCCAGGACCTTGCCGCCTTCAGGTAAAACTGACGACCAACCGGGTTTGACCATACATAGTACTTCACATAATATCATTTTAAATAACTAATTCACCTGTCCTATTCTGGCAGCTTCCACAATACTTAGCAATAAATCTATATGTCCAATTTCTTATAAAAGAGGAAAAAAGTAGATCAAACCGATTTCGTAATTTTAATAAAAATAGTTAGTCGTATTTACTCGAGATAAAAACCTTTTGTACACATCCCTGACTATTAATAAATAAATAGTCTGTAAAAATAATTATTAAAAAAGCTAACTACTATTAAACTTTTCATAAATAATACAGTATAGTTCTATATATACTATTCTATATTTACTATAGGCAAATACCCTTTAGGAGAGGTTAAAACTAGGAGAGTGTATAAATAAATTTTGTAATAAATTAACTTGGCTGTTTGTCAAGTCAAGTGTTTTTGACAGTTTCTGTTATTTCATTTTGTATATATATGTGTATTAATTTTTTTTCCTCGCGCGGGTCTCATTACCGCGTATGGGGAGCGTCCCACGGGTGGCGGATGTGGGGATGGTCGGTGGAAATTCCTAGGAAGTTCCTCCCGGCTAAGTCCGTAGGACTCGCTGACCAACAATGAGAGCGGTCCCCCAGGCTTGCTGGAGGGTGTGACGTAGGTTTGAACGCCCTACTCACATTTTTTTAGTTCACCCAAACACCACAAAAAAGTCATGGATCTCCCTAAAGTAAAACGCTCATTATCCGGAGGTAAACTAGTCCCCCGTTCGGGTCTCCGGGTGGGGACTGCTTTAGGGGATTCATGCCGCAAGTTGAAAAATATAGATCTAGGCATAGGGACGTGGAACGTAAGAACTTTAAACACAGGGTGGGTTAAAATCGGTCGCGAATGAGGTAATAGGGTATAGATTAGATATAGTGGCGCTGCAAGAGATCCGCTGGCCAGGGGAGGGTTCGTTGAGGGAAGGGAAGTACACTTTGTGGTACGGTGGGAGCGGAAACTATTTTTTAGGCACCGGATTTCTGATTAGAAATAGGTTACTTTCCGCGTTGAAGGACATTCGATTTTGCGGAGATAGGTTATCGGTAGCTATATTTCAGGGTCGGTGGTTTAAAATCGCGTTGATCAATATACACGCACCTACTGAAGATAGTGACGATGAAGTTAAATGTGAATTTTATGAAAAACTTGAATCGATTTATGACAAACTACCGCGAGGCTACATAAAAATTATTCTGGGAGACGCAAATGCAAAGGTAGGGAGGGAACAAGTATATTATCCTACGATCGGTAGAGAAAGTTTACATGAATATAGTAATGATAACGGAATACGACTAATAAATTTTGCCACCTCGAAAAACCTAATAATCAAAAGTACTACTTTTAAACATAAAGATATACATAAATATACTTGGACGTCTCCCGATTCGCAAACCCGTAATCAAATTGATCACGTCTTGGTTCAACGTAGATGGCAAAATAGCGTAATTAATATTCGATCATATCGTGGGGCCGAATGCGGCTCGGATCATGAACTAGTAATCGCGAAAATTCGCCAGAGACTTATAATACATAGGAAAAATGAGGCTGGTTCTAATTATGATAATTATAATTTGGAGAAGTTAAAAATTCCGACGGTTAGAAAACAATTCGAACTGGAAGTCAAAAATAGGTTTGAGGCGTTGGAATCGTCTGACGAGGATAACGAAGACATTGATAAGTTGTGGGAAGGTATCAGGGATAGTATTAAAGAGGTCGGTAACTCTTGTCTTGGAAAAAGGGAAAATAAAAATAAACCTTGGTTCGATGATGAATGTATTAACATGTGCGACAAAAGAAAAGCTGCTAAATTAGAAGCGTTAAATATTCCTAACGAAATCAATCTTGCTAACTTTTGAGCATCAAGAAAAGAAACAACTAAACTGCTAAAATTCAAAAAGTGAGAATATCTCAAAGATAAAATAATAGCGATCGAAAGTAACAAAATCGAGAATAACGTTAAAGCCATGTACGAAGGCATAAACAGAATTCGAAAGCGGTCGGGCCCGGTTACAACTGGAATTAGGGATGAAAATAACAATATCTTGGCCGATCCGGTAGTCATCTTAAGACGGTTCAAGGATTATTTCGATAGTATTTTAAATACGGAAAATAATAATCTATCTTCCTCTTCGGAATACCAGAGTGCTGAACCGTTAGTAGTAGAACCGAGTAAAGAGGAGGTTGAAATAGCCATAAAGCAGTCATAAAGTCATAAAGCAGCGGGAACAGATAATGTTCCTAGCGAACTAATCAAAGCATGCGGGGAAGCTGGGATATCAAAAATATTTCTTTTGGTTAAAAAGATCTGGGAACAAGAAAAGATACCCGAAGAGTGGAAAGAGTCTATTCTCATTCCGATTCACAAAAAGGGATCAAAAACGGATTGCAATAACTATCGTGGAATCTCACTACTTCCGGTTTGCTATAAAATATTTACCTTAATCCTAACTAGTCGAATCACTGAATACGCCGAGGAAATAATCGGAGAATATCAATGTGGTTTCAGGCAAAACCGATCAACCGTAGACCAAATATTCTCTCTTCGCCAAATATTAGAGAAAAAATTAGAATATAACGGAATCGTACATCAGCTTTATATCGATTTCAAAAAGGCATATGACTCTCTTAACCGCCAAAAGTTGTATAACATTCTGGTCGAGCAGGGAATACCAAAAAAATTAGTAAACTTAGTAAAAATGTGTATGACTGAAACGTTCAATAAAGTTAGAATCGGTAATTATTTTTCTGGGAGTTCGAGGTCCGCTCTGGTTTGAAACAAGGAGATTCTCTCTCACCTGTTTTATTTAATTTAGCACTGGAATATGCCATTAGGGAGGTGACACGTACCGGAAAGGGTTTGAATTTGGGAGGGAATATACCCGTGCTCGGATATGCCGATGATTTGGTATTGCTTGTGGAGGACGTGGAAACCATAGAAATAAACACAAAAACGTTGATGAAAGCCGGACAAGAACTTGGACTGGAAATGAATACGGATAAGACAAAATATATGGTTAGTCGTAGAAGTGATGAGGATATCGCTGATATCAATGTAGGGGGGTATACGCTTGAACAGGTAGAGAAATTTAGATATTTAGGGGCGATGGTAACTAGAAAAAACGAAATCGATGAGGAAATTTAAGCTAGATTAAAAGCCGGTAATGCTTGCTACTTTTCAGTCGCGAAATTGCTTAGCTCCCGCCTTCTGTCCCAAAACTTAAAAATTAGGATTTACAAAACTATTATTCTTCCAACGGTCGTTTACGGATGCGAAACTTGGCCGCTGACATTGAGGGATGAGCAACGGCTTAGAGTTTTTGAAAATAAAGTACTGCGTAAAATATTTGGACCGAAGAGGGATGAAATAACCGGAGAATTTAGGCGCTTACACAACGCCGAACTGAGTGAACTTTACCCAGTAAATATAATTGACGTGATTGCAGCAAGACGAATAAAATGGGCGTGTAAAATTGCAAAACTTGGCTGTGAACGTATTCCGAAAAGATTAATAAGCGCGGTGCCGAATGGGAAACGTCCGAGGGGCAGACCGAGACGGAGGTGGGAGGATTGCGTTAGGGCGGATCTATCGAAGTTAGGTCTGGAAGACGGTCGATGGATGGAGGTATGCAGGGAGCGATTGGTGGTGTCGGCATCGAACCTTCGGGTTCGTTAAGCCTTTATTATTATTATTATTATTTATGTGTATTAATTTATTAAGCACATTTAAACTTTTATCATAAATGTATTTTCGGCACTTTAAATTATTATATATGTTGATTCTCTTGTAATTTCTGTTTAATTAAATATCTATCAAATTTGGTTACAGATTTTAAATATTGTCCCTCTTTTAACAAGAAAAAACCCTCTCCTCTTATTAGTAATTTTATAAGTAAAACGATAATAAAGTCAATAAAAACGTGAAAAAAGATCACTAAGCTCCCTCTTAATATAATATTTAAATACTTTGTTACACTGAAGTGACTAAAAAACAAATTTAAAAACAAGTATTTACCTATTATCCTAAGAGACAGCTTAATAAAGGTTTTTCACGTTTTCATTGACGTCGATATGTAATTGAAAGTATTTAAACCTAAAGTGTTAAATTTAATATATAAAAAATAGACATGGCGTTGTTTACCTCCGCGGTACACATGTATGCATGTTCAGTAAATTCCCGATTATTCGCGGTACTAAGTTGCAACATCGCCGCGGATATTCCGAGAAAAAGGTTTAAATATGTAGCTAAAAATAATTTTATTCATTTAACATGTTTATTTATTCAACGTATTTTTTACGTAGTAGAATTGAAATATTATATTGATTTGTTTGTTAATTAAAATTTCGCCATACAGAATGTACCAAAAATAATAAAAAGAATAGTGTCCTTGCTGCACTTTACTCTGAGAGTAAACGACAGAGATGCCACCTTCGTTAACGTTAAATACAAGATTCCCTAAAAGGGGCATATAACACCAGCACAATCATGCCCAAATTTCCATCCTCGCCATGTTGTAAAGAAAAGAGGCCAACTACTGGTGAACTTCTCAACTAATAGTTTACAGATTACGGAGATTTAATCCTAAAATGTGCACAACAAAACTGCAGTTGTCGTGATACTGCTAGTAACATGCGTTAATATCCTCTAATAATGAAATCAGTATATGCTTACATAAATAAAAAATCAAAAAATACTTAGATTTCTTGCTAACGCAACTGAGTCGACAATAGTGTTCCCACTGGTCTTCTTATAAACTTTTACTTTATGTTGAGATGGTTTATGTTTGAACGTATTTCTTAAATAATTAGTTTACCAAAAATACCTATCAGAACTATTCTTGACATAAATCTAAATATATAATAAATAAATGTAAATAAGTATATATAAATAAAATATTTAAGACGGTATAAATATTAATGATAATAATCCTCGACTAAAGGGTCTCAAAAATTTTGAAAACCATTTAAATAAAAAATAAAGGTAAAAAAATTGTAGAAAATTTAAAAAAACTAAATAATCTTTACATGTGGTAAACCGAAATTATGTTGGAATCCATTTGTACATTTATGTTTATATTAAGACATGTCACTAATACCTTTTAATAATAGGATTAAATATTAACTATGAACCTATTAAAGAAATCGGTGAATTGATTTTGTTTTGTTTCTGTAGTATTAAACTATTTATCTTGATTTTGAAGGATCAGTAAACTAAACATCCGAAAAAAAAATGCTGTAGCTGAGATGTTTAACTGCCCATGGATAATCGAAAATTCATAGAATATGGATTTTATATCATTTAGGCATTTTTATCATTTTTCCTTCTTTTAGATTTTGACATCGCTCGAGGCGAACTGCGCAGCGGGTTATTCTAGTTTTCGCCCGAATATAACCCGTGGTTCCAGAAATACCCTAGGAGTACTCCGGGTGGCCGAGGGGCTGCCAACTATCTTGGCAGGGGCAGCCACTACCGGGACACGATCTGACGTACCCCAAGCTGGGGGTCTAGGGTTACAGCACCCTACAATACCTACCTTACGTTTGTCACCATTACTCTAGAAGAGTTATTTGCAGGGTTGTTAATGCCACACAACTGTCTGAGGATTATTTGCAAACGTTTTTAAAAGCTTTAATGTTTAATGCTGCTTTATTTAATTTAGCGTTAGAATATTTAATTCGGGTGGTAATACGTTTCGAAAAAGGTTTTTATTAAGGTGAAAATATACCGATACTAGGTTATGCCATGCTGTTGAAAAATCACACTTAAATTATTTTAATAGAATTTTCAATCTAAACACAAACACCCCTATTTGGCTCATAAGAATGGAATTCGGTCTAGAACATTCAACTGTATTCAACAAAGATGCCAGATGATAGAATTACTAAAACCTACTATAAGGCACAAAAACACTAACATCAACTCCGACCGTCAGCAAAATATAATTAATTCACTCGAATATACAATATTCATTATAAATTCAATAGCTCATAGCTCAATAGCAAAGGTCTATTTGAAAACAACTCTTCTATTTTCAAATAACAAATTCTTGATTTATATAAACGATTTCTGATTCAAAATGACCTTGAGTCCTTAAGATAAAGCCAGTACAGCCAATTTTACAATTTATTTACCAAGAGATATACCAACTGGGTTTGGAAATTATCTGATAGTTTTTGAAACTGCCGAGCATTTCGTAAGATGTTGGTCAATGGATGTAACAGCCATATACTTTTCTAAAAACATCAGAGGAAATAAGCTATAAAGTGATTTAAATTAAATTTAAACAATATACAGCTGTTTTCTAATTCTCCTATCAATCTATGTTGTCATAAAACAACATTATTACTTGTTAATTATTAGTGGAAAAATGAAAGAAACAGGCAAAGGTCAGGTTGGTATCATGGGCACCTACTTCATTTTTTTTACAATCGAAAGTTCAATGGCATCTGGTAAAAATATAATTTTAACAATAAATACGTAGACTTACTACTTAACGTATTATTTTTTTTTATTATGTCTCTTCAGAAAATTTCCATTTGTAAAATAAATATTTAATTTTATGCCTTCCTTAACCAAAATATAATCTAACCTATTGTACGGCATTTATGAAAGTATAATAAAGTTTATCATGTTTTTAAATAACTCTTAATTTAAATGAAAATATTTAATGCAACCATTCAGCATTTTAATGAGGCCATCAAATGATCTGGGCTATCTGATTATATGAAACTAAGAAACTTCCCAATGAGAAAGTATGTCTTAAGCACATGCGCAACCAGAATGAAGCTCATACTGACCTAAGGCAGAAAAAGTTCCTGACGAAAATTAATGAGCACAAGCCAATTCTAAGTTGGCCAAGTGCTTTCAAGTACCGCCTCGCAGGACTTGAAAAACTTCACCGTAGGTGCAAAATAAGGAACGTGTAGTTGAAGGACATTTGAGACAAAGGGGAATAACGAATCATGTTTTCTACTTCTCGACTCTTTCTCATAATTCATGAAAGAGTTCGAATTTTTAGGATCTGTAGCAAAGTTTGTATATATCTCATTAGTACCTTTTTATTTCAGTGCCCACTAATTTACAAAAAAAAAGAAAAGAATTTTTAATATGAGTAGGTAGTTTTTATTTTTAAATTGGTAAACTATTTGAAAATAAATCACATAAAATATTTCAAGACAAGAAAGAAGAAAAAATCCGATCGAAAATAGAATAGAAATAAAAATTGTCTAAGTTGATTACTGGAAGATTCAAAGTAATAATAGTTAATAAAATAAAATCCTTCTTTGAAGTCTAAGTAGTTAATTTATTTATTTAACGTTTCGGACCTATAGATCTATATTCAACATACCTATAAAGTAAACAGCATGTATAATTATTAAAGATAACAATATCATAGCACATCCTTTAGACAAGTCGGTTCAAGGATTATTTCGATAATATTTTAAACACGGAAATCAATAGTTTATCTTCTCCTTCGAAATGCCACAGTGCTGAACCGTTGACCTAACAGTTATTTCTTACCTTAATCAGAATCAGGATTAAAACGTAGTATTGAAAAGAGATAAATTATCATGAATTTACATGACTTTAGAAATGATGAATACTTATAAAGGTGAAAAATTAAATGTTCAGATGATAGACATAGGACCTGTATTTTAGTCGAAAATAGAAAGCTAAATATTTATATCCATTTACTTATTAATATGCACTTCTTTAATTATATGCCAAGTTTTAATTTTTTTTTTTTGTTCTTTCGAGTTATTTTAAGGGAATTCGTCCCAGAATAAAGTTTATTCCCTATCTATCTACTTGTTTTTGTTTTTTCAATCATACAATCAACTTATTCTAGTTTTTATCCAATAAAGGTAGTAACGAGGCTTGGCAAATACGTAAATTATCTGTAAATAGTAGTCGAATTTCATTACAATTTTGCTATACAATCAATGATAGGGATGTCCCTTATATGAATTTTTTTTTTTTAGATATCAAAATGTATACCTCCTATTTCTTTTTAAACCACCCAGACTTACTTAAATACAAAATTTCATCTTCTTATGTCAACGTTAACCCGTGCCGACAGAACTCTGAAGATTTTGAAAATTGCTGTTTTTAACCCTTTACAATATATAGTTAAATCAATTGAAATATTAATTTTTTTATGAAATGTTTATTAAAAAAAGATAAAATTACTGACCAGGCAGGATATTTTCTTTTCTTTTTTCTCTTTTTTACAATCTGAATACAGATTTCTATGCTCCTGAACACAGCATAGCAAAAATTGCTTTTGGTCTTCCTTTGGAATGATAAAACCATGCAAATCTTGCATAAGTTTTTCCAGCTCTTTCAGCCGTATCATTAACTGCCCTTAAAGAAAACACTTTCCTTTTCGCCGCTGAATAGGCAGCATCTTTATCCCATGAAGAAGCGGGTCTATGGAGGAAATTCTTATCAATGTTTAATCGAGAAAATAAATTTGTGCTCTTGACAGACACAACATCACTTAATGATTTTCCTGCAGCAATAAATAAGGCAGTATTATTAACAATTTATTAGAAACAGTATAAAAATAGTACTATTTATTGTATTAAGCCCCTTTAAAAAGCACTAATCTTGATTTGGTGCCTTCACCGCCAGACTACATACAAGCCATGGTTTTACATATAAAACCGGAATGAATAAACGGACGGCGTTTTCCAGTTGTCTCTAAACTTTTTGAATAGTGGGATATCAGGGCTACTTTTGACTTGGTGGTTTTTTGTTTCGAACACACATTTTAAACCCGGTTCGTAAACGTGATGGCGGCAAGCAAAGAGTAGTAATTCCCTGTTTAGTTTTTGTTCCAAAAGTACACCAGCTCCTTTCAATCGCCCTATATTAGATGCAGTTGTGTCACAGCACATTATTTGTACTTTGTCCTCGAGGTTCCAGTCATAAAGTGCGTTCAACACAGCTTAAGCTTGATCCTGGCCGGAAGAGTTCTCCAGTTTGGGTACAGCCAGAAGTTGTTCCTTTTCAATAAATGAAATCAGAATTGGCAGAGATTCCGCTCTTTCTTTTCGACTCTGTGTGCGAATAAGATGAATAGACGATTTGTTTATTGGAAAATCATCCCAGCTAAGATCTAGTGCTCCTACTACAGCCTGAAATATATAGACAGAATCCCATATGCTTAATTGGCATCTATCTAAAGCTGCAACTAACTTAGGCGTGATAAAGTCTTTTCTTCCTCTTTTTTTAGTAGTTTGAGAACTTACCATTTGAGAGGTGGATGCTAATGGTTCCTCAAGGCTTTCATCAGAGCTAGTAAGTTGATCGTGATGTCCTTGCGTAGAATCTTGCGTAGTAACAGATGACGATAATCCTCCGAAACACATTTGCTCACATCTTTTTTTCTCTTCATTCAATTTACTTAGTCTTGCCCTTTCTTCTTTTTCAGCTAACTTTTGTCCACACCCGCTAACACCCTGTGCACCTATGCACCTATGTAAAAATAATATATCTTCTTCAATTTTCATCCGTTCCAAAGCATCAGCGTGTGCTATATCAAATAAATCATCTAAATTTTTCTTAAATCCTCCTCACGGCGCTTGTAAATATCTTGTATTTTTTTAGAATTGTTTTGCAACTTCCTCCAAGCATGGTGAAGATAAAAGTTATTTTATAGCTCAGTTAGGTATAGCTCTGATAGGGATTCTAGCTTTTTCCCAAAATATAATACACTCCCGAATGAGGAGATTAGCACTTTCACTAACAGTCAATTTAACTTCGTGAATGTTAAAAAAAGTACTGCAAGAAGTTGACGATTAGACGGTAACTTTGCGCCTCTTATTTGATAATTTACGTCACCAACTAAGAAAACACATTTTTTATTGCTTCATAATTCCAAAGCAACCTTTTAAATGTAAAAAAATACGTGTTAATCGCGAGAATAATTGAGAAAAAATGACAAATGCCGTGAAAACGCACCGCTACTGCTGCGTAACATGTGTGAACATGATTCGATGCAAGTCGGCACGCGTTATCGTACTCCAAATAATTGTCAATCATATATCGTCGACACAATGGTAAAGTAGCGAATCTGAGTATATTAAATTTTTCTGGAGAGCAAATAGTAAATTTAAATATTAAATACTTTAAATCAAACAACCGGTTACGCAATTTTACATCGCGATTTATACATTAACAGGTCATGATACAGACTCCCAAGTTTACCACAGTATTCAATAGGCTCTAAGTGTAAGATTTAACCAAAAAACCAATTTTCACTTCAGATTCATGATGAAGATATTATCAAGCGTTGGAATTTAGTAAAAAATACCAAAATAGTAGCTACTAATCATGACCATTGAACCAACTAATTAGATCTTACCAGTAATGTGATATTAGAATTGATTAATTGTTTAACGACCGATTAATACAAAATAATAATAACTACATTTGAAATGAACGCCTACCCTCATTCACTATAAAGAAATCGATAAAAAATTGCATGCATGTGAAAAAGCGGTTTATAACTAAATACGATTATCGTGTCTCCAACAAACCTTCATTATCATTGGTCGTCCTTATTTTTTGTTTGGTCTCTAACGATCAAAGATATACGATAAAAAAATGTACTAGCTGTTGATAAAGAATCTTATTTCTTTATACATTTTGACCGAATACCTGAATATTCTCCTTTAATGTTGTAAAATTCATTATCAACTTTGGTTTGTTGGAAATGAAACTTTGGCTTGTTGCTTTGGTACCGAAAGTAACGATGGAAAAAATGAAGACTAATTGTTGACAGAATTTGAATAAATTTATTGGAAATTGAATGCGGAGCGATGTTGCCGAAGCCGATGACTGTAAAGCATCGGGGCCTGAGTATCGACCCGCTGACCGGGGTGGGGGTTCCCGTCCCTTGGGGTCCCTCCAAACACACTCACAAAAATTTGGTCCCAGTGTTCGCCCTGAATATATGATGTCCCCTTCAAGGGTCGGTTACAAGTATTAGTCCCTCCTTGCATTTCATGTAAATACTGAACACTGTGTAAAGAAAGTACGAGAGGACCAAGTTTTAAGTTTCAGTTTTAGAAATGACCTTTTCAAAATACTGATCAATGCATTATTATAAGTAGGGATGTGCATATACGCATTTAATTATTTACATTTTACTATGAATAGCTAATAAATGTCTAAAGAATTATAAAGATTTTGAAATTGCCTCTCCGAGTGCTAGTAAACTGGTAAACATTATAAGTTATAAATATTTAAAAAATAAATCAAACGTTCAACTAAAATTCGTTTTAGAAACTGTATGAGTCTCTCGTTTCTTATTTTTTAATTTACTATTATTCGAGAGGATTATATTTCTAATTCTAAGTTCTAATGAGGAATACGTGTCACTGGTAATATAAGTTCAAGGGACCTCTTAGTGCAAAACAGAAACTTTTAAGGGTTCCTCACATGACTGATTCAAATTTAAGTGCTTTGAAGTTTTACTTGTATGGCGTATTTCCTTTTTCTTTTATTAAAAATTAGTATGCATTAGAAATAAAGAAATAAATAAAATTAAAAAAAAGATTCTTCACACTTATTATGAACCGTAGATGCCAGGATAGGGCAAGTAAATTGAATTAATAATTTAAAATGATATGTAAAAGCTGCATATGCTCAAACCCGGTGGTCAGTTTTACCTGAAGGTGGCAAGGTCCTGGGAACACCGTCTTGGAAGTTAAGACTGACAACGCTGCCGATTCTGACCAAGGGAAATACCTAGAAAGATATCCGTTGGAGAAATTTGGGGCCATAAACCCCGGTTTTGCCCCCGATAAAGATACCGCTGAAGAACATGAGAAGTGAAAGATAGGATTGCATGGAAGGAGAACTTGAAGATAGGCCAACCAATCAGAGGAAGTCTGAAGAGATTCTCCTTCCATGCTATCCTATCTTACACTACTCATGTTCTTCAGCGGTATCTTTGTCGGGGCAAAACTGGGGTTCGTGATTTTTATTTTCTGATGAATTTTTTTCAATCCGATTCATCAGTTTTATTAAAGTTATACCTTGTCACCCAGTGAGATATCATTTTTTTTTAATGAAATCGATAAACGTCAATGATTTAAATTTTTATCAATACATGATTTTTAAATTAAAAATCAATTGTAATATTTTTTATAAGATTTTATGTATAAATAACTACAGATTAAAACATGTTACCTGTATTCAAATTAAAAAATATATATATTGTATTGAACCTATTATTATGAAATTATATGTACATTTTACTATCACTCTTCGAAAGAAAAAAAAATTGTTCTTGATACTGCATACCGGAAAATGGTTGAATCTGGGAGTAAACATATCCGTGCTCGGTTATGCTGATGATTTGGTTCTGCTTGTTGATCTTCTGAAAACTATAAAACTATGCAGGACAATATTGATGTAAGCCGGTAAAGAAATTGGGCTGGAAACAAATGGATACGGATATGACGAAACATATGGTTATCAGCAGAAACGGCTAAAGATTTTGGCGATATTGAGGTAGAAGGGAATACGTGGGAAGCGGTAAAGAAATTTAGATTCTGCGATAACTAAAACGAACGAAATTAGAGAAGAAAGTGGAAGCTAAATTAATGTTATTTTTCGGTGGAAAAAATATATCTCGAGTTCTGTCTCACAACTTAAAACTCGAATTTACAAAACTATAATACTTCCCACAGTTTTTACTGTGAATGCTAGAACTACCAATGAGAAACATAGACGCTAAGGGACGACCAACGCATTAAGGTATGAAAATAAGGTAATTGAAAAGGGTTGCGTAGAATATTTGGACCAAAGAAGGATGAACCAACCGGAGAATTTAGACGGCTGCACAATTTAAACATATCCCGGTTAATATAATGGAAATTATTAGCCGCACGCAGGTTAATGTGGGCATGAAAATTGCGAGTCTTTATAGCGAACGGTTGCCTAAAAGACCAATCAGTGCTTTGCCGACTGGAAAACGTCCGAGGGGTAGGCCATGACGAAAGTGGGAGCATTCTGTGAAGGATGGGTTTGGAAGGGGGCGGTGCACGGAGGTGTGAGCATAACAATTGTGTCGTCATCGAACCATAGGGTTCGCTAAGCTTTTATTATAATTATTATTATAGCTATATTCATTTAGTAAAGATTAGTCACACAAATTATTTTAAAAGTTGATTGAAAATTTACTTATCATCGGTAAATTTTTGAAACATCAATAATTTAGTGTGACTTTTCTAATTTCACTTTTTTGAAGTTTTTTTATGTTCATTAATAACATAATTTAAAACATTTTAAACTATCTCTGAAAATTTTAAAAATAATTTATAACCTTAGTATTACAAACAGAATTAGAAACAAAAATCTCATAATAATATATTGAAAAAATTTTAATAATAATTTTAGCGTTTACGCGTTTAAGGGAAAAAAATGGTTTAATTCAATTTTTAAAAAATAAAAATAAAATAAGAGCAATATTACCTTGACAATACATCTGAATAATATCATGAATATTCCATATTTAACACAATGAATATAATAACTATTCAATTTATTATATATTGTAACGTTCAACTCGCCCTGTCTACCGCGATATGGGCAAATTGTATTGGCAATTCGGTCCAGTTTATACGAATGGTTAATTGTTTTAAATAACTTTTAACATTCAGGTTGTTTAGGAATTCGATGATTCCTAAGCCAGACCACAATTTTGGGCAGTCGTTGACTTGAATTAATTAATATCTGACGGAATTAATTATTCTGCACTAATTGGAATTTTAATTAATTTTACCGTCAAAGTCCATAATCACAGATAAATTGAAAGACGAAAAAAAAACATTAAATTATAAATTTTCATTAAAATTTTTAATTATTTTAATTTAAGCAATATGAACTCGTATCAAGTTAAAGTTCTCGTGAACGTTTCATAATATTTAATTAAAAGTTATTATTAACAATAAATACTATTTATTTTTTAAAATTTAGAATATCCATGGTAGTGCAATTCTTTGAAGCAGTCTGGGTGCATTCTTAAACATATGTCGTCTGAGTTGTAAAAAAGTCAAACTTTGTCTTTTGCTCTCATCTTTCTTATATTAGATTGTGTTTGACATTTTATTTACCAACTAAGAACCATATACATTCATTTAAACCACTGATAAAAATTCCCCATAGTGTTGTGTTGAAAAAACATTTTTCTCCCGATTACCGTCCCTTGAAGTTGAGCCCGCTCTATCTCATTATTATTGATGTGTGGCTGGTCAACAGCGAGCCGAACACCTGAGAACCAGAGGCAGTTTGTAAATATGAATGAAAATAAAATATTTAAGTTGTTTACCTTATTTTGAAAAGATGTCATTTTCAGATCACTATTTAGCCTTGATGACTTTTCAAATAGCTATCTCAAAATGAAATATATATTAAATACGGCAATAGACCCCTTCACAGTCGCAAGGCGCTCATGCGAAAGTGCCAACCTTCGGCGACCGGTCGCCAGCACTGTCTCTTCCAGGGATAAATAATATCTATTCTCTACACTGTTCTTTACAATAAAAAATAATTTAGAGATGAGAGATGGTCAACTGTTCTTCAATTACGATAGGTTAAATAATTGTCAGGATTTTCAGTTTACAATGATATTTATTATGGTAAGCCAACGTTTCGATCCAGCTTGTGGATCTTCATCAGGGCTAAAAGAAAACAAATATATGAGTACCTATGCTAGAGGGTGACAATAAATGGATACATTACAGAACTGATAATATAAAAGATGGTATATATAAATATAAAAAAAGAGGCTGGTTAACAAAATAAAATAGAATCTGATATTTACCTACTGAGTCAAGGTGGATACTAAGACTAAAGGTAAAAATAAGGTGAGAGGTAGAGGTAGGGGGTAGGTTTGCCGACTTCAAAGGTTTATGGCGGGGAAATCCAACGCTTTTGAAGTGAAGGCACATGACAACTGAGTGAACAAAATATTTAAAAACTAACAAAATATATGGTACTGTATACAAATAGTTGTGTCTGGACTGAATAATAACATAAAAATGAGATAATACATAATGTAACAATGCATACAAATTTGGAAAATATATAGAAAGAAGCATACAATACAAAAATAATAATAGTATAAGAGGTACAGAGATAATTGCAGGTACCTATGAAATCAAAACTAGGATTTGAGGATGCGGAAGATGTTAGAATAAGTGGATGAAATTATCTCTTTATCTGTTTTGTGATTTACCGGGTTATTAGTTTCTAGATGGATGAAAATGGATTCTGAGAGAAGACGTTTGTCGTGGTTAGATACAGTTGCTAATATGGAGGGGTTCTCAAAGTCGAAGGAATGGTTGTGGGCAATGGCATGTTCTGCTAATTTAGATGTAGACGAATTAGCAGAACATGCCATTGCCCACAACCATTCCTTCGACTTTGAGAACCCCTCCATATTAGCAACTGTATCTAACCACGACAAACGTCTTCTCTCAGAATCCATTTTCATCCATCTAGAAACTAATAACCCGGTAAATCACAAAACAGATAAAGAGATAATTTCATCCACTTATTCTAACATCTTCCGCATCCTCAAATCCTAGTTTTGATTTCATAGGTACCTGCAATTATCTCTGTACCTCTTATACTATTATTATTTTTGTATTGTATGCTTCTTTCTATATATTTTCCAAATTTGTATGCATTGTTACATTATGTATTATCTCATTTTTATGTTATTATTCAGTCCAGACACAACTATTTGTATACAGTACCATATATTTTGTTAGTTTTTAAATATTTTGTTCACTCAGTTGTCATGTGCCTTCACTTCAAAAGCGTTGGATTTCCCCGCCATAAACCTTTGAAGTCGGCAAACCTACCCCCTACCTCTACCTCTCACCTTATTTTTACCTTTAGTCTTAGTATCCACCTTGACTCAGTAGGTAAATATCAGATTCTATTTTATTTTGTTAACCAGCCTCTTTTTTTATATTTATATATACCATCTTTTATATTATCAGTTCTGTAATGTATCCATTTATTGTCACCCTCTAGCATAGGTACTCATATATTTGTTTTCTTTTAGCCCTGATGAAGATCCACAAGCTGGATCGAAACGTTGGCTTACCATAATAAATATCATTGTAAACTGAAAATCCTGACAATTATTTAACCTATCGTAAAAAAATAATTTATTCTTTGCATGCCTAATACTTTACGATTGTGTAAAGTGTAAAGAATAGTATTGTTTAGCTTGAAGGATATTATTCATTTGTTCTAAACATCTTAGATTTGATAGAGATGCGATGAAAAACGTCAGTATTTTGAATTTTTTAAAAGTTTATTTAGCACTTGGCACAATTAGAATACCTGAACGTTTTTATTTATTCATCAGGATGTCGTCTACAAAGTGTTAAAAGTTTACAAAATTGTGTGCAAACAAATTAAAAACTATTCTTTTGATTGCACACTTTAAACAACAAGCACATGTATTTAAAATAAGTAACGAGAACATGAACATTCAGACTTTAATTTCTAAAATAGAAAAGACGAATACGATATAAGAATAAAACTTTAAAATAATAAAATTTGAGTCAGTCGTTTTAGAAACACGATGTCTATCGATTCCAAATTATATAAAATCGCTTAATGTCCAAACATCCACTACACTACAGTGTACAGTGTTCTTAATGGTTGTAGTTATGTTTGACTAAGAGAATACCATTAATTGGTTAAAATATTTTTAAAATTTCGGAGGTACAATTTAAGGACATAAGGATACCAACAAGTCAGATTGATTAGTGATACACTTTCAACATATGGCCCTAATTTGTGGCACATTAGATTTTAATATGTTATTATATAAATATTACTAGCATTCCCCGTCGCGGCTTCGCCCGCGAGCCTTTAAAATCAATTCTGTGACCATTTTCTTGGTATTAATCTAATATAATATGTTAACTGATGTTAAAGAGATTTAGTAGAATTTGAGCTTCCGGTAGGTGGAATGTTGGAGGGGGAAGCTCGGTAGAAGAGACGGAGACGCGCAATGGAGAGAGTCCACTAAAACCGCCGAAACAAAAAATGACTTACTCATCGTGAACGATTCATTTTTCGGCTGTAAAACATGGTTTTCGACGCCCAATAGGGCCTTTCAAGTTAAACTCGTCGTAAAAAAATCTTTAAAATGAGTCCTAATTAGATATATTTTCTCGGAGTTCAAAAATAGATGTCCGTTAGAGTTAAACGACAATTTCGCCACTTACATTTTAGATATTCTTAGGGGTTACATTTTTGATATTCCTTTCTTAGTGGTTACCTAAGTAGTTTTTGCTCTGCGTTGATTCTGTCAGTCAGGACAAAGCCTCTAATGATCCGCTATATATATTTCACATATATATACTCTATGGAGAAGTATATATATGTGGAAAAGAGATCGAAATAAACACGCACCATCCCCAATCATGGGAATCACAGTGTGCATAATTTGATTACCACTAATATTTAAATAATCAGTAGCCATATTTTATGTTAATGTCTATTTTAATACTATTGTAAAGTTAAATCGATATTCAAATAACAAACATATGGTTTAAAATCTCAACAATAGATTTCCGTTAGAGTTAAACGACAATTTCGCCATTTAAGCCCCTTAGGGGTTACATTTTTGAAATTCCTTTCTTAGTGGTTACCTACATCGCGTTTAAAGTCTAAATTCCGAACTTCAAGTTTCTATCATTAGTAGTTTTTGCTCTGCGTTGATTCTGTCAGTCAGGACAAAGCCTCTTTATATATAGAGATTGTGTAAAACAAACTGGTTATCGAATTGTTGTCAATGATTTAATAGATCATTGTTGTCAATGATAAAAAAAGGAAACTGAAAAAAAAAAAAAAAATTGTACTAGTTTATGCTTCAAACCAGTCATTTAGCACTTCAAAATTCAATAGAACTATGATTCTCTTAAATTACCATGGCATGCTAGAGGTTTCGAAATAAATTAAAAAGAGTATCGACTTTTTTTTGTATATCTCCGATTTTTTTGAAAGACTGATTCAGTTATAGTTAGCCATTTTATTATTTACTCATTTTTTTTTAATATTTATCAATTTTAATACCAGTTTACTGGCACTAAAATCGTTAATTTTGAACTCTACATATGCTTTACCGTCAAATATAAAGAATCAAATTTTGTCTTATGGGCACATCCCTGGTCTCCCCTACTATCTTCGCCCTCTTGACGAATAAGGCCCGATGCACACGGACGACACTTTTCTGCGATGCGGACTATAAGCCAGGTCAGCGGTACCTGGAGTATAATGGTTAATCCGGTCGGTCCATTGTACTCCAGGTACCCCTGACCTGGCTTATAGTCCGCATCGCAGAAAAGTGTCGTCCGTGTGCACCGGGCCTAAGGGTCTGGCCACACATGTCCGCACCGGATCCGCACCGTAGCAATAATACAGGTTATGTTCAGAATATTTTTAATTTAACTTACATATTACCTTTAGTTATGCCTAAAGTGGCCTGTGTCTGACATGTGTGGCTTGAACTTTAGGCCTAACTAAAGGTAATATGTAAGTTAAATTAAAAATATTCTGAACATAACCTGTATTATTGCTACGGTGCGGATCCGTTGCGGACATGTGTGGCCAGACCTTAAGACAACAATGTCTAACCCTCATTGAGGTTGTTGGCATGTGATAGCACAAATCAATCAAACCAAACCCTTCCTGACGTCAAGAATAAGCATTGTATCAGAGATTGTATTGAATGCTTGAGTATTCTGCTGGATAGCACGCACCATGAATGAATCACCATATCAAAACATTAAATAATGAATGAATTCCTGTCATCTAATAAATTTTGTAAATAGCGAAAATAGCGGATCATTATGTCGATAATCCGAAGTGATAATTATGGGTAATCAATACAGGTGACCACAGGTATCCCTCATGAAGGCACACACAGCCCCTTCATTTCCTTTTGCCTAATGGAAGTGTGGGGAGGAGGAATGCGACCGAGATTGTTATCGCGTTCCAGGCTACTCAGCATTGATTAGCTGGAGTGTGAACATTATTCTGTTTCCTGCCATTAGACAGGGCTAACATATTGGTGGAAGATATCTTTTATTCCAGTAAATGAAAAGTGTGCCACTTTAAATAATATTGTAACACTTCTGTGAGTCAACAAATATTCATTTAACAAAAATATACAATTATCAATGACACACGAATTATAAAAAAATAAATATTCGAGCAGATAAAAAAAATTATAACTTTATAACACACAAATCATATGTCTTGAGCCTCACAGTCAGGACAAACACACTCCAACTGTTAAATCTATCGCTCCTTATATATAGTTGTAAGGAAGGTCTAGAACGTGGTAGAATTTCGCGGAAGCTGCTGGAACGCCGTAGATAGAGCTCGAACAATCTAGATCCAAACAGTTCGCTCCAACCGCTAAATTTCCTCCAACAAACGGTTTGGGATTTTAAACCATATGTTTTTACTTTCACTTACCTATATATGAAATATATAGTAAGTGGAAGTATTGCGATCGTGAAAAATTTCGACTTCCGGTTTTCAACGGAAATACACGTTTTGGGGTCCCCTGAGGTCCGGTCTGTGTGTCTGTGTGTGTGTGTGTGTGTGTGTGTGTGAACAGACTAGCTCAAAAACTATAAACCGTGCGATCCTGAAATTGGGTATTTAGTGTAAGTATATGCCCGCGATGTGACAGCATAAATTTCATCAAAATTACTTAAAGGGAGGGGGTACTTTACTTAATAACTTTTTAGGTTTTTTTCGATTTTCTCAAAAACGGCTGTAACGATTTTGATTAAACTGAGTATTTGATCTATTTATATGCCCGAGATATGACTGTAAAAATTTCATCAAAATTGATTTACCGGAGGGGGGACTTTACTTAATAAATTTTGTATCATTTTCACGTGTTTTTTTTATTTACTCAAAAACGGCTTTAACGATTTTGATCAAACTGGGTATATGATGTATGTATATGCCCGAGATACGATTGTAAAAATTTCATCAAAATTGATCAACCGGAGGGGGGACTTTACTTAATAAATTTTGTACCAGTTTCACGTGTACATATTTTTTATTTACTCAAAAACGGCTTTAACGATTTTGAAGAAACTGGGTATTTGATGTATGTATATACCAAATATGTAAAAGCCAACATTTCATCGAAATTGGTCCAACTGAGGGGGCACTTTATTTCATGACTTTTTTCCAATTTTCACCTTTTTTTCGATTATCTCAAAAACGCCTTTAACGATTTTTATCAAATTCGTCATGTTTAATGAAAATTAGGTTTTCTTTAATATCAGGTAAGCTTTATCATTATTAAAATGTTCTGAGGGGGCTTTTTTTTGGGGGGGGGGGGCCTTTTTTGTTTGTTTCTTTCTTATAAAGTACCTTTGTTTTTGTTAACATGGAGAAATTAACTGTCCCTCGTTACGCCTAAAAATAAGAAATGGCTAAATATGAGATATGATAAAAATAAAGAAAACATAAAGAGGAGAAAAAAAGAAAAATATTCAGTCAACTCATAAAACTCGTTGAGCCCACGCATGCGGAGTACGCCTTTAATGACGGACCATTGTTCATAATTAAAGCCGTTTTGTTAATTTTAGAAGTGGCAATTAACAAAACGCATTAATTTCTAATCTAAGTAAGTTGGTAAGTGAAAGTTGTGTGTTGCGAGCACGCACCAGATTTTTTAAGTTAAAACGGTTAGAAATACCTGAATTTAAAAGTTAGAAATCTGTAAATTTACCGTGAGTATATATTGTAACACTTATGTAGATTAACAATTTTTATTCATAGAAAAATAACAATTTTCAATGCCACACAAATAATTATCACACAACTAATTGAACAGGTTACAAAAATTATTAGACTTGA
The DNA here is from genome assembly GCA_911387785.2 of Aelia acuminata. Taxonomy (NCBI): domain Eukaryota; kingdom Metazoa; phylum Arthropoda; class Insecta; order Hemiptera; family Pentatomidae; genus Aelia; species Aelia acuminata. The sequence goes on along the minus strand of OU426979.1, from coordinate 71,711,379 downwards.
GCTAACTGTGCAGTCACTCGCTCGTGATATATAGTCATAAGGAGAATGGTCTAGAACCTTGTGGAACGGCATAGATGGTACTCGAATATCATAGTCACAAACAACTGCTATTAAGGTTTGTTCCAACTGTAAGCTCGTTCGAACAAATGGTATAAAACCATTCCACAACATATGTTTATATTGCTTTATTTAACGTTATAAAATATTCTGACTTTAGGTATTATCATCATTACATGGGATAAATTATAACGTATGTTCTGGCAAATTTCAGTGAAAAAATTAATAAACAGAAAATTATCAGTCACTGCAGTAATGAGACTTTAGAGTGTTATTTAAGATGAATAAAGAAGACAAACAAGAAACAAACAAATAGCACAAATAAAACAATTTTATTTAAATACGCTAGGCAAAAAAACCAGATCGCAAATCAAAAGACATAAGTCCATATCCAATTTCCGGGTCAATGACAGTTATAATTACGATATACAAGAAAATAACTCTTTGCTAAGGCCGAATCACTCACAATTAACAACTGAATTTTTTAACCAACAACGTTAACACTTCATTTGTTGGTAAGACATATTTACCACTGATCATAAAATAAAAATCTTTTTGATAAAACATGAATAAAAAAATTAATTATGCTTAAATATATCAATAGGATTAAATAATAAAATAATAATAAAAATATATATAAAACTGTAATCAGTGGTAAATTAATTAAACTGGCCTTTAACATAAATAAAAAGTTGGTCGTTCACTCACGACCCAATACATCACTAAAGTTGTGCGTTCACTCTAGACCCGTTACAAGACATTTGAGGAATGCGCTATCAGAAGAAAAATACCTGGTTCATCTTTTCAACTTGAGTCAAGTAATGATATTAGTGCTTACATCATCACCATTAACTCAAAGCCAACAGATGTTCTTTAATGGTGAAAGCATAAAGGAAGTAATTATGTTCAATTGTCGGCTTTTCTGCTCGTTCTTACATCATAAAGATTAGACTAAAAATTTTAACAATTTACCATCCGAAATATTTACATTTAGCCATCTACATAAGGACAATTCCTCCAATCGAATTTTCAAATAAAAATATATTTAACCATAAATTTAAATATGAATAAATAAATAATAAATTCACCACATAAATGAAATGTTACGTTCGGTGTATTTCTGATTACGAATAGCATCTACTAATATTCAAAACGTTAATAATTATTGTGAAAAGCATGCTTTTAGGATAGGTAAACTATCACAAAGACATTAATCAATTTGTTGATGTTCACAAAGTCTTTTTAAAAATTATTATTAATTACACATTCGAGGCGCCGGTGAAGGAAATTAAAAATGTTTTTATTAATAACAAGCTAAAACGTTTATAGTCCCTCATTATACCATGTCTTGAAATATAAACTTTTAATGAAATATTTACCCCAATTCCAAGCAATAATGAAATGCGGAAATGCTTCATCATCACAACTTGAGTGAGACGAATGGTTTCGTATATTTTGTCGGTCAAATGTTTTCTCTCTAAATTTTTTGTAATATGAGTCAGAAATATCAACGAGTTTTTCTCAGTTCAAAAATAGCAGGTATTTTATTGAATGTGTAAGTGTATTGAACTTACAACAGAAAAAATGCTAAAGAAATCATTTTTAATTACATGTTTTAATCAGTACAATATATTCAATATCTGCAGACTTTAATTTGTATTCATCAATAATGACACTAATTTGATTATAATGCTATCGCATTCTTCTGCGATAAAAATAGATAAATAGTTTTCATTCCACAGTAGGTTAATATTTACCCCAACACTATTTTTAGTTGAATAATTAATCCTTTATTGCTCAAATAAGAATAATTAAGGAAAAAATATAAAATAGAAATTATATGACGACGCTCAGCTTACAGAATAAGTTTTGTGTAGTTTATTACTGCAACTATTAATACTGCACTACAATTTTAACAACGAAGAAGTAATTTATTTTTGATGTATACATCCGTGCAGAATTCAACCATAATCTTAAAATTGGAACAAGGGTTTTGTGTAACAATAGTAAGGGTCTGGCCACACATGTCCGCACCGGATCCGCACCGCAGCACTAATATAGGTTATGTTCAGAATATTTTTAATTTAACTTACATATTACCTTTAGTTATGCCTAAAGTTGCCTCTGTCTGATATGTGTGGCCTGACCTTTATTAGTGCTGACATAACCTATATTAGTGTTGCGGTGCGGATCCGGTGCGGACATGTGTGGCCAGACCCTAATTAGGTATCAAAATTATCAAAATCAATAGAACAGATAATTGCTCACGTTGTGAACTGTAGCAGCCAATCGTATTTTCGTATTTTCTAACTATAATGTGTTGCTACTTTTGATGTTAAACTTACCTATTAGGAATTTTTATCCAATTTGAAATGTAATCAAATCCCATATGCCTGAGCAAATGAAGAAAATTTTTAATGACCTAATTTTTTCCATTCTGCAATAGAATTTAAACTTAAATTTAAATGCTTTTTGATTGTATTTTGGTGTACACATTACATGTAAACGAATTGGGTATAAAAATAAATCTGTGATAGTTTTATTTTCGCTGGCAGTAAAGATGTCAAATTTTATAAAGCGAATAATATAAAATATCATAACAAGTAAATAAAATTAATGGAAATATGCTAATTGTTAAAAACATAAGTTTGTTTTGTCATGCTGCTTTTGTACGACGGGATTTGAGAGGAAGCCACACTGAACAAACCGGGAAGAATTTTTATTTATTTATAGAATACTTTGCAGAAATTGTTCATTTTTTTATGTTTAATTTTTTTATTTAATATTTTATTTCTTTTTTTAATTTAATAGTTTATACTTGGCTGAAATATTGAGCTAATATTTAATTTATAATTCCTAGTTCTTTTAAAGAGTACTCATAAAAGAGAGCATTAGAAAGAGAATAAAGCAACAAGGAAAACGTCGGAAAAATCGAAGACCTGAATGAAAAGCTCCGATGAGAGCCAAGGTCGCCGCTGTGCGCCTGGCCTCGGGGGAAATGTTTGTTCCCCGTCGTGGCAACACTGCGCTCGTTGCCTCTAATATTTCTCTTTCATTTCCCTTCTGAAGGGCCTAGGCGAAGTACCTTATTATTTCGTCGATGAAAGAGAAAAAATACTAAATTAATAAGAATAAAATCTATAATTTTATTTATTATAAATTAACATTATTAATTTTATCTATATAAATAAAGATGAAATTCTGTTCGTTTGTTCTTTATAGAAATCTATAACTTCTGTCCTAAATTCTCCAAATTTCGCTCAGTGGTTCTTTCATACCAGGTGCGAACACCTAGGCATACTAAAATTGCATAACTTCAGCCAATCTCTGGGTATATTCTTTATTGTTGTACAAATCGTTATGATCTCATTTTTCATTGGTTTTGTACGAAATCGAAAGTTTGAGTGGAAAAAGTCTCATTTTTGAAGAGGCCAACAAGGCTCGGTAAGGCCGTTCCTCTGGAATGGACCATGGTCCTCGTTTTAAGTCTGAACGAAGCGACCCAACAGATTACATAGTTATTAATAAGTCTATTTTTCAAAAATGCCTCCCAAGAAGCGAGCTTCAGTAGGAGTATTGAGCTCCAAATCTAAAAAACAACGTCAAATACGAGCAGCTGAAACTCATGACAAACATCAAAAATACCTCGAATCCCCATTTTTCCCAGTGATATGCCCTTAGATTTAAAAAGAGTACAATTCCTAGTTCGGGTCGCATTGTCGATGACTATATATATATAAAGCTCAAGAGCAATCACTGAGGGTAGCTGTAATCCGGTATCAATTTGGATTCCCCATGTTTTTCTCATGGTCAGCTTTACGTTGCATGCTCTAGAGTAGGTTCACGTAAAGACCTAATTATATAAGCCCCAGAGGGTAAACCTAAAAATATAGTATATACGAAAGCTTTAGAAAAATAATCTATTAATGCTATTTTTGTTGCATTTATTTATTGTTTATAGAACTGTTCACGTTTAATAGAAAAATAAAATTCCCCGGGTGAAACCGGGATATACAGCTAGTTTATTATAAATTAAGAATAGTGATATGTTTGTCAGGCGATCGAAAATACAAGATAGTAATTATTTCTTACAATTTATTTGCCAATATATTAAGGAATGTGCGACCGTTTTATTTTTTCTTTAACACTAGCACTCTTCCTGAATCTTTTCAATACTAATATCAAACATAACTAACTGTCATAAACTAATAAGTTCCATCAAATGTTTTGCGCTAGAAATGGATAGAATATTTTTTCAAACTCGCTACTTAAAAAAAGAAAAAAAAAGTTCGCATCAAAGCGATCACAAACCAGTGATTTTCTTTTAATTGGCTAATAGCAAATTAAATATGATGTAAGAACTTCACATCTCAACTTCCTTGGCTTTCGATCTTTGATCGGCTTCTGTTTTGATCGATACAATATCGAGATTCTAATTACGGACTTTTCAGAAAACCATTTCTCCTCAAAGTAACAATTTTTCCACTTTTGTGCACATACATACACTTATTCCCCAATTTTTTAAAATATAGTTTGTTTGTTTCGAAAAAGTTGTTAATTTGTTAAGGAGAATCTCTAGAATGATTAATGTAAAGTTTTTTTTTTTTAATAATAATTAGAACCAGAAAGGAACGTCATTTATCCAAGATTCCTTCACCTTATTTAAAATTATTTGTGACTATAATTTCACATAAGAAATTGCGAACTTTAAGCTTACAGCATTACTCAAGGTTACCGTTGTCGTTAAAACATTAAATTGGTATAAATCAAACTGAAAATGCTTAGTCCGCTAATACACCAAGATAAAACTTCATTAAAGATTATTTTTCTAGTTTTTGCTCATATCATCACAACGTGAATGGTAACATATGTATTTTGTATTTGCTACTAATAAAAGTGAAAACGTCTAAATTATTTAGACATTTATTTATAATATAACAAATACCATAATAAAATACTTATTATTGCTCGTTTTAATAATGTTATATTGTGTGTATTAATAGAATATTATTTTATTACAACATATGTAGCAGCATCGCAACATATGATTAAATATAATCGTGTTTAGAAACCTCCACACAGTCAAGCTGGGTTAGGTACGGGGACGCAAATGTCTTACGACTCATTTCATGTACAGTAAAATGCAATATATTTACCGGCTTGTACCAACATAGAGTTAGGTAGGGTGCACCCTAAAGAAAAATACTATTGTAAGTACCATACAATTTTTTATTGTACAATGTTTTATTATCTGTTCCATAGATGTGGAGATAAAATTTATTACTGTATTAGTTTGTAATTATGTTGTATCTCTGTTCGTTTAAACTATCAACTATCATTTAATATTCTTTTCCTGTAACCCCCCATAATATTTTTATTTCAATGTAAAATAAATTCTTTTAATTTCTATTGAGTTACGAAGATAACCTAAAATTCCGTTCTCAGTTCCCTATTCCGAAGTTTCACATATTTTAAACTAATCTTAAAATACCATTTAGTAAACTGTAATGTTTTTTCTTTCTTTCAATCTATAACAATTAAACAAAAAGTAAACTGATATTTACCAAATGCTTTTATCAGCACGCGGACTTAACAACAATCAGCTTGTTTTATAACAATTTAGAAACAATTAAATTATCAAATAAATTACACAAAAAAAATTAATGATTTTCGTTTAATGATTTTTTTACCAAATAAAAAAAATTAGAAAGAAAAACAAAGGAAATTACTTTTCATTCTATTTTCCAAGAATAGATTAATTATAGATTAATTGATTGCCGATTTTTATTCTATATTGCAGCCCAAAATTATTGACGAAATAAATCCTTCATTTTTTTTTATACTGATAAAGGGAAAGAGAAATCTATTGTTATGTATAAAAATACAAATAAAAAATCATATTCTCATAAACATTATTTATTATATAGAAATGTTTAAACTGAGAAGTAAATATAATATTTCATATTAATATTTGAACATATGCCGGAGAGTTATTTGTTTTAAAGAAGCCCTTTGCGCATGCTCCCCTTACAACGTCAATAGTCAGCATATTTATCATCCTGAATAATTTAAATAGAAATTCCCGATCCCCCCATTTCTTTACATCTAATTATACTTTACAAATCTTTTCCACTCTTTCCTTCTTCTTTTCATTTCATCTTGTTTTGTCTCTCTTCGAATTTTTTCTCTCTTGTGCTATCCCGTTTCGGGACAATCTGACTGTAATTTAGAAGAATGAGAAAGAAATATCTCATTGTTATAGTTTTTAAATCATCAGTGACTGTAATGCATTTCGCATTGTTTCCTTTTACTATCTTTAACAGAACTAAAATTATAATTTTTGAAAATTAATAAACCATAAATATACACCATAAACTATTGTTGATTTTTTTCTAGCTTGAATGAACGTTTCCAGAAAGTTTATTTTCCTTATTCGATATATTTATAATAATTTTACAAGAAAAAAAATTATATATTGATGAATGGATGAAAAAAAAATCTGGTGCGTGCGCGCAACACACAACTTTCACTTACCAACTTACTTAGATAAGAAATTGACGTGTTTTGTTAAATATCATTTCCCAAAGTCACACATTTTTCTACATTCATATCTTATTTTTATTAATCGTTAAAGCCGTTTTTGAGTAAATAAAAAACCCCGTGAAAATGATACAAAATTTATTAAGTAAAGTCCCCCTTCGGTTGATCAATTTTGATGAAATGTTGGCTATCACATATTTGGCATATACATACATCTATTACCCAGTTTGGTCACAATCGTGAAAGCCGTTTTTGAGTAAATAAAAAAAGCATGTAAAAATGATACAAAATTTATTAAGTAAAGTACCCCCTGCGGTTGATCAATTTTGATGAAATTTTTACAGTCATATCTCGGGCATATAAATAGATGAAATACTCAGTTTAATCAAAATCGTTAGAGCCATTTTTGAGAAAATCGAAAAAAACCTAAAAGGTTATTAAGTAAAGTACCCCCTCCCTTTAAGTAATTTTGATGAAATTTTCGCTGTCACATCGCGGGCTTATACATACTCTAAATACCCAATTTCAGGTTCGCACGGTTTATAGTTTTTGAGCTAGTCTGTTCACACACACACACACAGACACACAGACACACAGACACACAGACACACACACACACACAGACACACACACACACACACACACACAGACCATTTCGCGGGACTTGGTTAATTGGACTCAGGGGACCCCAAAACGTGTATTTCCGTTGAAAACCGGAAGTCGAAATTTTTCACGATCGCAATACTTCCACTTACTATATATTTCATATATAGGTAAGTGAAAGTAAAAAAAAAACTCGTAGAAACATCTTAATAAGAAAAATATTTAAAAAATACTTAGTCAATTCGCAATTTTACGCCATAAAACCATTTTTAAATAAATAATAAATAAATATGGTTATGTGCATAGGTAGAGGTCCAGTGCACTTTCCGTACTGGTGATGAAAATGTCTATAATGTATTGACCCAGAAATATAGATATTGTTCCTTTTTTGTTTTGACTAAAAAATTGTTTTCTTCAAAATAGAAATTATTTTCTTACAAAAACTATTTCATTATGACACGCAACCCATTTTTGTTCTCTTTATTTTTTTGTTATCAGCACGTATCAGAAAATTCCTTGTCAGATGTCAGTCGTCTCAACATGGCATTTTCGACACGGGGAAAGAAAAGCCCCTCTTTCCGGACTACAATATTCTCCTTATGTCAGGAGATAAGGTCTCTCATCCAGGTTCTTTTTAGTCTCCATTTAATGAACATGTCAGCTGTGGCCATGTAATTGATCAGGAGGTTGTTATGACCGTGTAATTGATTAAAAAAACGATAATAAAACGTATGTGTATGCTTTTTATAGTTGGTTGGACTAAGACGGAATGTAGAACTTTGTTATCTGCTACTACGTAATTTTCGAAATGCCAAAAATCGCATAGGTAGTTATATGTCCGTTCGGGTTTATGTAGCTATGTGCACTTATTTATGTGTCCAGATTTCAATTTGATGATGTGAAAAATAGAGAGTAGAGTTTTCCAATCTTTTTTTTCTTTATGAATTCTTATTTTCACTTGGACATTTGTGCCCCAAGCCATACTACTGCCAGGTAGCATACTGAATCAGTAAAAAATAAAATAAATATGCTTGACGATTATCTGTTTTTAAAGATACGAGGGGTGATCAAAAAGTTCCAGGACTGTTGAGATTGCGCGGCAATGGAGTGTCATAGAGCAGTGCGGTTGGCAGCATTGTTTAGCGTGACTCTTCCTGAGCTCAGCTGTTTTTTCAGTTTGTTGATAACCTTCTTCATTGCAAAGTTACTGCTGTTTTCGTAAAAAAAAGTTTTTTGTGTTCGGCGGTTTTGTGAAATGAATGTAAAGGAAGAGCAACGCGTTTGCGTAAAGTTTTGTGTGAAGTTGGGTAAAATGTTTACTGAAACTTTTCAAATGTTGCAAGTGGCTTTCGGTGATGAATGTCTGAGTCGGTCAAGGTGTCATAAGTGGTACAAAAGGTTCAAGGAAGGCCGGACATCGTGTGAAGATGATTCTCGTTCAGGGCGCCCATCAACTTCGACTGACGACGATCATGTTGCAAGATTGAACAGTCTCGTGCGTTCTAATCGTCGACTAACCATTCGTGAGATGGCTGAAGAATTGAACATTTCATTTGGTTCGTGTCAACAGATTTTAACATTCATTTCACAAAATCGCCGAACACAAAAAACTTTTTTTTACGAAAACAGCAGTAACTTTGCAATGAAGAAGGTTATCAACAAACTGAATAAACAGCTGAGCTCAGGAAGAGTCACGCTAAACAATGCTGCCAACCGCACTGCTCTATGACACTCCATTGCCGCGCAATCTCAACAGTCCTGGAACTTTTTGATCACCCCTCGTACTTCTGGTGTTTCCAAGGTTTACATTAACATTTTTTCTTCTTTTTTTATTTAAAATAATATTCCGTCAGTTTAAAGTATAACACATTGTCACACGGCATTAGAGCCATGTTCCGATGCAACTTTACATGATACAAGAATCGTGACCTCGATGTTACTCATTTTAGAAGAGTCTAAAAATAGTCGAGCTGCCCTGCTCTCCAACTCGATGCTCCCACTAACCCGATAGCAGCTAACCTCCTACCAACAGAACCGTCTGAAAATTGTTTCTCACAAAATATTCCGTGAATTATTATTGAAAACAACAGAATAGAAATAACATTTTTTAAAAATAAAAAATTACTCCACCACTAATCAAAAATTCGATTTCGAAGAAGTTTCCATAATCATAATGAAACAAATAACCAAAAGAAACTAATTCATATAACAAAAATATAGATAAAGCTGTCAACTTTAAAACTATGAAAAAATCACAAGGAGATATTAATACAAAATGCAATAGTATAACCACCATGTTTTCATTTTTAAAAAAGAAAATTTAATTTTTTTTTTAATCTTATTTAGAATCCAATCAAATTATAATGCAAAAGAATAAGCAGAAAATAAATAAAATATTTCAAAATTATAATTATATAGTTCTGGTTTATTTGGGGTAGTGAGGAATTAAGCTTTACAAGAGTAAAAATAGGATTTGAGTGGCCAATGAATGTTTGGAATCGTTAAATATTGGACTCTTTCAGTAAAGTTGTTAAAAACTTTTTGACCATACCATAAAATGGTGAAACCTTTTCTTTTATGTATAAATTTAAGCGTGGCAATAGTAGATAACATGGCTGAATAAATAAGAATGACAAATTACTAGCAAAGGCAGATTGAGGTAAGTTATTCTAATATATTAAATTCTCTTTTTAATTGTTTTAATTTATACAAAAAAAAGGATCAATGAACTTATGATATTTATTAATAAATTATTTTTTTATTTTATAAAATTCTATACCTGAATTTTTGTACTAATAGTTGTTTATATTTTATTATACAAAATATTAGATGGATGCTTCCTTTTTAAGTGTTTTTAAATTATTGAAAAAAGCAACATCTTTTTCAGACTAGAAGATGACTGTGTGGTCGAAAATATGTCATTTAAATAAATAACATTAAAAAATAAATAAGCAGTCCTGTGGATGATTGGCCCTACCTAGTAATTTAGATCTGCTTAATCAAATAGAAAAATTTAATCCCAGGAAATTAGAGGGCCAGTTATAAATTGGAAATAATTAGTAATATTTAACCCAACACGATGATTCCAATCCGTCCAATGCGCCTTACTAGCCAAGGAAAAAAAATTAACTGAACGGATGTAGATTGATAGCTTTATTAAACATAAATATATATAAATAAAAATACAATTTCTTTCCTGAAAATATAAACATAGAGCTTTTATTGGCATGGTAAACATAACCTCTAAACAAACATTTACATAAACACATGCGTATACATAAATGTACTATAATTATATAATGGTAAAAGAAAAATATAGAAACAGCAATTGAACAATTATAACTGATAATAATTAGTTTTGATTTACAAAGTGCACAGGATATTAGTTATGAGTTGTAATGTTGAATTAAAAACATTCTATACTTAAAAGCCGTTACGTGGTCAAGAATAAACTTCCAATCTTTACCATTCAATATTTTTATTATTTTCTATTATCGGTTCGATTCCCGGTCGTGGTCGAATGTTTTATCATCTAATTAAATATTTAAAAAAATATATATATTTCGATTAATTCATAACGACTTAACATTGTTTTTTAAAAATATTTTATTCTATATTTTTTAAGGACAGAACAGACACAGATATAATGAAACATATCTTCAATTACATTTAAATTAAACGTATGGATTTAACGGATTATTATACTATTAATTATTAAACAATTCCTTTATTATTAAAATTGTTTAATATTATTATTAATTCAAAGGCCATGTTAAAAGTTAAATAGCCATGTTAAAAGGCGTGGGCACATTCATATCTTAGTCACATAAAATATAAATGAAATAGATATGAGAAAAATATTGAATTCAAATAAGAACTAAGTTATATTTAAAAATAATTATACAAACTCGGATTCGAGCGAAAGATTGTTATTAGAAAATAGTTTCATATTCTAAAACATTAATGAAAGCATTGAGTCAAAACATTTTCAATTATATATTTATGTTTTAACGTAATTTTTAAAGTATGTATTTATCAATAAAATGCTTGTCACGTTCACAGGACGTGCATGTATGAACACAGCACCGATAAGCGAGAGCCGCAGTGAAACACCCACTCCAGCCCGGCCGGACGTTGCGTGGCGAGCCACGGGCGATTCCCGGCAGAGCTCGCTCAGTTATCGTCCGCAACGGCTCGGGTGAAGTTGTCCGTCGCCTCGATGCTCGTGAGTGTTCGTATAATGTAATATATGATTTAAATATGTAATCACATTATATAAAAAATAACGCAGGACTAATTGTTTATACGTAGTTGTTTGCGATAAACACAAATGGATGACGAAAAACTGATAGATCTTGTGAGGGAGAATTCTGTTTTGTATGACCCGTTACATCCGAAATATACGGATACCAAAATCAAGACGGCAGTTTGGGACATGATCGGAGATGAATTGAACTTTACCGGTAAGATCAAAGCTTAATTGAGGTATAAGCTCATATTTATTTACATATATAACTAATATATACTGATTGGTATTATTATCGTCGAATTATTGTGAAAAGTCAATATGTTTTAGTTTAGAAAATTAAACTATTTGTGTAATTTTGCCTATATATCAATTTTGAGTTATGCACTGTTGTAATCAGAATGAAAAAAACCTAAGTTGCCAGAATATAGTCACTGCAGAATTAGTAATTCGGTTTGCGTAAGGCAGAATTTACCATATTCTTTTATGGAGGGGATGGTCGTGTTAACGCAGGTAGGGAGAGCTACTTTTGTGTTAAGGTTAACAGAACTGCCCCTCCAATGGACGACTATTTGTGTTCAAAGACAATTTTCCCTAGTCGCTGTTTGAAGATAAATAGTTAAATTCAGAATGTAGTTGAAACTTCACATATGATTATCCAATGTTTGTTTATATATTGTATATATGTTTGTTCCCACCGCAAATATCTTACTGGTGACTCGCTGATAGGTTATAGCGCATGTCTGGTAAGATAACCTTTAAAAATTTGAAGCTCACTCGGAATGCAATTCTTACCACTTTCTGATAGATAGGTTCTCCTCCATCGGACAAGGTTATCTCTCCTGCTAACTTATTGGCTTTACTACTAAGTCTTATTCAAGTATTTAAGCATTATTCTGGTATATTTGATTCAATTTAGGTTTAGATTGGGTGGTAAAAAGTTTATTCAATTTATTAGTAATTGGGTTCATTTACTATTTACTATCTTCATTGTGTTCATGATTTTTGTCATTTCTTTTCCTTTTATTGATTGACGCATCATTTACTTGATATCTAATTTTTAATGCAATAAAATGGTTTGATTTAGAGTTAGCCATTGTATCATACACTGATATTAAATAAATAAACACAAAACTCTGGTAGTTGATTTTAGACACAATTCCCAACAAAAAAGTTAATATGATGCATAATCCTGTTCTGATTGGAAAATATGTAAAATCCATTATTGCATTCTCTTTAGATGGTCTAGGTTTTTATTGAATAATTAAGGACTGCTTAAACTTTTTTAAACATTTTTGAAGTTTTAGTTCACCTACTTTATGATGGTAGACTAAAACTTCATAAAACAGATATTTATTGTACTCAGGTCATTGTTAAAAGGGACATTCTGGAGATCTATTAAAGTTGAGATGTGATACTCAATATCTTAAGAGGTTTATAATTTCTCAGCATCCTGATGGTGTACAGATTCCCTACTCTTAGTAAGACTTATGCTTAAAATTAAATCCTTGCAAAACAAGTTAATGTTTATTGAAGAATCTATCAGATGATTGACTCTTTGGCAAAAAATGTGAAATGGAGATTTGTTACTGTAATGTTTTTACATTATTTGGGATTCAGTTCATAATTTCCCAACTCTGAATTAATGGTACATTTTTCAAATAAATAATTACTTATTCCTAACTAACTAATTTATTCCCAAAGATTATCAACCTTTTGATGAAATTCCTGGTACCATTTAACTTAATGTCCTGTAGTTTATACTTGTGTGTATTAACTTTTTATTAGTAATCTGCATTGCACAATTTTAATAATGGAAACTAGGAACCTATTGAATGTTAAGATTTATACCTATTACTACTGTGGAAGATGAGTACTACAATTCTCACAACTGTACAGAGACAGTCTTCGTCCAAAGGAGTGATATATTTGTAAATGAATGAATGAATGTAAATGAAGGGAGACCCTCAAAAATTCAATTATCTGTACTGAATTTCTATAAGAAAAAGATAATGCATGAAGTATTGGCATTGGCATTGGACAGAATTTCAATACTTAAAAGTAAGGAAGTTGCTGTAACAATTAAATTAGTGAAGGTGTGCAGTGAAGTACAAGATCTCAAAATAAAACGATCCTTTAGGAAAACAATTATCTTTATAAACAAAAAAACAATTTAATGTTAGCATATATTATCTTAACATAACCTTACAAAATTGGCCTCATTTAGAAGTAAAATGGTGATAGCTTTAGCAATAAGTTTAATGATAGATTATGATAAATAGATGGATAAGATATGAACAAGAAAATAATTCAAAATCGATTAATGTTAAGAATTGGACTTATAAACTATAATAAAAAAAGTACTTAAAATAAAATACAAAACCCTGGTGTTTTCCTTGTTAGAATCTGTAGAATATATATACATACATACATATATATATATATATATATATATATATATGTACTTTTCTGTTATAGTCACGCCCAGAGAAAATGTTTTTAATTTATTTAGTACATTGCTTTTTATTTTGCAAGGAGAAGCAGGTTTATCGCTTTTTATTTTAAATTTTTTAAAATCTTATTTAGCGGAATTCATGTGACGCCAAAGGTTAACAGAAAAAGATCCTTTTAATGAAATATTGAAAGATTTTTACAATGACATTTCCAACATATAATTTTTTTGTATACTAAAATGAAAATATATAATATAATTAAATTTCATGTAAAGTGTTTTATTCAGAAAACATGTGTTTTATTTATTTAAAGCAAAGTACTAACTAAATTAAAAACATTTTCTCTGGGCATGACTATAACAGAAAAGTACCATATATTTTTAACTTTAAATGGTCCCACTCAATGTTGAATTTTGAATGTATTTTTTTCCCATGAAATCATTCTTTATTATTATGTGGCTGGTTGGATGATTAAATAAGAAAGTCTTCTAGCTCTGGAAATAAAAATATTTGTTTTTAAATTTTAGGAAAGAAATCTAAATTACATTCAATCAGCATTAAGAACACACCTTTTATTTTCTCATCAGAAAATGGCCTGGATTCCACAATATGTTGATTTCAAGATATTATTTAGAGATCCTAAAATAAATTAATTTTAAAAATTTTAAGAAATAAAATGACAAATACATTATATATCTTTGATAGAACAAGTATATTTAGTGCAAATCATAAAATAAAACCTGTTGAATCAAATAGTTTTCTTGTTCGATATTTGCACTTTATTATTTACAATATGTGATTACAAAAAGAACAAGAAAAGAAAGGAATATTACACCATCAGGAAAATACATTTGATGTTGAAATGTATGTTGAATTTGGATAGACTCTTCATCAAGTACAAATGCAAGGATATAACACAATGAAACAAGTTGCCTAACTTCAATATGGGGATGATCATAATCAGACTATGCAAGAGTAAGAAACTGAAACTCTGAATAGGAAAGACTAAAACTTCAATGAGAAACATTCATAATGGTGAAAGAGCTAACAGATTGGTATAATGGGAACAATGGATAATATTATAAGAAACAAAATAAAAGCAAATAGTGACAAATTAAAAAAAAGTAAAAGATGAAAAGATGATCATATAAATCTAAATATTATGCAAGAGAAAAATAAAATGATTACCTAGAACATTGGAATCGTTAACAGAAGACAAGTTGTCAAAATTGAAGCCTTCCCCACGCTTTGTGATGGTTAGCTAGGAGAGAAAAAAAAATCCAATGCTCATGTCGCTTACTGGTAGTAAGAGAAAAATACGCTGATAGCTTTGATGATTTGCAAGTGGTTACTTACTGAATTCTGGCTTTTACTATAAAAATATATATAAAGGTTTCTATAAAAATTACTGTACTCAAAAGCATAGGCGTCACCAGAGTCAAATTGTTGGGGGGGGGGGGGGGGGCTTAATATTTTCCTAGGTAGGGTAGGTAGGGGCTAACACTTGAAATAATAACCCCTAAAACAACTTTTGGGACATTTAATTCATCGTCCAACTCTGTATTTTAAAGTTATTTATAGTCTTTTAAAACTTGTCAATTTATGCCTCAGTTATACTGTTAAAATAGTGAATATTTTAGTATTATAATATTTAAATATTGAGTTGTTAAGGCTTGTGTTGGAGGATGTGGGCCAAAATTTCTTGATTGAATTTTATCCAAGTTTTTATTCTGATCCTGATCACACTAATTTCATTGCTCTCTATGTACTTTTATAAGCTTTATTCAATTGATGGAAACAAGGACGTACCCAGGATCAAAACTAGGGGGGGCAAGCTATGGCCGTTCAGGTTGTAACATCTTACCGCGGAAAAGGTTAATGAAACCAAAATTATGTATAATTATAGCAGTGCTTTATCAACTAAGTTATTACAATTATTTGCTTGAAAAAAAGTATTCTATTACTGCTTCCCGCCTTAGAAGCTTAAAAAATTATTGCATCCAGCCTTCCAGGTGGGGGGCAGCTGCTCCCCGCTGCCTACACCCATGGATGGAAAGTAGGATCAAGCTACTTACTTGGTTTAAAAAAGAATCGGAGAGCAATAAAAGAAAACAGTTCAAGCTGAAAAAAAAAAATACATAATTCATCAAATATACAACGCCTGACTATGCTTTTAACAATAGAGTGTGATGAAATTGACTGATATTTTATATTTATATTTTATTGGTTAAACTCGGATAAATTCGTAAAATCGCATTTTTATTTAATTTTTTAAATATTCCTGCCAAAATATAGGGGGGGGGGATAGTCCCCTCCGGTCGAAATATTGCGGGGGGACACGTCCTCCCTGTCCCCCCCCCCTAGTAAAAAGTAAACTGTAAGTGGCTGGGTGGGAACGCTAAAATCGTACTGCGCATTTTTCTTACGGGTTTCTGGCTGGGTGGGATCAAAGCTAAGTATTATGTTCTCCCAAAACTGAATTTATTTTGCAGTTAATCGGCAATGTATTTATAATGACTAAGATAGTTGACAGAATGTTGTAATTTAGTGGAATAGGTTTAGGAAGCGATAAGACAAATAAAATATTATAGGTATATAGATAATACATAAAAAATTATGCCGACGTTTTAACACGAATTTCAGTTCTTCATCAGGGCTTCTTCCAAAGAGGTCATAATATTTGAACTAACAACAAATTACATTTGATTTGGGTCTCACTATTGCTATTTTATAACCTTTAAGTTTGAAGAATTATAACCCCTAATTTTGCTTAACTTTCTTTATTTTATCTAACGTTTCGGGCTATTTGCCCATCTTCAAAGATCAATAAAATTCACTTCTTTACTCGTGTTTTGTAATTGTCAAATATCAAATAAAACTAAACTAATAAAATACTTCTATTTCCCACTAACTCATTCTTCAATTTGTACATAATAACAAATTGAAATAACATTAAATAGGAAAAACAGGAAAATAAATAATCTTCAAAGGGAATTATCCCTGTTTTAAATCAACGTACGGTTGAAAAATAATAAGGCAGTTACAATAATAATAATGCAAAAAGGTTTAAAAAAAATTCCGATTTTTTTAATAATTATCATAATACGTAGATTAACATAAATCTTTAATCAGCAACATGTGGCATGCTGTGGATGCCACAAGGAATGTGGATTGCAATGTTAAGAATTGTACTATCTCTTAATTGATATTACTACCTATTGATTTTACGACTATTTTTAGAACAAATCCATGTACCAACGCCCCCAAATCGAAACAGGTAAACTTTCATGAAGGTGATACCAATACACGTGAAGTAGCAGATGCGATGAACGTAAATACCGATAACAAATCTTTAAACTAAAAGGCCCGGAGAAATTGAACCCTTTGATCAAAATAAGTGTCCTAGTGGATGATAAGATGAAGATAAAGGCAGTTTATGACAGTGGGAGCAATATAAGCCTTATAAGTCAAAGAGTTGTTAACCTTTTAAAATCAAGCCTCATAAAGCATGACAGTGCTTTTAAATTGATCAATGGATTCAACTTTAGTTCGGCCCGGGCAAACATTACCTTAAAAATTGGAAATATTAAAAACGTTCTTACCACTAATGTGATAAAAAACAATGAGTTTTCATATGATTTACTGTAAGGTCTTGATGCCATTACCAAGTTTAAGCTGATACAAGACGAGAACTTAAATATTTTGCAACGCACAGGAGATCAACAAGTTATAAAAAAGATGATCTAAATATGACTGTTTCAGATTATTAATAAGTCTATTTTACAGATGTTCCACAAGGTATTGATAAAGCAGTATTAGAATTTTATTTTTGGTCATGGTATTGATGTCTTGGATTTTATTGGTGGGTTTATAAGGAATTAAATCGTCTGTTAAATCATACTCTATTAATGATTTTTCAATAAGTTTAGATAATTTATTTATGTATGTGAAAAGGTCAAGTTAAATGGGAATTTTTTGAAAAACTAGAATCGGTTTAGGATAAACTACACGAAAATTATTCTGGGAGGCGCAAACTCAAACTTAGAAAGGGAACTAGCTCGGGATCGGTAAAAAAAGTTCACATAAATTTAGCAATTATAACGGAATATGACTAATAAATCCATCTCAGAAAACTTAAAAAGTATCAGAGGCTTGAAATAAAAAATAAAAATGAGGTTGATTTCTGTTGCGATAATTTTAATCTGGGAAAATTAAAAATTTCGACAATTAGGAAACAATTCGAGCAAAACGTCAAAAATAGGTTTGAGGCTATAAAATGTTTTGACGAGGATAACGAAGACATTGACAAGTTGGAAGATATAACGGATAATATTGAGCTTGTGTTTTGGAAAAAAGAGAAAATAAATTAAAAGGAACAAACCGATTGTGGTGACGATTGTGCTGTTATTAATGTGGAAGGGAATACGTTTGAACACGTAGAGAAATTTAGATATCTAGGGGCGATGGTAACAAGAAAAAACGAAATGGATGAGGAAATTAAGGCTAGATTAAAAGCCGGAATGATTGCTACTTTTAAATAGCAAAATTGAAAAGTCGAAACTCGAAAAATCAGGATTTACAAAACTATATTCTTTCTACAGTCCTTTATGGATGCGAAACGTGGCCGCTAACGTTGAGGGATGAGCGAAGGCTGAGGGATTTTGAAAATAAGCTATTACGTAGAAAATTGGACCGAATAGGGACGAATCAACCTGAGAATTTAGACGTTTACACACCGCCAAACTGAGTGAATTGTATCCGGTTAATAAAATATAGATGACTGCAGCGTAGTGAATAGTATGGGCCTGTAAAATTACGAAAATCGGTTGTGAGCGAATCCACTAAAGCATGGAAACGTCCAAAAAAGCCCGAGACGCAGGTTGAAAATATAAGTAAAATTATAATGGGAATAATTCAATGTTCTCAGCGACTTTAACCACGGTGTAATAATTTTAGGTGCGTATATATTAGTTCCAATCACATCAGTTAATGTAATAAGATCATTTGTACATCATATTTTTAAAAAAAGAAGATTAATTTAACCATCATTGTGGGTAACCACCTATTTTTTAAATAATTTATTTTTGAAGAGAAAAGATTTGGCTCCGCCGAGAATCGAACCCGGGCATTCCGCGTGGCATGCGCGGTATGCTAGCCATTACACCACGGAGTCGCTTCCAAACGGTGCCAAATCTCTCTTCAAAAATAAATTATTTAAAATAATTTAAAAAATAGGTGGTTACTCACAATGATGGTTCAATTAATATAAAATAATTTAAAAAATTGACGAACGTCAAGAGATGCCCACAATTGGACAAAAATTGTCCATCTCCCGTAAATACTCGCAAAACTTGCGAGATCGTGGGAGACGTGTCAGTGAAGAGGAAGGATTTGGCACCGTTCTGAAGCGACTCCGTGGTGTAATGGCTAGCATACCGCGCATGTCACGCGGAAGACCCGTTTTCGATTCCCGGCGGAGCCAAATCTTTTCTCTTTAAAAATAAATTATTTAAAAATGAAGATTAGTATTCACTGAGACATATTTGTTAATGCAGCTATAAATTTCGTCTTTTTGTTTGAAGTCTCTTTGGGCTACTAACGATAATCGGACAGTGAGAGGACGGACAATTTTATACAGTGAGAATCCAAAATTTGGGTATAAATGGGATAGGGGTCTTTAACGAGTGCCTGTCATCGCACAGGCTCTGTGCGGAACCTCTATTTTAAGTCCCATTCGAAGGACGGCATAGCTAAGTATGTTTTCCTCCCTTTAAAAAATCCTAGGGCCACCTGGTTAATTAATTTTAGTTCAGATAATGTTATTGCTAGATTCTCTTGTTTTAATTCTATGCTCTATGTTTGTTCGTCAATTTAAGTTTTCTGTCTTTTTCCCTTTTTATCACTTTTTTATTATTTTTTAAGTTTAAAAAACATTTGTACTTTCAGACGTCTATGCCTCTGTTGCTCTAAATACCTGAAAAAGAAAACTAATGCCAACACTATTAGCATTGTAAATTATTTAATGAAAATTTGGCAGTATCTCATATTCATTAATATAATATTTTATTACTTCTGATAGATTTTACTTTAGTAATGATTTTTTACTTATTATTTCAGGAACGCAATGCAAAATTCGATGGTCCAGCATTCGAGATCATTTTCGAAGACTTTCGCAAAAACGTAAAAAATTGGGGCTGGAGGCTGGCGAAAACTGTAAGAAATACAAATATGAAGAGTATCTACAATTTCTCGTGCCATTTACAACAGACAAAGATACGTCAAGTAATAATGCGTTGCTTGAATCAATAAGTGTAGAAATTGACGACTCCGGAGAACCACCGGCGGAAGATTTTACTGATGCCGAAACCAGTAAGCCCCAAATATCAGCTCCAGCCCCTAGGAGGATTGCGAGGAGGGGTCGAAGAAAATTTTTTCGATCACATTACCCATCCACTCCTCCTGAAACAAAATCCGACCTGCGGTTGCGACGTCTTCTTAATAACGGGAGCCCCGAAAACGTCACCCGAGCGGCATCCCACGACGATATTGATACGTTCCTTTCCGGAATCGCTACGACCATAAAGAGGTTGAACCAGTACCACCAACACATAGCCAAAGGACGGATTTTTAACATTGTCCACGAGTTGGAGGCCCAAGAGTTCTTCAACCAACCGCCTTCAAACGTATCTTGTCGGCTTTCGGATGATGGCGACCCCAGTGTTTCAAATGGAACTGTGATGCCAGAAATAATTTGATTTTTTTTTTTTTTTTTTTTTTTTTTTTATACAATGAGGAATATTAATTTCATAACCACTTAACCTTTTCTTGAGGTGAATTGGAATCCTCATATCATTTTAAGGAATTTATCTCGTTACTTTATGTTTAATCTGTATCAATTATCATTCTTATTATTATGTATTTTGTTTCTTTTATCATTCCTACTAGACTTCCAACAATTTGTCTTTCAACGTGCTTCTTGCCTTTAATGCTGTTTTTGAATTCTATTTAAAGTAAAAAAAAATAAATATATTAATATTAGTTAGTAAATATTTAGCAAAGAAAATCGTCCATTAATAACCTTCCTCCCTCTACCCCCCCCCATCAAAAATAAAATTGGTACAAAAATAAAATACATAAAAAAGTAATAAGGTATTAAAAATAATTATTTATTATACTCGGGCATTGTGTGAGAGTGAGTATAAATTATATAAAATGTTGTAGTATAATTAAGTCTTATTTAGGTCTCTTAATATGCGAATTGTTTACTATTAGTTATAGTAAACAAAAAATTATCAACACTTTATACAGAAATCCCCTGCCACAGGTTGTTTATAATAATATAGTTTATATACGTTATTAATAAGTTAATAAAGGTATCACGATTTTTAATGGCAAAAAAGGTTTTATTTATATAAATTCAATGAAGTTCCTAGTCTTGTTATAAACAATTAAGTATATCGTTATAGCGCTTTATGTAAGCTGTTTTTGTTTTTTTCCCTGGGACCAAGCCTAAGAGCTGCTTCGTCTTAGTATCATTAATATAAATAATACATTTGTAGTTGATTTGATACAATTCATATTGTTCAGATAAATGGATCATCTTTGTTCTGTTGACAATTTGATTTAAGTTCATAAAATATACTTCTTGTTACTTGTTTATGTGTCTTATTTACTATTATCTGACACTTGCGATTCGCACTCTAATCTACTTAAATCCCGTTTAATTAAAGTATACATCGTATATTTGGTATCGTATGGTGTGTAACATGCGTATTTAGTGCGCCAGGGGCATAGGTGAGGGTTTAGTAAAGAATAGGTATGTATGAAATAGGTGAAGTAAAGAATAGATGTGTTTAAATTGTAGATTATTTATTTTTTAAACATAAGTTTAAGGTATTTACATAGTATTTACAGGACCTCTTTGAACACTATGTTTGATGTTACGATATGGTCATCTGTGATAGTTGTTGGGTTTGTTTTACACAGACATTGATCTCACTGATTATATTGACTGAAATTGCATGTTTTTGCTTGTAACTCGCAAACGATGGCGTCGATCGGAAAAGTGCATATAAACCAAAAATGTTCGTCTCGACAAATTGAAAAAAATTACACCTTCGATAAAGCCCTTCGACCTTTTTGAAATTTTCGCTGAGAATTGCCGTTTTTCAATTATAACTCGCAAACGAAGGGGTTAATCGAAAAAATATATATTATCGAAAATGTTCTCCTTGAAAACCTGAAAAGATTGATACCATTTAGAATCTTCTACGACCATTTTGATTGTCTC
Organism: Aelia acuminata; assembly: GCA_911387785.2. NCBI lineage: Eukaryota > Metazoa > Arthropoda > Insecta > Hemiptera > Pentatomidae > Aelia > Aelia acuminata. The sequence continues at coordinate 71,689,190 of OU426979.1, read as the reverse complement.
ACAAAAACGCTTTTGCGCTGATAACTCGCAATCAAAGGCTAAATGAGTGATTTGTATATTTTTGTAGCGGTTAAGGAAAGCTTTAAAATGATGCCTGATCCATGAAATTTGATAAAGCATTAAGGAAGTTACGGCGCACAGTGGTCCAAAAAAGCTGAAAATGGGAAAAAAACTAATATCCATTATAATTACCTTGTTAGCGGGACGGAACCACCCGTGTTTTGATTTTTTTAGGTGCCGTATCTAATGAAATCAAAATCAATGCAATGGGGCCACCAGATCAAGTCCAAATTTGAGGTCAAAAATACGTGTTCGGTATAGTCGTATATGATTTTTGACGTGCCGAATCTATCGAAATCAATATCAACGAAATCAGAGCATTAGATCAAGTTAAAATTGAAGTGGAAAAAAAAGAAATGTATAGATAATTTTTTTTTTAATTTAACATTTTTATTTACAACATTACAAATAGGATATAGTTATTTAATCTTGTTTAAGTAAATTGTATGCTTCCTCGGTTAACTCTTTTTTCTTTCTTTTTACTTGTATACTGGTCTGAAATGAAGGTATGAGTCGCTTGTAACAAATATTTGGTGAAAAACGTCTTCATTTGTTGCGACTTGAGATATATTCCTGGAATGATGTTCCCTGTACTGCTTATAATTTTTGTTCCTACTCTCCTGAGCCTCTTCTGAGAGGGACCCGATACAAAGAGCAGCGGGTTCAATCATGTCTGCTCCATGGAAATGGATTTTGTGGAAGGTCGATGGGAGATTGTACCAGGTGTACCGAGTCACTGCCATCTCAGCCGTTTCCGCTGTATACTTGCGAAGTGCTGCAGTATCAATTGGGTACAGAGTGCAAATCACATCTAGTCATTGGCGGATCCAGGAGAGGGGGCTGTGGTGGCTGCAGCCCCTCCCTTTGGAAAATGTTTCTAAAGATAGAATTTGACTTTCCTTTATGTAAGAAAGCAAGTTAAAGAACAAATAATGTGCAGAACATGTAGAATTTTAGTTGCGGGAAAAGAACATAAAGGTAAAAAAGCTGATTAGCAGATCCAAATGAAGGGCTGTGGGGCTGCAGCCCCCTCCCTTTACGATCAGCTGGATCCGCCCATGCATCTAGTACTCTTTTTATTCTCATAATTAAATCTTCATTTATCCCTGTAATTTATAATGAAGGTTAATGAAGGATTTTAAAAAACATAACAATAAAAGCATATGTAACTGAAATAAATGTACCGCTTCAATTTTTAGGGATGAGAGCTCTAGTGCAATGGACCACCAACTGTGCAACTTCAAACAACCTACTTAAGTTGTAGTTTATTTGATTATTTAACATACAATATAAATTTTTTTACTTTCACTTACCTATATATGTAATATATAGTAAGTGGAAGTATTGCGATCGTGAAAAATTTCGACTTCCGGTTTTCAATGGAAATACACGTTTTGGGGTCCCCTGAGTCGAAATGACCAAGTCCCGCGAAATGGTCTGTGTGTGTGTGTGTCTGTGTGTGTGTGTGTGTGTGTGTGTGTGTATGTGAACAGACTAGCTCAAAAACTATAAACCGTGGGAATCTGAAATTGGGTATTTAGTGTAGGTATATGCCCGCGATTTGACAGCAAAAATTTCATCAAAATTGCTCAAAGGGAGGGGGTACTTTATTTAATAACTTTTTACGTTTTTTTCGATTTTCTCAAAAACGGCTCTAACGATTTTGATTAAACTGAGTATTTGATCTATTTATATGCCCGAAATATGACTGTAAAAATTTCATCAAAATTGATTAACCGGAGGGGGGACTTTACTTAATAAATTTTGTAACATTTTCACGTGTTTTTTTATTTACTCTAAATTGGCTTTAACGATTTTGATCAAACTGGGTATTTGATGTATTTATATGCCCGAGATATGACTGTAAAAATTTCATTAAAATTGATCTACGGGAGGGGGACTTTACTTAATAAATTTTGTATCATTTTCACGGTTTTTTTTTATTTACTCAAAAACGGCTTTAACGATTAACAAAAATAAGATATGAATGTAGAAAAATGTGTGACTTTAGGAAATGTTAATTAGCAAAACACGTCAATTTCTAATAAGTAAGTTGGTAAGTGAAAGTTGTGTGTTGCGCGCACGCTCCAGATTTTTTTTTTTTTACTTTCACTTACCTATATTTGAAATACATAGTAAGTGTTACTTTCACTTACCTATATATTAAATATATAGTAAGTGGAAGTATTGCGATCGTGAAAAATTTCGACTTCCGGTTTTCAACGGATATACACGTTTTGGGGCCCCCTGAGTCGAAATAACCAACTCCCGCGAAATGGTCTGTGTGTGTGTGTGTGTCTGTGTGTGTGAACAGACTAGCTCAAAAACTATAAACCGTGCGAACCTGAAATTGGGTATTTAGTGTATGTATATGCCCTTGATGTGACAGCAAAAATTTCATCAAAATTGCTCAAAGGTAGGGGATACTTTATTTAATAACTTTTTAAGTTTTTTTCGATTTTCTCAAAAACGGCTCTAACGATTTTGATTAAACTGAGTATTTGATCTATTTATAAGCCCGAGATATGACTGTTAAAATTTCATCGAAATTGATCAACCGTAGAGGGGACTTTACTTAATAAATTTTGTATCATTTTCACGTGTTTTAACTCAAAACTCAAAAACGGTTTTAACGATTTTGATCAAACTGGGTATTTGATGTATGTGTTTGCCAAATATGTGATAGCCAACATTTCATGAAAATTGATCAACCGGAGGGGGCACTGTATTTCATAACTTGTTTTCCAATTTATACCTTTTTTTCGATTATCTATCTCAAAAACGGCTTTAATGATTTTGATCAAATTCGCCATGTTTAATGAAAATAAGGTGTTCTTTAATATTAGGTAAGCTTTATCGTTATTAAAATGTTCTGAGGGGGCTTAAAAGGGGAAGGGTTTTTTTTTGTTTTCCTGTAAAGTACACTTGTTTTTGTTTATATGGAAAAATTAACTGTCTCTCATTACGCCTAAAAATAAGAAATGGCTAAATATGAGATACGATAAAAATAAAGAAAACGCAAAGAGGAGAAAAAAAGAAAAATATTCAGTCAACTCATAAAAATCGTTGAGCCCATGCCTGCGGAGTACGCCTTTAATGACAGACCATAGTTCATAATTAAAGCCGTTCTGTTCATTTGAGAAGTGGCAATTAACAAAACGCATTAATGTCTAATCGAAGTAAGTTGGTAAGTGAAAGTTGTGTGTTGCGTGCACGCAGCAGTTTTTTATTTTAGTATTTTAATTTGTATGTTAAATAATTAAAAATACTTTAATTTTAAATAATGCCTAAATCTGAGTATAATAAAATCATGTTTGAACTAATCCTTTGTTTACGTTGCTTTCCTTCCCGTCAGTAATTCCCTCTTCAGTCCCCTCCCTTAACCCTTAACTACTCACCTGAATCAATGTTACTTATCTACTCACCTCGGGTCAATATGACCCAGAACAAAAAAAAAAAAAAAGAAATATAACAACCTTAGGGTGTAAGATATTCGTTTTAAACAACAGAAGAAGGCTTGAAAATATATATTTATTAATGTATACAATAAATGAAAGTTTTGAAATATGAATAACATGTTGAATTATAGGTCTGAAGTGAAGTACTAAAAGAAAGGAACTCCTTAACATTACTATTATTAACATAATTTCTTTTGATTTAAATTCAAAAACTTTTCTACGAACAACCTTTGCAGTTAAAAAAGATAAGAAATGAGGGGTTTTATACAAATTTAGACCCCAATCGAACTCAAAGAAATGGCTTACACAACTACTCACCTCGGGACAAAATATCGATTTAGATAAAATAAACACCACCCTTATTTTTCAGACACTGCCAAGATGTAACTGGAGCCAAAACAAAGGATATGTCAAAGTTTGGTGATCATTCAATGCCAAAAAGGTGTAAATAGAATTAAATGAAACTTGGTACGGGTCAATATGACCCGACGTGAGTAGTTAAGGGTTAAAGACCTATAGGAGGATTTTTCTTAACTAATAGTACCTCCCTAAGGCCATCCGCCCTCGCCACTCGCACCGTAGCGAAAGGGTTAAATCTTTATAAATCCCAAAGTTGACCGAAGTTGGCGTTGAAAATTTTACCACAGTTCCTGTACTACCTACACTTACATACTAAACCATTGCAACCATAAGGCACCGTAACGTAAACTTTTCATAAACCAAAAAGTCAAAAGATCAAACTTATTCGGCAACGATTTAAAAAATTAATTTCTTCGCTAACTATTGATATTATTTAAACACATTTAGCATATAACAGTGCACATATATATGACACACTCCTGAAGTATTGGGAAATATTTTACTGTTAATCTTATACAGAGTAAATAAAATTCTTTATGTTGGTAGAAAAGTACGATTTTTTCAATCATTAAAAAGTTCAATTTTACTAGTACACACACATTTTAATTTTGAACTAGTTAAAAAAATGTATACTTACCATTGTTCTACAACTATCCAACTATACGAAAACTAAGAAAAAATTAGGTTTGGGCCACTTTCATTGGTTCATGGGTTTTTTTCCCTGGTTGGACCACTGTGCTGCGTATGGACAAAAAAAAGGCCTTGAGAAATGATATTTATGATGATGATTATATTTATAATTCGTTGACTCATAACTCTTGTTTATCGACGAAGCTTGTAATGTTTTGTCATGTAAGTATTATGTCATATATAATCATAATAATGGTCATATGCATCAGTATCATATTGTAAAAGCAGTGTGGTTTAAATAATTTCATTCACGTAAAATTATTATACAAAAATGTCAACAAATTATTAGAAAATAAATTATTAACAACGTTACAAACTAACGTCATGTGACATCAGTGGCTCGAAAGTAACCATACGCTTAAATATTTAATGCAAGATTAAGTCCATTGCTTCTTATATTAGTCCGAAACTGGACGATCCAGAAAGGCCTAGACCATTCAAACATGTGAGTAGGTACGTAAAATACATAAACGGATACATACTACCGTTCCAGAATAGTCTAGAACTTTTTCAATGTAAAAATCTTTTTATTGTTTTACGTCAATATTATTCGCATAAAAGCTTATAATGTTTTGCAAATATCCTTATTGTGTAATTTTTTAAAGAAAAATTAATTAAAGTACACTATAAACAAGAAATGATATTATTTATGACATAAGAAATGTTCATTAGGGAATACATGTATGGGGGGGGGGGGGGGGGAGGTACCACTTGTTATTAGTAAGATTAATGAATTAGTCTTATCGTTATTCCGGCTAATGGTGACCCTCGTCTAACGATGTCATTAGGTTAGCAACATCCTTCATTTCCTAATATTGAATTACAAATACCTCTCAGGGGAATAACACTCGATAACTAACTTCAAGTTTGAATCAGAGTATTAGGTTACAAATATCGAGTTGATTGTTAAGCTAAGATATACTTGGGATATGGTGGGGATTTGGTGTCTGTTAGTAAAAGTTTAGACTCCTTCCTCGGAATTCCAAATCAATTAATAGTTAACGTTTACATACTAGAAAAATATTATTAAAAAAAAATGTTGCGGTGCGCATTTCATTTACATTAAATTTAGAGTTGAAATTAACCATCCATATATTCACTACTAAAGATAAGGATTTAGATTCCAATCTTTATACAAATTAAACTGTTTATCATGCCTAACTGTCTAGATAGGGATGACGGCTCAAAATTTTAAAAATCTGGTGCGATGCGTGCAACACACGACTTTCACTTTCAAACTTACATAGATTAGAAATCAAGGTGTTTTGAAAATATGTAAACGCTATCAACTTCACAGAAAATAGCTTTTTCCTCATCTTTTTGTTATTCCTCTTATAATCATTCCTCCTAAAATATATTTTTTTGTTTAAGGACTAAATTTCTTCTTATTTCTTCTAATTTATTCAATAATCAAGGATTTATTTTTTGTTGCTTTTTTTTAATATGCCGTGAAGGGGAATTGATAAATGTGTATTAATCCAACGATAAGTTATGCATATACATTACACCACTTATTAAGCGAAATAGAGATTTCATTCGGATCGTAACATTTTTCTTTTTTTCTCCTGTATATGTTTATTCGATATTTTTCATATTTCATCTTTAGCCATTTCTTATTACTCTCTTCCTAATTTTTTCACATAAACAAAATGAAAGCAACCTTATAGGAAGAAAGTAATTTTCCGTCGCCATTTAAGACCCATCAGATCATTTCTATGATGGTTCGTTTGTTTGCTTGTTTTAACGTCACTTTATGCCCCTAAGGGTAATCGGGCAATGCTACTGTGGGAGTCCTAAATTTTTCCTATCCAGATTTAATTAGGATAGGAATCTTTAACGAGTACCTGACATCACACAGGCTCGGGACCTCCATTTTACGGCCTATCCGAGGACGGGATAGACAAGAATTTTTTACCCCCATTAAAAAAATCCTAGGACCATCTCGGGACGCGAAGTTGCGATCTTTAGTATTGTAAGTTTCTATGCTAACCACTACACCAAAGGTGACCCCATTCCTATGATTGTCAAACCTACCTTATATTAAATAATACTCGATTAAACCTGACGAGATCCATATGTAGGTAAGTGAAAGTAAAAAAAGAAACAAACACAAATTCTCGAATCAATATTGACCTTGTCAGGTGTTTTTACCCCCAATATATCAATCATATAATAGGAAATCGCTAAAGGTTCCGGTTATCATATGAAATAAATTTCCATATCTGAAATGTTTATCTATTTATATAAGTAGAATTAACATAACAAAAGTCGAGAGCTAATAAAAATACACTAGCGATAATTATCCTTACATTTTATAGACGAAATAAAAGTAAACAAAATAATTGAGGCGTTAAAGACAAGTCTATAAGTGCCGAATTATTGATTTAGAGATAAACAAAAGAAAACTAGTATCTGAGCTGTAATTTAGTTCTAAAAATATGAAAATATATTGGTGATACACCCATCCCTCTGACGAATACTTTTCTACCAGATAATTTAAAGATTAATATTAATTTTTTCCATCTCTGTTGCCTAATTATCTCATTCTTCTTCTTGTATTCGCATCGACAAGAATCAATATATGTTCAATAATGTCGATTATCAAATATTTTTAGGGTAGTAACAAGCCGACACCACAACTAACGACATCACAACTCGCTCCCTGCACAACTATCCACACTCAACTTCAATATATCTGCCTTAACGCATCCTTACACCTCATTTTTGGGTTGCTTTTTCATTTTTACTTCTTCCTATATAGACAAACATGACCTACAACATAAAGACATCCTGGCTACCTATTAAATATATATGTTAAAAAAAAAAATAATTTTTATAAATTACCATATTAAGAACAGAATTTGAACCTTCATTTGAATTCGGTCATAACTTCGTTCGGGAAACAAACACTCTTTCGGGGGGAAGAGAATTGATTATTTTTTTCGTTTTATTTATTAAAACAATTATATATACTGACGTACAAAACATGCCTATTTGAATATTATAACACATGTATACCCACCGACCTTATATCATAATTTCTTTTTTTTTTTTTATACAAGTTTTTTGAGTCTTATAATGAATATTTCTCATTAGATTTTTTAAACCGTATATACTTGAATAGGAATTTTGTTAGCAGTAAAAAAAATTTCATAAGCAAAGTGTGATTTTTTAATGTCTATAATTACTTTTGAACTATCGATTGTATCCTCATAGAAAGGGTCTCGTTGTATTCAGAAACATAAAAAATACCAAAAACCTTGCATTACTCGACCTACTTGCAGCAAATTTGCATACCTTAAACCCATTTTCAAAACCCTCTAAAGTGTATTTGCCCAACTTTGATTTGTGCCGACTAATTAGATCTCGAATCTTACCACTAATACTAAGTTACAAATAATGTTTCATGAAGGTTCGAATTTTGTTCCATTTGTTTCTATTGTTACTGTAATATTGTATTTCTAGAAAAAAAACTGAACTCGATAAATTATATTCAAATTAATATTTTTTCATTGTTGGAATCATTTAAATTTCACATTTTAATCGAGAATTGAGGCATATAAACGGAAAAGACTGGGAGTGCCAAAAAATCGAAGAAAATGAAATTAATTGGATACCGGAGTAAATTCCATCGCCAGTGTAATTTTATCAGAAGTAAGTAGCTTATCTCTAAGATTATAGTATCTAGAGATGCCAACAGATAGCAAAAGCTCTGTACCTTTGTCCCAGGGTTTATCGAAAATCTATTCTTATTTGGCGAAAAATAATGATTCTTGTCGATACCAATACATGAAGAAACAATGAGATTTATAAAATTTTCCTTAAAAGGTCCGTCACTTTAAAGATTTAATTAGAATCCTTTTATTTATTTATTTTTTTTTTTTTTGTAGCGTGGACGTATCCAGGTACAATGTATCTGTACCTACTGAGTAAAAATTAGGACGGAGAGAAAAATGCAATTCCTTGGCTAATGATTTGCGGGATGGTCCACTCCAATGTTTTATTTTATTGTTGAACCGGAATACATTGGTAAGACATCTGTTTGTTTTGTATTTCAGGTGCTGCATGGGATCTAAAATGCAATAACCGGTTTTTTGGCTTGTTCTGTTAACGGTTCACCCGCCATTCGGTCGCAGGCACAGACCTCTCCCCCACAGACCAAACCAGTCCTCAAACTGATACCAGGACGGCTGTATACACATGTCTCGTCTAATACACATTATTTTGAACGTTGTGGAAGATTTACGCTTATTGTAATAAAAACTAACAGGAGAAGAGTTTAAACAAGTTTTGACAAAATTGTTATAATGCAATAAAATTTTTACAAATAAAACATAGTTCTAGTTCACTATTTAGGTACATTCAGCCTGGGAAACTCCGTAACACAAGTTTTGGGAGTCACAAGAATAAAGGCAAAGTTGGAAACTAGGAGATTCAAGTGCTTCTCTTCCAGTCTTATCACTGGAATCTTATTATCTTATTGGAAAAGAACATATTTTTTTTTTAAGTCTTATTGTTCTAGAGGACTTTGTAAAAGATTGATTTATTAAATATCGCGATTTGATACAATTTACTCAAGTTCTATGTGATATCCCTTCCGGCTCTCTCATAAAGCAACTTCCAATTCCAACTTGCAACGCCAGGTCGGTTCAGCCATGCGGAAGAAAGTTCCCTCCTTGCCATGTAAGGTGCTACGTCAGAGCCGAGGGAGGAAAGCACCCCCCCAGTCGATGCACGTACCCCCCCCCCATCCCCGTCCAGGTAACTCCTTTCCCCGCCTCCTACTTCGCCGTAAATTCCAACCCCAACCCCTCCCCCATGCAACATCTCAGGTCAGGGGCTTACGGCTCCGTTAATTTATTCTTAATTTAAGTGTATCCCACTCATTTTTTTTTTTTTTAATCTACCGAAAAAATCTATAGTTTGGTGAGTGATATTCCTAAACATTTAAATCTTAGTTTGCATTAGTCTATGTGAAAGGTTTGGAATATTCATCTAAATACCTTGAGCGGAGTTTTATTATTAATATTTACTTTTAAAAAATAAACTAAACAAACACGATGAATTTCCAGTCAACTACCTAGTAACTAAAACTAACTACTTTTTATTAATTTAACCATTATCGTTGGTAACCAGCTATTTTTTAAATTATTTTAAATAATTTATTTTTGAAGAGAAAAGATTTGGCTCCGCCGGTTCGAAACCGGGTCTTCCGCGTGACATGCACGGTATGCTAACCATTACACCACGGAGTCGCTTCCGGTGTCAGTGAAGAGGAAGGATTTGGAAGCGACTCCGTGGTGTAATGGTTAGCATACCGCGCATGTCACGCGGAAGACCCGGGTTCGATTCCCGGCGAAGCCAAATATTTTTATTCAAAAATAAATTATTTAAAACTAACTACCTACCAAGTACCCAATAATGTTTTGCATACTAACAAACAATAAATGAACACACCCCGTGCTTCAAAAGCCTTTTCAAAAAATGGTTTGATAATAATAATCATAAAAAAATATTTTTTTGCCTGCAAAAAAAATATTTTTTAAAATTGTTTTAGTTTTGATGACTTCTTATTGTGTAGCTTTTAGTGCTGATTTTGTCTACAAAATGAGGTGAAACATTTAGCGAAAATCATAAAATTGACATATTTTATATCGGTTTTATTTATTCACAATGTTATTAAAATTGCTTTAGACATAACTAAATCTTAATAATACAATAAGAAAAGTAAATCAGGCTTTACTGTAATACATTTATGTACAAGTCTTTGTATTAACGTTTCCTTTTTCCGAAACAAAGCTGTCAACGTCATTTCAACAAAATTTCTTCCATAATATGATTAATAAAAATTATTTCCTAAAATGTTTTTAGGTATGGCCAATCTTTTATATTTCAACCGTTTCGTCTCGTTAAACATTAAAAAATGTATGTATTGGTACGAATTTACCTGAGGTATTTTTTCTCATCATAATTTGCATCTAATGGTAGTTAACTGTCAAATTGAATTGTGAGCAGTAACGGCATTTCTTTTTTTCAGCTTTAATGGGTCTATGCTACGAAATAATTGTTACCGAAATTTCCAATACGTGAGAGAGGTATATTTTAAAAACCATATCCGAGTATAGACACGTCAGTGAGGAGAAGAAAATTCCACAGGCGGGAGATCGAGCGAGTGGTAGACTTGGCAACAGCGCGCCAACTGTCATGGCGTCGGCGGAAATATCTCATCAGATATTATATAAATATTCGCTTATCTCGCAGTTCCCCTTAGTCTATATATAGAAGGAACTGCTTCAGGACGTAATTTCACAATTTTTGTTTGTTTTTTTTATAGTAAATTAACCAAAAATTAAATAAGTAAGAGTCTAAAGTAAGGATATATTATCTTGGAAAAATGATCAGAATCATATTGAATAAAAACGAATTACCCCAAAGATAAGGTCGTTAAAGGCAGCAGTAACAATTTAATTAAATTATATTATTGTTTTGTTTGGTCGAAGAATTCAGAAATGGTTCCTAAGGAAAATACTACTTATCTATGGCTTGGAGATAATCTCCCTATCTCGAAAATCGAAAAATAGCCTAACTTCTTTGCATTAATTTATGGATAAATCACATTCCAGCATACTTGCACGCTTGTTATACCTCAATATAATTAAACATATTTTATTATATTACCAAAAATATAAGTAAGTTTTGTGCTTAAATCCTAAGCAAATAAATCCAGGTCAGTTTTTCCAATAAATAAAGCAGTTGAACTTTAATCAAGTAAAGCAAAAAAAATCGGTTAAGTTTTCACTCTAGGCCGTCGATAAGTTTGTATCTATGCAGTCATAAAACGATTTATTCACGGTTATTACACAGTATTCTCAAAATCAAAATTAAATTCAGGGATTTATTAAGCGCAAAAAATAATTACTGACTTACTGTCAACCATACATTGGAAATGAAATTTTCTTGCATGTTATTTCTCAGCGTGCTAGAGATCGATCGATAAACGAATAAAAACGGAAATCAGAACTTTTGGTCATGTCGGGTTCTCAAAATACTGATTTATAAACGTTTAGTTAAGATCGCATACAACCTCTTACCTAAAAAGTAGAAAAATGCTGAGAAAGTATTTACTTTTCATGGCGTAATACAAAAGAATGAAAGGATATATATGTATATATATATATATACATAATATATATATATATATATATATATATATATATGTATGTATGTATACATATTTATAAATATGTATGTATGTAATACAAAATTTAACCCGTACAAAAGATTCGCTTGATTATAATATTATAAGAAGAAATAACCATAATTTTGAAGGAGACCGGAATATCAAAATTTAATTTTTTGGTCAATTATAACAGTTCAATATTAATAATAATAAACCGAAGTTGGAGTTAAATGTCTAATAACGTTTTAGATGTTTTTGTATGTTTTCTGTTTATATGAAACTTACATACTATATAACTAACGAACAGATTGTATAATTTTAATGTTTTGGGCCTTGATAAATTTTTTATTATAATTGAAAAGAATTTTCTGTAATTTTCTGAATGGTGTGCTTATTTTTCTTCATTAAATTTGATGGAAAAATGACGGGCGTTCATTTTCTTTTATGAAGTATTCCGGGTAATATTGCGTCTCGGTATTAAATAAAAAATAAATATATATTATACGTTGAAAAATTTTAAAATATAAGAATATAGAAATGTTATAAATCTTTTATTTAAAATAAAAATGACACACGAATAAAAAAGGGAAATAACGGAAAGATCTATAATTTGCCTTATGTCCTATAACGAGGCTCAAAAATTAATATGCACATACATGGTTTCATTAGAAAAAACAAACATATATTTTGATTTTGAACACTACATATATTTGACATTTGAACACTACATTGATATTGCAATTTTAATTTTGTTTTGAAAAGGTTTTTTGTTGTTTTGGAACACATGAATTGGAAAAATATTTTTAAATATTTACAAAAGTACCCTATGTCACATGTAATAATTTGTTATTGATTATTTCCGCTCTCTACACACCGCGCCTAGAAAATGATTCAAAAGTATTATAAAATATCTCAAATAGGATGAATGTACATAAAAATAACCATAGGATCCTCCGAGATGAAAAATGTGTGTTACACAAAGGTTACTGATTTGGCAAATGAAACATTTTTAAACCGATATTATGAAATAAGGCATAAAAATATGAAAAGATGGTTGTAGTTGAATCACACTATTATATTTGGGAAAAATCGGTGGTAAATTATACGCTACAAAAACTAAAATTAATGACATCATGTCGGCAAGAATAGTTGTCATAATTGCTTATTTTTCAAAAATATTAATCAAAGGAAGATATCTTTTATTTTACGTTTTCAGTGTTAAGGGATTTATTCACATTACATAAACTGTTAAAATTTCGATTTACATGTCGACGGGTGATATGAAGAATTTGTAATAAAGAACAATGTGGAATAATTACAAGAAACAATTATGCAGATAATGTTTTTAGATAAACAAAGTAAGAACCAGTGGCGGATCCAGAAATTTTCTGAGGGGAGGCGCACTTTTTTTTTTTTACATTTCATGAGTAATGAAGGCCCTATTTTAAAATACATATTAGTACATAATGACGTTATAAATGAATGTAAATGTTTAAATACAATTCATTTTCAATTAGTGGACTTGAAAAATGAGTAAATATAGCTCATTTCATACAGAAATAGTAATACTTTATGAGTGTCACCTCTCAGGGGGGGGGCGCCCCCCGCACCCCTCCCCTGGATCTGCTACTGGTAAGAACATCCTAAGAATTAAAAATTGAAATAAACAATAGGAGAAACAGTGAGTGAATAATCAAAAGATAAATAAAATTGTACGGATAAATAAAGGGACTTAGACTGATAGATAAAAAAATAAATTTTATTCTAGAACCTAAATTGAAAATAAATAATAACGACCCCCCCCCTATAATAATGACCCAAAAAAAGAAAAATAATATATAATATTATTAGTTATTAAATACTTATATCTAAAGAGAAAAGATTGACGATGGCCATGATTAAAATTTTAACGATTCAAAACAAAACTAACAAAAATATAAACTATTAAAATTGAATAAATAATAATATTATTACAATAATAAGTATAAACTAAATTGTTAGCTTTGTAGCCTACAGTAGTTCTTAATTAGAATTTTATTATTTTATAGCTACTGAGCCTGAGCAACGCAGGGCAGGGTCTGCTCGTTATTATAAGCAAAATGATGGTGGAAGATAATTTACCGTAGACATAATGACAATAGACATATTTAATTGCGCCGAAGTTTCGACCTCAATGTCAGGTTAATTTTAATGTTCAAATTGACATTTTTTGAATAATTTCTCTCATTGGTTGTTGTCTTTTTTTTTCTCAATTAGCCCTGATTAGGACCTGAAATTCGGGTCGAAACGTCGGGACAATTAAATATGTGATACCTGCATATTGGTGTTACATATTTATTTCGACCGCACCCCCCAACAATTTCCTCATTATTATAATTAAAGCAATCGGCCAATTACATTAGTTTGCATCAAAATCGTTTCAGCACATCGGAATATGTGCACGTCCGGTTCTCAAAGTGGTTACATTATTTTTTATAAGTTTTTTTCAGTCTTTTTTTTTTCTGACGCATCCATTTTTTTTCCCTTTCCCAACCTTCTCAATTTTCCATGACGTGTTCTGAGATTGGAGGGTCACTGTATACCTAAGCTGAACACATGTGATGTGAGGGGCAAAAAAAATTAATACCTGACCCATTCAGTCTGAGGGGCTGGTGGATGGAGTCAGCAAAAAATGTCTCCTTTCTAGTGATTTGTCGTGTAGTCCTAATAGAAATTCTCTTACCATTTCTGACCATTTAAAAGCAAATTCGAACGACTAATCTTATGTTATTCTTTATTTTTTCCCAGTTTGAATATTTTAGAAATATACTCTTTATCCTTTTTCTTGAAAAAAAGATATAACTCAGTGAACACGAGGAAAAAATAAAAAAGAATTCCTAACTTTCTTTATCTTTTCCTGGTCTGAATGAAATGGATCTTGAATATTTAAATAGTAAAAGTTCAAGTAGAATATATTAATTAAAATATTAAACCCAGAATTATCTGTAGCTCTTAGTAACAACAAAACTTCAATCACATTAGTATTGGAATTATTGAAGAAAAAACAAAATATCAACTTATGGCTAAATGTTAGTACGTTTGCCAGTTATTCTACAGATCCTTAAAATTTTTAGTAATCTTTATCTTATGATTATTTATCTATCACATTTATTTGTTATTATGAACTATGTATTTTATTTTATTCAGTTTCGACCCAAATTTTAGGTCATCATCAGGGCTAAATGAGAAAAACTAAAAAACAATCAATCAGAGAAATTATAGAAACAAATATTAAATTGCGTGTGAAACATTAAAAAAAATATGGATAAATTAGATGAAAATAAACATAATTTTTTTTTTTAATTCTACAAAAAAGGTTTTATGTTTATTTTCTACTACATATTATACCGCACCCTAAACCATTTCCTGTTCAGAACATGAAAAATAAATCGTTAGGCGTTGATGCTTTGAAACGTTTTATGCCTCTAAACAAACTTCAACAACATAATCTCAGAAATTTCAGCTCAACATAATTTCTTTGGTTCGCGTAATGTTTTTGCTGGTTTTACAACTTTTTTTGCTTATTCCAGAACTACTAAAAATAACATCCTGTTAAATTGGGCAAAGCTTGGTTTTTCATTTTACCTTCACTCTCCTAGATACCTGAAAGATATAATCAACAAATTAAAAACAAAAATGATTGCAATCGTTCCAATTTTTTTTTACTATTTCTGCTTTTCATTTGAGACAAACTTACTGAATTAATCTTTAATTTTCTAAATTTTTCAATTCAATTAATTTTCTTATAAATTAATTATATTTAAAAAAAATGTAATTTTTAGAGCTTAATAATTAATGTTTGGAACGAACAATAACATAATATTATCAAAATAGTGTGATGTTCTTAATTTTATGCTGTATGGTTGATCAAGAAAATTAGAAAATTCCTTTAGATAACTTTTTTTTTTTAAATTATTTAAAAGTTGATAAAGCTTTAATATTTTTTCTATTCTTTGAGGATTGAATGAGAACATCTCCTTGTGCTCTTTGAAACAATGTAATTCATTTTGTGAATGTAGATGGTGAATTGACCGGAAGAGTGCACAACACGGTGTTTGTGTCGTGCAAGCAATAAATGTAATTAGGGTAGTAGCATTAGAATGACTGCAAGGGCTTGTAAAGTTGTTCCAATGGATGATGGAACAATTCCTAAGGTTATCAGCGCCAGGTGAACGTCCGAAGAGTGGGTTGGTGACGTCAATGGGGTAATAGCGTTCAGTTTAATCTACTGGATGTACTTCTATTTGGTCCAAATATTATGCGCATCAATTAATTTTCAAAGACCATCAGGCGTTTTCCAACTCTTAAAGTAAGCGGCCAATTCTAGTTTTTAGGTTTAGGGACAAGAGTAATTTTTTTAAGTAATTTTGAAACCGAAAAATAACAAGAATTTCCCGAATTTCATCTAGTTTTCACTTCGTCTTCAATTCGTTTTTTATTAGTAATCGTATAACCTAAATATCTAAATTTCTCTAAGCTTTTGGGGTTTTTCTTCCTCCTTTAATATCAACAAAATCATCACCTCTTCTAGGACTAACCATATATTTTGTCTTATCCGTATTTATTGCTATCCCAAGTTCTTGATCAGCTTTCCTCTTGGTTTTTTTATTTAGTTCTATTGTTTCGGCGTCCTCGTCTATCTAAACAATATCTTCTGATTTAGTAGTACCACAAGTAATAATTATTATTGTAGTTTACATGTAGAGAAGGTTTCAGGAACAGGTTTCTATTTGTATCTCAGAGATAAAACGCGTGTATTTTTCGTCCGTATATAATAAAATATCGTATTTAGATTTTAATGAAAAAGTTTTGCCGTGGTAAAGACATCATTGTATCAAGACACTTTGCATTGGTGTTGATTTTATCTAACTAAATTTGTTTTTTCATGGCACCAGCCAATCTGTTGAAAATATTCCATTATCAATAAAGGATACACGTGCTTCTTTGTTCATCTTTGGAAAAGTAAAAAAAACAAAAACATTTATTTTGTGCTTTCACATCTCTTACTGTAACGGTAAAAACAGTGACTACAACTGACGAAACAGTTACTCAAAAGTAACCTTCAAGGCAAGACTATGCCCCTAGTACATACACCATACCTAGTACATACGTACACCAGAAAGGTCTAGATCATTACAACATATGATTACGTATAGATATATGTATGCATTTAACACGTTGAGCGCCAGGGAAAAGATGATGTACTTTTGCCTGGGGCCAAAGCAATTTTTCCTAATTTATAACTTTAATATGATTAGAATGATACAAAAATTGCAAAAGAAATAAATAAAAAGTTTAATTTTGGCAATTAAACAATTTTGTGAGCGGTACGTATGTACCGCCCGGCCCCAGGGTAAAGCCCGCTACCTATAGTAGTACGGGGGCTGTCCGGTTATGACCGCGACGTCAACCCTTGTCCCCTTAAAATAAGTTATTTTAATAAATAAGATATTTTGTTTTGTAAAAAAATAAATAAAATTAATTTATTTTATTTATTTATTTATACCCCCCAAATTAAAAAAAAAAAAAAAAAAAAAAAAAAAAAAAAAAAAAAATTTGGGCCAATTGCATTGGCGAATTGTTCGGGGCCGGAGCGGTCCAACATGCCTTGAAATCACGCTCGGCAGGCGGTCCCCTGGCCCAGAACAACCTTTTAGCTGGCGGGAGCGGGCGGTACCTGGGGACCGCCTCGGCCCCAGCCAATAGTCCAACAGCGGTACGATCGTACCGCTTGGCGCTCAACGTGTTAAGGTATCTAGGAAATTGTAGAACTCTTTTCAATTTAACAGAAATAAATCATCTATTTTTGTTTCACGTCATCATATCTATAAAGTTTTGAATGAACACTGGCGGATCCAGGGGAGGGGCTGTGGGGGCTGCAGCCACTCCTTTTGGAAAATTGTTCGTCGTTTTAAGATCGAATTTGACTTTCCTTAATGTAGGGAAGCAAGTTAAAGAACAAATAATGTGCATAACAAGTAGAATTTTAGTTGTGGGAAAGGAAAATAAAGGTAAAAAAGCTAATTAGCAGATCCAAATAAGGGGCTGTGGGGCTGCAGCCCCCCCCCCCCCTTTAGGACTGCAGCCCCTCCCTTTCTGATCGGCTGGATCCGCCCATGTAAATGAAAGCCTCTAGTCCGTCACTATATAAAATAAAAAAAATACAGTATAACCCCCTTTATCTGGGCTAATGATGGGTATAGGGGTCCACGGATAATCGAAAACCCCAGATGATCGAATTAAATTTTATTGACTTCATGTGATAGAAAAGAAGGTTATTTAAAAAAAAAAAAAAAAAGGGCAGAAAATCACTTTTATTAAAAAACGGACATTTTAACAAACGACTAACAAACTCCTTCAGCGCGTTTTGCAAGAACCCCTGATAGACAGCTTCATCTACGTCTTGTAATGCAGAGTTCTTCATTGTTTTCCGAGGACAGGATGTCGGAAATGTCCTTTATCTTCTTCAAAATATCACTAACAGTTTGCTCGCCGATTCCTAATTCAGCGGACAATGTTTTAACACTTTCACCTTTTTCTACTCGGTTTATTATATGGTTATGGTTAATATAATAATGGTTATGGATATGGTTAATTTCTGTTCAAGCATTAAAACGACAGGTTTTCTTTTTTGCGACATTTTGTTTATTCGTATTCAAATGGGGACTAAATCCAGTAGCGGATCCAGAAATTTTCCGAGGGGGGCGCACTTTTTTTTTTTTAATTTCACTAGTAATGAAGGACTTAATTCAACGTGTGTATTAATATTAAGTGACGTTGTAAATTACTATTAAATGTTTACATACAATCTATTTTCAATTTGAGGACTTAAAAATGACTAAATAAAGCACCATTTATATAGTATTATAAATAGTAAACTTTTATATGTGTCCTCACGTCTCAGGGGGGGTGCGCGCGCCCCCCACGCCCCTCCCCTGGATCCGCTACTGACTAAATCACAACTGAGAATATTTTATTTTGTACTCAAACAGGCCAGAGTAGGAGTTTTCTAGAAAGACTTGAAAACAATGCCGTTCCTAGAATATGAATTGGAGTAATAGTTACCGTAAACATCTCATCATCCGATACCAGATTCATTGTTTAAATAACTATTATAAAAAAAATAAATGCCATAAAAAATAAAAACAGCTTACTTACTAAAAAATAAATAAAAAAAATCATCGGAACCGCGGTTGATAGAGCCCCGGATAATGGGGGCCCTAGTGTAAATGGATAAAAATAAAAAACCTGTACCATTACAACCCATGCGTCTTGGGTTCAGTACTGTGTATGGAAGTACTATTTTCCTGGTTAGCGGTCTTGCAAATCATCGGAGTAACCTAGAACTTATTGTATGGAAGATATTAGCGATGAAAAAGTTAAGAGCAAAGAGTGCTACGAGAAAACTGACTAATAATCCTTTTTATTTTATTTATTTTTTGCTTTTTTCTTCTTAAGTAAATTTTTGAAGTCAATATTTAGAATCTTTATTTTCAATATTAATGATCATTTTTTCAATAGCTTACAAGCTCTTCTATTGAACCATCTGTACCTTCACGATCTCATTGAGACAGGAGGTACTTTCCCATTGGCAGTGGGCAGAGGAGGGGTGTGGTCGCCAGGTGGCGGAATATTAATCCGCCTTTCACCTCCCCCCCCTAATCTAAAAGGGCTTTGAAGTAACTATTTAACACTTTTATATCCCCTCCCCCCCCCCGCTATTGTACCACTTGGGAGGGAGGCCCCCCTCGGTAATTGCATCGCCAGCCGGCAGGGAAGTGACCTTGCCAAGGGTGGGAGTTGTCTACCCCTACAGGGGGGATTGCGTTTTTTCCCCTTAATGAATGAAACTAGATTTCCATTCCTTTATTAGGTATGCTTTTTCTTCTTCTAGTAATGTCATTATCTTACCGCGAAATCCGACATACCCAAAAAACCAATTATTATGAATGTTTTACTGTACATATTTGAGGCGTCTAGAAACAAAAAGGGATAACTCCATATTTTTCAAAAAAATCGGTTTTTATTTTTTTATTAAGTTTTAGCTGCTCTACACCCTTAGACAAAAAATTGCCGTTCACATCGAGGTAAATCCTTCTGAAATTGAGCTTTGAAAAGACCGGTTTTTAACAGAAAGGTATAAGTGCCATTAGTTCTCATTCCTGCCGCTTAGGGCACTCCTACCGCCTACCTCATAGAGGTTACAATAATTGTACAATAATAAATAAACGGTTCTCTGAATTGACGAACACAATGAATGTTTTGAATCTTGGAGTGAGTGTTGCTTCTCAGAAAATTAGAGACGGATACACACTTTTAGTGAAACATTTCGGAGAAACATGGATCGACTTAACTGATCTTGCTTTTTATAAAAATGTTATTTGTCAACAAAAAATCGACCAAGGACTAGTATTTAGATCAGATATATTTACGCTCCTGAAATTACAACTAGAGATTTTTTACGGATGGGAACTTTTTTTATTTTAACTCCCTTGATTTACAAACCTTAAAACAAATATACCACCTAAAAAAATTTAAAACAAGTGTACCCCTAACTTAACTGAATTCGAATATAAATGTCTAACGGAATCACTGCGGAATTCTGAGGGTTCAATCTTCGCATTTTTTTTATTTTTATATAAAGTGAAATTTAACATTATAATTTTTAAATAATTAATTAATGGTCATACTCGATTCCATAGAAAAAATCAGTTTTAACTATAATTATCTGATTAGTATCAATATATTTTTTAATTTGGAACAAATTTAAAAACATTTCTAATCTATATTTAATTTGTTTTTTGGAAGATGGGTTTTGTATCAGATAACCGAAAATGTATTGTAGTTTTTTTCTAAAATCTAAAATATATTGCTCAAACCTTGATTTTCCAACTTTTTTGGCTTAAACTCTGTCAAATATTATTCTCAAACCCCATATGGGGTATATTCCTAGACAGCATTTCCTACAAAATTCAATTCATACAAATGAATTTTTATTGAAGGTTTGATTTTTCTTATTTTTTTACTCTAAATTTATATTTCAGTGAAAAATCCAGTCTTCCTTTTTGATATATATATTTTTTAATATGTTAAAACATCACAACGTTTCGAGGCTCATTGCCTCATCTTCAGGTGTGCAAAATATGTGTTATAATTATAAAATAAATCAATTCCTTAAAATCTCGTCAAATGATTAATGATGTCAGAAGTGCATTCTGAAGACTGGATTTTTCACTGAAATATAAATTTAGAATAATAAAAGACCAAAAGGGATTTTTAAAAAAGTCTTCCAGCATAGGATAAACTATCAACTATTTTTTTACTTTTTATAAATAATTTTATTATATTAAGCTGTAGTCATTTATAGTTAGTTTTATTATTTCCTTATTATCAGAATTAGTGGTAGTGTTATATTAGCCGATACTGGAAACGAACGAGTTGTTTAGTGCAGGAATGAAAGTTTCCCGACCTCAGCAACGCTTGGCCTCACCCTAATGAGACTCAGATAACCGCGTTAAACTCAAATGAAGGAACACGAAATGAAATTATTGGAGCACTGCACTAACTCCCAACAATTAAACTCCAACAACCTCCAACTTTTCCACCTCTAAGTTAGTTAGGTACCGTGCAATATAACCGTTTCCTATCCGAGCATAATTAAAGTAGTTTTCTAGGAAATAATTTCCCCACTACTTTTCTCTATTTAGAAATTATAATCTCTGATCAAAATATCTCCACATTATTTATTTTGACAAAATCAACGTATTTTCAAAATTTCATAGAGAAGTTTAAATATGCATACTGTAGAATATTCGAATTAGTTTACTTGCCGTGTAAGTGGGGATATAAAGGTACCTTTACACTAAGCAAACCTCACCTTCGAACAGATAATGCCTAGTACCTTGCTGAAGCAGCGTACTAAGAACTGCTGTTTTCGTCGAGGTCGTGAAGTAGAGCAAACAATGATGTCTGACTGCAACTATGCACCTTAATACAACAATTTCCATTACAACGACGGTTGACTTGGAACCAGCGGCTGTTCTGACATTTGCTATAACTCATTATGGATAAAAGCAACATCATAAAATGCTAAAAGAGGGTCTAGAAGCTTATCTTAACTAACTCAGAAGCGACACTAGTGCTATCCCCGAACAAGCAGCCGTACAGACAAAGTAGGTACCTCTTCAAGTTCGCGTCTTGCCATGTTAAAGGCCAATTTAAGTATAATAGCACTTCCATTTGTTTTTTTTGTTTTTTTGTAGAATCAAAAGAGAAACAATTCCAAGCATATGCATTTTTGAGCCCGACAACACGATCAAATAAAAATTTATCTTAATGAAGGAAATTCGTTGACCGTAGAATAATATGAGATGGAAATGGTTGGGGGTGCGGTCAAATGAAAACACTATATGTGAAATAACATATATAATGTGCCGACGTTTCGACCCGATATTCAGGTCTTCTTCAGGGCTAAATATAAAACAAGATAGCAACCATTAAATATGAAGAAAAGAAAAATTATAAAAAAATAAAATAATGAGTAATATATGTATCTATATACATATATATGCATGAACATATGATTTTGTTGTTTTCATATGTTCATGTGAATGAAACAAATTTATCTTTTGTAGCTGTTCCATTATAATTCCGTTGCAGATATAAGTCCATAAAAAATGTAAAAAAACAACATCATTAGTTATATAAAATAATAATACGAAAATCAATGCAATATATATCGTATATACATTTATTTATATATTGTTTTAGATTTGCAACCGCATCTAGCAACTTTTATGATTTTGTTTTACCTTTAGTAACTAGTATTATATAACGCTAAAAATATATATAAGAGTATACACAAAATGATCAAAATTAATTATCTATGATTTCCTTTATTATTATTTTTTTTCTTTGTTTTGTTGATGTGTTTTAATATTTAAAAAAGTTTTTATATTTTGGAAGACTAGTTGGTTATTATTGTTAAGCTGAAGGCCAACTTACAAAGTGGGATCTACTATTCAAATTTTATTCTTTGAGATACGTCATTGTTGAAGGTCTCTCAGCCATTTTCTTTTCAGCCGGCGTCGACTTGGTAACAGGGATTAGGAAAGGGAAGAGACGAGAGAAGTGGGTTTGGTTGATTTTGAATTGTAGAGTGGAATGTCCATGTTTCACGGATAGAGTGATTTTAAGAAGTACCATGGTGCTTTGAAAATCTTTCGAATTATTTTCAAACTGTGTTGTTTGTATTTTTTTTTTTACATGTACCTACATGTTTTGCTTAGCCAACATAGAGTTAAAAACTAGTCTTTGGTAGTGGAGAAGGTGTGATCAAAAAGACTCTATCGTCTTATCAGTTCTGGTCTTTTTATGAAATGTAATTTTAGTCATTTATTTATTTTTTTAATATGTGTAACTATTTATTTATGAATATGTTCTGTGTTATAGCAAATGTATTTGGGCAGCACTGCTTTTTATTGAAAATAATACAGTTGCCTAATCTTACTTAATTTTGCCGCTGTCAGTTGATATTTTTTGAATAAATATGAAAACTAATATCTTGGGTCGAGCTTCCATTTTATAGAATCCCTTGTAGTTTTAGTTGCAGTCCCTATTCGGGGCTGAGTCACTGGAGCTACACAAAAAAAAGAGTCCGAAGGTGTAGAGCGTACCTACTGTGGCCATCCGTCACATGCTCTTCTGCCTGCAGCCAACCTAAAGGTGCCTTTACGCTCTACGAACCTCACCCTCGAACAGGTTCTCCCTCGAACCTTGACGTTAAACGAACAGCCATTTATACTTAACGTGGAGTTAAGCGGACCAATATGGCTGACGCACCCAACGCTAGCTTATGATGAAGAAAAAATCAATATATTTTATATTACCTGAAAAATAAAAAAATTGGAGACGAATTAGAACGGTGCACTAATATCACAAACAACTCCTGTCACTTGGGAAAAACCCAAATCAAAAGTGACACTAGCGCTACCCCCCGAACACAGACGAACTGATGAAGTACCTAGAACACCCGAACAGTCGACGTGAAGGCTGTTCGAGGGCGGTGTTCGAAGCATTAATATGATATAGAATATAAATATATATATATATATATATATATAGAGAGAGAGAGAGAGAGAGAGAGAGAGAGAGTGAGAGAGAGAATCTGGTAATTTTTTAATCCATCGCAAAAATGCAATTTAGTCAAATGTTCTAATCCCAATGCTGCGATTCTAGTTCACTGAAAATAAATATGTGTTGTCAGATAACATATTTATAGTTCCGATCTTTCCCTACTTAAAGCCTTTGATGTAAAAAGTGACCTTTTGAGGTCATGCTTTTAAAAATATTTAAAGGTGCCTTTACACCTTACGAACCTCACCTTCGAACAAGTTCTCCTTCGAACCTTGCCGTACCGACGTGAAGCGAACAGCCATTTATAATTCACGTGACGTTAAAGGAACCAACATGGCTGACGCACCCAAAGCTAGCTTCGGATTAAGAAAAAATCTCCATAATCAATATATTTTATATTATCTGAAAAATAAAAAAATAGAAGACGATTTACAATGTTTCACAAATTACACTAGTATCACAAACAACTCCTGTCACTAAGGAAAAACCCAAATCAAAAGTGACACTAGCGCTACCCCCGAACCCAGGCGAACAGATGAAGTACCTAGATCACCCGAACAGTCGACGTGAAGCCTTCACGAAGGTTGTTCGAGGGTGGTGTTCGAAGGTAAAGTTCGTAAGGTGTAAAGGCACCTTAAGACATCACAATATTATAATGAATGTTTAACTCGCTATAATTCATAATATTTCCCGTCCCATCATCCTTTCATGCTAAATGCCAATTGTTTCGTTAGTTGTAACGTAAGGGTTTGAACAAGGGTAACCTATCGACCCGACTTTCGGAATTAACCGGAATTCCAGCAGTGGGCTGCGCATGAGCTCAGCAGGGGCCTGCCAAAAATAGAAATTAATTTCGCCTCAAGAAGCCATTCCGGCCGTGCTCCTTTTGTCCTTGCGGCTCTGGTCCTCCTTTGTCGGTAAATTATTTTGTCCTCGACTTCCTTTGAGAAGGAAACTGAAACTTAATTAATTTCATTTTCCTGTAACTATTCTTCAATCCAGTATACCTCCTGTGGTACTAGAGATTCGAATCTTCAAAAATAATAGTAATGTCTTAGTATTTTCTCATTATAGCAACGAGTGAATTTATTTCTGTGCGCGTCATATTATTCAATTACATATTTAAAATCAATTAACATACCATGCATATTACCATGTAAAATACAGACATAGAAGTTGAAGAATAAAGAAAATATATACCTAATAAAATATAAAGAAAGTAGGAAAAATGTAAAATAATAAGTAAAAGTAAAAAAAAAAAAAAGGAGGTGACAATATGTAAAAAATATTAGTAAAAAGAATTTGACGAACTGGTCACTTAAGTATCATAAAATCTTATGTTTAAAAGAATTAGTTTTTATCAAGAAGGATGTTGTGTAAATGTTAACAATAAATTATTGTTGTTAAGCTTTAGCCGAATAATCAACCCATTGCTGAATAACGAATAAGTGACAAGGAACTGGATAAAATATACATAAAACCCATAAAATAGACCCATCTATAAATGTGTACCCGTAAATATATACACATTAATATACCATACATGTGCATGAGGGTACTACACCATGCATTCGTGTAGGAAACGTATGCTCGCATATGTTACAGTTCTGAGAAGTCTATACGGTCCACAAATGCATCTATTAATGTATCGTAAACATATTAATTCAATTGTTACTATTTATTGACATGTTCAACATAAATTGATTCGCCCTTAAACCCATAGCAGAAGAAAAATTGTACGTTTTTGTCTACCTAAATATGAATTATTAAATATTATTTACACTTATTTCAAAATATTTCTGCGAGTATTTTTATTTCATTGAATCCTTTATCCTTGTTCCGTAAATGAAAATGTCAATAATTTTCAACTGGAAAAAGTAATGTTCATTTTTTCGTTACATACCAAAATAGGGGATCATAGCTGCCAACGTCGAATTTACTTTTCTTTTTTTACTTTCACTTACCTATACATGAAATATATAGTAAGGGAAAGTATTGTGATCATGAAAAATTTCGACTTTCGGTTTTCAACGAAAATACACGTTTTGGCGTCCCATGAGTCCAAATGACCAAGTCCCGCGAAATGGTCTGTATGTGTGTGAACAGACTAGCTCAAAAACTATAAACTGTACGGACCTGAAATTGGGTATTTGGTGTATGTATGTGCCCGAGATGTGACAGCAACAGTTTCATCAACATTGTTCAAACGGTGGTGATACTGTATTTAATGAATTTTGTCTAACTTTTAGGTTTTTTTTCGAATTTCCTAAAAACGGCTCTAACGATCTTGATCCAACTGGGTATTTGATATATTTATATGCCCGCGATGTGACAGTCAAAATTTCATCAAAATTGGTCAAACGGAGGGGGCACATTATTTAGTAAATTTTGTCTCAGTTTCACGTGTTTTTTTATTTACTAAAATACGGCTTTAACGATTTTGATCAAACTGGGTATTTGATGTATGTATATGCCTTAGATGACACAGCCAAAATTTCATTAAAATTGGTACTTAACAATAAAAAATGTATTTTACTTAAGAGAGTAAATACGTGATGCTCAAATTATTTAAAGCATTTAAGGTGTGAAATAATATGGTATAAGATAATCTTTAATTAATTATATTTTAGTTTAGAAACTTCGATCGATTCACCTTCACGATATATTTACGAAAAGCAAACCGCTGTAATAAACAACCAAGCAGTAAAAAAAACACGAACATTGGTGATATTAGGTCCCTTAAAAAAAAGAATCAAGCAAGAATGAATAAAAAAAAAACTGAGAACTTTTAAGTTTTGCATTACAGATGCATTATAACTTATGGAGATAAACAGATATAAGCTTATAAATGTGGAAAAGTGTGGCGTTTACAAATGATCGAAACACGTCTATTTCTAATTTAAGAAAGTTCGTAAGTGAACGTTGTGTGTTGCGCGTATCGCACCAGATTTTTTAACCTTATTGCTTTGTGCATTAGATCACCAAACTATGCAGGCTTCATGAGATAAGATTAATTAAAGTTATGATGGAATTGATGGAAAATTTTCAGAGTAACAATTGTCTTTGGAAAATATGCGCTTCTCGGGCTTTTTGGGTTATGTTTTGATCATTAGTTTGGAAGAGTATAACAGGGACTTCAAAATTGACAGAGAAAAAAAAAGATCGATGAAAGATAAATAATAATACATACCTACATATTACAATTCATATATTACGTTTTTGGCTGGGTTATTGAGCATGAGCGTGTGGTTTGAGGAAGAGGGATTTATAAAGCTTTCATAAGGCTGCACAGTTATTAGAGTTTGATAGTAGCTTATAAGGGCTGTAACAATGCGGCCGAATATAACATTAAGCCAACCTTAATATCATGTTCCCTCAAATTCTTCCCCCAACCAGCATTGTGGCCTTTTGTTAGCTTCGTAATAGATACTTTTCCTCCCTTTCTCCCAGTTTATTCATTACTTTCAGAGGGATTTAAAAGGATAATAAGGGATGAAAAGATAATATCGATATCAGCGGTTATCACATTTTATATATATAGATATATATATAACCGGTGAACTTACCGGAGAACTTAGACGCTTACACAACGCAGAACTGAGTGAACTTTACCCAGTAAATATAATTGACGTCATAGCACTAAGAAAAATAAAATGGACGTGTAAAATTGCGAAACTTAGTAGTAAACGAATTCCGAAAAGATTAATATGCGCGTTGCTGAATGGGAAACGTTCGATGGGCAGGCCGAGACGGATCTATCAAAGTTGGGTCTGAAAGGCGGTCGGTGGATGGAGGTGTGCAGGGAGCGAGTTGTAGTGTCGGCATCGAACCTTCGGGTTCTTTAAGCCTTCACTTTTATTATTATTATTATTATTATTATTATATTACCGGTTATCGCATACATAAATAAGTAGTAATTACATTACTCTAATGTACGAGGTCAAGTTCAGCACTGTAAAGGTAAGGGGGCAAATTCGTTAAAGCGTTGGTGGGTTTTTCGTTACCTTTTGGAATTACCGGTTGTTGACAGGCGAGAATTATATTAGATGCGTAAGTATTAAAATGTAAAAATTAGTTTTTAAGGATATTTATTATATTTTTTAAATGCATAATTAGTAAAATTAATTAGATTGACATTAAATTGGAATAACACGTGTTGAAATTTAGGACATCTGATTTCTTGTTTAGTGCTTGATTTTTATATGTTTCTATGGTTGTCATTTCTTTAATATTTCGTTTAAAATTGTTATTTTGACTATGTATTATTTTAGGAGAATATTGTTAGTATATTCATGCACTTTGATATTACACATTTATACAGTCAAACAACTTATGTATTTTATATATTTACATTACTGCTAACTTAACTATGTAGCTCATATAATTGTATTACAAACTGTTTGTTAATTACAGGACGATTATGAGAACAATTTAGTCTCGAAAAGTCGCCATAATGTAGTTGTTCATTGACTCGCTTCTAGGGATAGTAAGTATTGTATGACACAGTAACTATTTTATTTTGAAATTATCTGAAAGAAATTATAAAAAAAGTTTTTGATGAAGGACAATGATAAGGTCTTGGATCCGACCTTTGGTGAGCGAGCATGACTGTCCAGCACGCCGACGGAACACGTGATCGATGACGTCAGACGACCATGACCGTCTATAAAAGGCTCTTTGATGCCGCCAATTTTCTAATCGTGAGAGGATTGGAGCTCAGGTCGCCCCCCCCCCCCCCCCTAAACCCCTCTATCACCCCTTGGTCAAAGAAACTTTCACTGATAGTGAGCGTATAAGGTCAATGTATTGGTGGATGTGAGCCAATTGTGAGGCATGTAAGGAGACAAATCCTATATTAAGTAAATAAATATATTCCGGTAATTAAATAATTCACTCTATATCATCATTATTGCCTACTTATAATTACTGTAAATATAAAACGTTTATAAATTTTCTCTGATTCTTTTTCATTTTGTAGCATAGAAAGAAACTTATTATTTTTCACCAAAATGACGGACGAAAACGATCATTTTCTATTTTTAATAACATTTTTCCCCTTGGATATATTAACATAAAAAGTAGATATGGCTGCTATTTGGCTCAACAGCATCGTTTTAGTTTTATCCATTCTTTTTGATTTTTGAGGTAACAAAATCATACGGAAATCGCTTTTTTTATTTAATATTTAAGATTAACATATATCCTAGGGTTCGTTGATTGCTATAATAATAATAATAATAAAGTGTTTATTTTACAAAATAAAGATACTTACAAGATCGTTGTATACACCGGCATGGACTATGTCCGTCTCCCGGGTTGACCGTATTTTTACAATATTCTTATTTGTTCTATAACGGATCGAATTCAAGTAAAATTCAGAATTATACATATAGTACAAAATTAGGAGAATTAATATACAGAAATAACATTAGCCAAACAAATGACATAATAGAACATTAAATAAATGAAAATTTATCCTTCAAGGAAATAGACTTCAAGGAAATCCTTCATGGACTATGTCCGTCTCCCGGGTTGACCGTATTTTTACAATATTCTTATTTGTTCTATAACGGATCGAATTCAAGTAAAATTCAGAATTATACATATAGTACAAAATTAGGAGAATTAATGTACAGAAATAACATTAGCCAAACAAATGACATAATAGAACATTAAATAAATGAAAATTTATCCTTCAAGGAAATAATCCTAAATAATGTAAATAGTATATTTTTTGTTTCCCTTTTTTAATCCTTATTAAATTCGATATTAATAAATACAATTTGTATAAATAAAATTTTGTCTGTATTTCAAAGCTTCAATAGTAAACCAATATAATTTTTTCCAATTTTCCCCATTATTCTTGCCTAGAATACTTTGACCGAACCATTTAATCCTGAGCTCCATCAAAATAGGACATATAGCTAAGAAATGATAAATTTAATCCTATGAGAAAGAAATTATATAAATAAATATTATATTGTTCCATGTTTCACAGACATAATATTTGTTCATATAATTTCTTTGATTTGTTGTTTTTCTCATTTAGCCCTGACGATGACCTAAAAATTGGGTCGAAACGTCGGCTACAGAAATTCAAAAATGTAAATCTCACATATTTGTATCACGTATTTTGACCGCACCCACTACCATTTCCTGTTCATTGATTTCAACGGTCAACTATCTCTCACCATTATTTATTTAATAACTCACAATTTATTTCCAGATATTTCTCTATTTTTTGGACATGTCCTGTAATGTAGTTTATTTTGTCTATTTGATGGTGGTGTGGGGAGGGAGAGTAGGACTTTTTTCATTTTGCCTCCTTACCTAGATTTCTTTTGATGATGAATGATAACAATGCGGAACCCTCTGTGAAGAACGTGAACAGAACAAAAGTAATGGACGTCCCTGTGTACCTGGAGATCTAGGGGTACTTTATGGTACTTGGAGGGACATGGACCATCTGGTGCGGCTACACTGTGGTTCATAGTTCCATGTGGTACAGGGGTCAAATACCGTCAGTGATAAAACTAAAAGTATGGAACGATTTTTATTTGATGTCAAAGGAAACATTTGTTAATGATCGATTTTTTGTAATTTAAATTTTTATCTAAACTTCAAGAGAAATTACTTTTTTTTTATCTGAAAACAAGGTGGGATAAGTGTGGTATAAAGGGCCACTATTTCATTTTTTCACTATAAAAAGTTCAATGAATCTAAACGTTTACAGAAAACGTACCCTGGCATGAGATTAAAATAAAATGTTAATAATAACAACCTAGAGCTACCACTTACCTTGTTGAAAATTGCAATTTCTATTATTTACCTTTTGAGTAAATTTATTGGCATAAAGTGACATTAAACAAACAAACAGCAATACTTATATTTCAAAGTTTTAGTTTCGGCAAAAACATGTGACAACCCATTAGCTGCAACTGAGGTCGAAACCGGACAACGCCTTCTAAACTTTAACTTCGAGTTCAGATCGTTTCTACAATTATGTTGTGCGTATTTTTAAAATATATAGGGTGCCCATTTACCATCTGGTGCCCATAATACCAACCTTGCCTCTATTGGTAAGGTATTAAAAAAAGATTATTTTATGAAAAACATAGACATTTTAACATTTTTCGAAGCTTTATTTCACATTAATATGTTCCATGCCTAAAATGTTGGAAAACTGAGATTAATTCGATAAAACTCTTCCATTTATTTTAAAACTTCTCCTCCATCCCAATTAGAGCAAATTAATACTTCTATTAATTAAAAAAGCAAGCTTTAATAATATGCAATTTATTTAATTTAGGCTATTTATTATCTCCCATTGGTTAAAATTCATTTCCTACGAATAATTCCGCACGAGCATTAGAGCAGAAAAAAGGTTTTGAAGCATTTGATATCTCCATTAGCCTAATTGCCTAAAAGTAATTAGGCATGCATAATAGCTATTCCAGGCTGTTTTTCTTATAACTAGCCGCAACCACCCGCCTTCCGAATAAGAAGAAATATATCGTTAGTTATATATATTATTTTTTTAACTGATGGTTTCGTATGATGTAATTCCATAATTGCAGACACTTTCTAATAAATGTCTAGGGGTAGTAATGTCTAGGGACTACATGAGAACATGCTAGTGTTTTCATGTTGTCAACACCCGTGTTGCCGAGAGGCAGGTAGGGTGGATATAAAAATATAAAAAAAAAAAAATAAAAAAAATATAATATAACTTTCTAATAAATTTTGGCGATTAGTGAATCCGAATTGCAAATGTAAATTGGACACGGCGCTTTTCGCTTTAACTAAACTTATTCCGCACTAAGATTATGGCTAAATTAATACTATTGTGCATATTTAGAGAACTGTTTTACTTTGCTAAAACATATGTATATTTGATAATGAACGTTTTGCACGTGTTTAAGAGGTAGAAAATGGGTACCTACGCCCCCATACGTTGCGGATTGGTGCGATAAGTTATGCCGAAAGTTGTGAGTTTTATTAGATGTAAATTACTTGCTCTTAGCTGCGAGTAAATTTTAATAACATTGTCATCGATGAGTTCGTTGCTATGTGGGCTGTTTATGAATATTTCTTTGTATATTTGACAGTAGCGGGAATTTATCAGAGTGGCTTCGTCTCTTTTCCTTATCCTAACGGAGAACCGGATGATGATTGCGGATAGATCGGTTTTTATTTTTATAGGATCGGAAAATAACAATGGATCAAACATTTCGAATTTCTCCAACACACTTTGCAATTGTGTAACCCAATTATACTTCATATTCCCACGGTTTCGTTGCTGTTGAGTTAAAAGTTTAGTATAAAGTATTTTCGGGAATAATTCATATTGTTCAATTTTATTAGCCAGTTTAGAGTATTTTTTTATTATGTATACTCTTACATGCATTTCCCTTGTTTCTATGCGGATAATGTAGTTCGGTGTGGTTTACCATAGAGATAAAAGATGTTTGAATAAGTTTTAATGTGATTCTCCAGTTCCATGTATCTCAGAGACCATACAGGGGCTGGGAAACGAGAAATGTCCATCGCACAGATTGAACCATGGTTAAAATGACTAGAAATACAAATATCAAACAAGAACACTACATAATAATATTTTACAAATGTCTTCATCTTCTTCGACGGCATAACAGTTTTCTTTTAGGACGGATGCAGACGGGCGGAATTTTTCTGCGGTCCGGTCTATAAGCCTATAGGCCGTGTGCATCGGGCCTTAGATGGACTTACGCCTCCCGTACAATAGTACTCCATGCATCTAGGTCCAGCCTAGCTGCCTCACCATCCAGTAACGGCTATCCTCTCACCAGAACTTCCTGCGGGTCGTCCAGCCTCCCTTTTCTTGAACGTCCTCTTTTTTCTTTCCCTGACAAGTTCTGTAACATTATTTTCTTTGTCATTCTACAGTGCTCCATCCAACATGGTCCAGCCAGCTGATTCTTCGTGCTTTTATGAGTCCTATTAGATTCACTTGTTTTTTAACTTCTTGTAATTTCAAATGCTCCAACCATCCTGCTTTCTCAAACACACCATCATAGGCTAATGGGCCTAGGTATATAAATCCCAGCGTTTAGGTTTCTGCACTGTAGGATAGGTCTGAGAAGCGATTTATAGAGTTTTACCTTTGTAGCTCTTCGATCTGAAAACTAAACACTATTCCCTGCTGTGATACTTTACCTGATCTCTTCACTCACCTTGTTTGCGTAATAAATATTCACTCCTAGGTATATAAAGTGTCCAAAGCTAATCGCCTCCATCCAGTGACGCCAATGCTCTCCAGGATTTCCCATTTTTATTTTCTCTGACAAGTTCTCCTATTGCTTTTTCGCTTCTTCCGATAACTACTGTTTCGTCTGCATATTTTACAAATATCTTAATTAGTATGAAAACCAGAACAAGAAGAAAATAACGATTAAATTTTTCCTCTAGCTTCATGTTTATAAATAACGGTTTATTCTTATTTATTAATTACCAACGGATCACGGAAAATATATCCAATGCATTAATAAACCACTGACTTTTTTGGGTAGGTATTTGTAATTAAATGGTGTCATTATCTATCCATGGCCAGATATACAATCTAATAAACCCCGTATAGCCTAACAGGCGAGGAAGGGGAGGACCAAGAAAAAAAACAAATAATCTAATATATTATTGTGAAATCGGATCCTGAGGGGTCATTCCAATGGAGGCTTTTTCTTTTTTTTTTGCTTCAAGACTTGCCAGTGCAAATCCTCTTTTGCCAAATTCGGGGCTTGATTATTGTAATATTAATTGAGGATTCTCCCAAGGATATTATTTTGTGAAGATTCGATTACTAATTACAGTAGTAAATTTATTTAGTGGAATACATTCTAATACTGACATGTGAATAGAATAACAGTAACAAATGTTTCTTTTTTTTTTTCTTTTTCCTTTTTTTTTTGCATCATCGCCCTATAATCCAAATTTCGGTCTATATCTTATGATATAATTCTGTTAATTTTAGAAAGTAGTACAGTTTGTCTGTCATTCTCTCTTGCAGTATATTTTATTTATTATTTTACAAACATTTAAACTAAAAGCTTATTCTATGGAGTTCGATTTTTAAATTACAATAAAAGCAAATAAATAATAGTAAGAAAATGAGAGTTACAGAAAAAAGAAAAAAAAAATTAAGAAAAAGAAAACATTACGTGGAATTGTAATCATACACAGTATCTATTCTATATTCTTCAAAATATGATTTCCTGTCAGCAGACACCCACAAGTTGATGCGAATCAATGGCCTATGCGAAGACGCGTTATGACTACTTCGTCTCTGCACTTATTTCTGTTAGACGATTTCCATGTGGTGAATTATTTTTTAATTCCCTTTAATTTATTTTCAGATATGTTTAATCATCTGTTGTTCCAACAGATGCAAGAAACCCTCGCAGTCCACGTTTAAGAGTGTAATACATGATTAAATTTAATCATTATTGCTAATGTTTCTTAAATAAATATGGACACTCATAATTTTATAAATAATAATAATATAAATTTACTTTATGGGATAATAAGATAAGTTAATTATTAATGTAGTTTCTATTAAAGCAATGAAAATTCATCATTCTTACGGCTACTGTTATTCTAAACGTCAGAAAACATGTTATCCAGTCTGTTTGGTATTTGCACAACCAACAGGTGATATTGACTTTCCTCTTGTTTATCAGAACTACGTGTTGTTTGATAAACTTTTTTTTTTCTATGTATTTTACAACAAGGGGAAAGGAAAAATAAATACACAAATAAAAAAAGAAAAATTTCCTCAAACCGTGGAGAGTTTTCGGAGGAAAGCAGGGTAATGTATTTCTAGGGAAAGAATAAACAAAAGACCAGAAATTCTTCAACCCAAAAATATTGTATTTATTCGCAAAGGTCGTATGCAAACCGTTATGTATAATATGAAAATAAGCTATCATAATGAACAAGAAAGCCACGATCAGGTAAAAGTTGCTTTATACTGGTTATATAAGGAATTCGCTTACAGATTTTATGTGTTGTATTTTGTAGGTACATTTAGTCTAAATTTAGTAGAATATATTTTGTAAACTCGTATGCATATATGAATACTGTTAGCTTATAGTGCCCCAATTTACAAGCAAACAATATAATAAATAGTAAGTCTTAAATATTCTAAACTTTAAGTTATATTTTTTTACGAGAACTTTTTCTCTACAATAAATAATAAAATATGTTTACACCTTTATATTATTCAAATAGTCCGTATTTGTCAAATTTTAGGAGTACTCAACACCCGTTTTTAAACTTTTTTCCTCTTTAAAGTTTAAAGGAAATGAATAGTTGAAGGTTATCCTGGGGGGACGAGGTATTCTGACTATGTAAGGCTTAATTAATTTTCCGTTATTGGCCTACAATAAATGTGTGATTTAACAGACATTGTCATAATTTAACTAGCAATCTGTGAAGAACGAAATTCCTCTGCAGAGTCCTTGTAATTCAATTAATCTTTTCTTTTTTTTTAACTTTTCATGCAACCTTTGGAGTGGAAAATTCATGAAACACGAACTACACGATGAACGAAGCACGAACCGAATCGAACCAAATCGAAATTGGCGAACATAAATTAAAAGCACGGTTGGTATTTTAGAATTGTATTTGTCCTATCTCTAGGTACAACCTCACATACTCACACCATACCACCTACACACAGCTCTTTTTAGAAAAATAAAAATATCATAATAATAAATCAATAAATATTTAAGATGTAGATGATTGAAAGTGTACTTATTGAAGGAGATAGTTTGGATATAAATAAGGCATCTTTGTAATTCTAAAAAAATTAACTATATAAGCGATATATTTCTTTTATATTTTCAATACGAAATATGATTAAAATGATAATTTTAAGTTTTGGATCACCTTTGTGACCGGAACAGACCGTTTCACCCAAGCTCAATACACTTTTATAATATATAACTTTGGACTTTCCTAATGAAGTTTCACTTAAAAAAAAAAAAGGTTTGACAATAACATCATCCAGCCATTCTTGTCCAATGTAAGATAAATTTGTATTTAATATTCACATTAGCCACATTATATAACCTTTTCAAAAATTAATCTGTCCAATTAATTTGAAAAGTTTAACTTTTTAAAT
This sequence comes from Aelia acuminata, assembly GCA_911387785.2. NCBI lineage: Eukaryota > Metazoa > Arthropoda > Insecta > Hemiptera > Pentatomidae > Aelia > Aelia acuminata. Next base: position 71,653,111 of record OU426979.1, on the reverse strand, counting down.
ATAAAAATACTTTTCGAAAAGTGCACAAAGAAGCTCCAATTAGATCAGTGACAATGAAATAGTCCAAAGCCATAATAAGTGTTAATGACAAGTTGATCATGTACAATAAGGAAAAGACAGTTATATTTTCATATATAACAACTTTATGTAAGAAAAAATGCTAATGGAACTAAAAAGTTGTACATTAGATAACCCCAGAAGAAGGGCCAAAAGCCAGAAACTTTGGGACAATTAAAGAAAATTACTTTATTCTGTTCCAGAGTGACCGGTAAAGTACAGAGCATTGTATAAGTAGGGTCAATATCATAGGATCTATTGTAGGTCCCGAGTTCCCAGTAATTAGCGGAGACCTAAATATACTAGAAATATACTTGTAATAACGGACTTTTATGATAATAACAATTCTATATTAGAAAGATAAGGAAAACTAATATAATTAAGTATGCATCTTGAAAAAGTTCCGAAACGAGTTTAAAGGTTCATCTGACGGGAGAGTAATGATAATATACCTAAATCGTGGAAATACTTTTAGAAATTTTTCTTAGAAAAATAAAGGTGAAGAAGACAAAAAGATTTTAATACAAGTGCTGTGGAGATGTTTAAAAAATGTTTTAATTAACTTTTATAATTACCTGAGGAATGTTAATCATAGATTACTTAATTATGGGATAAGTGTTGATAATGAGATTGACAGGGTATCATATTATGAATATTTGAGTGGATGAAAAGTAGACTTAATTTACGTTTCATATTTTGATAAATTTAGTTCCATCAACATAATTATCTATCTGAAGGAATGAGTTTTAATGAAGAATGAAAGGGGGACGTAACCCGTTTAGTGGCTGGATATTCCGATATCTTTTCAGACTCGGCGACGACATCACAAGTTTCGAAAATTTATTGAACAGCAAGAGAACACGACTCAAGCTTTCCCATGGAAAAACAAGTCCCCTTTCCATTAGCAACGTATATTGACTTGTAAAACCAGGCAAAGCTGCTTTTCAACTAACAGCTTTTACATTCCCAGAAATTTATGCCGCCAATCACTGTGTTATTATTTTTGCTATCCAATAAGGTGATCAGTATAACGGGGAATTCTCTCAACCAATTTCAGTATATAATAATAATTTCAAACAGTAATATTAACATAAAAAAATTCACCGCATTGAATCACCCGTTTTTTCTTGTACCTTTCAATTGAAGAGTCCATGGAAGAAAGGGGGAGAGTCAATTTTTTTCCGAATTTTAGTTATATATGTATATATAATTGTTCGTCTAGTTGAGTAGAATATGTTGGTGAAAAGAAGTAGCCAGAAAAAATGACAGTCGGTTGGTTACAAGGGATGGAAAGAACCACGTACTCGGAAGAAAGGGGGAATGTCCACGCGGAAAAACCTAGAATGGGGGAGAGTCATGTTAGAAGTTATATGGATTGTGTATTAATATCACCATTTAATCAATAAAACAGGGAAGAAAGGGGGAGCGTCCAGGACTATTAAACAATGTTTAAATTGTTTTTTTTTACTTAACATTTTTTTTTTTAGAGCGTGTCATGTCTGTTTCGGGCAAATTTATTATTTTGACACGCAAAACAAAAAGGAAAAGGACATATAAAAAAATTGAAGAAAAATGATAAAAGATACGTAAGATCCAAACCTAAAAACTCGATTTTCTCAGAAAGCACTCCAAATGACATCCCCCCCTTTCTTCCGTGGACTCTTCAATTGTTTATAGCAGCTGTAAACAAAATAGAAGAAGTCATAATTGGTCGCCAACCAGAAGATTTTTTCATGTATTGGTGGTACAATGGAACAATGGTTCTTCGTTGAGTGACCTAACCAACTGATGTACCAGGCACATATCCCAGCCATGTCACATTTCTCTCTTCAGTGATATGTGCCTGGTAGTTTAGTTGGTTAGAGCACGTAACGGAGATGCGTAGGCCCGGGTTCGAATCCCGGTACTGCCAATCTTTTCTCTTCAGTTAAAATTACAAAAATATCTTTTAATACCACCATTAAATATGATAAATGGGATTCTAAAATCTATGATGGTGCTAATGAACCTATGAGGATAGGGGTAAAAATACAAATTAAATAAATAAATTTTTTGAAACTTAACATTTGAAATTTCCTGAAAACATTACTTCAATTGAAATTCACACGTTTATTGATTAATTAATGAAAAATCTATAGGTTATTTTTTTAATGCTGGAATAGTTTGCGCCGAAAATTTTATCTGTTCGGAAAAGTCCTACCCTCTTTGTGATTGTGTACAATCGAGGCAGTTCTGAAGACTTCATACCCGGGGGAAATACCCTTTGGATCTGGAAAATAAGGCAATACGCCTTCACCCATGGGAATAGTAAGTTTCTGAACTCTTTATTACATTAATTTTCCCGTATTTTTTCCTTTACTTTGTGGAATTGAAGTGTGGATGGATGAAATATTGAACCACCGGGGATATATCTTCAAAAATCATCCCATTTGATTCCGAATAAATTTATCTTTTCGAACTTGAAGCGCTGATGTGGCATGCTTCCAGCACTATTCGTCTATATTACAAAAAAATTATCATGAACAAATAAAATTAATCACACACCTTTATAGTTTAAATTTCGAAGATAATAATTTCTATTTTAATTATCATAGTAAGTATGATAATAATGTATTATTTGGTTTATATTGTCTACTGTTTCACTTTAATCATCAGTTATTAATCAATTATAGAACTGTTATTCTAATGCAATTCAATATGTTGATTAATTGGATGTTGTCAATGAAATCATTCCGTATTCATCCATGAGCGTCATACGATATTTACAAGTTTACATTGCCGTGCTCCTTCAATCCATTCAATTGTTCATCAGCCAATCACCTCTACTATAGTATTCCAATTTCAATTTTTTTCAGAAAAGCACTTTTAATAATATTTATATTTGTAATACTTTGGGAAATTCGTACCTACATTTTCATTTTTAATAGTATGCAGAAATATTGAAACATAACCTTATACATACAAAGTAAAATGATAGGAAAATTCCAAAAAGGAATATTATTTAGCATTATTTGTGCTTCCCTGCACAATCTTGAAATTGGAGTTAGTCTACTGTCAAATGAAAGGCACATATAGAATATCATTTGTAATTGCTTTCAATAAGCAATATTACTTCTACTTCATATGTAAATGACTTTTATAGGGATATTATAATATTTATAATTCGGTAAGTATCATAGTGACGAATAGAGTACATTTTCCAGTAGAAGGAATCGCCAGAGGAATTTCCAAACCAGACGAGGGGAAACCCAAAAAAGTGTGAAACCAGTTCGAGGTCAAAGGTTTATTTAGCATTGCAAGGGTTTCGATATTGTCTAAGGATTCACGGTCCGTGGCTGTATCAATAGACAAATCATGAAAACCTGAATCGCAATAGAGGTTTCACAATTACCCTTATTATCTTGTTTCTGATGGAAAATAAATCGATTAAAAGGGAATAATTTTTATTAGAGTGAGTCGTTCAATTTTTTTTTTTCCAAATCCCCTTAATACATTGACTGTTTACTAATGATAACATATTAGAGTAAGTATTTTAGAGCCTTATACTGTAACAATGTTACATTTTAAGGTTATCTTACGGTTGGGATAATGTTTTGTTGTTTACATGTTTCTTAATATTATTTCTATGGAGTGATGAGGCTCCCTCATTTGTGTTAGGAGTACAAAAAAGAGTAGGTTTGGGAGAATTAATAATTCGGAAATGTTATTTTAAATGCGTGGGATGGTAATACCTATTTAAAAAAACCTAAAATTTTTAATGTAAACTTTAATTCATTATTTCACTCCATCGGAGTCTTCCCTTTTAAATTTTATATACGTATTGAAATTTACATCTTATAATAATAAGTATTCTAATAAAAAAATCAAAAGTTTACAAATGAATCCATAATCGGCTTGATTTAAAAAAAAATTAAAATTGATAGGAATGAAAATGAAACTTATACATTAATAATCTATATGACAGATTTACAACTTCGATGAACTGGAGCTGAATATATTAGAAAATAAGGTTTGGACAAATCGTGACTAATCAAACCGAATGCTGTAATACAAACTGTCTTGGAAACAGAAAGTCTTTGTATTGGCTTTTTCGCATATTTCATGCGATTCACATCCCTGTTGAATTGAGCATGCTGTTGACGCCGAAATATGATAAAATAATGAACGTTGTTTAAAATCGAAAGTGCACTAGTCGACTAGTGAAAACATTCACCTGTCAGAGATGTGGGAGGTGATAATAAATTTATGAAATCCAATTTTATCGGATTTTAAGTAATGTGAAATTCAGTTCTACCAAGAAACAATTTACTTGTTTACCCGAGCTAAAATTTCTATGTTAATTATGGCCCTGGCCGGTTTCGACAGTTCATGTTACCGCAATATAAGCGAACCTTTCTATTCGGATGCATGCGGAATGCCGGAGACGGCTGAGCATGTTTTAGATTGCAACGCCTATGAGGCACTGAGGTCTAGACTGCACTGGGATACTGGGCTCTTCACGGAGAACAAGGTCCCAGAGTCGACGGCAACACGTAAATACCCGTACTACGAAGAATTTGGGCACGGGTGGAAACAGGCGGAGGGCTACCCACTGAATAGAAAGCAGAATTAATAAAGAATAAATAGCAAAGAATAAAGAAGAATGAATAACTATAAAAATTAAGTGTTTTAGGCACGATAAGAACGATAGTTATCCATCCTTCCTACCTTGCCAACACCCATTTTTCTGAGAGGTAAGGTAGGAAGAAAAAAAAAAAAAAAACTAATATCTATTGGACAACAACGTCACATTTCAAATCATTCAAACCGTTTATTTTTAGTTATGGTTGTTTTCTAAATGTGTTGAAGGGATATATATCCTTGCAAGATCGTGGTCATTTCAACTCAGCCCTACCTTCTACGAAAACTTTAACAAGATCATCATAAATCATAAGGAACTGTTTGAAATTTAAATAAATTAAAAACCAGTCGTCTAAAGGTTTATGACATAGTAAAAACTAGAATCTGAGATTTATAATATATTCTGAATAAATTTTATTCTATGTTTAAACTTTGGATTCACTCTCTAAAAAATTATGAGTTGAACGACAGAGATATGACGTTGTAGGAAGGAGTGAGCTATATGGCAACTAAACTTTGAATCAAATTTCTTCCACATTGTATTCACTTAAAATCCGATCTTTTTACCACTTTGTTGTTATTTTATTAAACTTTAAAAGTATCAAGTTTTAAAAGTAGTTAACACCATATATCCTACTAGGACCTGAGACAAGAACTACAAAAAAAAAAAATAATGAAATAAAACACACAAAATATAACAAGGACATATGAAGTAAGTTTCTTTTTGTAACAAGTATTTTATTCAATATTGCTTATGTATATAGATCCAAGATTCCGTGTTTACATACGACGAAAGTGGCCTGGAATCAGATCAACACACTTCCAAAGCCACAGATCTTGAACTGAGAATTGAAATAGAAGACGGGAGGGGTGGGGATGGGCGAGTGGTGGAGGGGGAAAGGAGGCCATGCTAAGGCTAGATGTGAATGGGCCGGCGGCCATCTTGCCTCCCCCCTCCACCATCGCTTCTCCGCTTCCCCTCTGATCCCTCCACAACTCAAAACAATATGCGCCTCTATTCCTGTTCGGGAGGGCAACCAGATAACATCCTCTCCTAATTCTTCTTTATCCAATCTACGTCATATTAGACGTAGAATTATTTAATAAAATTGAAGTACAAAGTAGTCTGCCCAATGGTAACCAACGTTGCTAGTAAATAACGAAGTATCCTATATGGAACAATCATACGGTCAGCTATGGACACATGCATTATGATAAATATTTTTTATATACTGAATGACTCCTGAAAAGAGAAAACTTCGAACTGAGTGAACTATACCCGATAAATACAAAAGAGGTGATAAAAGCGCACCTGAGAAAATCGAGATGTATCATTGCGAAAATGGATGGTTAACGAATCCCTAAAGTTGCCTTTACACTCTACGAACTTCAACCTCGAACTGGTTCTCCCCCGATCCTTCGAAGTTGGGTTTGAATGGAGGTTTCTATGGAGGGTAGTGTCGGCATCGAACCCCGGCTATGTGAAACCTTTATTAGTATTACTAAATGTTTCTTGTATCAAGGTAGTAGGGTTTGACCCGGATCTTGGGTTGGGTATGGAATATGGACAAAGAAGGAAATAGCCGCGGGCGCCATATTTTCTGGGGTGGCAAATTTATAAAAATATTTATTTGTGAAATAAAGGTCATTAGTTAAACTTAATGTGAATAGTTAAGACAATGTAAATATACGACTGTCTTAAATAGTTGAAACCTTACTTATTAAAATATATGTAGTATAGTCTACCTATTGCATGAAGAATATTTTTTTTGGAATTTTCGCTCATTTCCGCCCCTATTTTAGCCACTGGGTGAAATATAATCTCACCATGTTATTTATGTCTTAATTATTGCTATAAATGGTTATCTTTTATAAAGGGGGGGAGGAGGCTGCAAGAGGGTTATAGAAGGGAGAGGGGCAAAATTAAACTTGCCCCTCCTGGAAAAATAATCTAGCACTGGCCATTAATTGTGGATTTTTTTTTGTAAACCGAATACTAATCACCAGGGATAGGATATATATGTAATAAAAATTTCAAAATATGTACATAAATATGGACGTATATTTGCAAATATATGTAATAAAAATATGAAAATATGGACAAAAAAAAAATTAAAATATTTACAGAATATTAAAACATAAAAAATAAATTTACATTTGAAAAATTTACATATCAAAATAAAAAAAAAAAATAGTTAACGAAATTTTTGGAAATGTAACATTAAATTTTAAACTTCTTCCTCATCTTCACCATCAAAAACGTTGCAAATAAAGTGCATTTTAAGATTTTCTTCGGAAAATCTACAACGATTCGGTCGAAGTAATGCTTTATATTTGCTGAACGATCTTTCTACATCGACTGATGTGACGGGTGCGAATTTAAAAGCATTTATCTCTTTAAGTGCAAGGGCCAAGTCTTTTTCGGGGTTTTCTCCTTTGTGCTGACATGCAATATTTTTCAAGTCGTCAAGTCCAGGATTTTTTTTCAAAACAACTTCTAATTTTTGTTTTACAACGGTTCCCTTGTTTCCTTTGGCTTCATTTATTTTCTCGATTATTTTTTGCAAAATTTCCAAGCTGTCAACAAGTGCCATATTTTTAGTTTCCAACTGTTTTATGGCTTGTGATAAAAAACTAAAGTTACTAGCTAAGTAAACCAGATCTTGTTGTAATTTATTATCTTTGAAGAGAGCGTTCGCTTTTTCTATCGCTGAAGAATCAACATCTAGAGTCGATGTTATATGTTTTATTTTTTCGAAGTTCTCTAAGTAGTACTCCGCCGCCTCTAACCAAGGTCCCCAGCGTGTAAGGACTGGTTGGGGTGGTAAACAAAGCTCGGGATACATGTCTTTCAATATATTAATACGACCTGGGGCCTTCAAATATATTTTTTTTACATTAGAAATTAATGAATCCACATTTGGAAACAATGCCCTGACCGTTTCAGCAACGCGATGCAAAGCATGTACCAAACATGTCACATGAATTAGTTTTGGGTAAAAAACTTTTAATGCGTTGCCAGCCTTTATCATATAAGGAGCTGCATCGGACAAAAAAAGCAAAACTTTGTCACATTTGTTTTCGTTCCAAAGGAGACCAATCGAGTCGTTGAAAAACCTTGCAATACTACCGTGGTTACATTTTTCTAAAAATTCGCAGTTCAGTAAATATGCCTTTGTAGGAGTGTCTGAGAGTTTACCAACGATTATATTCGCCACATATCTTCCGAGGGAGTCCGTCGTTTCATCAATCGAGACCCAAATCGGACCGTCCCCGATATATGATTTGATTTGTTCCAAACTTTCATTATAAATGTCTTTAACATAATTTTTTCGAAGGGTCGTATGATCTGGCATTTTCTGCCCAATATATTTTTCCAAAAATCCTTTAAAGGTTGGATTATTTATTTTGTATAAAGGAATATCCGCCTTTAACAAAGCCCGGCACAAATCAGTGTTAAAACTAGACTTACTTGAACTTGCTTCTCCAGAAGTCAAAAAAGTTTGTTTTTTGAGTTGGTTTTTTTTCTTATTTTCTATGTGTTTCGCTGTTTTTAAATGCTGTAAAACCAAAAATCGTTGATCCGTAGAAATGTTTTTTTGGCAGCACAAACAACATAGAACACCTTCACTGTCGCATTTAAATGTTTCTCCTTCGAACTCCGCGACGTACTTAGCGGCTAAGCTTTTTCTGTTTTCTTTTCTTTTTGGCATTTCACCCACTAGCGATGAACTTATCACTAAATTTTTCAAGCAACTGAGGTAATATAAGCATTGTCAAGGATGAGGATCTATATAAGAAAAGAGGGGGGTCAACATTTCTGAGAACTGTCGACAATGGTTGGGGTGTTTTGATTTTCCAAGAAATTTTTAATCCTACGTTCAGTCTTTGTTTATTTATTTTAGGTATTGATAGAAAAAAAAACAAGTGAATAAATAACAATAATTTTAATGTAAATTCCCTAAAAGTTGTAAAATATGGACAAATATATGTATTTATCGAAATATATGTAAAAATATTTAAAAACGACAAAATATGGAAAAATATGGAAAATAAAAATGGTTCAAAATGGTTTATATCATAGTAAAAATCATTTAGAATGCATATACATGCATTTTTAGGCCTCAGAACAAAATATGTAAATACATGAAAATCCCATCCCTACTAATCACTATTTAGCAATTTAAATAACATAAACTCAAAATTATTATTTATTAGCAGGGCTTGAGCTAAGCGGCACACGATGCTAATGGCATGGTTAAATCCAAAGTTCTTTTAGATTTACAGAATGACAATTCAGATAATAAATAATCTACCAATCGATTGTGCGCGTTGCTTTTAGCTGTTCGGTAACAATACTGATAATATAGATACATTTTGGAGCCTCTTTTTGAGAGTATCTAAAATTAGCTTAGTTAAATGTTTGTTTAGAAATAGATAATGTTCAAAAAGTACTAATCAAACCAGTTGGATGCCTATAGTTTCAATATAATTCTCAAATGGCGATGACGTAGCTAATACCGGTTTTAAGGAACAGAGGGTTTGAATGAATTTCATGGAGAAGTAACGAATATGTAGTAAACAAGTGTGCTTGCCCTAATATTTAAAAATCTGGTGCGTGCGCGCAACACACAACTTTCACTTACAAACTTACTTAGATTAGAAATTAATGCGTTTTGTTAATTGCCACTTCTCAAATGAACAGAACGGCTTTAATTATGAACAATGGTCTGTCATTAAAGGCGTACTCCGCATGCGCTCAACGAGTTTTATGAGTTGACTGAATATTTTTATTTTTTTCTCCTCTTTATGTTTTCTTTATTTTTATAATATCTCATATTTAGCCATTTCTTATTTTTAGGCGTAACGAGAGACAGTTAACTTCTCCATATAAACTAAAACAAAGGTACTTTATTAAGGAACAAACAAAAAAGTCCCAACCACCCCCCCCCAAAAAAAAAGCCCCCTCAGAATATTTTAGTAGTGATAAAGCTTACCTGATATTAAAGAACACCTAATTTTCATTTAACATGACGAATTTGATAAAAATCGTTAAAGCCTTTTTTGAGTAAATAAAAAAAATACTTGAAAATGATACAAAATTTATTAAGTAAAGTCCCCCCCACCCCCCGGTTGATCAATTTTGATGTAATGTTGGCTATCGCATCTTTGGCATACACATACATCAAATACCCATTTTGATAAAAATCGTTAAAACCGTTTTTAAGTAACTAAAAAAAAAAAACACGTGAAAATTATACAAAATTTATTAAGTAAAGTCCCCCCTCCGGTTGATCAATTTTGATGAAATTTTTACAGTCATATCTCGGGCATATAAATAAATCAAATACACAGTTTAATCAAAATCGTTAGTGCCGTTTTTGAGAAAATCGAAAAAAAAAAACACGTGTAAATTATACAAAATTTATTAAGTAAAGTCCCCCTCCGGTTGATCAATTTTGATGAAATTTTTACAGTCATATCTCGGGCATATAAATAGATCAAATACACAGTTTAATCAAAATCGTTATTGCCGTTTTTGAGAAAATCGAAAAAAACTTAAAAACTTATCAAATAAAGTACCCCCTCCTTTTGAGCAATTTTGATGAAATTTTTGCTGTCACATCGCGGGCATATACATACACTAAATACCCAATTTCAGATTCGCACGGCTTATAGTTTTTGAGCTAGTCTGTACACACACACACAAAGACATACAGACCATTTCGCGGGACTTGGTCATTTGGACTCAGGGGACCCCAAAACGTGTATTTCCGTTGAAAACCGGAAGTCGAAATTTTTCACGATCGCAATACTTCCACTTACTATATATTTCATATATAGGTAAGTGAAAGTAAAAATGGTATTCAGTTCGCCAAGAATTCCATTCTCTGCAACTTCTAAATTAGGAGTTCATTATTAGATAACTAATTTTCAACCATGAGAAATTATATGGTTTGACTATCTGACCCGTGCGAAGTGAGTGACCAGTTTTTCGTTTACAACTCGCAAACAAAGGGGTTAATAAAAAAAATGTAAATGACCAAAAATGTTCTCCTTGAAGACCTGAAAAGATTGAAACCATTTAGAAAACTCCACGACCGTTTTTCTCGCGAAAACAGTGGTTTTCTGCTTATAACTCGCAATCGAATACGAAATGAGTGATTTGTATATTTTTCCGTTGTAGTGTTTAAGGAAAGTTAAAATGATGCCTCATTCATGAAATTTGATGAAGTATTGAGGAAGTTATGACGTACCGACAAAAAAAATCTTTGAGAAATAATATATGATGATGATGATGATGATGATACTTTGATGTGGTTCGACGCATAATTTATTCTTTGATTTGTTAAAGATAACCATTTCTTTACACTGTACTGCTGAGTTATAAACGGAAAAACAAATACCAATCACTCTAGCACAGTTCTTTTTCTCAAGAGAGGGCTCGTTTTTATTTATTTTATGCACTTAAAGTAAAAAAACAAAACAACTATTTCTGACTAACGTAAACTATATTTCCATCGAGCATAATATTTTTTTAATCAGAGCCTTTGAAATAACAGAAAAGATTAATGTTAGGACCTCCAATTAAATTCACTGTGTCTGAGAACCGCGTTTCGGCCATGGTTTAGCTACTGTAAGCACCTACCCTACATTTTAACATCTTTAAATTGTATAGCATCTTGACATACCTGCAGATGAGATATTCGAGAGAGGATAAATAAGGATGTCGATCGTGAGGATGAATTTATCTTAATTGTTTTGTCCCAGAATTAATAATTCTAATTTTACTGCTTTCTTTACTTGTCTAAACTGCTATCTAATATTTGATCTGTTAACCCCCATATACGAGTACATTAAAGAATGAGGAACAATTTTGGGGAGATTGAAACAAAAGTGGATTAAAGTTAAGGAGGATTTGAAATCATTTTAATATATTTAATTTAAATATTGACAGCTAATCTAATAAATAATAAAATTAATTAGAAATCTATAATTTTATGAATAATATAAATAAATTACTACAAATACTATCATAAATTACTGGCTAAACCCGGCCACGCTTTCCTGCGGCTTACTGTAATATTAAATTTTAGGAAAATAAATAAATGTGCTTTGGCGATATTTACCCAGAAATATCGTATCACGTAAATTGCTGTCGTGTAGGGTAGGATTATAAAATGTTCACTGAATTTAAAAAAAAAAAATAATTAAAGATAGTTTATAGAAAATGACGGAAATTTGTGCAAAAGTTTCTTTTAAAAAAATGTTTATTAACATCTGATAATAAATAAAACATGCTGTTATTCAGTTAATGATTGTCCGATGATCTGGAAGAAAGAAAACTACCATTTCGCTCAAAAATAATGGACGAAAACTGAAAAAAATGATACTATCCTTTATAAGGAGTTTCCAATGTGAATATTTAAATAAAAAGTAGACATAGACACTATTTGATTGAAGAGCAACTTCGTTTAAAAGTTTGAAATTTATCCATTCGCTACTTTTCAGTTTAGTATTTCTATACAAAAGATAATTTGAATAATAAAATACCTTATTGATTAGAATTATTATTTAATAATCATTTTTCAATATCATTCGTTTGCTTGAAGAATGCCACAATCCAAAAAACTGAAATTTTACAGGAGAAGCATACATATGTTTTAATCATTTTTGCTATCTGCCAAGTCTACATGGAATACCTACTATCTTCACTTCAGTCCGGCGTTAAATACTGGATTTAAAATCTGAAATTTTTCTAAGAATAATATTGTGATTTAAGACTTATAAAGAAAAAAATAAAAAGGCAAAAATGAAAATTTCCGTATTGTAGCAGTCTTCTCCCAAACGAGCGAGTTATAAAAAGTAACTATGAGTTAAATTAGAAACATTAATTATAAACTAAGTAAGAAAACGAATCGTACATACATTAAATTAATAAGTAACGATATAAATTAGTAATAAGTAACGATAAAGTATACATTAAATAAAAAAGTAATCATTATAATGGTTTCAATCTTGCTAAAAATTAACACCTATTGAATTAGTACCCTCCAATCATATGAGAAATTAATTATTTCGTCATGCTGAATGCCAATGGGAAAAACCTGGTCTTTGATAATTAATACATGTCCCTGTTTATTGAATCGATTGTTTGTATAATCGATTGAACCGTGTATTACGTAGCCTTCTCCCATATTAACTTTGTCTTCTCATTTCGTCTCGTAAAACACATTTAACCTTTATGGGAAATTACATTTATTCAGCGAATAGTTTGTCGAAGCATTAAGTAATTCATCATTTCACAAACTTGAACTAAAAAACAAAGCCGAATTGTTAATTCTGGTACTGAATGTTTTCGTAAACATTATTTTGTTTCGTCCGTTTAGAAAATCAATCGGATAGGTTGTAGTTCACCAAAAATTTGATAATTTAGTATCATCGCGAATATTAATATTAATCTAGCTAAAATCGGGTACGCATCAGATTTGAGAGAATCAATAAATTTATTCCTTAAAGATTTACCAAAAAACATCATTAAGCAAAAAAGCAATACTTTAAATTGCTGTGGAATAGGGAAGAATTATGAAATGCTCACTGAATTTTTAAATTTTTATCGATAAAATAGATAGGTACACTTCTCTACTGAACAGAAGCAAACTTGTAGAAGGTTTAAGATTGATAGTAGGGGCAAAAGTCTGTTAATAAGTGTGCTATTTCAGAGATTTCTTTTCTGCTTTGTGTCGAATAAAGAAAAATGCCATTTTTCGCAAAAATAATGGACAAACATTTTTTTTTTTTTATTGATAAAATCTGCCACATTTAATATTAGTGCTCAAAGGATACATTCACACAAGATAAATAATAATAATTAGAAACGAAAAATATAAACTAAAATATATACTACCAAAATATAAAATAAATATATATAAACCAAATTAGAAACTAAAATATATACAACCATTCATTGAAATAAATATAAACAAACAATTTATACAAGCATTCTTCTTATATACAATGTATACATTCAGCCTAGGGATCTCTGACGCCCGCTTTTCCTCTCACTTATGGAAAGCAAAGCAAGACCCTAGGAGATAATATCGGGATTAAAGGAAATGAACAACCAGACAAAAGAAACAGCCAAGAGCTCAGACGCTCCAGATTCAAAATACATATTTCCTTCCGAATGGGCAGAACAGGTCAAATACTGAGAAAAGGAAAAATGGGACGAAGAGTGGAACACAAGTTAATCACCTTTACCTGAGCAAATAAGACAACCGTGCCTGGGTGCCACCAAATAACCAAACTCTTTGGAGATAGCTCTCTAGAGTTAGCACTGAGAGCAGTCATAATAACCAGGCTGCGATTTGTCCGAACGAAGCGGACTCAAATCCACCTGCTTGTAGGAATTCACCGCCCAACTTGCCAAATTTGTGATAATAAACCACTTATACTAGAACACCCTTTTCCAATGTCGAAAACAATCGAAGAAACACTGTGACCTCAACATTATAACTTCGTATCCTTTCAAAGCGAACACTGGTATGGAAAAAAACTCTTAGATACCTAAAGGGCCCAAAATTAATATCCTACATTTAAGAAGAGTAGTCATTGCTAATGGTCTGTGAAGATAAACAACATCAAATAAGAATCTAATAGGATAGAGAAAATTAAATAATGATTTATGTTGTATTAAAACCGTGAAAATCGGTCAAATACCAAAAATAAATAATAACTGTTTATTCACAGTCGAATATTTATTTCCTATTTATTTGGCCTAATAAATAATTTTAACCGTCAAACATCTACTCATTTAATGTAAAATAAAATTGATAGAAGAATTCACAGACAAAATTTAAAAAATCTGGTGCGTGCGCGCAACACACAACTTTCACTTACCAACTTACTTAGATTAGAAATTTACGTGTTTTGCTAAATATCATTTCCCAAAGTCACACATTTTTCTACATTCATATCTTATTTTTGTTAATCGCTAAACCCGTTTTTGAGTAAATAAAAAAAACCCGTAAAAAATTATTCAAAATTTATTAAGTAAAGTCCCCCCTCCCGTAAATCAATTTTGATGAAATTTTTACAGTCATATCTCGGGCATATAAATACATCAAATACCAAGTTTGATCAAAATCGTTAAAACCGTTTTTGAGTAAATAAAAAAAACACGTGAAAATGATACAAAATTTATTAAGTAAAGTCCCCCCTCCTGTTGATCAATTGTGATGAAATGTTGGTTATCACATCTTTGGCTTATAAATACATCAAATACCAAGTTTGATCAAAATCGTTAAAACCGTGTTTGAGTAAATAAAAAAAACATGTGAAAATGATACAAAATTTATTAAGTAAAGTGTCCCCAGCGGTTGATCAATTTTGATGAAATTTTTACAGTCATATCTCGGGCATATTAATACATCTAATGCTAAGTTTTATAAAAATCGTTAGAGCCGTTTTTGAGAAAATGGAAAAAACTTAAAAAGTTATTAATTAAAGTACCCCCTCCCTTTGAGCAAATTTGATGAAATTTTTGCTGTCACATCGCGGGCTTATACATACTGTAAATACCCAATTGCAGGTTTGCACGATTTATAGTTTTTGAGCTAGTCTGTTCACACACAGACACACAGACACACACACACACACACACAGACCATTTCGCGGGACTTGGTTATTTTGACTCAGGGGACCCCAAAACGTGTATTTCCGTTGAAAACCGGAAGAATATATAGGTAAGTGAAAGTAAAAAAAGAAGATATTTACTACAAGATATTAAGATATTTACTACAAAGTTGAATGATAAAAGTAGAAACAATTTTTATTCTAAAACTTAATAGCGAAAAAAAATATTCATTCACAACATCGTAAAAGTCTGTGATTAATATAGGTACAACATTTCTTAAATGCCGTTTAATAATAATAATTAATAGCGTTTTATTTAGCAGATTCAGTTGTTCTTCCTAAATATATATGTTAACCAAGATCTAAGATTTTTAAAAATAGAACTTTAAAAGAAATAAATAAAGTGGACTTATTAATGTCGAAAGGAGATGCCTTAATTCTTGTATCTATTTTTATTCATTATTTTTTTAGCTAACTTAAATACATATGTAGTTCATACTGTATCTTTAAAATAGCGTCGAAAAATATCGACAAAAAACAAAATTAGTTGAATGATGTTATTGCACTACGAACTGGAGTAGGACAAAGTATTGATCGAGAGTGAGGGGGGGGAGTTGGTGGCGCTGTGTCATGTTATTATTTGAACGGCTGAGAGAAACCCCTCGTGAAATTTTTATTTTGAAAAGTCCTTCTTTCTCAGTTCATTTATTCAAAGAGACTTCTGAAGCAAAGTCAACCTCAGATGACATCACAGAGTTTTTAAATGTTCAAGAGATTCCTAAATCGGAAATAGTTTCTGGTGCAAGAGCTCGGTTTCTAAACGTCATCTTCATAGGTAACAGTAAACTATTAGAATTTGGCGGATCACTCAGCTAACTAGCTAGAATTAGACATATTATTTATTAAACGCCACAACGATAGCAAAATTATATTGTTATGATCATTTTCATTATTGTTTAATTTAAGAATAATGGGCATCAGAACGCAGGAAGTCATTTAGGAAGATCCTAATAGATATGGCACATTAGTCATTTGTTTTTAACAGAACTGAGAACATATCCCTCACCTTTTTTTCACAATATCTTAAAAAATATAATTTTTCAGGAGAATAAATCTCAACTTTAGAACTAGGTTGAAATTTAATGCTGCCACAGAGATTCTAAAGACCGTGGACAATCTTTTCTCTTCAGATAATAATTATTGAAAGAAAATTTGCATTGAGTAAAACAATGGAAATAATTTATTGGTCCAATAGAAAAAACAATGTTTCCAATTTTAAAATTTTTTGAGGCTAACTAAATCTTAATGTATGTGACTAAAGCGTTTAGGTTTTGGTAATTTTTATGAATACAACCTTTAATGGACTATTAATCAATCTAAACACTGGAGGAATGAAAATATAATATTTCCAAACATTTCGAAATAATTCTTAAATCTTCAGAGGAATTTCGTTGTGTACACATTTACGCACAAGCACGTCTTCGGTGTGTCTGCTCACCTTTTCCTGGTACTTCTAGGATTCCTCAAACAATAATGCAAAACAGAGTGCCTAAGCCAAGTATTCACGCTCAAAACTCTACTTAACATAGAAACTACTGATAACGATTTTATTGATACCATACTGAAGGAACTTCAACTTCTCTTGGTCAATTATATTAGCTATGAAAATGTATTCGAAATTTGTTACATAGTACTTTGATTTTTCACATTTCTTATAATTGCAATACTTTTTAAATTGTATTTTGTAACATTTTGATTCTATAATAATTCACTTGTGTTTAGTTAATCAATACCACCGCTAGCGCGATTTTTTTATTTTAAAGGAGATCTTTCATCCAGCTCCTATTGGTCTTTTGCGAGCGATAAATGGCAAACGGACTCAGGCTGTCATTTATAAATGTTTTAGGTGTACTTGTAAGGCTAGGCGCACATTGAGACACTCGCGACGCAGAGCAGAGCAGAGCAGTTTTTGTGCAACGTGAATTAGATAGGAACACATTGGGCAGCGCAGTTTCCTATCTACCACACATATTACAAAAACTGCTCTGCTCTGATCTGCGTCGCGAGTGTCTCAATGTGCGCCTAGCCTAAAGGTCTGGTCACACATGCCCGACACCGGATCAACCGATCCGTTACTATCTATCCTTCGTATTTGAATCAGACTCCAATTTTCGTTCAAGTGTTAATCAGTTAACAATTTCGTAAATATATATGTATTCTATTATACGATGTTTGACTAGATAAACATGAGGTGGAATAATTAAACCAATCTCTTTTTAATCATACGGGCTGTGGTGCGATTATGTGTGACCAGACCTCAACTCGTTGCCAGTTGGCAAGGGAAGAACAATATGTAACACGGTGCTTTTGTAGGTATTATGGATATTTGTTTTAATGTAAGAGTTCATTGCTGTCCCAACTTTCTGTAATGTCTAAGTATAAATAGGTCTCATTAGTGACACACGATCGATATCTCTCATTCTTGTCAGGCGAAGGAAATCTGCCGAAAAGAAGTATATAAGATGATACTATAGTTTGAACATTAATAATACTCGGCATTGAACCCTCACCCACTCCCCTGGTCCCTCAATACCTGTATAGCATGAACGGCGAGGAAGGGGAGGAAGAAAAAAAAAATGTTTAAAGAGAAGTATCTAGTGACGCTCCAGAATCGTAAGCAAATGCACCTATTGCATATAAATTATACTTTAGTGTTGTGGATTTGTTGTCATTCGAAGTATATTTGTCATCAGCTGTTCCTTTATATTTTACAATCGCCATATTAACTTGATTTTTTGGTCTGCAGTAATTTACTTCACATGATCGAAGTCTGTCAGTCCATTTTATATTCTGATTAATATTCTCTCCGTCCTCATCAAATCGCTAATCTACCGGTTGTAAATGTGTAATGGAGATTTTTAGTTTATGCTAATGATGAAACAAAACTGTTTATCTTTTAGATTAAGTTTTTCCACTCAAAAATTATTCCCAATGGGGGATAAAAGCCTTTTACAAAACCTTCTATAATCAATGGTCACGTAAATCAAGTAGTGAAACTGAAGGTGACAAAATACATACCGTGGATCATGATAAAATCTGCTTGGATCCTAAACCGGTTAAGAACTTGCCTGAGGAAATGAGATCAGAGATGGTGAGCCACGTTTGTGGTTCCTTCATTTAGTTAGGGATTCCTAACAGGATTCTAAATATCCTTACTCACTTGGGCACAGCTGCGGTAACTATATAACACGTTGCAGATGGAACAATGTTGTTTAAACAAGTGGTGAAATCTTGAGAATCTTTCTGAATTAGCAAAAAAGCTATAGATGATTAAATTAGAAACTTCCCTTTAATAATTTCGCATATATTTTGTGATATACATAGTAGTAAAGGAGCACCCTACCGTTTAACTCTTTCGACAACAATATTAATTCCAAGATTTTTTTTTTTTTTTATGTTTTTTCTGTAACGTATTAACGTCGACACGGTAGTTGCAACGTACTATTGCATCTATCCCACTCTTACCGAGAACATAAATAGGTATAGCATGAGTAGTTCACTTGAAAAATGTCAATGTCCAAAAAGTGATGTGCATAATTATTACATTGTAATGCTCATAATTTTGTTTAAATATTACTAAGTGTGTCTTAGTAATATTGAAACTTTGAATCAGGCCCAGACCATTAAATCCTGTTCAAGAGACCTCTTTAGAACCAGTGTTTTCCTCTGTATGTTTTATAATAAATAAAGTAAATCTAAATCTTAGAAAACAATACCTTATTTGGCCTATTTAACAAATAAGAAATTGTAGTCGAAATCAATATTCTTTTTTATTAAATACCTTTGACATCGAACCCTCCATATTATCTTAAGAAGTTGTCACTGAATGAAAAGCTTAGGCCATTAGAAGTCCTTATCTTTAACAAAGTCAGTTAAACAAGTCCCCATGACATTTCAAAAATGGTTACTGGCCGGTATCGCCCCTCATTGTCGCAGTCGCTGGAAGATCCCATAGGTCTCCAGCGCCGAAGACAGGCAAAATGTCTCATTGCCGAAGGAATGATTTAAGATCCAACTTGCGGATGATTGATGGTATGGTGAGGCTATCGCTGAGTTGCAGATAATCAATCATGGCCTTCTATGCACAATCTAGAATTTCTAAAAATAATTTATCACAATGATCCAATTAATAGTATAATTCACAGTAGTCATAGAAAAGTTTGTACCTATATTGCTTATGTTTTATTTGTGACATATAATTTATAATGTACATTATATACATTCATACACACATATATATACTAGCTGACACGGCAAACGTTCTTTTGCCATATAAATTAATTCTAGGAAATTTCTAGTGTAGAAAAAAATCACTATATTATTGTAAGTGTGTAAGGATGTGGTTTATGAGTGAAAGAGGCATGGAGCGCTGTGAACGATGAGGGAATATAAAAATTACAAAACACCAAACATTAATTTTTTAAATTTATTCCTTAAAATTATATATATTTCATTAATTAATTACGACCGTAACACTAACAAACAATGTCAATCTCTTAATGCTATAGCGTGAACAATATTTTTTGTTAGCCCATCTTTAGCTAACACAAACAAACTGGATGGTTTACCCACTCGAGAGCATGCCACGTATACTTTTCCGTGTGAAAAACATAGTGTGCTCAAATCGAAAGCCACAAACGGACATCGTTTGGCCTTAGTACTTATTGATATATCTAGCTAATAGGATATTTTAGGTTTGCAGACCCCACAGTACAATACCTTACATCCAAAGAGGCTAATTACTACTTTGTATGTTGTGACGAAAAACCGAAACAGATCTTTATTTTTGTTGTTTTGTTTATTTAGCATCACTTTACGCTACTATGACTAATCGGAAAATGCTTTAGTGGGAGTCATAAATTTTGCTCATCCTTGTATAATTAGGATAGGGTTCTTTAACGAGTTTAACCTGACGCATAGACGGCAGAGCCAAGAATTTCTTAACCTCATTGATCTCGGGCTACGAATCCTGTGTGTTTTGTAGATGGCTATGGTAACCACTAAACCACAGGTGACTCCATGGTTATTTTTGTTAAGTTGAAAAAGTTCTGGAACTGCCTTGAATGGTTACAGTCATCTATTAGTACGGAATCACATATTTGAAACGTTACAGGCCTTTCTGGGTGGGTTCCATTGCTGACACATGGTTCCATTTGTATGTCAAAAATTTACGTAAATAAAATTTTTCAAACCCATATCAGTGTTCAAATATGTCCGATGGTCAATAATAATTCATATCTTCTGTAGTAATTTTGATATTAATCCATATCGTTTGCTTAGTTCCTTTCACATCTGTCTGATGTTGGTTTTACATATCAGTGTTTTGTTCAGATGAAGTCCCAATTATCATACATCCGGAGTAGTAGGCATATGAATAATATTGAAATAGATTTCGAGGCACTAACCGTGATTGAGAATGAAAAATTTAAGAACGCCCTCTTCATTGAGAGGAAAACGAGGGGGAGTCGAAAGCTGGAAAGTGGGAGATCCAATTAAAATTAATCAAGACCCTGATTTTAACGGGAAAAGAGCACGATGAGAGTTCGCTAAAGTCTTAAATAACAATCCAACTGAAGCGAGGTCGTACTCATGAGCACATCGTCAATACTCGTCCAGTCCATGTCTGTGGTGATCAAGAAAACTTGCACATCCAAGAAAAAGAAGCCGCGCTGGCTAATTGTAAAAGGAAGAACATTTGCGTAAAGTCTAAACTCTCTATGAAATCAAATTGTTATGTCATAAATTCATGTATATGGTATTAGCTAATGTTATAGACGATCCCTTTTTTACTTTCACTTACCTATATATGAAATATATAGAAAGTGGAAGTATTGCGATCGTGAAAAATTTCGACTTCTGGTTTTCAACGGAAATACACGTTTACAGCCCCCTGAGTCCAAATAACCAAGTCCCGCGAAATGGTCTGTGTGTGTGAACAGACTAGCTCAAAAACTATAAACCGTCGGAACCTGGAATTGGGTATTTAGTGTATGTATATGCCCGCGATGTGACAGCAAAAATTTCATCAAAATTGGTCAAAGGGAGGGGGTACTTTATTTAATAACCTTTTTACATTTTTTTCGATTTTCTCAAAAACGGCTCTAACGATTTTTATAAAACTTAGCATTGGATGTATTAATATGCCCGAGATATGACTGTCAAAATTTCATCAAAATTGATCAACCGCTGGGGACACTTTACTTAATAAATTTTGTATCATTTTCACGTGTTTTTTTTATTTACTCAAAAATGGCTTTAAAGATTTTGATCAAACTGGGTATTTGATATATGTATATACCAAAGATATGATAGACAACATTTCATCAAAATTGATCAGTCAGAGGGTGGACTTTACTAAATAAATTTTGTCTCATTTTCAAGTGTTTTTTTTTATTTACTCAAAAACGGCTTTAACGATTTTGATCAAACTGGGTATTTGATGTATTAATATGCTCGAGATATGACTGTAAAAATTTCATCATGACTGTAACTAAACGAAATTTTCAACAAGTACATAGAGAATTATAAAATCAGTCGACTTGGAATATTATGCTTGCATTGCCGAATTATCTCAAGTAAAACCTTTTATTTAATAATAAAAGAAATTAGTGTTTGTTATAGAGCAAATGAAAGCAAAAATAAAAAATGAATGTGGAAAAATGTTTAATTTTGAGGAGAACCATTTACACAATTTATAATTTAAGTAAGTTGTTAAGTGAAAGTTGTGTGTTGCGCGCACGCACCAGATTTTTTTATATCCTTCAAGACTGGACAAAGATTAAAATGAAAGCCTAAGTAATCCACAGCCCGACTAATTCCGACGGATTATACTTCGTTCCCTACTCCGGTTTACTCAAGACCGTCAAATCCCCTTTCTTCGAAGGACGGCCACTAAACCACGTCTGACAAACACTCACGCATTAAGTCCCGAGGCCTTCATTAGGTTTGTGATTATATTGTGCTGAAGAATTCACTTCACTAGGAATATAATAGACAATATTTCACTTCCCGAACCATAGTATTTACTATTTAGTAGGAAAAAATTCCAGATTGTACATTTCCATATTTACCTTTCTAGAAAATGTATAAAGAAATTATAGTATACTAGCAGACCCGGCCACGCGTTGCTGTGGCTCAGTAGTTATATCCTAACATTTTTAAACAAATACAATAATACCAATATTCATTGATAAAGATGAAAACCTTTCAGCTAATCAAAATCCTACGTGATTGAGAATAGAGCATTACATCATTTAAAAGTATTTGGTAAAGAATATAGGAAAGTTAAAGTTTTTATTTTTTACATCTCATATTTCAATGCGGTTTGATTAAAAAGGAGCTGATTGTGTTTACGACTCACAGAGCTGCCAACACTATCGCCCTTTTTTTATGGATCGGTATAAACTAACTCGAAATGGCTATATTTTTCCACTAATTTTAAAAAGGATGACTGAAGTAAGGTTTGGTAACCTCAGCCATTGATCTATTGATTATTGGCCTAACACTACTTCAACTTGGTATTGTTAGTTTAACAACGGGTTTAATTTTGCTAAGGGTCATGCCAATCTTGGTTAACGCGTCATATATGTCCTTTTGATAGGCGTTTTTCTCAATTTCTTTGAGACCTCGATTTCCCAACCCTTCGGCTAATAAGTTTTCGGTAGGAGGGTGGTGTGTTGAAGCTTTTAATTTAGCAATATATTTGAGTGATAATAAATCTCTTCTTAAAGAGGTTTTTACATAATACAATTAAGAATTTTTATTTATTCAAGTACTAATTTGTTCAAATGTTTTGGGTTAACCTGTTTTTTTTTTTTTAACACAAACCAAAGATTTGATGGTTTCCACACACGTGAGCAGGCGATACCCATTTCCCAAGTGAGTTATGCCATTGCCCAAGGGAAAAACACGGATTTTCAAAGTCCAAGTGGACATTGTTTGCCCTTGGGATTTGTTTATGGTCATGGAAAAAGCCAAACGAATAGGATATTGAAGCCTTTTAAATTTTATTGAAAATTCTGTCGGTTCCAGGGGAATAGGTGGCAACAGGACGATATCTCCTATAACCTTCCAGGCAACATTTTTCCTTCAATAACATTTCCTCTGATCCTTTTAATGACCAAACGTGTACCGTTGCACAATTGAGGTGGATTTAAGTTACGAAGAAGAATGATCGGTGAGCCAATCTTCAACTGGAGATTGTTTGGGTGTATATCCAGGGAAATAAAAAATTCAGATGGGAAATTTACGGCTTCGTTTACATCTAGAACATTGTCAATTGATTTTGGAAGTTTATTTCATCGAAATCAACATTTTTTTGCTGCCAAAATAGCAGGACTACCCAGCCAATTATAGTCCAAATAATTGTTGAAAATATCAGGAAAGACACTTTATATTTCGTAGACAGTTCATTTTTCGTCTCTACAACAGTTCAGAAATTTTCTGGTAATTTGATAAATTTTGAATTTCGATGCAGCTCTATTTCACCGTTTCCAATATAGAGCAATTGTTTAAAAAATATATCTGCCGATGGATTATTTTGCAGTAGTACTCTCATATTTATGGCGGATAAATCTGAAACTTGAAGTTACCCAAATAACAATTATTCCTGTTCAGTAGAGGTGTAATAATCATTAAATGTAAAATTTAAAAAAATGCCGCAATTTGTAATCCTTTCTTAATCAACAATCATTTAAAGATAAGTAAAAAATTGTATTCTGGTAAAATTAACAACGAAATATCATTCCCAATAATAGCCTACTTTAAATTAAAGAAATGATTAAAATCTTCGCTAACATTTCTTAAATTTTACATTTAAAGATAATTAAAACTCTGCTGAACAGGAAGTAACATCCTCTATTCGATTGGGATTAAATTTTCTCAACTTTAAATTATTGTTGATAAAGGAGGAATTACAAATCTTCACTGACATTTTTTAAATTTTACATTTTGGATCTCGGGATAAAAAGGTTTGGTAAAATAAAAAAACACTGTATTTAAATAATAATAACAAAACGAATAATGAAAATAAAGAAACTTCTGTTAAATAAATCAACTGAAAATATAATATTAAAGTCTTAATTATGCAGTTCTTTAGCAAATCACAAAGTATCCCACAACACCTAATCAAAACACACTCTTTTTGTGAGGGAGTTTTTACGACTGGTTACACGCAGTGTAGCCAGCTTACTAATTGTCACTAATTTTTGGCAACACTGACTCCCCAAGTCAGGTTTCAATTAGGTTACACCTATGACAGTAGGTGCTGTTACAACATTTATAGAGTATTATTTCAAATAATAGCCTAATTTAAATTATTAAAATGTATTTACTTTACTAAAAGTTGATATCAGGGTAGGCCACACCAAAGCGTTTCAGCTTGTAGCAGCCCCTACTTCTAATTGAAACCTGACCCGAGGAGTCAGTGTTGCCATAAAGTTGCGAACATACCTGGCAACACTGCGGGTAACCAGATATAAACTCCCTCAGAGTGTGTTAATTACGTATTGTGGGATTATTGGTAGACATGCGCGCCACAGAAAAATCTTCGGCGGCGGGCCGCCGATAATTTTTAACCGGCGGCGGCGGCGCATACCGGGGCGCCGATGCTCGCGAGATTTTTGTATCATGGGCGTACGCAGGCGAAGGCAGCTGCCCCCTCTACAACTTTTGAGAAACAAAAACAACCAATAAATAAATTCGTATTCATTTAATATATTTATAAAGCATTACATAAACACTTATTATAACATTTAAATATCAGTAAGTTTTATTTTGACAATTAATTGAGCCTAAAAAGGTCAGAATACCTAGACCCTTCCGAAAATTTTATCAGCCTGACCCCCCCCCCCCCCACCCAGAGGAAATACTGCGGACGCACCTGGGAGTACTCGTTTATTATTTCATTTGTTGAATTGGATTGTTAATGGTAAGGCCGTACAGTAAAGGAGTTTCACTTATAAAAAACATACTTTACAGTCTTGTGACATAGATAACTAGTTTTTGAAATGAAAACAGATAAGCTGAATGGGGTTAAAGGTCATTGTTTACTTATAACAAGTTCTTATCTCTCTAATTCCACCTTTCAATTCAGGTCAGTTTCTTTCCGACTCTTGCGAGTTATTGGTCGATTTAAAAATGTCTAATTTTGAGCACCGTGCAGTGATAAAATATTTTGTAAAAAATGGGATCGGGCCGAAGGAAATATCTGAAGACATATTTGCAACTTTGTGGGACTCTGCCCCATCGTATGCCACTATCAAAAGGTGGACCGCACTCTTCAAAGCTGGCCGCGGAAACTTTGAAGATGATGACCGATCTGGGTGACGTTAGTCTCGGAAGGAGTTTTGCTGGTCGATTTTCTGCAGCATGGCATGACAATAACAGGGCAATACTATGCAGACCTCGTGAAACTGCGAGAGGCCATCAAAGAGAAACGCCGAGGAAAGATCACCAAAGGTATGCTGCTACTGCAGGACAACACTCCCCTCCACAAATCAAGAGTTACCACGGAGACGGCCAAGCTGCCCACCCTACTCGCCAGACCTGGCCCCCTCAGACTTCTACCTCTTCCCTAATATGAAAACACATTTGTGTGGGAGAGTATTTTCGTCAGACGATGAGGTGATCTCAGCTCTCAAAGTCGTTTTGGAAGGTTTCGAAAAAAAAAATTTTGGCCGGGTTACAGATGTTAGGGAAGCGGTGGAATAAGTGCGTTGCTGCTGTGGGGGACTATATTGAAAAATAAAAATATGTAAGTTGAAAATATATTTTCATATATATGTAAATCAGGCTTAGAACTTTCTTTACCCCCCTCGTACTTCTAAAGATCCATCGTGTTCCTTCAGTGATCAGTTGAATAGGATCTCGAAGAGGAGTGATTTGAAAGTGAAAGTTAATGGAGCGTGTCGGATAACGTAGAGAATAGAGTTCCAGAGGGATGTTGCTTGCATTATGAAGGATTTGTTCATGTATAAGTTCGATGGGGTGGAGGATATATATCGGACGTACGGGATCTGGTTTGGTGGGATTGGATGAAGGATTTAAATTGTAGGCTCTGTAAGATATAGGAGGGTCGTTGAGTTCTGATGGTCTAGTATAAGGAGAAAGCCAGTAGATACCGACAGCGGTAGGACTGGCAGAGCCACTTCATCTCGGCATAGTACTGGGTTATATGCGTATCTCTTGGGATCCTAAAGACAAAACGTATTGAATATTTCATTAGGCGTTTAGGTTTGGCTTCGAGTGCCTCAGACAGTCCGCTGTACTCCATACAGCCGTAGTCAAAGTAGGGAGAGATGAGAGAGGACGGTTGAACTGTTTCTGGGTAGAGATAGTGCGACGGAAAATTAGTGAGATATGTGGTTTCCAAGAGGGGGATTGATCGAAGGTAACGCCAAGGTTTTTGACAAATTGTGGAATGAGATAGATGAGTTGTTTAGGACTAGATTTGGAGCGACAGGAGTTGATTTGAGGAGAAAGGGAGATCCAATCAAGGTGGCTTTCGTCTGCTTCGCGTTCAGAGTAAATTCCTTGAGGTTTGCCCAAGCACATATTCTGTCGATATCTTCCTATAATTTTAGGATATCGTCGGAGGAATCAGCGGGGCAAAGGAGAGATAAAGCTGGGCGTCATCGGCATACAGATGGTATTGACAGCGATGGGTGGAGGATGGAAGTTCATTGATACAGATAGAAAAAAGCGTGGGGGACAAAGAGGAACACCTATAGATTGGAGATGTTAGAGACAAATTGAGTGCATCGGCTGAAAATGGAATTGATTGATTTTGAGTGGGTTTACCTATGGTGGGGGTACTGGATAAGGATTGCTGGAAGTAGTTGGATTTGGCGCGGTATATTAAGGGTTGAGTGCTATTTCGGAGGAGCTTGATGGTAATCTTCAGAAAGTCAGGTGCCCTAAAATCTTCTTCTAGCTGCGTCTCTTAGTTTCATAAAATTCCTTAGCGTAGGTGTTAGCCAGGGTGCTCGAGGATGCTTAACTGTCTTGAACTTGAGAAGAGCGTGACGGTCTAGGATGGTATAAAGTTAAGTGGTAAGGGTTTCCACCATGAATCAATGGCGTTTGAGGTGTATATGGGGTCCCATTGGATCATCTCAAGATCAGGCGCTAGGATTGCAGGTGATAGGGAATCAAGGTTTCGAAAGGATTTAGTTGTGGGGGAATACAATAGGATGGGAAGGTCATATAATTGTATGAGGTCGTGGGAAGACTGTAAAGGAACCGGATGCTGTGATAAGGCGAAGAGTTTTTTAGGGAATCGAGATCATAAAAGACAAGCCAAGTGATGGAATGCTGGGTGTTAAGAGTCGTAAGGGACTATAAATAAATTAAGGGAATAGAGGATATCTGAAAGATAGGCTTGGTTAGAAGAAGGTATCTGGAGATTGTTGTTGAGGTCTCCGGAGAGAACAATGTTGGAAAATATTTTGGAATATGAAGGGATCGTGTTGTAATGGATGGCTTCGAATGTTTCATCAAAGGTAACTTTCGGAGGCAGGTAGATGAAACCAAAGAGTACGGATGTGGGGAGGTGGATATTTCAGCAATCAGGTATTCAATGTGCGGGGAAAGGGAAGTGGGGGAAAGAAGGGAAGTGGTTAAATAGTGGAGTATTATAGGATTCATCTGAAACATACTGGATCACTGAGATGGAATACAACAGCACTGATGAAATAGAAAGATTGTTTAAGTAGAAAGCATAATAAGTGGTAACAGTCTTTAAAAATTAATAATAAATAAAATCAAAGTTTTACTATATTTTGAGGGGGGAATGAATGAAGATAAAAGAAATAATGGAATTCTTTATCAGTCCTTTAAACAATAACAAAGACTGGTAATAATTCGATTAGGGTAATTATCGCAGAAAAATAGAAACAACTTGTTGCAACCAATTCTTGCTGGTACGATGCGGCGGTTGAGGAATTACTTGATATGTCCTAACAACGTTTCATATCCGCTGATCAATTTTTCTCGTTGCTTTATGAAGGTCTGCAAATAGGCCTTAAAGAAAAACTCTGTTGCCAATAATATCAACGCCAAGCACAAAAACACCCTGCTCTGAGAGTGTTGTACATGCGGCGCGCCACCTTCATCGGCGGCGGCGGCGCGGCGCGGCGGCGCGCACGTCTAATTATTGGTGATTTTTCAAGAACTGCATTATTAAGACTCAATATTATATTATATTTTCAGTTACTTTATTTATCCATTTAACAGAAGTTCATTTTTCGTTTTGTTATAATTATTTGAATAAATCGTTTTTTATTTTACCAAACCTTTTTTGTTATTTTTATCCCGTACTTTAAAAGCTCTTAGCTAGTAATTTAATTTAAATACAAATAAAAAAGGAAAAGGAAGAAAAAGAACCTACACATTTGAGAATTTATTGTAACCTTTTCTTGATTTATTTATTCTTTAATGAAAATTAACAATAAATACAAATTTGTATAACTATTTGTCTGTGGAAAATAATAATATAGGAACAAATAACTGCACTCACATAACGCAATACAAAATTATAATAATGATAACCTGTATTACAATAGCATGCTTATAAACAAAAACATTATGAAATCGACATATGACGCCATGTTAATAAATCGAAACACGACCTACTGTATTTGCAATAATTCGCTATATAAGAATTATTTTGATCACTAATCAAGTTAAAAACTATCCGGTCCGTTAAGTTGGCCAAAACTATATACATTGAGCCAAATTTCATTAAAATCGGTTGAGTAGTTTCTGAGAAATAGAGAGACAAACATCGGGACACGAGATTTTTATATACATATATAAGGATGTATACTAGTGCGATGTAATCAATACACAACTTGCACTTATCAACCTCGTTATAGAAGAAATCGGCGCTATTTAGCAACTTCTAGAGAGTTTTACAATTATTGGAAAACTTAAAAATTTGAACTAATTTATTTTTGAAGAGAAAAGATTGGGCTAGGCCGGAAGTCGAACCCGGGTCTCCCCAGTGACATGCACGGTACGCTAACCACTGGGCCACCCAGCTCGCTTCCAAACAGAGCCAATCTCTCCTCTTCACTGATACCTCTCCCCCGATCTCGCAAAAGAGTTGTTACGGGGGATGGACAATTTTTGTCCAATTTGCGGTATCTCTTGACATCGCCAATTTTAATTATTTTATATTAATTTAATAGTGATTACATATTTTATACTGTTACGTATATAATACTAATTTAAATAATGATTACAAATCGCAATCTAGCCCAAGATTACTCCAAAAATGGCATGAAATAAAACTAATTTTATAGACCTCTGTGGCAAAATTAAATTCAAGAAATATAGGCAAGCTACATTTGTAACTAACAAACCGAACTAGATGATTACTGTTCATCATTATCTGTTCATTAAATAAATAAAAGGATCAATAGACAATTGAACAGAAAAACACCGGGCTTTGGTATAGTCACTTCCTCAATCCTTCCCCACCCACCTTGAAAGGCTACTTTATTACTTACATCAATAATTATATCTTAGGCACTTCTTTGGACCTCTTCACATGCAAAATAATCCCTAAATTTTCTCTAACCGCGTCTAACGATCTTACCGTCAGATTTATCAGCACATATACCTATAATGAGAAAAATATATCTTAAATCGAATAAAGGTCTGGCCACACATGTCCGCACCGGATCTGCACCGTAGCAATAATACAGGTTATGTTCAGAATATTTTTAATTTAACTTACATATTACCTTTATTTATGCCTAAAGTTCAAGCCACACATGTCAGACACAGGCCACTTTAGGCATGACTAAAGGTAATATGTAAGTTAAATTAAAAATATTCTGAACATAACCTGTATTATTGCTACGGTGCGGATCCGGTGCGGACATGTGTGGCCAGACCCTAAAGCGTTTACTAGAAGTTGTTAAGTGATACCGAATCTCCTATTAGACTTTCGTTCATTTCACCCCACTGGCAGAGTTGTGTAGGACATCGATTGCTTTCGAGAAAAAGGAATATTGCCCTGCGATCTTTTTTGACATCGAAAAAGCATCCGCCAGTGTCTGGCACACGTGCCTTATATGAAAAATAGTATCGTACATAAATCTGAGAAGCTACTGATTCTAAGGAGCTAGTTTTGGTCTCACATAGTATAGAATTCAATTAGTTCATAAATTTAGACAATAGGTTTTGTAAATAATGTGCTCCTTTATGGGTAAAATCGAAAAAATTAATGTCTCTAGAGACTGCGAATAGCGATTTTTTTTTTTGACATAGGAGGTACAGTGGCTCACCGTCAAAATGATGCAAGGAATTTACTTTTAAAAAATCTGGTGCATACGCGCAAACACAACTTTCACTTACCAACTTATTAGATTACCTTACTTCAAGTAGTGTTCCAGTGGTGCATGTCACTAGGGAGACCCGGGTTCGACTCCCGGGCTAGCCCAATCTTTTCTCTTCAAAAATAAATTAGTTCAAATTTTTAAGTTTTCCAATAATTGTAAAACTCTATAGAAGTTGCTAAATGGCGTCGATTTCTTCTATAACGGGGTTGATAAGTGCAAGTTGTGTATTGATTACATCGCACTAGATTTTTGTTCATAATACTATAATTACTTACATTAGAAATCGACGTGTTTTGTTAACTGCAACTTCTCAAAGTCACACATTTTTCCACATTCATATCTTATTTTTGTTTTTATTTGCTCTATAAAAAAAACACTATTTTTTTTTTATTATTAAATAAAAGTTTTTACTTGTGATAATTCGGCAATGCAAGCATAATACTCCAAGTCGCCTGATTTTATAATTCTATATGTAGTTGTTGAAAACTTCATTTAGTTACCATGAAATAAATAATTTCCTCTTAATTATATCTATACTGTTATATATATATATATATATATATATATATATATATATATATATATATATATATACTGTTAACCCATATAACAAATGATTTCCATTAAATGAACAGAACGGCTTTAATTATAAACAATGATCTGTCATTAAAGGCGTACGCCGCATGTGTGGGCTCAACGTGTTTGATGAGATGAGGGATAATTTTTCTTTTTTCTCCTCTAGATGTTTAATTGATTTTTTTCATATTTCATATTTAGCCATTTCTTATTTTTAGGCGTAACGAGAGACAGTTAATTTATCTATATAAACAAAAAAAAAGGTGCTTTATAGGAAAACAAAAAAGGCCCCATCCCCATTTAAGCCCCCTCAGAACATTTTAATAATGATAAAGCTTACCTGATATTAAAGAACAGATTATTTTCATGAAACATGAAGAATTAAATCAAAATCATTAGTGAGAATTTGAGATAATTGAAAAAAAGGTAAATATTGGAAAAAAAGTTATGAAATAAAGTGCCCCATCCGTTTGATCAATTTTGATGAAATTTTTGCAGTCATATCTCGGGAATATTAATACATCAAATACTCAGTTTAATCAAAATCGTTAGAGCCGTTTTTGAGAAAATAAAAAAAAACACTTAAAAATGAGACAAAATTTATTTAGTAAAGTACCCCCTCCCTATGAGCAATTTTGATGAAATTTTTGCTGTCACATCGCGGGCATACATACAGTAAATACCCAATTTCAGGATCGCACGGTTTTTAGTTTTTGAGCTAGTCCACACACACACGCACGCACGAACGCACGAACGCGTGCGCACACACACACACACACACTCCATTTCGCTGGACTTGGTTAATTGGACTCAGGGGACCCCAAAACGTGTATATCCGTTGAAAACCGGAAGTCAAAATCTTTCACGATCGCAATATTTTCCCTTACTATATATTTCATATATAGGTAAGTGAAAGTAAAAAAAGATATATATATATATATAATTATTATAGATGGTTAGTTATTTTCTGTTTAGTAATTATTACATTATTTTTAAACAGAAAAGATTTGCCACGGCCGGGAATCGAACCCGAATTTTCGTTGAATAATTTTTAAAAATAACTAACCATCAACAATGAACATGAGTTGTTTTCATTATTTCATTATGTAACCTGGTTCTGGACAGACGTCCAAATGATAAGACCTAATTGACATATCGTCATATGTCAATTAGGTCTTATCATTTGGACGTCTGTCCAGAACCAGGTTACATACTTGCAATGTGGCGGTTGGAACTACTAAGAAAGTAGTTTGAGTAAGTCTGATGATTGGGGAGCTGTTTTTATATTTTTGAAGCAATCATATAAACAACATTCTCTTACAAGATAAGAGGAATGCTTGGAATCGTTATCACTATAATACGCAACATTATTTATTATTCCAAGCTCGGCTGCACTTGCTCTAAAATGTTTCTTTCTGGATGTGATGATATAAATGTCTATCCATTGTTCCCTCAATAAAATGAAGATTTCCTACCTTCATGGCAGCAATACACCCCTAAACCAAGACATGACCACCTCCAAGTTTGATGGATGGGGAAGATTTTTTTCATGGCGCTCTTCATTTGATTTCCTCCAGACGAAACCTCTTCCACCAGAGCCAAAATAATTAAATTTTGACTCATCCGAATACAGAACACTTTTCCAGAAGCCCATGTCTTTTGTTGAACAATCCTTAGCAAAATTGATTCGAATTCTTTTATTTTTGTCACTGATATAAGGTTTTTGCCATGCCACTCTACCGTTGTACTGGTTTTTCCTTAAGACCTTTCGAATGGTTTCAGCACATACCATTTTATTTAAATATTTTTATTAAATTTTATTAAATGTTTAATGTGGTCAACTTTGGAACACCTAATTTTGGATTTTTTGGCGCAAAATCCAACGTTCATCCAGTAAAAAAAATGTTTTGCACCCACACTAGCTTTTTTCATTATTCTATTTTCGTTTTTAAAACTTTCTATAATATTTTTAACGATGGCATAACTCCTATTGATAATATAGGCGATTATTCTTTGTGTTTTGCCTATTTTTAAATTGTTAATCACTGTTTCTCATTTACGAATAGTTGTGTGCACACCCATTTTATGCAAAAGCTCGAACTAGACTGATTACTTATATTCATATTGTTTATTTTTGTTTTCATTGAAAGAATGAAAAGGAATTAAAAGGTTAATAAACTCATTTACATCATAATTGAAGAATACTTGTTACTTTCACTTTTTTCTAAGCGGAAGTAAACATTGCATCCTTTTCACTGTGTCCTTCAATCTCTATGAGTTTTAATGAAGATTTTTTTTTCTATTTCTATAATTGCTGTTGAGTTGATTTGATTATATAAATTTAATGTATGAAAATGAATCATTATGTCCTCATGTGCATTGGTTTTTTAAAGTTTAACAATGAAGAAGTAATTAGCATTTGAAATAAAAATAGTCGTTTGCATCATTTTGACTTTGAGCCACTGTACATTTTAAAAGTGTAAATTAAAGGCCTTGTTTATGACCGAGCACTTTTGTAACAACATAGTACATATATCTTGTTGTATATATCTTCTTGTACATATGTCTTCTTGTTGTATATCTATATTTTGTAATTTTGTATATATTTTAATAGCTATGTCCTAGCTTTCTTTGATTAAATCATTTAAATAAATGAATTGCTTAAATGGGGAGGTGCATTTCACCTTCGGCCCGTAACTCAAAACATAGATGTTAGAAATCAGGTTCCTTCAAAAATTGTGTCAAATCCACTCATTAAGAATATGATATGTGGTAAAAATTATTAAATAATCCTATTTTACCTCAGCATACATAGTTTAGATTAAACATTTTTTTATCCAACACCAAAACAATATTACAATGACGTGAAGTAGGTTATAGGTTAGAGTGACGGAGCGGCGACGTTTCTGAGCAAAAAGCGTTGAGCTTAATCTGGTCCCCTGATGGCAGCTAACCGTTTTAATGAAAACATCGAATTCATTAAGAAAATAAGGGGTCACCCAGCGTTGTGGGATCTAAATCATCACCTACATGCTGACAAAGTAGTTTGTGAGGCGCTATGGGAATTTATCGGAGGCCCATTCAAACTCAGCGGTAAGTAACGCTTTCAAGTGAAGGTTAATCAAAACTTTTTTATTGTTTTCTAGATGCTTTTCAAGTTATACTTAAAAGTTTCCCAGCCAAAAGTTTTTTGTTTTTTTAATTGATTAATAAAGCCTTGAATTGTTAGTTCTATGAAAATAACATAGATATAACAAAGCAAAATGGCGCGGTCCTTGTTCTTGTTAATTGTTTGTTGTGACCCAGTTTTGTTACGATTGCTTTATTAAACTTTGTTTTTATACTTACATACTTCCAAATATGTGAAATCACAAATCCATAATAAGGCCCGCATGGTTATTCTTCTTTTCTTTTTATATCTTACCTTCATTTCGATAGATCTTAACCAGTTATACTCAGTTTCCGATTTTCTTGTGGTGAAAACACTTAACTCTCATAATAATCCAGTACTTTCAGTTTAATTGCTGGAAGCATAATCCATTGGTGAAGTGAATATAACAATTACAGTGTTGTGTGTGATATTCACTTGTTTATAAGAATGGTATGTATTCATTTAATTTTATCATACTTACATTATCTAGTTTTAAATGTATAATTTAGAGGGTCAAAGTCTGAGAAAACATTGCATTTTATTGATAGTTAATATATACTCAGAACCTTTGTTATGTTACATTATATTATGAAAATCTATGATCGTAACTTCTATAATTGTCATATGATACTTTGATTTGGATCTATGCTGTTTACAAATATTGTTTTGAAGTTATTAATTTGTGTTAGTATTAGAAGCATTCAAATTTTTCGCTCTTAACTTTCGGTTTCATTGACTGGAAATTATTCTTTGCAGATTTAATTTACATTCGAGTTGTAGTTTAATTTTTATGGTTATTTTTGTCATTACAGTTTATTTACAGTTCTGTGTGATTAAATCTCTTTGTAGTATTTTTAGCAATCAAATTTGTTATCATTTAATAATTCGAATGAAAGTATGATCTTTTCTCTTGCCGGCAAGTAACATTATTCCTATGCATAATTATGTTTTTCTCATTTATTTGAAATAACAGTGTCTGTTGGCATTTGTATTTCTTTAGAGCTCAAGAACTTATAAGGCTAAATTCTTGTTTTACTTATATACAATCTAAACTTAGATCATTTGTTCTTGTTTAAATAAGTTGCCGTTGAATGATAACTTGAAACATTTTGTTAATAATTTAGAATCTATTAGTTCTCTGTCTGATAAGAAACCAAGTTCATTTTAAAATTTTATACGAATCAAGTTATAATTGTTAAAATTCTATTTAAAAAAAAATCAATTACTTTTTTTGTTGCAAACTTTTGTTGTTTTTTTATGAAACTTCTGTTGAAAGTGCATCATGGTATTTTATGTAACGTTTTGGCTCCATTCATGTATAATTACCCCATAATAATGACTGTCATTGTTACCATTTAAATTCACTGATTGTCACATAGTATATTTATTAATAATTACTATCTAATTATGTCTTTTGTCTTATTTTTGCATTGAGGAAGTTAATCCATTGATGCCATGAATTCAAATTGAAATGCCATAGTCTATGCTATAAATTTTATTTGAAATACCTTTCTCTAATATATAGACTATCTAAATATTTAGGTAACATTGCGAGTTCTTATTTTACACCAATAATATGACAAATTGACCTATTCTGTATGACTAAGATGGTTCACCATAGAAATTATTAATCAATTATTTCTTATATGAAATATAAGAAAACAGTTAGGTGTGATCAATAGAAAAGAGTACTTATTGAGCATGTACCTCTGCAAAAAGTACATGTTTTGTGCTAACGTTTTAATCCGAATTTCTGGTCTTCATCTGGGGTATATAATAAACAAGATGGCAACATATCAAATGTACCGCCAATATTAAATGAAGACCTGTAATAAAGAATCTTTATTAATTCAGGTCTAAACATTGGCAAAATGCATGGACTTCCATGCATAAGTGTTCTCTTCTTCTGACTGAACCATAATTTTAAAATATCTTAGATAGTTACTATTTTAACAATAAAGGATCAATCAGTTATCATTTCAAAACAATGCTTATCAGTATGCTATATCTTTATTAATACTTCTTCAAATTTGATTATTAAGACATCATTTTGATGATTTCCTTCAAGAGAGGACAAATTTACTTAATTTGTAATATGTATTTTAATAATTGTTGACATTGTATAATAGGTTTTAACTTATTTGTAACCGAGTTTTTCTGTAAGAATACAAAAATACCCTAATTCCGCCTGCAGATTAAAACAACAAAAAGAAAACGGGGCTAAGAAAAGAAGAAAAAATATGAAAGATTTTAGATATTAATTTGGTTTTAATAAATTATAATATTTTTAATCAGTTTACTTATTTTATTAACAGTTTAACTGCATCTCGAAAACTTTCAGATTTCTTCAATATACAGTGAATATTATGTTACAAAATAAATAAAAATTTAAATTTACTTATTATATATAATTTAAATTACAGTATTAAAAACAGGAATATTATCCATTAAAATTGCAAAATCCAAAACAATCAGGGCTGGGTTCACTTCTTTATGTTATGTTATATTACCTGAAAAACTACCTTATTAAACCGGAATGAACTAGCCGGCAGTAGTTTCCGCACCTGCCCACAATTTTTGGATTTTCCAGATTTTATCGACAATAGTGTGCATCTACCCTTTGAGCTATCCTTGCGAAATTCAATTCTTTTTTACGAGGTTTATACTATCGAGGTTCAATAATTGAAGTCTCCCCTATGGGATTAAGGGACGAGTTAGCTCGGTTACAATTATTTTTTAACATAATCCTCTTTGTTTCGATTTTCCAGTTTTTATCAATAATATTGTGCATCTAAACTTTGAGCTATGATCACACAGGAAATTCACTATTTTTTAACTCTTTCCGATTTCATTCCAAGATATAAGTCTATTTCATTCCAAGCCTTTCGGTGGTCTTAAATTTTCTTAAATTGATCAAAATTATTTAATTTTCGTCATTCAGAATACTAGTATACTACTGTTAGAGTATATTACTAGTATATTACGTAATATTAGAGTAAACCACACCTCACCAACTATTTTTGGATTTTTCAATTTTAATCGCTAAGAGTATGCATTTACCCTTCGTGGTATGATTACGCACTAGTATTAATGTTAATGTTACGTACTAGCACTGACTTGTCTAGCTATAGAATTAGGTATTTTTACACTGCTTAATAGTATCAAAGGAACAGCATGTGCAAATGTACAGCTAACTTATAGGGAAAAAGACATAGCCGAACATATTTTACTTGCTTCCTTTAACAATAATTGACTTGTTTTCTAATTTATGTTTATATGTATCTCTTTTTTTATTTTATTTATGTTTCTCTTTCATTGTCAAGAGGACATTATTATCAGACACTATTATCGATTAGCTGCATCATCAGTTGGTGAATTCATAAGTATTATTGTTACCAATTTTAAACAGTTTGTAGATTTTATTGTTTGATATTAATGAACATCCCTTCTTGTTGATTGTCATACCTTTTCGTGTAATTTTCACAAAGCTGTGGTAGTTTTTAATCCAGTAGTATTTTCATAAATCAATCTCTTTATCAAAAATTATTTCTAGTTAGAACATAGAAAAGAAATAAGTGACAAACAATTCTGTTATTTTGTTTCCTTGGGAGATTATGAAGAGGCATTTTGCTTAATTATTAATGTAATTCTTATGAACTTTGACAAATCTTGATCAAAAAGAGAATAAAACTTCATATGAGAGCTAAAATCTAATATTCAACGGCTTTGTGGTTTGAGATAGTAGAAAAAAATGGAAACAGGTCTGACATCGGAAACTTTAGTGCTCTATTCAATCAGCACTCAAACTTATATCAGGTCCTGGGCTCGCTGAGCAGTTCCACTATTTTAATCGAAGTACATTTGTCCTCTAATACCATACTATAAGTAGAGTTCTTGAAATCTCTTCTTCACTTTAAACCAATCAAAAAATTTTTTGGCAGCCTCTCAGTTGGGTGCTATTCATATCCTCATCAATTTCTATTTGGGAGGGGGGTCTGGGAGACTAGCCAGTGGTAGACACGATATCCACTTGAAATTGAACCTACCCCAATGTACCAATTGTAGTTGAAGAAGTCTGATAAGTTTCCTTAGATAAGTTTACTTCTTTTCCTATTTCTTAACGATTTGTGGACACTATTAGCCCTTCAAATTGTATTAGGCGGTTGAATGCATAGTAAACTTTTATTGATGGTGATTTAACATTAAATAATGTAACATAAAACACAACTATTATTGATGTCTTATGATTTTTATAAGGCGTAATCAAATATACATATAAACATTGTGCGAAATCTTCGCTTTAGTCAAGCTATTATTTAAAAAAATATTAGGAAGTATATAATAAGAGGGTAATGTTAATGGGTGTACTTTTTCTGAGCATCTATAAGTGATGGTCCTATTTACCAGTTGATTCTGGTCTCTTGCTTCTGGTATGTGAGGCCAATATGAATAGGCAAAACCGGCTGTTCCACAATTCTTACCAATTTGACAGTAATTCTTATGGCATTGGAGGGATCAGTAAGAAGGGTGACATTTAAAGATGATGAATGTGTGGAGATATTTACACACAACTGACACCTGATGCATCCAATTTCATTCTAGTAAGCTTTGATAAAACTGTATTTCTCATTATGAAAAATGTATTTTTAATGTGAGAAATTGAAAAAAATTCATTTTATCTAACTGACTTTGGTTTTTTTAATGAATGATTTTGTTTTGCTATTACCTATATTAAAAAAATTAATGGAGATTTGAACCTTATGTCCGTTTTTCTAGTCTTAACGGCCATTTTCATAGTATCTCCTACATCATTTAAGTGCTTTGATAGGGCTGCATGATTTAAGACCAATTAGCAGCCAGATACGGAGCCTACATTCATATTACTGATGTAATGTGTTGTCAAATGTATGGTATTATAATCAATTTTTTTTATATTTATCCTGTTATGTTACATTTCTATATTCTTCCAATTATCAATGGTATAAATACAAATAATGTTTTGTCACCAGCCAGATTTGGTGTTAACATTAAAATAAAAAAAAAAATATCTTGAAAATTTTGTGTTAAAATTTAAGTTTATCTATTTTTGTCATCCTATACCTATTTGTATTTTATTTTTTAGGTCCGGCTGCTAAATCTCGTTGGAAGAATCTACGGGATAACTTTCGGAGGGAACTCCGTAGGTCTGACATTGGCTTGCGTGGGAGTACAGCAGAGGAATACAAATCATCATGGCGTTATTTCAACGATATGTTTTTTGTTAAAGATCAACTTCGACAGAATAATATAATAAGCCCATTAGCTATGTCTAGAACACAGAACCGCCTTGATGCCAAAGAAGATTCTTCATCTAGCGTCTTGCCTAATGGTGAAATGGATGAAGTCGAAATTGAGGAAACTACTCATGATGCCTTTGTTAAGGAGTTTCCTAAGCCTTCTTATTCAAAATCAACCCCTAAACCTGAAGAAGGTGTAGATCATTCAAAATCAACCCCTAAACCTGAAGGAGGGGCAGATCTAAACAAGCAAATAGCTGAGGTTATGCTAGCTACTATTGATCCTGATATTGGTTTTCTAGCTTCCTTACTACCTCATATGAGGTCTGTTAGTGGAGAAAGAAAGGCTTTACTGAAAAACCATCTGTTACAAGTGGTGCTACAATATTGTGATATTGAAGACATTGATGATAAAGACATGTATCATGATGAATCTGAGACTTGTTCTGGTTCAGAAGATGGAGGAGCCTCCCATGAAAACCATGAAGAGCCTGTAACAGTTAATAAACATAAGAGAAAGTTATTAGTTCTGCGCGATTCAGATGCCAAGAAGTCAACACTAGATGGCTCAGTAATAATAAAAGTATAATATTCAAAAATTGTTTTGTACCTCTTATTTTAAAGTTAATGGAGACAAGTGTCAGCATATAGACAAGGTATCAGTTTTTGTAATTGATTAATTTGAAGCAATTAATCAATGTTGTGTTGAACTTGGACCAATTTTAACTTGTTGTATTTCCTTACTAATTTTAATATATGTTTTATAAATTTTATATTTTGTGAAATTGCCAGCACATTTTGTATCTTGGGTAAGTGATTGCTGTACCTTTAACCTTGGAATTTTGAAAACTATACTTAATTCTTTTTAGCGATCAAGTGGGTTTTTTTTTTTTACAAAACATCTAACTTTTTGATGTTTCGAGTTTCATTTGTCCCATGAACAGAAAACTTAAAACAATGCTGTTCGATAGCATTACATATAACCATGGCCAGAGGTACAACAACCTGCCTATTAAAGTCCGTCTTGTTATTTCTTTGAAAAATTTAACTGTTTGTTACCTAATATTATTATTTTACGGAAGGATTTTCTTTCATGCCTTTCTTAAACAGCAAGGTCATTGCAAATGTATTTTAATATTTATTGATTACCATATGTGTATATAAGTGTATGTATAAATGAGCATTATTTTTTTCTAGTTAAACAAATAAAACTATATTATTTGGTGTTTTTATTATTATTTTTTCAATTTCTGTATTAATCAAATGCTTCTATAGCTTTTACAGTAGTTTTAAGTCACATCCCCCAGATTAGGACCACTAGATCCCAGAAAACCTGTTTTTATTGAGCATGTTCTTGCCATATGGAATTACTTCCTTGTATTGAAGATAATATAATATATAAGGGGATGAACAAAAGCATATTAATGTCTAAAAAAAAGATGAATTACACATTTTTCTCCAGGCTCAAAAGAACTTTAATTCCACTAATTTAGTTATTTGTTTCTTTTTTCCCTCATACAGTAACCCTCTTGGAGAGCTGAGTATTTGTTGAGTAGTAGGTACATGTTCCATGCATTAGGCATAATACATGTATCAATACAATTTTGAATTAGTGTAATAAGTTGGTATGAAATTAATAAGTTATTAAAGGAAAGACAAAACCAAGTCCATATTTTGTTTTAACTTGTATTATTTGTAAAGTTTGTTCATTAATTATTAATGAACAAATATTACAAATAATACAAAAAAAATGGATAAACAAAATGAAATTAAATACACACACATATATGTATGTATATATAGTTGCGTTTGTTTTTATTTGCTCTTTAAAAAACGCTATTTTTTTTTAATTATTAAATAAAAGTTTTTACCCTTGATAATTCGGCAATGCAAGAATAATATTCCAAGTCGTCTGATTTTACAATTCTCTATGTTGAAAGCTTCTTATAGTTACCATGAAACAAACAATTTCCATTAAATGAACAGAAAATCTTTAATTATAAACAATCGTCTGTCATTAATGGCGTACTGCGCATGCGTGAGCTTACGTGTTTTATGAGAAAATCGAAAAATAAAAATGCAAAAAAACGTTATGAAATAAACTGCCCCGCCGTTTGATCCATTATGATGAATTTTTTGCCGTATATCGCGGGCATATAAATCCATCAAATACCCAGTTTTATCAAAATCGTTAGAGCCGTTTTTGAGAAAACCGAAAAAAAAAATAAAAAATTATGAAAAAAACTACCACCTCCGTTTGATCAATTTTGATGACATTTTTGCTGTCACATCGCGGGCTTTTACATACACCAAATACCCAATTTCAGGTTCGCACGGTTTATAGTTTTTGAGCTAGTCTGTTAATATTCACACACACACAGCCAGACCATTTCGCGAGACTTTGTTATTTGGACTCAGGAGACCCCAACACGTGCATTTCCGTTGAAATTATTCAGGATGGCAAATTTTTCCCTTACTATATATTTCATATAAAGGTAAGTGAAAGTAAAATATATATATGCTTTATTGAATGTTGGTATTATGTGTGATAATAGGGTTCTTGAGTTCTTGAGTCAATTGACTGAACCTCAAGAACCCTATTATAATTACATATATATTTATGTATGTAAATGTGTGTGGAAAATATAAATATAAAAAAGAACCTTTAATTATTTATTAACATTTTATACATTTCTATTTCTTATTTATTAACATTTTATACATTTCTATATAATATTTTGCTCAAATTGCCTACCATCCCTCACCTTCCAATTACCACATTCTATTTTTTGGCTAGTTTGCATGTCCTCAGTAGAAACTAATTTTGTATGTGAGTGGGAAAAATCATTTACATTTACAAATCCATGTCTTATGTACGTAAAAACGGAACCGGGATGTCTTATACACGTTTCCATTAATATGGATTTTAAAGGACTGCCTTAAGGAGAAAAACTTAAAGGAGAGAAAAAAAAATCATGGGATGTCAATTAAACCTCTGTATCGTCGTTCGAATATTAATATGGAATAATTCTAGTGTAAATATTTATTAGAATGTCTGCTGCATTTAAGTATAATAATAAAATATTCTATGGGTCGGCGCTGGCCTGGTGAAATATTTATAAAAGACCTTGATAATCAAATCAACTAAAAAACCCCTATATCGTATTAATTAATCTAATCCAAAAAATCTTTCAGCGCTGTCATATCTTTGTTTCTTCCTATCCTTAGTAGGAGGGTCAGCCACAGACCTCTCATTTCAGATTCACGGCAGTTATTTCATACTGCTGCTCGAAAACCGCGGCAGGTTTTCAAAGCCATTTATTCTGTGTCTGAATAATTGTTGCTGCAAGACGGAGAATTAATGACCTCCTGTTGTGATGTGTTTACGATTTCCGAATGGTTCTGAATTTCATTTTTTTGTGAACTTGCTTGGGTAGACATTTCATCCTCTTGTTCGTCTAGACAGCTGTGAAGCGTTCTCAACATCATTTCCTTGAATCTTCTTTGCCTCCTAGGACGAAGCTTTTTAAAGTCAAAGAACAGTGACCTAAAAAAATCGAAGTCTGAATCCGAAGACGTATCCCCTCGGATATTAAAATGGTGGACATATGTTTCGTTATTCGGGTTATACGAGCATTTCTGCCTTTTTTTTTTCTTGGGTTCCTCATAAGCTTCATCCTCAGACTTGCTTTCTGCGGCAACCATAGGAAGGGGTGACATATTCTGGCTGTCGCTGCTTTCCGGTTCTTCTTTGATCTCCTGGACCACTTCCAGCGGGAGTTCTTCGAATGAATGTTCCAACCGTCTAGTCTGAGTCATGAACGGATTCAGGAACGACAAGCTGTCGGCCAAGTACCACTTCTTTTTTCTCTTTCCTGTCAGGGATGAAGGTGCGTTTAGAGTCGTCCTCAGGTACCTTGAATAGCAGTTTCGAATATTACACCATTTCAGTTTGCAGTGGGACACTGAAACAAATAAAAATTATAAACAAGCAGTTTTTAACACGTGCGTTATTTTATATCATTTTTTCGTAAAATTTTATTTTTCCTACCATCCTGTATCAATCTATTTTTCAAATGTGTGAGAAGTAATTTTATTTAGGAGTCAAAAACGCCGAAAAATTTAGGAAACTATACCTCAGTTGCTTTCAAATGCCCGAAAATTGGGTTATGGAGGAGAAAATGATTTGGGGAAAGCTCCAAAATCGGTAAAAAATATCTACACCTACTATTGGTATCAATAAACTATACTTATTAAAAGTAATGAGGCCAAGAGAAAAAGTCAACAAGCTGAATTACTATGGTAAGGCCCAAAATTATTGAAACTAAATCGAGTTCTGTAACAGATCAGTCGCGTTACTCATTTCAAGATATAGATTGGTATTTATTGTTTATTGTCTAAATTGTTGAATTTAACAACAACTGTTCCTCTTGGCGATGCTGATGTTTACGAAAGGATTTCCTATAATCGGGATAGATGCTGACTCGGGGGTTGGGAAGGTGAGTGCGATTCCCCTCACAATAATGAAACAGTGGGCGAGAATATCATTTCACCCTCGTTACATTGGCAAATCCAAGGGGGGGGGGGGGGCTGCAACCCCCCTTTTGAATTTTTTTTTTCATTTAAAGATAGAATTTAGCTTCAT
Organism: Aelia acuminata; assembly: GCA_911387785.2. Classification (NCBI taxonomy): domain Eukaryota; kingdom Metazoa; phylum Arthropoda; class Insecta; order Hemiptera; family Pentatomidae; genus Aelia; species Aelia acuminata. Next base: position 71,608,744 of record OU426979.1, on the reverse strand, counting down.
TAGAAGTAAGACAAAGCACAAATAATATGCTGAACAAGTACCATTTTGATTGTAGGAAAGGAACAGATGATTGATGAAATGTTGAAATGAACAGATGAAAAAGATGTTTGACTGATTCAGAAGTGCTGTGGGGGTGCAGCACCCCCTTTCCAACCGGCTGGATCCGCCCATGAATATGTAAAATAAAAATAACTAATAATATACATTAAAAAAAATATTTAAATTTCCATCACATTACTTCTATGTAATTGATTATTGGAAACATAATTTTAATCTATATGAATTTTTTTTAATTGATAACTTTTATTCACACCTGTATGAACAATACAGATCAATAACAATAAGTCAATAACATTAACAATCAGTGAATAATATGAATAGGCATTTAGTTTGATAATTTTATTGGTGACTCCCTCCAAAGGTTTTGCGGATGCCTATGGAAGTCTATCAAGATGGCCTCAATGATTTCATAATAGACATATCGCTCAATTCTGACAACAACGTCATATCTCAAAAATCGGCTATTTTTATTTATGAAAGTTTCCTGGGTGCAATGAAAGAGTAGCACATCCCTGCAAGATCGTCACAATTTTAACTAAATCCAAGCACCATGGGCATCTCACAGTCGAATTAATTTTTTAACAATAGCCTCATTAATCAAAAGGGGCTGTTTAAAATTATAACTTTTTATACTTTATTGATCTCCAAAAAGAGAAAAGAGGTCTGTTATAATCTAAAACGATCTGCTGCATGATAAAGTGTTCAATCGGATACCCAATATACTCAACATTTTTCATTTTACTCTTAGGCTTTTGATATACTCACTCTTTGGAAAAGTCTTATTTTTTCAGATATGATGTTTTTGATAGGACTGAGCGATATCTATTTCTCCAGCTGTATTTATATCAAATTCATCTTTAATTTCCAATTTAGTGAAATTTTAAAACAGGGCATGTCATCAGGCTTTCATTCCGGAAATATTTGGAATTATAAAAAAATATAAAGTGACGAGAAAAGAGATGCATTAAAAAGGGAGGAATAACAATTCAAATTATGTGATTAGCAAAATTTATCATGTTAGGAAACCGTATCTAAAAGATAAGCTGTAGATAAACGAATCCAATATCTTAAGACTTTTGTTTATTAATAAATAATAATTACGGAAGTTTGTTTGTCATCACCTTTATTTAAAAACATGATATGTAAGAATTAATTTGAGACTTAATATTTTGTAAATAATTATGGATGTATGAAGATTTTGTTTCGTTTTCTTTCTTCAAGGTATAATTTTATTTGTTTACTTTTTTTATAGTATGTATAGATAAAGTGAATTAGTCCTTTGGTCTCTAATATTAATGCCCTTGAGTGTGGCAGATTGTAGTATTGTTCTTTCATGTAACATTAACATTAAGAAATATGAATATTAATCTATACAGTAATAAACTATAATCATAATTACTTTAGTAAATTGATTAAGTTTAAAAGAAATTTAATTATCTCATTTATAGAACAGCTTAGTAAGAAATAAAATTATAAAAAAACAGTTAATATTTACTATTATTTCAATAGATTATTTTTTTAAAGAATATAATCATAATTAAATACATATAACTAATCATCCTATTTTTTTTAAACCTATTTCGAAAGAGAAGGTTACTCAATTAAATACATATGTGGTTTTATCTATTTAATTTTCAATTCTTTTAAAATCTAAACAAAACGACGTAATTTTTGTTTTCATTTCTAATTAGTTTAATGCATTAATATAAATTGCATTATAAATTTAAAAATATATATTAATGAATGTAAAACTATGATGCAACATTGAATTAAATAAATGACACGATTATTCTTTGAAGCACAGAAATGACTCTGCTAATTTAAAGCTCTTTATTTACTTTAAAACCCTTAGTGAAACATTTAATTGGCATTATTACATTTTTGGAGATCATTTGAGAAAATGAAGCAATGAAAAAAAATTTACTTGTGTCGACGTTTTTGGACTGTATTATTGTTGTAACCAAATTTAATCTGGTTCATATAGAAAAGAAGGATATTAAATAAAATTAATTTTGTTTTATATAATTATATTTAGTTACGACTTTGTTTATGATATAGTAAATCTTCAAATGAGCCCGCTTAATTTAAAGGGTCACTTTTTCTTTTCTTTTTTTAAAATAAAAAATGGTAAATTAGTGGACCCGTCTTAAAATATTTTTACTAACGAAGTTGATTATGGCGTTAAGTTTGTTACGTTCATTAATATGAATGAAATATCATTAATATTACCCAAATCGTTTATGTTTTGTTTTTATTGTAGACCCTTATGGATCCATATTAAGTGTTACTCATTGATTCTTTGTGTTTTAGTTCTGAAATGATCAAATTGGCAAATTATAATATTTTCTCGTCAGGTGAGTAGCCAATACCTGAGGTATTCATCTTGCTAGCGATCTGCTCCCATAGCGCGTCGATCAGCTCGCGGTTGTTGTAATCCTTCACGGTGAAGTCGTAGATAGGGCGCCTCGCTTTCACCAATTCTACCAACTTCTCCGCATCGCATTCCATCACAAACAATTACCTAACACAACGAAGACACCTCACAGACCAGCTGCTCGGAGCAGACTGGTTCAGACGTGTCTGTCTGTCTTGTCTTCCCCCACCAGTGCTCCCATGTCTGTCCCGTAAGTTTCCTGTCGATAATGCGGTGGAAAGTATGCGCCGAGTACTTCGTAATTGCTAACCGCCGGTAACATTTTATCAACGATATTCATATATATATCTCATATATATAAAAATCTCGTGTCCCGATGTTTGTCGGGGTAAAATCAGAAACTTCTCAACCGATATCTATGAAATTTGGCTCATTGTGTGTAGTTTTGTCCAACTTAAAAGATAGGATGGTTTTTATCTCGATTATTGGCCTAAATATATCTGTTATTGCAAATTAAATGCTAAGTACTCTACAGTTGAATGTGATTATTTGTAAGTTCTATAAATTTCGTACAGATGGCGGTGTAATTTGGTTTATTGACACAAGACTTCATTTTCAGTCGATATTTAGGGTGTGTAAGCATCCAGTAGCCAACTCTACTTTTTCTAAATTCTTTACCAAACAATTTGAAATTTGGCGTAAAGTACTATTTTAAATCCCGTTGGTTTTAAGATTAGCTGAAACTTCTTTATCTTTATCAGTGAATTTTGATTTGACCGTATTAAAAAGAATAGGGAATAATTAATTCAACGCAATATAGCTACTGAGCAACGCATGGCCGGGTCTACTCGTGTAAATATATATATATATATATATATATATATATATATAATATTTTTTTTTTATATTATTCTTTTTCTTTTTAATATATTCACCTACATTTTATATAACGATTTTACGAGTATATTGAACATGTAAAAAAAAAACATTGTCAAGATTTATAAGGATGGTATGCCTTAGGGCATATATATATATATATATATATATATATATATATATATATATATATATATATATATATATATATATATATATATACATATATATATATATTTTTTTTTTTTTTTTTTTTTATTCTTTTCCTTACGTGGTACCCCCACATAAGGACCATTTATTTGTCATTCAATCATGTTCCATGCCTTAAAGGCATACTACATTATATTACAATAGTTTTAATTGTTATTTATAAAATTTAAAAAATTTCAGAAATGAATTCAAACAAATAATGAGAAAAGAATAACAAAACAATAATGAAAAATGAAAAAAAAATACAAATGAAATAAAAATAAAAGATAAAATAAAATAAGTAATCAAAAGCCAACAAGAAACTACCTATGTTGCCCGTCTCTGGTAAGTGAGTCAAAGTTGATAGTTCTAATAAATTTAAGCAAGTCAGTCTTGGATTGAGAAAGTAATGTTTGTTCTGTCTCTGGCCAGTTTCCGTTTTTAAGCATAATACTTTTTATCAAATTAAACCGTTGTCTGTCAAACAATTTGCAGTCATACAGTATATGTTTAAAATTTTGAACTTGACCGTCTTCGTCACATAAATCTGTTTGTATAATGTTGAACCGTTTGATATATATATATATATATAAGTAAAAGATTTATAGTTTATACTTTACTGGAACACTTTTAAATTTCTAACAGTGAGGTGGCCAAAGAAAGAAGTGTAATCTGACACTATTATTTATTTGTTGACGAGATTTTAATGAATTGATGTATTGTATGGTTATAATATATGTATTGTACACCTGAAGATGAGGCAACAATTCTCGAAACACTGTGAGGTTTTTAATGTATTAAAAAATATATATAACATAAAGGAAGATTGGATTTTTCACTGTTGTATAAAATTGGAATAATAAAAGGCCAATAAGTATAAGAATTTTCGCTTATTCAAAAATCTTTAATATAACATAATGTATAAGTATAGCAGCGCATCTGAAAGAATTACAGGAGATTTACAAAGAATTGCATCAAAACCAGTAATAGTATTAAAAAAAAAAAAACCGGAAGATAACCAATTTGAAACTTAGTTTTAAGTCAAGGAGTAGTTAGAAACCTACCTCATAAGTAAAACGCTATTCTTTATGTATTAAAATCAAAATAGGTATTTAGTACGTACCAAAAAGAGGTGTTCATATATGTATTTAAATTTTTGTTCGAATCTATCTCGGTGCAAAAGTGTTTTCATCATCGAAATCATGTTTTAGTTCAGAAGAGTGTTTAAATAAAGCAGTTTTTGGTTAGTTATTAGTAAATGTAATATATAGTAAGGGAAAGTATTGCGATCGTGAAAAAATACGACTTCCGATTTTCAACGAAAATACACGTTTTGGGGTCCCCTGAGTTCAAATAACCAAGTCCCACGAAATGGTCTGTGTGTGAACAGACTAGCTCAAAAACTATAAACCGTACGAGCCTGAAATAGGGTATTGGTGAATGTATATGCCAGCGACGCACACAGGGGTATTTGGCCCTAAAAGCTGGCCAAAACCCATTTTTTGAAGTTTGAAATTTCTGGTAAATAATGACCGGCAGTTCAAGTAGAGGACCTGTTGGATCATGTAAGATGATTTTTATCTCTTCCAGGCCCTTAATCCGGTGGCTATTCTAATTCAAATCTGACCTTATCCTTTAAATCGTCTGGGCTCATAAGTATTGTTCTACAATATATATTAATTTTCTTTGTTCTTACTGAAGTATCGGCTTTATCATATTATAGATAGTTCGAGGCAAGGTTTGTACTTGTTATCCAGATATTTATAATTTTTTTGTATTCAATACTAGTATCAATATCTTTTTGTTTTTTTGGTAGGTATATTTTAGAGCTAAAAATTAAATTTGAAGGTTAAAAGTTATACTTCTGGGCAACGAAATATTTTTTATGATAATGTATAATTATCGTAGATTATGTTTCTTGAAAAACATTCTGCGAATAGCTGCGATTGGGAGACTTATAATTTTTTATTACTAAAATGTCAATTTCATTAAATAATAAAAAAAATTCAATTTTGTTATATTTTCATTTATTTGTATTTAAGGATCTTCTGGAAGAATAACTGTAACCGAATGGAATTATTTGACATATTTTTAAAGTCAAAACATTAGCTTTTAAAAAAAATAAGGAATTTTTGGTGTCTTTTCTCATTGGGAAATATTGTAATAACCTAGAGTATGTGAAAGAGCTAAAACAAAATTATCCATTTCGAGGCATGATTTCCAAGTGAGATAGAATGCTTCTTCAAGGAAAAGAAATGTTTTTGAAACAGCAACAAGAAATGGCTAAGTGGGACGATATCAATTAAAAGCTCAAGATCTGGTGTACGCTCTGAAAAATCATTTGTTACTTTAAAATTTACAACGGATTTATCAATGGTATGCTATGACACCATCTGTTCACAAAATTTTAAGAGATGGTTTTGAAGTGATAAAAAGCCCTCTGCTTCATATTGGTCTTTTATCTGAGGAAGCAGCAGAAACTCGAAATAACTATTTCCGGGTTTATAGAGAAAATAAGACCAGAAAATTTTACCGGATAGAGTGCAATCTGGATGTAAATAATAGATTAATATTGACATCAGATCCAGTTATCACAGGTATGGGAAGTTCAAGAAAAAAGGTATCAGGTTTTGTAAGGAAACTTTAGAAATGTTGTCTCCCCCAATCAACTTAACCGATAGTGGTGATTCCGAAAGTTCATTAAGTTACGAGGAAAGTGAATAATGAATAATTAAATTTAATATGCATTTTTAAGAAAGGTTGGTGCGTTTCTTCCTGGGATATAAGTTGTGTTTTGAAGAGGTATTAAATAATTCTTAATGAATTAGGAAAACACATTTTTTTTCTTTATCACCATACTTTTTATATTCACCTATTTTACACTATTTTCATTTTTTTTTAAATAATAGTAATAGATAAATGATAATAAATCTTTAATTAGTTACAAGCATATTTCATGGGTGCAATGCATAAAGCGAAAATAATATGAACATAAATTGTAAACCCATGGATGCCTATTTCACAGTCGGTGGATTTATGTAAAAATTTATTTTATGAAAATTTTCTCCTTAGAGTATTTTTTGTAACTGCTAAAAAAGCATTTTTAATGTCTATTACAAATATAGAAGCCATTTTGAGGACTTTTGAATTAATAAAATGGAAGGAAATAGTTTTGGCCAGCTTTTCGGGTCAAATACCCCTGTGTGCGACGCGAAAGCAAAAATTTCATCACAATTAGCCAAACGGAGATGGGTACATTATTTTATAAATGTTGTCTCATTTTAAAGTTTTTTAGATTTTCTCAAAAACGGCTCTAGCGATTTTTATCAAACTGAGTATTTGATGCAAATATATGCCCGCGATGTCACTGTCAAATTTTCATCGAAATTGATCAAATGGGAGGGCATTTTACTTAATATATGTTGTATCATTTTCACGTGTTTTTTTTTTATTTAATGAAAAACGGCCCTAACGATTTTGATCAAACTGGGTGTAAGTATGTATAGGTTTGATGTATGTACATACCCGCGATGTGGCAGGAAAAAGTTCATCAAAATTGATTAAACGGGGGGCACTTTATTTCATAACTTTTTTTACCATTTTCATGTGTTTTTTATTATTTACTCAAAAAAATTATATGCCCGCGACGTTAAAGATCGTTAAAGATCTTTAACCTATTTATACCTGGATAGGCAAAATTTAGGATTCCCACTGTAGCATTGTCCGATTAGCCTTAGTAGCATAAAGCGACGTTAACAAACAAACAAACAAACAGTAATCGTTCTCGGTTTCCAGAAATTCAAAAAAATTTAATTTAATAACTTAATTTTAAAATTAAGTTGTTATTTATTAAGAGACGTAAATACACTTTCTATCGATTCGCCTTCAAAAAATATTTACAAAAAGCAACTCGTAGTCAAAAACAAGTAAGCAGTAAAAAAAAAACTCGATTATTGATGAAATTAAGTCCCTTAAAAAAAGAAATAAACAATAATGAATCGAAACGTATTGAGAACTTTCAAGTTTTGCAATACAAATACTCTATAACTTACGGAGACAAACAGATGGATGCATATAAATGTGTGAAGTTGAGGAATGGCGTTTACATATTTTTAAAACACCTTGATTTCTAATCTAAGTAAGTTTGTAAGTGAAAGTCGTGTGTTGCACGCATCGCACCAGAATTTTTAAAACTTTGAGTCATCCCGATATTGAAAGTTGGGTATGATAAACAGTTTAATCTATATAAAGATTGGAATCTAAGTCCTTATCTTTAGGAGTGAATATATGGATGATTTAGCTTGTTTGTAGGTATGTCTTAATTCTTTTTTTTTAAATATAAAAAATTCAGACCATTCTACTAACAAGCTAAGCCATCCGTACATTCACTCCTCCAAAAATAAGGATTTAGTTTCCAATCCTATACACAGCTTAAACTATTTACCATGCCCAAATTCCCTTTTCGGGATGACAACTTTGCTTATTTATTTATCTGCCTGTGAGACTATCTTTGGCCTTCCTTCCTTCCGTCTAAAAGGGTCACTGATATAATCAAATCATTAACTGATGATGCAATAATTGGACTAAATGAATTATTAACTCCATACAGTTAAGATAAAAAATTTGTCGTGAAACGAGAAACATGTGCTGGAATAATGTCTTGTTGAAAAATGGCTTCATTTCTAGTAACCAAAGCGAGGTACTCAGTACTCTAAAATGCATGTGTCTACTGTCTAATCAACAGAAACAAGTTCAAAATGCAAAACGCCTTCGAAGTTTAATTTCATCGGCCACGATTTTTAAAGTGATGAACCATTGTGGCATAAGAAATTCTTCTGACGTTCTTCTCCTCAAATCAGATTCCTGTAATCTTTTTGGTTCGATTAAATCACTAAGAATATTGCATAGTCCATAGAAATTAATCTTTATAAATTCGGATTTTAGCAATCCTACCTTATGACACACATTTCAGTCTTTTTCTAAGTAAAGATTAATACTCAATTTAAATAGTTGATGTATTACTGAACAAAGGCATATGTAAATAGGTTAAATTTCAATAAAGCAATAAATAAGTATCTTGGTGCGAAATAAGATTCAGTCTCTTTCTCTCTAGAAAAATATAAAGCCTAATAATAATTCATAAGTATACATCATGGTCATCTATACCAACAAGTGCACACTTTATACACATGGTTTTGTTCTTTCAATTACAGTTCATTAGGTATTTTTCTGATAATGGAGGAGAAGGTAGTCTTTGAAATGATAAAAACGACATGAAATGAGTTTGTATCTATAAAAAGGCAACAAAACAATAAGTAGCCCCGTGAAGCTGAGGGGCCTAATCCATGCCTTTTCTTAAAAACAGAAAGTTTCAGAGATTTAAAACGCCTGGCCTCTAAAATGTAATTTTTCCGATTTCGATTACTTTACTCAATTCAAGTTATAAATCAATTTTTTGTTTCATAAAAACAAAAAAAATGTGACTGCAATGCGCAAACACTCCGTCTGTAAGTCTGAATCAAACGTGCCACATTTATGTGCACGATAGGACCTTGTATTTGGCGAAAAACCTATTTTGATGCTTTTTTGTAATAATTTAAGATTTTTTTTTCGTTTCATAGATACTTTTTAGTGCATGTAATTCATATCTCAGATAATTAAAAAAAATTAAGTAGTTCTACTGTCAGAATAAGACGCGGGAAAATGAATATATTATTTTTTTAATTTATTTCAAATAAGAGTAGTATATCATCTATAAATATACAATTATTGACATGAAATTTTTTATTTAAACTTTGTAAACTTTATTGTTTCATAAACACCGTTCCTGTTATGTTCTTTAAAAGAGGTAGTTATTTATTTAAACAAAACAATATAATATTTAGGCCGTAAATATCACAATTATAGTAAAACATGGATCCCAAAAATCACATACAGTTCGCTTAAAATATCTTTTGGATTACACTATTTTAACAAATGAATGGATCCGCCGAAAAACGTTCTAAGCGACAAGATTGCCGAAGTGGCACTTTTGGGTGAATGTATTAAAATGTATAATAGTACGTCATAGTATGATCTAGTACTCCATTATGTCATTTTACATGCATACATAACAAATCGCATGAGAAAAAAAATTCACCTACAGAACAAACAATAACTTTAGACTATGATTTTATTTCACTGATTACTCAACATTGCATATTTGTCACTTAAATGGTTTTTCGGCGGATCCATTCAAATATTAACGAACTAACACATGTAACATAAAACAAAAATTAAGATCATATTTTTACGTTGATGTTGCCTTGGTTTCAATTAGATCAAGGTATACCATTAACAAAAATATTTTCTTTAATTTAATTTAAATGATACTTTTTAGTTTATATAATTCAGATTTCAGATAGTTTAATTGCAGTATGCTGTATTGTTTTCAGTAAACAACGCGTAAAAATAAAAGAAAAAATTGTATATATATATATATATATATATATATATATATATATATATATATATATATTCAATTTACTTCAAATAGTAGTACATCTATAAATAAACATTGATTGGAATGATAAATGTTTTCATAATTATAATCATTTATATTTGAATGAAATCGTTGTCCTGTTCGTTTAAAATTAGTAATAGGCCTTAAATATTAGAAGCAATTTTTTCCTGCCTCGATTTCGATTTAGATCGATTTTCTTAATCTTTGACAAAAATAACAAGTTTGATGACTGTTTTTCACTTGCTTCACTATTGTTTTATTCGTTTTGATTGTATAGTTTAGCCTTCCTTTCTAATACCTATCACATTAACAGCAATCCAAAACAAGTTTCATAATCTCTAATTGTAAACCGTTTAATATTTTTTTTTTAAAATATTTAATTAGAATATAAAAGTTTCGACCATAGCCGGGAATCGAACTCAGGTCCTCTGCATTATGACGGTTTGAAAATTTACGTGTGCCAGAGCTAACTAGAGCTCACGGAAGGGGCGGTGTTAGTCAAAGAGAGGTCTGAATGCAGAAGACCTGGGTTCGATTCCCGGCAGTAGTCGAATCTTTTAACTTCTAATTAAATAGTTTAAAAATTATAAATTAATTATCTAACAGACAATCATTGATTAAAGAACAATTTTTTTTTTTTTTAACTTTATTTCTTCATGTATATATACTTCGAACAATATAGTATAGCCATTCTTGAGCGCATTATTTTAAATAAATTGCACTTGAGTTTATTTATTATACAAATTAACAAATTTTTACTAAAATGATGTCACAAGTTGATTGAAAGTAAAATTGAATAAAGACTGGACTAAATGAAAAAAGTGGGGTAAATTATTGGAAAGTGGGGGAATTGTTGGCTGGGAAGTGGGGAAAAATGATTCACCCTAATTTCAACACTGCGTCCGGCACTTGCTATGATGTCTGGTCGGTAGAAGCTGCTTCGCTCGTTCTTTCATGATTATTTTTGCAGGCGAAGATTCTTTTAAGCATTGTATCCTTTAGGAAAAAAATATTTAGAAAGGTATTAGCAGTGTAAAACCAAAACGAATTAATTTTAAGCAAAACATTTTTAATAAAAATTGATTTTTTTTTCTAAACACTTTCATTTGTCATGAAGGGTGGTCTAAGTTGGATCAAGTGATGGTAGTTTGAGTTGTGACTTAGATACGAAAGCCAAGTTTCCGACCTTGGCACCCCCTTGATCACATTTGAATGAATATTTACTACTATTTAGAATGATAGTAGACCTTAGTAAGAGTAGAACCTTCTAGTTTCTAATAGTAGAACCCTTAGTAATAATGATATTACTACATACTACTAAAAGTAGTCTATATTCCGTGCGTTTAACATTATAACTGGAATTTTTATCTCGAGTAAAAGACCGGTTTTACAAGTCTCTTGTGCATTTTTCTTAATTCGACTCTTTACCATGAGGACTTTATAGATTTTCATTTAATAATTCTTTCCAAGATTCAGAATAAAATAATTTTAGATTATTGAAAAGATAAAAATAAAAAAAAAATCATCAAGTAATTGGTTTTATATTAAATTCCTCGGTGGTAAATTAATTCGAAGGAATTCGATAATGAACCATTGAAGACGCCCTCAATTTAATCATTCCTTTCAATATTTCTATACTTAATTCATTTTTTTATGTGAATTAATTTTCTAGAGATATCACTATAATGCGTTTATATATATTTTTTCTATTTTTATTTCTATGGATGGCTGTATATATTTTAGTTTCTATTTTGGTTGTATATATTTATTTTATAATTGGTTGTATGTATTTTAGTTTCTAACTATTATTATTTATCTTGTGTGAATGTATCCTTTGAGCACTAATATTAAATGCCCTTAAGCAGGTGGCAGATTGTATTATTTCTTTATCAATAAAAAATAAAAAAGAGATGTAACTAACAAGTAAAGTACAACAAGTAACTAACTTACACTTTAATAGTACAGACATATCATCAGTCACGAGTTTTTGTACAGTAATGATTGTAGAAATAATTTCATAGGATTCTATACATAGAGAATATTACTGTTACTAAAGTAACAATAAATTCTTTTGATCAAATGACTTTTTATCTACTTCCTAAGTTAAAATGTGAAATTCGTAATAATAATCACTCTAAACTTGACACGTACCAATAAAATAGAGGATGAGATCAAAGCGAGGATCCAAAGTGGCAACAGGTGCTACTGGTCTTTAAAGAGAATTTTCCAAAACCAAGAAATATCCCGGAACATTAAAAAAAGAGTCTACAAGACGGTGCTCCGACCAGTGGTGATGTATGGTAGCGAGGCGTGGACCCTAACTAAACAGCGGGAGAGACTTCTAAACGCATGGGAGAGAAAGATCCAAAGAAAAATATATGTCCCAACCAGGATAGACGCAAATAAGTTTCGAATTAAAACAAATAGGGAACTCAGGGACCTTTACGAGGATCCAGACCTAGTTTCCTGTATCAAAAAAGGTAGAATAAGATGGTTGGGGCACTTACAACGGATGGGTCAAGGAAGAATCCCGAAGCAAATAATGGAAGGACGCCCGGATGGTAAAAGAGAAAGAGGCAGACTGCGATGGCAGGAAGATTTGGAGGCGGATCTTCGACTGATGGGAGTGGTAAAATGGAGAAGCGCGGCAGAAAATCGAGCCGAATGGAGGAAGATTGTTGAGGGGGCCAAGGTCCTACAGGGACCATAGCGCCAACAGAGTTAGTTAGTTAATCACTCTAAAAGTTTTTAAAAACTAGTTCTGATTTATGTTAACAATGCTCCAAGTTTAATATTGACATAACTATAGTATTATAAGGCAACAAAACAAAAAAACATATAGGTTTAAAAGTCATTTTTTTAGAACGAATTAACAGTTAGTGCGAACTGTCATAGCACGTGTTTGTGACTGGGATGTTCGAGTACCATCAACACCGTTTCACGAGGTTCTAGACCATCCCCTTTCGACTATATATAAGGCGCGATTGACTGGACAGTCTTAGACTTGTGAAGCTAAGATAGATAAAGAGGAATAAAATGATACAAGATGTATCAATGTGAACAATGAATGAAAATTAACGGATTTATGAGCAATAACTAAAAGGGTCTCGAAATGAATGTTAAAGGGGGGGGGTACCCAAATTAGCTCAAATGGGTGGGGCGGAGACAATACTGCTTTTAGTAAGTAAGCTACTGGTAAAAATTCAGCTTGTCTCTAATTATTACCGACACAAAACCTTCATTGCCTGAGCTAAATGTGCTGATCGTAATTTACAAAACCCAATTTGTTCCACCTCGATCTATCGAATCATTATAGATCGATTTTGTACAAGTTTTGGACTACAGCAGATTTCAGCTTATCCGTCCTCGTCGGTACAGATAAATTGCCGTTTAAACGGGAGAGCCGGTCAAAAAAAAAGAAACATCAATATTATTATAACTTCTATACTGCGGTGAAATTAAAATACACCCTGTTTTATAAAGGTTATATAAACATTAATTGAAGAAGATAACATTTTTAGGCTAATTCACTTTATCTATTTTGTCAGTTTTTCACAAAATCTTTTTATTTTTTTTTCATTTTTACGCACCTTAAAGTTACATCGTCAGTCTCGTCTAAATATACGATGTTATTTCTTCTTAATTTCTTTTTTGATTTTTCTATAAACTGGATGGAGGATAAGGATTTTGTTTCAAGGACAATTTCAATTTTACTTCGAAGAGATTTGTTTCACTGGAGTTCGTTCAAAAAATCAAAATCAAAATACATTTTACCTACATTTCAATTTATTTAAAATCTATCGAACAGCAAAACAATACAAATTTTAACAACATTTATGACCAGTGGTTAAGAATATGACTAAGTTTTTTCTTAAGGATGTTAAGAAGAATTTGTCACTTTTTACCGTGTCCGTCAGTCAATGAAGAGAGTCGGTTAAACGGGAGCCGGTTAAGCGGAAGTCTACTGTAATTACTGAATGTGAGAGTGCAATTTTCTAACGCTACAATTAATTCTAAATGAGGCGAAACCACATTTATAGAACCTAAGCTCGACAGGACCTTACATTTGCTGTAACGTAACACAACTACTTGATCACGTGCGGCGGAGGGCCTAAAACCATCGCAATTTATCGCAATAAAACCCAATTTGATTCATCTCGATCCGTTGAATCACTACTTTTAAATATATTTATATTATTTTGGACCAAAAACCGAACACTGAGAATGCGATGCGCAAACGCTACGTAAAATTCTGAATCCAACGATACCAAATTCATGGCATTTGAGCACGACAAGACCTTATAATTCATGAAAACCCGAATTTTTGGGCCCTGTGAAATAGTATTTGTGGGATGATTGAAAACATAACTCTGAACTATGTATAAAATAATAATAATAAGGATATCATACTTTATATCTTTCTTCTAATAGCGTTTTAATATCACGAATGGATCCAGACTTCTGGAGGCCATTGTTGGTAATCATTTAAGAGAACAAAAAATCTGCAATCTAAGCTCAGCATTATATTTGCTTTTTTTTTTTTTTTTTTTTTTTGCTTAAGAATTAATTGAAAGAATTTTTGATTTAAAATTGCTTCTGAAGAGTAAACATCTTTACTGTGGATTAAAAAAAATATTTATGGTAGCTTTTTATCCTTTGATAAATTGGACATGAATTTTCCAAGCTAACTATGCTTTAAATAGTTAGAAAATTGCGATAAAAAAGTTTGGTGAAGCTATGGAAGTGAAGAATAATAATGCCTGTTTATGTTCCCACACATAACAAATTTCGTTATTTGAAAAATAGCAGCCACGGGTAAGACAAAACTATAACTATTGAGGTAAAAAAATTAATATAGCGTGAAAACGACAGGAAAGGAAGTTTTCAATGAAAATTTTATTGCGACTATTTGCGGCCTTTGATGGAGGCTAGATAAAATGGAGACAAGGATCGGTAAAAAATAATAATTTCTTTGGATAAAAGAAAATTATACTCACATAAGACCTGCAAGTAGGGCTACTCCTGGCCAAAGTGCATGGAACTTGCAGATGAAGTAGGGGGAAAAATGTGGGCACTTCTTGATGCTACTATGAACAACTGGTCCGAGCCTCGGAGCCTACAATAATAAATGCTGAAAGTTCAGAATCACCGCTGAATAGTGACAAACAAGGGCGTCAGCAGAATTTCATCTTGGGGGGGGGGGGGGCAGGATGGTAAAATTCTATCACCGGATGAGGGGGTCGCGTTATTCTCACTATCTAAGGCTCAGCTAATTTTTCAAATAATATTTATTCATGTTTGAAAATGTATCATAAGAAATATTATTTATTACGTATAAAGTTTATGTAATACTAAATAAATACCTACACTAAATGAATACAAATTTAATTTGTATTTTTTGTTTCTCATATTTTCTATCAGAACAAAAATAGATATCCATGTGGACGCCCATCACGAGAGATATTCTGTTTATTTAATATTGATTATGAAATATGTACAACAATGAAATATATTTGTGTCACTCTTATAAAGTTATAATTTTATCATCATCCGTAAACTGTATTCGTCCTGGGATAGTCCGGGAGCTGAGGGCCAAAAAGGTGCCTGATTTGAAGAAATTTTTTGATCCTAAAGGCTGAAAGAACTCATTTCATTGACAACACACGTGAACTCAAGTCGGTTGCCATCAGATTTTAAATCGACATTTTCGAACTTTTTTCAATTTTTCGCTAATAACTCGAAAACGATTTATCGCAGAGGAAATTGTGTTCTTTCTAAAATAGAAGAGCATTAAATTTCGCGTCGACTGAGGTCCTCCCAGTTAAAATCGGTTAAGTCTTTTCGCCAAAACCGATTATCAATTTAGCCACTTTAGCGGAAAAATGAATTACACTCATGTCCCAAAGTCTGCAATTTGAAGAGGCCTACTCAAAATATTACCTATAATTGTTATAGAATATCAAAGTCTGTGTATAACGAGCTCATTAATTTTAAAATTAGCCCACTCCGGTGGAGTGAACGTATTTAGCGCCTTGTGATATAAAAACCGATGCACTGCTCCCATATTTTCAAGTTCATCTAAACCTCAAAAACAGTAAAACACTGAATATCCGGAAGTAAATTAGTCCCCGTTCGAGACTCCGGGTGGAGAGTTTTTGAAAATAAGGTATTGCGTAGAATATTTGGACTAAAGAGGGACGAATCAACAGAACTTAGACGTTTAAACAACGACGAACTGAGTGAAGTGTATCCTGTAAATAAAACAGAGTTCGGTTAGTTATTGAATAATAAGTACTTTAAATTATATGCCAATATATAATTGTTTTACTAAATATTATTTTAATGGCAATAACACAACTGCGAGTTCGCAGAGAGTAATCACACAGTCACTGTCAGAACCGTCCTGGTTTCGGATGGCGATTCGTTACAGCCAAGTTTCCGGTTACAGTAACACTAGCCTGTAAACGCACCTCGCTATGGAGTAGGTATTATATACATCCATCGCTGTAACGTCCCATAATAAATTTTATCCTCTTTTTTTTTTTTTATGAAGCAGGTTCCTATTTCCAATCTGTACAAGTTACCATCTAATAGCGTCATATAGAATTGTATTGCCTTTATTCAATCTAAGTATTTTATTAAACTAAAGATCAGGGTATGAATACAGGCTAGAAATGGTTTCAGTTTTTATAAAACTTTATTTTTAAATGCCTCTCGTTCTCCTCAATAACTTATGATTTATTTAATGAAGGATAAGGCTAACTTAATTATGTATTTAAAACCTGAACATATACCTATGTTCTGTGGGTCTAATCTCCCGAAACTTGTCTAAATACGCAATTAAAGCATATAGGTCACCTGTGTTGTAGTGGTTAGCATGGCAACCTACTGTACTAAAGGTCGCGGGTTCGCCTCCCGAGGTGGCCCTAGGATTTTTTAACGGGAGTAAAAAATCCTTGGCTATGCCATCCCTTGGATAGGACGTAAAATGGAGGTCCCGAGCCTGTCCGATGTCAGGTACTCGTTAAATATCCCTATCCTAATTATACCTGGATAGGCAAAATTTAGGACTCCCACAGTAGGATCGTCCTATTAGCCTTAGTGGCATAAAGGGACGTTAAACAAACAAAGCCATAAAGGTATTTTTCCATTTACATTTTTTTTAATTTTAATTTCGCATAAAATTATAAACAAAAAAAATCTGGTGCGTGCGCGCAACACACAACTTTCACTTACAAACTTACTTAGATTAGAAATTAATGCGTTTTGTTAATTGCCACTTCTCAAATGAACTGAACGGCTTTAATTATGAACAATTGTCTGTCATTAAAGACTTACTCCGCATGCGCTCAACGAGTTTTATGAGTTGACTGAATATTTTTATTTTTTTCTCCTCTTTATGTTTTCTTCATTTTTATAATATCTCATATTTAGCCATTTCTTATTTTTAGGCGTAAAGAGAGACAGTTAACTTTTCCATATAAACTAAAACAAAGGTACTTTTTTAAGGAACAAACAAAAAAGTCCCAACCCACCCCCCAAAAAAAGCCTCCTCAGAACATTTTAATAATGATAAAGCTTACCTGATATTAAAGAACACCTAATTTTCATTTACCATGACGAATTTGATAAAAATCGTTAAAGCCTTTTTTGAGTAAATAAAAAAAATACGTGAAAATGATACAAAATTTATTAAGTAAAGTAATATTTTTTTTTAACATAATAAAATCTGATTAATGGCATTATAGTTTAAAGATAACATATTCACACCTAAAAAATCTGGTGCGTGCGCGCAACACACAACTTTCACTTACCAACTTACTTAGATAAGAAATTGACGTGTTTTGTTAAATATCATTTCCCAAAGTCACACATTTTTCTACATTCATATCTTATTTTTATTAATCGTTAAAGCCGTTTTTGAGTAAATAAAAAACCCCGTGAAAATGATACAAAATTTATCAAGTAAAGTCCCCCCTTCGGTTGATCAATTTTGATGAAATGTTGGCTATCACATATTTGGCATATACATACATCAAATACCCAGTTTGGTCACAATCGTGAAAGCTGTTTTTGAGTAAATAAAAAAAGCACGTAAAAATGATACAAAATTTATTAAGTAAAGTGCCCCCTGCGGTTGATCAATTTTGATGATTTTTTTACAGCCATATCTCGGTCATATAAATACATCAAATACCAAGTTTGATCAAAATCGTTAAAACCGTTATTGAGTAAATAAAAAAAATACGTGAAAATGATACAAAATTTATTAAGTAAAGTCCCCCCTCCGGGGAATCGATTTTGATGGAATTCTCAGTCATATCTCAGGCATATAAATAGATCAAATACTAAGTTTAATCAAAATCGTTAGAGCCGTTTTTGAGAAAATCAAAAAAACACGTGAGAATGTTACAAAATTTATTAAGTAAAGTCCCCCCTCCGGTTAATCAATTTTGATGAAATTTTTACAGTCATATCTCGGGCATATAAATACATCAAATACCCAGTTTGATCAAAATCGTTAAAGCCGATTTAGAGTAAATAAAAAAAACACGTGAAAATGTTACAAAATTTATTAAGTAAAGTCCCCCCTCCGGTTAATCAATTTTGATGAAATTTTTACAGTCATATTTCGGGCATATAAATAGATGAAATACTCAGTTTAATCAAAATCGTTAGAGCCGTTTTTGAGAAAATCGAAAAAAACCTAAAAAGTTACTAAGTAAAGTACCCCCTCCCTTTAAGTAATTTTGATGAAATTTATGCTGTCACATCGCGGGCATATACCTACACTAAATACCCAATTTCAGGATCGCACGGTTTATAGTTTTTGAGCTAGTCTGTTCGCATACACACACACACACGCACAGACACACACACAGACCATTTCGCGGGACTTGGTCATTTCGACGCAGGGGACCCCAAAACGTGTATTTCCGTTGAAAACCGGAAGTCGAATTTTTTCACGAACACAATACTTCCACTTACTATATATTTCATATATAGGTAAGTGAAAGTAAAAAAATATCGAGAAAATAAGATAAATGAGAAGGAAAAACATTAACAATAATACAGTATAAGAAAACAAACAAAAGTGAGAACAATTATAAACAATAATATAAAACATTTAATCACTTGCATTATTTACAAAGTTTAGATATTAAGTCTAAGTTAAACCGGGCTAGCTCAACGAGGGTTATAATTGGGATGATAGATCCCACCTCCCCCGCTCCGAAGTTTCTAAAAATATATTGGATAGTAAATTTTTGCATTTCTTTATTACAAATTTTCTAGTATAATATTCTTTATGTGTAAGAATTTAATAAAGTTCTTATTCATATTCTTCATATTGTGGGCTGTAGTATGGTTTTTACTTTCACTTTGTGTTGTGTATGAAAAATTTAGTAAGGTGAAGTATTGCGATCATGAAAATTTAGACTTCCGGTTTCCAACGGAAATGCAACTTTTGGGGACCCAACAGAATCCCCAGAAGGGAGTGCAAATAACAGAATCCAGCTGAAAGTCTATATGTGATATCTTGAACAGGTAACTCAACCTTGTGTATGAATCTCCGGTAGCTAAAAAGCGCTAGTAGCTAAAAAAGTTACGGCTAGTTTTTCCGTTACAGAAATAGCCTTTCGGTAATTCGTATCCATTTTCGAAATTTTCTGACCAATCATTAAAGTTAGATATTCAAAATCCTCACTGGTCATTCTTACAAAGTTTTTAAAACTTCCGTCCGTTCTCAGTTCACCTGATAGAGGGTCAACATAATCTCTATTTAAATCGTCCAACAGGTCGTTTCCACTGTACGTAGCTCTGGAATACAGAGACGGCCTCACCCAGTATCGTCTCGGCTTTCGTTGCTTTGACAACACGACACACGCCGCCGCACAGTGGTTGAAAGGCGGAAAAAACCCATTTTTTGAAGGTATTGGAATATTCTTTTTCTTTTCAATATTAATTAATAGAATAGTTACCTGACACATTCCATCAATTTATTCGGATATATTCTGATTTTTAAACTTGTTAGGACCCTTTGAAAATCGATCATTGAAAAGGTTTATTTTTCAACGGAAAATTTATAGCACTATAATAATTTTTACAACTCGCATTTTTGTTTCTTAGAGCGATTTTCCTTCTTAATCATGAAAAGCGATCTCACATATTACACTTGCATAAAAATAATGCTATTTGGTCTATGTTTTAACCCGAAATAAAATCCCGAATAAATGCAATAAAATTAAGACAAAAATTTTTTTTGGTAATCCATACTTTTCAAGCGCAGCCGAGCGCAGTTTTAAAATCCATTTTTTTAAGAAGAAGATACATTCAAGGAAATATTAAAACATATTCTAGCTGCGTCCACCTGCGTCTGTACATGTGGGATTTTTTTTTATTGAAATTCCAAAGCTATTTCGTGCAGCTTATTCGCTATGGAGCTTGTGCTTCGAATTAGGATATTACTAATCGTTTAGTAAAACATCATGCCTTACTTACCAGGTCTGTAGCATCATTTATAAAGTCAGTCTGAATCGTTGTTAGGTCGATAATAAATCAACTTTTTCACCTACCGTGATTTTAGAATGAATTTGGAAATTATTAATAATAAGTTTATTAACATGACCTCCGATAACTTAAAGGCTTCGGCACTTTTAATTTTTAAGCATCCATTTGTTTTTAGAAGATTGGTATTAAAAAAAAAGGTTCAGCTATTATTTAGCGTGAATAAGGGAACTAAATTTTCACAGAGTTGCAGCTATTAAACCTACATTGAACAGTCAATCCCACCATCTCCTATCAAAATTATATTAAAGTCGGATGATCCCAATCTTATATTTTAATATGATATACATTTAATAGTTAAGAATTAAAACATAACGTCAAAAATAATCGATAGTTCCTATGTATGATTTTTTTTTTTTTTTTTACCTAACTTGAGTGTTTTCATGAAATAAAATTATATTGCAAGAACTATCAATGATATTACTAGCATAAAACAGCAAAAGTGTTTAAACTAGCCGATTTCGAGTCGAAAATTGATGTATAATTTGTTTTCTATTTTCCTTACACTGCCGGTTAATCCGAATAGCCGGTTAAGCGGGGCTTGAACCTATACATTTTATAGAAAATTCAATCGTGGTTATGATAATATCAACTTTATTTTTTTGCGGCTCACAGATCGGGTTTGACAAGGTTTTTTCCAAAAATAGTCGATTTTCAACCACTGTGCGCCGCGGCTAAAATGACATCCTCGACACTTGATATCCTGGGAAGGACTGATCCCAGGAACCAGAACATAGGCGAGTCATAATCAAGGTCGAAAGTGTTTCAAACATTTTCATGAAACATGGAAATAAAACCATGAAATAAAAATTGCAAACTTTTATTTGAAACTACTGTTTGCAACTGCTGTTTGCAATAAAAGTTTGCAACTTTTTGTTTGAAACTTCGGTGTAAACGCGGCTTAAGGAACGCATAACTCAGCGATCATGCACATTTACCAAATCTGCCTTTCAGGTCCGCAGCTTTCAACAGAACTGCGTCCCAAGTTTCGCCCCTCTTGCGCGCAATCGGCGTAATCCCTGCCTTCCCTGGGCAACCTCACATCACAGAGCTGCGTCCTAACTTACGCATGGCCTAAGTCGGGCCAACTTGTCCTTGGTGCTCCACTGTAAGAATCCACTGACGGTATCTATTTTCCAATAGATTAAAAAAACTATAGTTATTGGGGAAACAAGTTTTGTGTTCCCTTTCCGGTAGCATTTAAATATGCCATTTTCAAATAATAATGCCTATTTTAGTCAAAGAAAGGAGGATGGTAAGGGAAGTGTGTGCACCACACCAGATTTTTTTTATATCGACGACTCTCTCTCCGTATTTGTTCTGGGATCGCCACTGATGTTCACGCCTCCCCTTCCCTTTTAAGATTGTCAACGTATATGATGCACAATCCTTTAGATTGTATCTCGTTCCCTGTGTATTGGTGAGTCAGGAGAAGCAGAGTTCTTGCCTGCGCTTATATTGCCAACAAGCGCATTATTATAAATTAAAAATGAATGGCGTGAAGATGGCACACTGACCGCTTTTTATTGCGGACAGTGAACAGGGATTTAATCGGATGTGGAACGAAACCACGTTTTACGATCCAGAGGGAACAGATATAAAAGCATGCTGTAAAATATAAAAAAAATAAATGGTATTAAAATAAGAGTGGGGTGGGGAGGAAAATAAGAGGCCCAACAGACAAAAAACTGCTGAGAATGGAAGGGGGAGGGTGGGGGTAGCAACAGCCTTCAACTTATGAGTCAGAGGGCCACGCCCCAGTCAGCTGGGATTTGTTTTGTTTCGTCTTCGTCACTGTCAGTTACTGGAGGGTCTGTGAGATGTGGTTCGTCTCCAGTCCATCAGCTATGATGATAATTTAAAATAGAAGTTTTGTTGTGTTTTTACACTACGAAAAAAATAACATTAATCTTCAAGCCCGTACAAAACCAGGTTTTTTTCTTTTTAGCTAAATAATTACAATAGTAATGTACGTCACTTCTCTCTATCTATTAAAAATTGAGACAATAATTTGAGAAACAAATTCTCTCTAGAAAGAGCAGCTAAGGGGACTACGTAATTCGCTTGAATATTTGGTCTAAATCGCAAGTAAGGTCATTATGATCATCTGTTGTGTCTACAAGTAGGCTTTATTTTTAAATTCTATAATAAATATTTAAAATATTAAGTTGTAGATTTATTACAACTATAACTTAAGGAGCGGAGTGTTCGGTGGCTAACGTTTTCTCAAATACGCGTTGCCTCTGACAACATATCGCATGTCGGCAAGATGGTTGCAACTCAAAATATATCACTTTTGAGTTATGCATACCGTTATAATCGGAATGACAAAACATACAATGCGAGACTACAATCACAATAGTATTAATAGTTCCGTTCTCCTAAGACGCAATTCACCGTATTCCGATATGCAGAGATCGTATTAACGCCCATAGAGAGCTACTTTGTAGTTACGGATAGTACAAGTGGTAATAACTGCCCCAATTGTAGACTTCTATGTATTTCAGATGAGTCTGTTTCCACTCAACCGGCAACTTGCCGTAACAGTGAAGCCAGTGGCCAGACCGTGAAAGTCAGTTTAGTCCTCGCCGAATTTTTATTCTTTTACGGCCGTATTCAGAGATTATCGAAACTCAAATAATTGGTGGGCTTGTATTCTATGCTATACGATCTTGCAAATCCTAGGTACATGGGTACTGAATTTAAAAAGAAAAATAGGAGAGGAAATGGTTGTAAACCCATTTCATAAATGTAAACACAAATTTATATTAGTCTAAATTCTTTACAGCCGTTTATAGTTTATTGAATTAATTTATCTCTAAAAAGATATGTTAATTTAATGTAATTACAGTAAACAAATTGCCGAGGATTATATTACGAATAGCTATATCAATTTAATGTTTAGATTTAATGCAATTACACACAAGCACAAATCTGAAATGGTTTTTCCATATCAAATCGGTCAAAGTCTTATGTCTGCAGAGTTTCAGGAAAACAAAAAAAAACTTATTTGCAATTCATATTTCATTCTTTTCGTTTTCTGTGAATGTGTCTGTCTCTGGGTGTCTTTCTGTCTGTCTGTCTCTGCGTGCGTGGGTGTGTGTGAACAGACTAGCTCAAAAACTATAAACCGTACAATCCTGAAATAGGGAATTTGGTGTATGTATATGCCAGCGACGTGACAGAAAAAATTTCATCACAATTAGCCAAACGGAAATGGGTACATTATTTAATACATGTTGTCTCATTTTTAGGTTTTTTTAGACTTTCTCAAAAACGGCTCTAGTTATTTTTATCAAACTGATTATTTGATGTATGTATATGCCCTCGATGTGACAGCTAAAATTTCATGAAAATTGATCAAACGGAGGGGGCACTTTATTTAATAAATTTTGTCTCTTTTTCAAGTTTTGTTTTATTTTCTCAATAATTGCTGTAACTATTTTAATCAAACTGGATATTTGATGTATATACATCAAATATCCCGGGAGGTGACAGCCATAATTTCATATCCCGTATTATCATTGATGAATTTGAACCCTTAAAAAATTAAAAAAAAGAAATAAGTAAAAAGGAATGAAAAGCACTGAGAACTTTCAAGTTTTGCGATACAAATACTCTATAACTTATTGAGCTATACAAATATAAGCATATAAATGTGGAAAAAATATTGAAGTTGAGGAATAGCATTTACATATTATCGAAACACGTCAAATTCTAAGTAATTTCGTACGTGAAAGTTGTGTGTTGCGCGCATCGCACGACATATGTTTAGATTTGTGTTTGATTATCGAAAAAAACAAAACATTAAAATTGTTATTACATTCATTTTTAAAACTTTTTTTTTGTTACAGTTTAAATTTTCCTTATAGGTTGGTGTCACTCAAGATTAATGACCAACTGAATCCTGACATTCGAATATTTTTTACTGTACAGGATTCTTCTTTTCTACTTACTGGTGACATACTTCGTCTCTTTAATTAAAAATCGCAAAATTGAAAATATCTGACATAGGACCTTTTGCATTATCAACGACGATAATGCCAAATTAAAGCCCTTGCGATTCTAAAAATATGGTCCAAATTTCCTCTTACTAGGAAAATATTATTTGAGCCATGTGGGTTTGCATGTTCCAAAATGTTCCTAAACATTGCCCTTTTTCGATTTTGAGCGGATTTTCCTTCTGTTTTTTTTTTTTCCATTCCTGATGAGCCCACTTCCGTTTTCTAACTTGCTGGTTCTTCTCTTTAGAATGAGAATTATCTTTAGCAAACCTTTTTAGAGAATTTTGTCATTTATCGTTTTACTGAGAAAAATAAAAGACTGGTGTCGGTCACGTTACGGCTATGTGTGAATCGAAAGAACTGTCAGATTACCGGGTAAGTTGAATCACGGGCCGGTTACGGTGAGAGTAAATTGGCCTTTACCCGTACTTAAACATAATTAACACAAAAACATAACATATTGTTCTCCCTACCCATAGGATAAATTACATAAAAATAAAACAGACAAAATTTACGTAACAGTGCAGACTGTAAGACAACATTCTATGACAGCTATACCGACTGGGAGGCGATAAACGTTTTTACATTTGACGCGATTTATTCTTCGTTTTTATTGGAATACCCTATTCAATCTGCCAAATTATAATTATTATTTTATTTTAGTGTTAATGTTACAATAATGAAGGAAGTAAGTTGACCGAAGAAATGAAGGATTTGAAAATGTTTGGAATCGCGGCCAGAATATTTAAGTTCTACATGGCTTTTGCGACAGCGGTTTCTATCTGAGTGCTAATATATTTATTGGCCAATAATATTACGATAATTCAGTTTTCTGAAGTAAGTAGAATTAAAATAGAGAATCTTAGATGTGTTTTGGGTTGGAAAAGTTCTAGAATTGCCAGGAGCTGTTACAGTCATGTATTAGTACGTGGTCGTCTGCATGGAATGTTCTACGCCTTTCTGGGTAGGTCCAAAGCGGGCTATTGTCTTGCCCTGAGCAACGAAGCACAAGGTTACATTTGAGCAACAGTCACTGAAGTTACTGTTCTAACATTGCTACTATTTTGAGTTTTAATTTTTGTTTGAAATTTTCGTATAATAATTTTACGTCAATAAAATTATTAAAACCTAAATTGGTGTTAAAGTACTATAAAATATTTCTAGTATTCCATACAACAACCTAGTTATACTTAGGAAGCGTATTTTTATTTTTTCCTTTCTCCATAATTATTCAGTTAGTTTATACGCCGCCCAAACAGTATCGATAGCTGTGGCAGTATCGATTTTGTTTCGATAGCAACTGAAAGCAATGAGCCGTACAAAACGAGAATTACGACAAAAGTAATCGATTTTGGTCTCCCTTGCTCACACACCCCACCTTCTCAGCATTGACAAATATCCGTAATAAAGTAGGTATTTGAAATTATTTATTAAAGAATTGTATTTTTCTGATCTTCATCGAGTCTCCTATTTCAAAACTATGTGTTATACTACAAATGTATCTGTATATCTATTACTGAAAGCAACTTTATTTTTGTTTGTGAGTTTCTTGTGAGGTTCTTAAACCTCATAAAACATTCTATTAACTGGCGAATCAATAAAAAAAAAAACTTTTGCTAACGTATTCCAATATTTAGTAAGTTTTTGGATGAATAATACTCAAATCCATTGCTTGCGAAATGTAATGATAATCAACAGACATTGAAATGTGTCAATCATAGGTAGAACACAGGACTACACCATGCGCTAATTATGAACCATTGTTCTTGTGAAGTGTGCTTTCACTATTCCATTCTTTAACACTGACAATATTAGTGGTGATAACTAGAAATAAAATGTTAAATGATACTATCATTAAACGCGATATTGAGAATGGGAGATATTCAAACTATGGGTGTCTGAGCTGGTAAAATTTTTAATTTTAACAAAGTTATAAAATTAAAAAACAAACGAAATCAAAGTGATTTGAAAGATAAAATTGGTTCAAAAAAAGTGTACCTTTTTCAAATCAATCACCGTTTTTAGTTTAAAAAAAAAGGTTTAAATATTGGACCGTGGTGATTATAGATTTTGGCGTGGTAATTTAACATAGCTTCAATTAATTATAGAATTCAAATTTATTAGAAAAAGACAAATGAAAAGAAATCGGAGAGACCGCAATAGGCTTTAAGCACTCCCTTCGATTTACCAAAATGTCAACTTTTAGAGATAACTTAATTATGATAACAAACTACGAGTGATGGGAAAAACCGTTCCTGGTAGATCCGGCAACCAGGCCACTGGCTGGGAGATGTGGCAACACTGCGAAGGGGGGCAGGTACAGACCTTAATTGGGTGGGAGGGAGGGGAGCTCTACAATGCCTCAGCCTTTTCAGGGGGGAATTATTAATTTATTGAAAATATTTTTAGGGGAACTTGGCATATATATCGGGGGGGGGGGGTCGCCATATTTTGGTATTATTTCCGAAATCGGTTTCGATCACTATCTTAAAGATGGATTAAAATACGATAAAATAATTTATTAATAAGAAATTGAGGATAATAAACAAAGATTACATATGTAGTCCAGTAACTTCGTACATCGTAAATTTCATCAAAGAGTGGTAGGTTTCGTTGTTTTTTTTTTTTTTTTTTATGGGACGTACATAACTGAAAAGCCCAGTTTCCGACCTCGGCATTCCTGCGGGCACTTTTGAATTTCACCAAAAATTTGTTGTTTTTTTTTCGGTTATGGCCATCTTTGGCAAAACCTATTTTTACATTTTTTAATTAGATGTAATTATCTACAATGAGTGACAAAACTAGACCCCTAGACTAAATAACCGCTGAGGTACTTATTTTCAAATGTGGGCCAATTTTCCAAACTTCAAATTTGTATGCAATTATTTTTATATAATTGATAAGATATGAGTTAAGTGAAATAAACATTTATTGTTTGTTTGTTTAACGTCCTTTATGCTGATAAGGCTAATCGGACGATGCTACCGTGGGAGTCCTAAATGTTGCCTGTCTAGGTATAATTAGGATAGGGATCTTTATTAGGGGGACATCGTACAGGATCGAGACCTCCATTTTACGCCCTATCCCAGGAACTGCATAGCTCAGAATTTTTTACTCCCTTTTAAAAATCCTAGAGCCACCACGGGACGCGAACCCGCAACTTTTACTATTGTAGGCTGCTATGCTAACCACTACACCACAGGTGATCCATAAACATTTATTTAATTTAACGGTTTGGAGGGGAATGGTGAAGGAAGGGAGGTTTTGTGAGGGAAGTCACTATATACAAGCAGGCAGACATGTAATATGTAACCAGTGGCATAAAATCCAGACAATTTTTGGAATGTTTTTGGTTTCTTGCAGACTACGGATCACACTGTATTGCTTTTCGGTTTTTTTTTTTTTTGGTTTCTCCCCTTCCTCGCCTTTTAGGCTATACGGGCTTTCCCGGGCAAGGGGAAATGGTGGGGCATTGATGCTGAGTATTATTAAATTTAATTTAAATTTATTTAATATAAATGTTTATTAAGTAAATCAATATTGTAATTCAATTCAGTCGTCTGGTTATGAACGGCGCACAGTGGGAGAATTTTGTCATTTAGCGGTCAAAAAATCTATAACTCCTGATTAAATGAAGATAATGGAATGATTCTTTTTTCATTATAGAGTATGGGATTCCCATTATCAGTAAGAATAAAAAAAATGAAAATTCCATCGCTCAAAGTATTTCAAATTAATTTTTAAATGAATCCTATCTTCACTTAAATTTAAATAAACTAGTCTATAAGGTATATGGTTATACATGATGAATGAAAGGAGTCAGTATTATTATCTATTGAGATTTCTGCTCATATACATGTCTTTTTCAGGCACCTGCTCCATTTGAAAGGTGTTTAAATAATTATTGTCTGATGAAGAAAAAATCCAAAAAATTAAATTAAAAATACTCCATTTTTTAGGAATTATAACGGAAAAAAATATTGTCATATAATTCAAAGATAAGTATGTTTTATGATTTAGTCTAATTTAAGGCCGAAAATATATTGAAAGTTCAAATAAAGGGGTTTAAAACTTAAAATCGATATATCGCTGATCGATCGGATTCTATTACAGTATTTTAGCAGCTTTCACGTTCTACCACTGTAAAAAAAATCAGAACCAACTATTGCCAATAATAGAATTTATATCAATTTAAATACTTTCTTTATATAAATTACATAGTCAACGTGGATGAAATTAAATTGCATTTATATCCAATAATTTTACAGCCATTCTTCTTATTTATAAAATATGTCTGGTGCATTAATATAAAAAGTAAAGCTCAATAAGAAAAGAATTAAATTTATTTTAAGCAAAATCTATGCCCATCTCTCTGATATTATTTTTTTTTTCCAATTGAGCCTTACATTTTATATTAATGAACCAAACATATTTTATAAATAAAAAGAATGGCTGTAAAATTATTGGATAATAATGCATTTTAATTTCATCCACGTTGACTATGTAATTTATGTAACGAAAGTATTTAAATTGATATAAAGTCTATTATTGGCAATAGCTAGTTCTGATTTTTTTTTACAGTGGTAGGACGTGAAAGGTGCTAAAATACTGTAATAGAATTAGATCGATCAAATGCGATCGATCGGCGATATATCGATTTTAAGATTTAAATCCCTATACTTGAACTTTCATTATATTTTCGGCCTCGAATTAGACTAAATCATAAAACATACTTCTCGTTGAATTATATGAAAATATTTTATTCAGTTAAAATTCCTAAAGAATAGGGTATTTTTAATTTAATTTTTTGGATTTTTTCTTATTTAGACAATAATTATTTTAAAATCTTTTAAAAGGAGCAAATGCCTGAAAAGACATACAGTGGCTCACAGTCAAAATGATGCAAGGAATTAACTTTGAAAAAAACTATTTTATACCAACCCAAAATTTATTTTCAACAATCTTTGTTTACAAATATAAAGTACAAACATTAGGCTAGAATTGACAATACTTAAAAGTTTCTTTGAGATCAAATCCTAAAATTAAACTAAAACCTCATGAATAAATATACACTTCTAAGGTCACAGTGAAAAGGATGCAAAATTAAAAACATCCAAAAAATCAAAAATATTTTGAATTTGAGTACTTTGTAGGTAAGCCTTTATCTTTTATTATCTCTTTCAAACAATTGGGCATGGATTGGACAAGCTTTTCTGTTTAAGGTGGGCTTATATTGTCCCATTCTTCTTGTAGCACCTTTTTGAGATCTTCTCTGTCTCATAAGAATTCTTATGTTTTATCACTTCTGTTTCTAATTTACTCCATGAATTCTCTATGACGTTTAGGTCTGGTGATTGGGAAGGTGTTTTTATAGTTTTGGGGCAATTATATAATCACCATTCTCTTGCAAGATAAGAAGGGGTCGTTATCACTATAAAAAGCAAAATTATTTATTATTCCATGCTCGGTTGCACTTGCTTTAAATTTTTTCTTTCAGGATGAGACAATATAAATTTCTATCCATTGTTCCCTCAATAAAATAAAGATTTCCTACCCCCGAGGCAGCTATACACCCCCAAAACACGACATGACCACCTCCAGGTTTGATGAACGGGCGAAGATTTTTTTCATGGCGCTCTTCATTTGACTTTCTCCCGACGAAACCTCTTCCATCTGAGCCAAACAAATTAAATTTTGGCTCATTCGAATACAGAACACTTCCGGAAGTCCATGTCTTTTATTAAACAATCCTTAGCAAAATTGATTAGAAGCTTTTTATTTTTGTCACTGATATAAGGTTTTTGCCATGTAACTCTACCGTTTCTTAAGACCCTTCGGATGGTTTCAGCGCATACCATTTTATTTAAATGTTTTTTAACTAATGTGGTCAACTTTGGAGCACCAAATTTTGGATTATTTGTTATTTGGTGCAAAATCCAACATTCATCATTACCAGTAAAAAAATGTTTTGCACTCACACTAACTTTTCTTATTATTCTATTTTCGTTTTTAAAACTTTCAATAATATTTTGAACGGTGGCATAACTCCTATTGATAGTAGAGGCAATTTTTCGTTGTGTTTTGTCCATTTTTAAATTGCTAATCACTATTTCTCGTTCACGAATAGTTGTTTGCGCACCCATTTTAACCAAAAGCTCGAACTAGACTGATTACTAGTATTCATATTGTTTATTTTTGTTTTCATTGAAAGAATGAAAAGAAATTAAAAGGGTAATAAACTCATTTACTCGATAATCGAAGAATACTTGTTACTTTCACTTCTTTCTAGACGGAAGTAAACGTTGCATCTTTTTCACTGTGACCTTCAATCCCTACGAGTTTTAATGAAGATTTTTTTTTCTCTTTCTATAATTGCTGTTGAGTTGATTCGATTATATAAATTTGATGTATGACAATAAATCATTATGGCCTCATGTGCATTGGTTTAGAAATTTTAACCAAGAGGAAGTAAATAGCATTTGAAATAAAAATATTCGTTTGCATCATTTTGACTGTGAGCCACTTTATATATAAGCAGAAAGCTCAATAGATAATAATCCTGACTCACTTCATTCTCCATGTATAACCATGTACCCTATAAACTATTTTATTTAAATTTGAGTGAAGAAATAATTAATATAAAAATTAATTTGAAATACTTAGAGTGATGTTATTTTTATTTTTTTTTATTCTCACTGATAAAGAAAATCCAATGCTCTTTAATGAAAAAAGAATTATTTGATTATCGTAATTTAGTCAGGAGTTATAGATTTTTGGCCGCTAAATGACACGGTGGGCCAGACCCCCTACCGTGCACCCCCCCCACATCCCTATAAATTGCATATCGTTGTGTTCCTTGTGATAAAAGATTAAGAAAAAGCCAATATTCCCAGAAAAAAAAGTGGCCGCACTAATCCAAAATGGCGTTCAAACATGGCGGAATGACGAATTTGATTTTAGTTAGTTTTTTTATTACTGACATTCACCATTATGCCTAATTTCGCTGTAACTGGCCTTTTATTAAAGCTAGGTAGTTCTAGATTCAGAATAAATAAACAAACGTTCTAAAATAATTAGTCTTGACAACATAAAATAACTTTAAAGTCAATTTTTTCAAGTCACTCGCGTAAAAGTTAAAATTCCAAGTTCATTTGTGATTAAACGGCCATGGTTAACGAAAAACGCCCTGAAATAAAACATCTGGAGCAATTATTCTTCTTTAAAAATCAGTGGTCATATTTCAAAATATATCAACTAGTTTTATAGAAAACGGACCTTAGCTGCGAAAAGGCGCCCATGACTCGGGCGCATCCAGTCCTCTGCCACATCGTTCAGTTCTCATATACTATATTATTACAGCGGGTTTAGGATATTATTTTGAATGTATAATCGAGCCTATGCAACTGCAAGTTTTTAATTGACAGAAATAATAAATATAACTTTTTTTTTTTTTTTTTTTAAATCATATATAAATCTAATTAATAAAGGATATAAATTGATAAATAATAATGATTTAGTCTCAGATTGCACATTATCTAAACCTCACCTATGTTGACATAAACTGGTTACCTTGAAATGAAATAATAATGTTCTCATAGTAAGTAGTAGTTGGGTTACAGACACTGGCATCTGTTCATTCGTGAAATTTGAAATAAATGCATTTTTGCATTATTATTTAGAGATTTAAAAATAATCAAAATAAAAAAGATAAATAAAAAGTTCTGTTTGTCCGATGATATGTAGAAATTATTCATAATACAATTTAAGAAGTATATACCTAACACAATTTAATAGCTAACAACTATTTATGAATTAACAGTTACACGATGTGTATATATATATATATATATATATATATATATATATATATATATATATGATGAATTTAAAATTAAACCACTACTGGAGAGGAAAACCAATTAAAACATGTAAGTATTCATGCATCTAATGGTCTATAATCCACGAAGTTGTGGCCTTTTTCGGTTTCTTGCATATAACACACATCCAAAAGTTTACTTCCTATTTTTTTCGAAAAAAAAAGGGTATTCTAATACAAATAAAATGAAATATTTGAAGTTGAAATCGGATTATTTATTTACCCAAATTCGAACATCAAAGATCGGTAATTTTTACCATTTTGGTGGAAAATCATGTTCCAACCCTTATAACACGACAGCATGTACTCTAAATGAAAAATCTGGTGCGTGCGCGCAACACACAACTTTCACTTACCAACTTACTTAGATTAGAACTTAATGCGTTTTGTTAATTGCCACTTCTCAAATGAACAGAACATCTATAGGTAATAATAACGCATTGGTTTGTCATTAAAGGCGTACGGCGGATGCGTGAGCTCAAGGTGTTTTATGAGTTGACGGATTATTTTTCTTTTTTTCTCCTGTATATGTTTACTTGATTTTCTTCATATATCATATTTAGCCATTTCTTATTTTTAGGTGTGATGACAGACAGTTAATTTCTCAATATAATCTAAAACAAAGGTACTTTAAAGTTACAAGTTACAAAGGTAACAAAAAAGGCCCCTTCCCCATTTAAGCCCCCTCAGAAAATTTTAATACTGATAAAACTTACCTGATATTATTGAACACCTGATTTTCATTGAACATGACGAATTTGATCAAAATTATTAAAGCCGTTTTTGAGATAATATAAAAAAAGGTAAAAATTGGAAAAAAGTTATGAAATAAAGTGCCCCCTCCGTTTGACCAATTTTGATGAAATATTGGCTGTCCCATCTTTGGCATATACATACGTCAAATACCCAGTTTGATCAAAATCTTTAAAGCTGTTTTTGAGTAAATAAAAAAAACAAGTGAAAATGATACAGAATTTATTAAGTAAAATCCCCCCTGCGGTTGATCAATCTTGATGAAATTTTTACAGTCATATCTCGGGCATATTAATACCTCAAATACTTAGTTTAATCAAAATCGTTAGAGCCGTTTTTGAGAAAATCGAAAAAAACGTAAAAAGTTATGAAATAAAGTACCCCCACCCTTTGACCAATTTTGATGACATTTTTGCTGTCACATCGCGGGCATATACATACACTAAATACCCAATTACAGGTTCACACGGTTAATAGTTTTTGAGCTAGTCTGTTCACACACACACACACACAGACACACACACACACACACACACACACACAGACCATTTCGCGGGACTTGGTTATTTCGACTCAGGGGACCCCAAAACGTGTATTTCCGTTGAAAACCGGAAGTCGAAATTTTTCACGATCGCAATACTTCCACTTACTATATATTTCATATATAGGTAAGTGAAAGTAAAAATGTTAGAGATAAAAGTTTTAGGACAATTAATTAAGCATAAAACTAGCCCATTTATTTTTAAATTAATTAATTACTAAGTAGATATACAAATGAAAACGTGAAAGTATTCGTAGCGCTTAATTCCTTCTTTTTGTGAAGCCTAGGGGGATATGATAAAATACTCACAAAACTAACTATTTAGGTGAGATTATTTTATGCTTAATTTAATGTTCTAAAACTTTTATCTGTAACATTTTTCATTTAGAGTACATGCTGTCTTGTTGTAGGCGTTGGAACATGATTTTCCACCAAAATGGTAAAAATTACACATCTTTGATGTTCGAATTTGGCTAAATATATAATCCGATTTCAACTTCAAATATTTCATTTTATTTGTATTAGAATACCCTTTTTTTTCGAAAAAAATAGGAAGTAAACTTTTGGATGTGTGTTATATGCAAGAAACCGAAAAAGGCCACAACTTCGTGGATTATAGACCATTAGATGCATGAATACTTACATGTTTTAATTGGTTTTCCTCTCCAGTAGTGGTTTAATTTTAAATTCATCATATATATATATATATATATATATATATATATATATATATATATATATATATACACACACATCGTGTAACTGTTAATTCACTAATAGTTGTGAGCTATTAAATTGTGTTAGGTATATACTTCTTAAATTGTATTATGAATAATTTCTACATATCATCGGACAAACAGAACTTTTTATTTTGATTGTTTTTAAATCTCTAAATAATAATGCAAAAATGCATTTATTTCAAATTTCACGAATGAACAGATGCCAGTGTCTGTAACCCAACTACTACTTACTATGAGAACATTATTATTTCATTTCAAGGTAACCAGTTTATGTCAACATAGGTGAGGTTTAGATAATGTGCAATCTGAGACTAAATCGATTATTATTTATCAATTTATATCCTTTATTAATCAGATTTATATATGATTTAAAAAAAAAAAAAAAAGTTATATTTATTATTTCTGTCAATTAAAAACTTGCAGTTGCATAGGCTCGATTATACATTCAAAATAATATCCTAAACCCGCTGTAATAATATAGTATATGAGAACTGAACGATGTGGCAGAGGACTGGATGCGCCCGAGTCATGGGCGCCTTTTCGCAGCTAAGGTCCGTTTTCTATAAAACTAGTTGATATATTTTGAAATATGACCACTGATTTTTAAAGAAGAATAATTGCTCCAGATGTTTTATTTCAGGGCGTTTTTCGTTAACCATGGCCGTTTAATCACAAATGAACTTGGAATTTTAACTTTTACGCGAGTGACTTGAAAAAATTGACTTTAAAGTTATTTTATGTTGTCAAGACTAATTATTTTAGAACGTTTGTTTATTTATTCTGAATCTAGAACTACCTAGCTTTAATAAAAGGCCAGTTACAGCGAAATTAGGCATAATGGTGAATGTCAGTAATAAAAAAACTAACTAAAATCAAATTCGTCATTCCGCCATGTTTGAACGCCATTTTGGATTAGTGCGGCCACTTTTTTTTCTGGGAACATTGGCTTTTTCTTAAGCTTTTATCACAAGGAACACAACGATATGCAATTTATAGGGATGTGGGGGGGGGGGGGGGTGCACGGTAGGGGGGTCTGGCCCACGTACTACAATGTTCATATCTGTTTTGTCGAATGTCATTTTTTTTTAATAAAAATATTTTGAGCTAGTTACAGCACATTTCAGTGTTAGTTGTTTTCTAACCTTTGTGAGCATATGTCTATATATACCTATATACATAGACGTTCCACATTAAAAAAGTATCCATCCAATATAAACGATTAAATAAGCGAAAATATTTTGCACAAAATAACTAATTTGAAGCATGATTATAGATAAAGCCTTATCCTGGCTTAAGATGGCAGGGATTGATCCAGGACTGGGATGTATCAGATAATATATTCCTCTCATTTCATTTGCCTTTTTTTGCCTGTTGAGTAGTTATTGTCAATTATGTGAAAAATTTCGCAGCGCCCAAAAAAATTCCCGATAAGTAAATACCCTTAACTTGACTGTCTCCAATTTACTTAAAAATCATTGAATCACATACCTACACAATCATAATTTAATTTTTTGTTAAATTTGAAATATAATATGGTTAGTGTAATACTCAATGAAACTTGACAGCTGCTTCAGTCTCCTCCCAGAGAAAAATAGTAATGAAGTACAATTTTCGACACTGGTTCTGGTCGAGCTGTTTTTATCCAGTCAAAACTGTCTAAATACCAGTATGAAGTGATTAGAAAGGCGATTAAAGACAGTGGTCTCAATATTTCCCAATCAAAGGTTGCAAGACATTAGCTGACAAAAAAAAAAAAAAAAAATGCTACCTTTAGGTAATTTAAATTAATATTGAGTTAAATCAAAGTAAAATTAGCTAAATTAAGTTTGTTTGTTTATTGAGATTTAAAAGGCCATAAAACCCTAAGGTCATCAATGTCTTTGTTTATCTGTAGCTAAATTAAGTTAAGTTCAATTATTTTTTTTTAATTATTTAAAATATCCGTTCTTAAGTTTCCTCTAAAATTATATATACATAAATAATATAATTTTTAGATTTAGTTGCAATCCTAGTGTAATTTTCTATCCTGAATCGAATGAAACAACTTCCATCTCGATGGACAAAGCGTTCCCAAGATAAAGAGTTTTTTCCACTTTTTTGCCGTTTCGGCAAAAATGGTAAAATATTGCAGGATTTCAAAAATTGGTTTTGTCGGAAGGGCTTAACCGATTTTGAATTAAAGTAACTCTCTGGTCGTGAAATTGTATGCTCTATTAGATTAAAAATGCTACAATTTTTATTGCGATGAATCTGAATAAATTAATGAAAAATGGCCAGTGAGTTTCCAGCAAAATAGTAAAAAGTACCAATTTTTGATGTTCTATTTTGGTTAACCCACTTAAGCTAATTTAATTTCAAATATCTCATTTTATTTCAAATGAACACCCTTTCATGGTAAATAAAAACCAATTCACTTTGATAGTTTGCAAGAAAACGAGAATTTCCCAAAATTTTGCTGATTTTATGCCACTAAGCCCAACTAATACTTCCACGTTTTAATGATTTTTTCTTTACAGGAGTATCCTACTTTTTAATATATAAGCTCATTTTAACATAAGTTAATGCTTTACTTCGTTTACATGAAACATTTTTCATTTGGAGCATCCCTTTTCAAGTTGCAGGCATTGGATCATGATCGTAATATATTTTTCTACTAAGAAGGTAAAAATTGCAGGATATAGTTAATTGTTTTGGCGAAATTATTTCAATTATAAGTAATGAATTTGATGCGAAATTTTATCCGTATTTTACAGATTCAAGGGCTCAGGTACGGTATATTTCGTTTGGTTGTATATCTCCCCGAACACAAAGGCGCTTGCAATAGGTAACCTTAGTTAAGCAACATCGAGCGTGTTTAGTATTGGATGGGTGACCGCCCAATTTGGGTGACCACTCGCCACTGAACGCAGTCCAGGCCTACCCCGCACCCCCCGCCTACAGGAGGCGACTCACACCGACCGGGCATAGGAGCGATGTACCTTCTCCGTGTATCTCATCGAGAATCGAGGTGTGGTTTTCCAGGATATCAGTAACCGCCCGGAGGTTGGGTACAAGGACAGTCTGCTTCAGGGAAAGAAATATAGGTCCTCGGGGCCTGCTGACTCTGAGCTGCCATAATCCTTGGACAAAGACCAGTTTGTCACTGTCCTTGAATCCGAGAGAGCTGACGCCATTGGTGGGAAGGACACTGCAAAATGGCCCCCAATGGGATTGGTTATGGAGCTATGGGCAGTCTGCCACTGCACCATGGTGATCATGGCTTGCAGCAACATGAGGTTTGGGCTACCCCCTCCAGCCTGGTAGATGGTAAAACAGCCTGTCTGTGCTCCCACAAGCAACACAAATGTCTGTAAAAAGACCACACTGCATGGCCAAAGGTCTCATTAAGCCTATTGTGCCAACTGAAAAAAAAAAAAATATATATGAATATTTATTGACTTTCACATGGGTAAGGGCTAAAATAGACAGCTAAAATGTTTTGAGCTGGTGGGTGGGGGCAACACTCTGCAATCACATGCACAGCAACAGTGTTTACATTTATTAGATAACAGTCAATGCAGGTGTCACAATATTAGTCTATCATCTGAAGAGTGCTTGATTTTTTCTGGGATAACTCCCTAGACGTTATTTGTAATTTAATGGTAAGTTTATTTTGACTTTTACAAAAACTTATTTGTGGAAATTTGATGCATCAAATGAAAAACACGCTGCAGAATTTAAATCATGGTCTATTTAAAAACAACAAAAATGTATCTCCATAGACACAAAAATGCTGAGGGTCATGGAAGGTAGACAGAAGTCTAGGGAAATCGATAGTTATGCCTTTATGATGTTAAGTAAGATTAATTTTATTTATTTGTTTGCCATATGGCTGGAAATCCTAACACTGACCGATTTTTTTTTTTTAAACTAAGCACAACTCTTTACAATTTAGTTTTTCCTTTGTTTATTTATTTTTTTAACATTATTTAATTTAAGTTATTTAATATTTTACAATGTATTATTATAATTTACACTGTAAATTATGAAATTATGTTTTAAGAATAAGCAGTGATTGCTGGTTTATTCTTTATAGATAGATAGATAGATAGATAATCATGTTTTATTATATAGTAAAGTTATACAAAATAATATATTACAATAACAACACACTATGACAATGGTTAATACCGTCTGCCAGGAGTTGCCTCTATAAACATATCTAAATATTTATATGTTTATAAAGTTGATTTGCGAGTTTCGAATTTTCCATTTTCTATGTACCAAAACCATTATCTATCTTCCTAGACGTGATAAATTTGGGCTTTCCCAGTATCTAAGAACCTATGATTAATTATGAATGCCCACATTAACATGTCTAAGAGTTCGAGAGAAAGCAATGTATAGAAAAAAAAAAGGGGTAAAAGTTGAAATTTTTAGCAGAATTGAACAGTTATAAGATAATGACCCATACACAGGTTGTTTCCTATAAGTACCAAAAGAAAACAAAATGATAACCAGCAATTATATGTAACATCTCCAACCAATATGGTTCCTATAAATATGTTTTTTTATTATTGATTGTGATTTATGGGTGTTTTGCACTTTTGGTTGGCAAAAATAAAAATGCAGTACAATTTTCAAGGGATCATAACTTATTAAATCAACATATCGCACCCCTCCAACATATCCAACAAGGCAATCAGGAAGATGAAGTCTCCCAAGGGGTGGCATAGGAAAAAGTCATTCCTAATTAAATCAACCAATGTTCAAAATATTATGCCTTCAGATTTTTATGGCTTTTTTATATAAGGCAGTGCTAACAAAAAAAAAGTTATCATTATTTTATTTCTATGGGTTTAGCGGTATGATTATTTTAAAAATCAAAATACGCAATTTTCAGTAACATTTTTAAAATTGCAAGTGGATATGGCTCAAATACTGTTTGTTCTAGATGCTGAAAATAAAGAATAATTGTTTTAAGAACTAAAAGGGTTGTAATCTGACATGTTACTTGTTCGGACTACTTAAATGCTTATCTTTTTTTTAAAACAAAAAATTACTTTTATTAATAATCCAAAGTTGGAGTGTTCAATAAATAAAAAAATATATATTATATACAATCTTTTCAGTAAATAGTGTACAAAGTTTAATGCTGGAAATCTAATGGTATCACACTGAAATATTGTTTTCATTTGTAGCTAGATGTGTTGAATTTTAAAATTTGATGTAACTGAAATCTGATATGTTTTGTTACTCTCAATATGTTATTATTATTTTATCTTTAATATTTTACCTCACCAACAAATTTAACTTGCATTACACTTATGGAACAGTTTTTCCTCGGAGGCTACACAATATTTATAACTCAAAAACCAATATTCAGAATAAATTAAAGCTCAATATTTTTCGGTCAGACTGATGGGAAGAACCTATTCGTGAAATATAATACATTTGGAAAACATTGAGATATTTTTTGTTGGTTGATTGGATATGGCAAGAGAGGAAACCTGAAAAAATTGCTACTGCACTATTATAATTATAAATAATTATAATATAATTAAATAATGTGAAAATCATATTTTAAGCTAATTTTCAATTCCAAAAAAATTAATTCATATGGTTGTAATAATCTCTAAATCTCTAATCACTTTTATATATTTTTTCATTTCTATAGTTATATTCTGAAATATTTGTTTTGGAATATGTAACCCTAATTAGTAAATTATTTTTGAACCTTTTGCATTTAATACTAACTATGGTTCTCCATGGTAAAAGAGAAACCAACATGCACTTCTATATTGTTCCTTGAAATTTAAAAAAAATCTAATAACTTATTGTTAATGATCTTTTTCCCTTCACAGTGAATCTATTTATTTCATTTGAAAAGGTTTTAATAATTGATGATTTTTTTTTTCAGATATGGGCCTTATTTCATATTTAATTGTTACTACTGTAGGAGGAGTCACACTTATGGTTTTTCCGCCTCTAGCTCCTGCAGTCGCCAAAATGGTTGGCATAGCAGCTGTAGGGATCGGAGCAAACACAATGGCAGCAGGTGCTCAAGCGTATGTTGGAAACCTAGCTGCAGGTTGCGTATTAGCAAAGCTGCAAGCCATCGCTATGACTCCAGCACTGCCATAAATAGACTAATTTTAAAAACTTTTTGGTCCTAGTATCAAATGTAATTGGACAAAATTTTGATTAAAATAATCATATCTATTTTGAATTCTAATTTTACATAATAACAATTAATCTTATAATTTATTTTTTTAATGGAAATAAAAATGTAAATTTGATTCATTAACTTGAAAAAGTATCATCAAAGTTTTATTGTGTTAATAAATAAACAAATAAGTGTTAACAAATAAACCAAATATTTGTACTATATCAGATACAGGCGAGGAATCTTCTTATAATTAGGACACATTTAATTTAGGTAGTGGTAATGGTGGCCCCATTTAGATCAGACAACAAAGCCTTATAGGTTTTTGTTTTTGAAATTTCAATGTTCACCATTTTACTTGTTTAAGTATCTATATTAGTTTTGAGGCACATACATTCATAGAAGCCGCATATATTATGCTGTTGGAATTCAGTTATAGAGGAAAAGCCTTAAATATCAGGAGCAGAAATTAAAGAATAGGTACGATAATAGACAATGTAACATTTAAGAAACATATTTGACTAGCTGGACCTATGTGAAGAATTTCACCCAAAAATTTGTATCAGATTGTAGCCCTCCCGCTTTAGGCCCAGAATCGGAGCTTTAGAAAAAAATGCCGTGTATTAAAGGGGAGAACTTAATAAAAAAATTATCAAAAACCGATTGATTTGAGGCAAGGCTAAATTCACACAAAAGAAAGAGCTAATTTCTTGAAGTTATTGCCCTGATAATCAATCTTGAAATTTTTGAATAAAGATATCCCATGAAGTTAGCTTGCACATAAATAAATCTTTGGTCCGTAATATGACTTTTTCTTAACTTTAATATTAAAACTTTAGATTGCCAGTATTTCCATCAAAATGAAGGTGGACTGAATAGGAAGAAGATGGTTTCAACCATTAAAGGATATGCTTGTTATGTGAGACACAATTTTTCTCTAAATTAACAAACTGTAAGTTTTACATTGTGATGCATCAGAAGTTGGCTAAAGGCATTTCTTATGCACCAAATGGAAGATGGGACTGAGCAATTACTGGCTTTTACTTCCAGGACTAATAAAGCAGAGAAGCATTATGCATCCATCGATCTTGAAGTGCTAGCTTTAGTATTTGATGTGGAAAGTTTCACCAGTTTGTCTTGGAAGGAAATTCCAGGTGATCAGTAGTATCAGCTAGTATGTATCTTTGGAGACAAATGGGATTCCCCATCATTTAGTGTGATGGGCTATTCTCCTCATGGGATATGATTATGAAGTAGTGGTGAAAACAATAAGTAAGCAGATTCATTCTCAAGACTGCCTTAAAAATCATTTAGAAAAGGTAGAAGAGAGAAATGATGGTCGAAGACCTAATGAAGAGTAAGCATGCAGACCAACTGAGAAGAGGGTTGGAGCTGTTGATCGAAACCCCCTGTCATCTTAGTTAGGGGGAAAAGTTTAGTGTAAGGTTCCAACATCTGGAACAGTCCTCGGTCACTGTTATTTGATCACATGTTTGATTTTTATAACAATGAGAAATTTTAAAAATACATTGATTTCATACATAGATTTTGAACTAGTCATATCATATTATAAATAATTTTAATGGAAGACAAAAGACTGAACAACGGCCAGAATCTTTTCTCTTCCATTAAAATTTTATAATTTTATAATTTTGAAAAATTATAAATTGGACTTGAAGCAAATGTTTTGAATTATTTTCAATCAACATAGCGATGCAATGAAACATTCATAAATTGATCTGTTTTCTTGCTGTATCAATTTAGTGATTATAATCACTCATTTTTACTAATAATCAAGGATAAATTTAATTTTTAAGTCAGTTTATTTGTTATATATTTATGTTTTTATGAATTGATTAATTTAATTTATTTAAGAGAGTAATTTTTATTATTTTTTTTTGTTCATTATAAAAAAATTAGAACTAAAGTGATAATAATTTGATTTGTCTTTTTTCAAGCATTTAACTTACATAAATTACAATTATGTAATTGTAATTTTTACAAAATACAGTATTTTATCTATCTATCATTAAAGGAGCACCTGGAGATACCTGAGCTCAAAACCACTTTAGAGAATCAACAGCTCATGTGGTTTTGTCATGTGTCCATATGAATCAGGATCCTATAAATGTATTTGCAGCTCAACCAACTGGGAGGAGTCCACGAGTGCCTCCCAGAATTTCCAATCAGGAATAAGCAACATTGCAGTTAGAAATGGCTGTGCTGGGTGGAGGCTCCAGAATGATAGAAATGGCATATGAAGAAGAGGATGATACACAAGCAGAATTTTCTTTAACTTCTATACTTAACTATACATAAATAAGAAGCTAATTATTATAATTATTGAATTATTTATCAGTTATGATTGAAGATCAAATTCATGATAATCAAGATTTTGGGCACCTTGATGCATGGAAAGGTCCTGCCTTTAAATATTACACAAAAAATTTGTATTCGTCATTTCCTCAAAACTTTGAACTTGTAACATAACACCTTCATCCACCTATGCCTTCAATTTTATTATTTTCATTAGTTTCTTATTTATCTACTCCTACTAGAAGTCACCAAATATTCTTGCCTCGAGGATCCCTTGCTTAGCTAACATTGAATATTTTGCGAATTCATCAACTTCAAATATTTTTTGACAACCGTTAAAGTATTAACTAAATTGAAATATTTAGTGATAAACAGCAGTGAAGTGTAGTGTGAAAATTAAAAAAAAAATCTAATATTAAATTTTATACATTTTTAATTGGTTTTAACAAGAATATACTGTTATCATTATGTGGAAATTTGTACAAGTTCAAAGGATATTGAGACCACAAAGTGAAAACCCACTCCCTACACCAATTATGAGATATATTAATGAAATAGCTATATCATTAATTATGAATATAAATAGTAGGTAATCGGCAGCAGGAAACAGAATATTTAAAATTGCCACACAATTCTTAAAAAATATCTACAGGAAGTGTGCAGGTGTCTTTGTACAAAAATTGGTCCCAAAAAATGCTCTCTGTCCCCCATCTTACATTTTTTTCTGATTTCTGGAGTGGTCAGACTAACAAATATCAGATTACTGGTTTTCTCAACACCTTCAGATTTTTTATATGATTCACACATGACCATTGTTTTTTTCTACTATATACGAGTATATTATGAATATAAACTTTAGATATTCTGTTAATGATTTAAAAGATTTAATATTGATATTGATATTGATATAGATATTGATATTGATTGTGATATAACTTAAAAATATTTACTACTTCTTTCTGCACTCTTCCAATGTGAAGGGAATTGTTTAAATTACTAAACTAACTTAAAACAGGAAAAAAATTATTTACTGCATTCAGTGTATAACATAATGTTTTGAACTAATTTTTTTTTTTCAGTGTTTTGCGTTATTTTCTCTAGTTCTTTAGTTTCTATAGTTCTCTAGTTCGTTAGTTTCTCTAGATGAAATAACCATCTAGAAACAATGACAATGAGTAGTAGGTCCCATCAGGCACAACGAAAGGACGTCCTGAAAACCTATCCTACCTAGGATAGCCTTTTTTAGCCCTCTTTCAAATCTAAATAAAATAAATGACAAAGAAGATAAAAGCTTATACAGACATTAATTAACTAAAGAATATATTATTTCATAAAACAAAAATAAAACTATACATCTGTGGAACAAAAGTATTGAGCTCTTCTTGAGGACTGATTTAGTCCTTAGATATAAAAATAACAAAGGTAAAGGTTATGCTACGAAGAATTGAAAATGTTGGTCCAATGCTGGCCCCCGTTGCAAGTTGAATTGTGATTCCAGGGAACGCCTTTGGGCTGA
This sequence comes from Aelia acuminata, assembly GCA_911387785.2. Lineage (NCBI taxonomy): Eukaryota > Metazoa > Arthropoda > Insecta > Hemiptera > Pentatomidae > Aelia > Aelia acuminata. Next base: position 71,564,286 of record OU426979.1, on the reverse strand, counting down.
ATATGTCAAGCACAATAGATAACAAAATATTTAGCCAATTATGTAACATTGTTTCTTATAACCACACTGAAGGAGAATGGTCTCTCGCCCTTATAGATTACTTATTTAACCTTAAATTTGAATCTTTAAACAAATGGGGCTATTTAATAGTGTCCTTGTTTTGTCAAAATTTAAGATTTCGATGTAAATATTATATCGTGATTTTCAACTTATTTAAAACATACTGCAAAGAAAAATAAAGTTATTTTCACTTCAATTCAAAATCAATCAATTTAGATTAAATAAGCACCTTATAAAATAGGTTGACTACAGTGGTTTATTATATAGTCAAATTTTTATTTAGGAGAAGTTTTTCAAGGACATTAAAATAAAATGTTATTGTTTGTCGTTTAACAACACCACAATAATCTGTTGTTCGCAAGGCTATAATCAATTAAAACCGGTTAATAGAGCACAAATTGATGTCTGTTAGTAGGATAATTCAATTTAAATACCTTGAAATCACAAGAAAGCTGCAGAGTCAACTAAGTATATTAACCTAACTATTATTAAAATGAATTCTGAATATTATTGAATGACCAGGGTGATTTAATCACCCTCTCTCTCTCCTTGATCCTCTCTCTCTCTCTCTCTCTCTCTCTATATATATATATATATATATATATATATATATATATATATATATATATATATAGACGTATATGCTTACCTCATTCCTGTAAATTTTATCGAACAGATTCTTATTCCGCCCTTAAATCTGCAATTCAAAGCTTTTTCCTAATATTTCAAGTCTGCTCATAGTTAAGAGGGGGTTTCAAACTCAGGATCTACCTTCCTTTTGTATTTATATGTGTAATTGTAATGAGGCATCCATCTTCCTTTGTAATTATTATATTCCATTTTTTGGAGAAGGTCTTGATACTTGATATGATTCAATACTAACCTTCTGTGGGTACTAACATTCCAGTCTCCATTCTTTTATAAAATACATTGATACTTAGGGAAATCATCAAACTTTGTCTGCGATCTGGAAATTTACCCTCATTTGGTCCAATGATATCTTAATATATTCCTGAGAACAGAATTCGGCAGCATTCCTCATGCCAATCAAGCACTTCAAGATTAGGGAAAATGTACCCCAGGGTGAACAGCCACTGATGGGTTTAATCCTCAGACAAGTAAGCTGATTCAGGATTGAGTTGATTTAGAGATCCCACTCTTTTCCCTATTAACATTTTCAACATTAGTTCTTCAGGAGTATGATAGAAAAGAAATATTAAATATTAATTTTAAGAGACTGAGGCTATTGCATTGACTGGACCTTAATTAGCATGTTAGACAGAGGTCACAGACTAATTTTACTTTTTCTTCATTGGACACCTCTGTTCAGTCATTCAACACCTCCTAATATTATTTCTTTGTATTGAATGAATTCAAGGACAAAATCAAATATTTTTGGTAAACTTTAAAATAATGCTCCACCTAAGAATAGCTCGTTAAAAAACAATTTGTGCTAGAAGTCAAGAATAAATTTAAAGCATTACAGCTTTAGTGTCGGTAGCGCTGAGCAGTTTCTTGTTGACTTCAGTCAACGGTCTTAACAATTAAATTAAAAGCCAACAAGAATTTTCTAGAGTTTTGACTATTGTCTAGGTGTCGTTGACAACTTACCATAAATCATAATAGACCATGGGTGTCGTCAGTACCAAAATATTGGTGTGGATGGCTTAATATTTTCCTAGATAAGGTAGGTTGAAATTCAAAGGGCTAAAAACAACTGCTGGGACATTTAATTCATCCTTCAACGATGTGTTTTAAAGGTATTTATAGTAAAACTCTAAAAACTTGTCGATTTATGCCTCAGTTATGAATTAGGGAGTTGTTAAGGCTTAATGTTGAAGGATGTGGGCCAAAATTTCTTGATTGAAATTTATCCAAGTTTTTCTTCTGATCCTGATCCCACTTATTTCATTGCTTTTCATTAACTTCTATAAGCTTTAATATATTGATGGGAAGTAGGATCAAGCAACTTGGTTAAAAAAAAATCTGGTGCGTGCGCGCAACACACAACTTTCACTTACCAGCTTACTTAGATAAGAAATTGACGTGTTTTGTTAAATATCATTTCCCAAAGTCACACATTTTTCTACATTCATATCTTATTTTTATTAATCGTTAAAGCCGTTTTACAAAATTTATTAAGTAAAGTCCCCCCTCCGGTTAATCAATTTTGATGAAATTTTTACAGTCATATCTCGGGCATATAAGTACATCAAATACCCAGTTTGATCAAAATCGTTAAAGCCGATTTAGAGTAAATAAAAAAAACACGTGAAAATGTTACAAAAATTATTAAGTAAAGTCCCCCCTTTGGTTGATCAATTTTGATGAAATGTTGGCTATCACATATCTGGCATATATATACACCAAATACCCAGTTTGGTCACAATCGTGAAAGCTGTTTTTGAGTAAATAAAAAAAGCACGTAAAAATGATACAAAATTTATTAAGTAAAGTGGCCCCTTCGGTTGATCAATTTTGATGAAATGCTGGCTATCACAAATCTGGCATATATATACACCAAATACTAAGTTTAATCTAAATCGTTAAATCCGTTTTTGAGAAAATAAAAAAAACACGTGAAAATTTTACAAAATTTATTAAGTAAAGTCCCCCCTCCGGTTAATTAATTTTGATGAAATTTTTACAGTCATATCTCGGGCATATAAATACATCAAATACCCAGTTTGATCAAAATCGTTAAAGCCGATTTAGAGTAAATAAAAAAAACACGTGAAAATGTTACAAAATTTATTAAGTAAAGTCCCCCCTCCGGTTAATCAATTTTGATGAAATTTTTACAGTCATATCTCGGGCATATAAATACGTCAAATACCCAGTTTGATCAAAATCGTTAAAGCCGATTTAGAGTAAATAAAAAAAACACGTGAAAATGTTACAAAAATTATTAAGTAAAGTCCCCCCTCCGGTTAATCAATTTTGATGAAGTTTTTACAGTCATATCTCGGGCATATAAATACATCAAATACCCAGTTTGATCAAAATCGTTAAAGCCGATTTAGAGTAAATAAAAAAAACACGTGAAAATGTTACAAAATTTATTAAGTAAAGTCCCCCCTCCGGTTAATCAATTTTGATGAAATTTTTACAGTCATATCTCGGGCATATAAATAGATGAAATACTTAGTTTAATCAAAATCGTTAGAGCCGTTTTTGAGAAAATCGAAAAAAACCTAAAAAGTTATTAAGTAAAGTACCCCCTCCCTTTAAGTAATTTTGATGAAATTTATGCTGTCACATCGCGGGCATATACCTACACTAAATACCCAATTTCAGGATCGCACGGTTTATAGTTTTTGAGCTAGTCTGTTCACACACACACACACACACACACACACAGACACACACACACACAGACCATTTCGCGGGACTTGGTCATTTCGACTCAGGGGACCCCAAAACGTGTATTTCCGTTGAAAACCGGAAGTCGAATTTTTTCACGATCGCAATACTTCCACTTACTATATATTTCATATATAGGTAAGTGAAAGTAAAAAGAAATGGAGACCAATTCCGTGGATAAAACCATGTTACAGAATTCATAAAACAAAACAGTTCAAGCTGAAATAAAAATTATATAATTCATCAAATATACAATATGAGACTATGCTTTTAACAAGCATTCCTTGTTACATTCCTGAGTTACAAGGGCCAAGGGGGATAAGAATAGATTTTAGAAGGCCCTGCTCTGCCGATGTTCAACTTGTTTTGATGAAAAGGAGATAAAAAAAAAAAAAAAAACGTAGAAATGGTGGTGGTGCACGTCGCAATGAATAAAAAAATCCAAGGATATACAGTTGAAACAGCTGTCCTTGGCAGAAGACTCATACTAGAGGTGTTCAATGCATACTAAAATCATTTCTGATACACGGCTAAGACCATAGAACTATATGACCATAGAAAAATATGAGCAATTCTTGTTGGCTTTTAATGTTATTGTTAAGACCGTTTACTCTTCACTCAAGACAACAAGAAACTGCTAGTCACTACCAACTACTTCGGCACTTACTTGACAATCCTTTAAAACTAAAAAGCTATTTATATGTAAGTGTGGATACAGGGGGACCATTGGGATCTTGACCCCCCCAAATATTTAGGTTTTCAATTTTTATATATTTTTAAGTGAATAATGCAATTAGGTAGTCACTATGCCCAAAACATAACGCATTAGGTTATTTAGATCACAGTCCTTGTTAATACAAGGTAAATAATAATCTTATTACAAAGACGGTGCTGTCAGCCACCTGATTATAAGAGAGAAGGGTCATGACTCCCCAAATTTCATGCTGGATCCACTTCTGTTTATAGACAATTATAGGACGGACTTGGACTAACGGGATTGGGCGCCACTAAATCATGCAATACCTCTCGAATCCATGGGCGGATCCAGCCGATTGTTAAGGGGGGGGGGCTGCAGCCCCACAGCCCTTCATTTTGATCTGCCAATTAGCTTTTTTACCTTTATGTCCCTTTCCCACAACTAAAATTCTACTTGTTCTGCACATTATTTGTTCTTTAACTTGCTTCCTTACATTAAGGAAAGTCAAATTCTATCTTTAAATGACAAAAAATTTTCCAAAGGGAGGGGCTGCAGCCCCCACAGCCCCCCCCCCCCTGGATCCGCCAATGCTGGAATCTAAAATTGTTATAGCTCCTTATTATGTTAAAAATTAAAAATCGTTCCATATGTCGCCGATTCGGCCCGATCCAGGTGCCAATCATTTCATAATAAATTTCACTTGTACTCAACCTTTTTACTTTATTTACCCTTGACAACCCTCTTAGGACTCTGAAAAGACGGCCGCTTGACGCTGGTAAGTTAGAAACGCTTAAGATGAGAGAAACCATTGGGCAGTTTCATGGCAATTTTTTCTTTGATCCAAAGCCACCACATCTGCTTGATGTATTTTCACTTTCTTATGTATGAAATATATATTAAGGTAAAGCATGGCGATTGTGGACTATTTTTACTTCCGATTGTTAGCGAAAAAACACTTTTTGGGGTCCCCTTTGTCTAAATAACCAAGTCCCGCGAAATGGTTTGACTATGAACAGACTAGCTCAAAGACGATAACTTGTACACTGAAATTTTGACTTTCATTGTTTATTTCTTTGTTTAAAGTCTTTATGCTACTAAGGCTAATCGGACGATGCTACAGTGGGAGTCCTAAATTTTGCCTATCCAGGTATAATTAGGATAGGGATCTGTAACGAGTACCTGACATCGCACAGGCTCGGGACCTCCATTTTACGTCCTATCCGAGGGACGGCATAGCCAAGGATTTTTTTTCACCAGTGGTGTAGTGGTTAGCATTCATTAATTGTATTATTACTCAAATTTTAACAAATAGTCTAAAAACAGATGACAGGTATGCTGTGTACTTACATCTCAAAAAAGGGTTGTTCTTGTTCTAGGTGTAGCAAACGTTTCATCAAAATTAAGTAATCGGAGGGAGCACATTTTTCCATTGATTTTATCACAGTTTTATGGTTTTTAGGATTTTCTCAAAGAGGGCTCTAATGGTTTTTATTAAACTTCTCATGTTTAATGAAAATCAAGTATTCTTTAATATCAGGTAGGTTTTATCATCATAAAAATGTTCCAATAAGGCTTAAATAGCGAAGGATAAACTTTTTGTAAAGCAGCTTTGATTTTGTTTATATGGAGTAATTAACAGTATCTCACTATGCCCAGTAATACGAAATGGCTAAATATGAAAGTATTTGATAAACATAATGATTTAAAAATTTCAATCGGAGTAACTAAATATAGTTTTTGTCACATGCGAGGAAGTATTATATTTTGCATTGCCATTGTATCACAGATACAATGGCAATGCAATAAATATTTTATGGTTCAGGGAGAAATATATCCCCAAGAGGACCTTCTCAGTTGAGATTGCTAATTTAGCCCACTCTCAACGGCACCAAAATAGGCAACGCCCATGAGCCGCACTGCCAAAGTACTGCCTTTAATTCATCTCCCATCCGTTTGAGATAATAAAATATAGGTGGAGTGAAAATAGAAAAAAATAAAATAAAATTTATTACAATTAGCTTGATAACTATACAAAACTCAAATTTTAAAAAATATTTACAAATATACAATACTGACAAATGGCATAACATTTTCAACAATATTAGATGTTCTAAAGAAGTCTTACAGAGTTTTTCATGGAACATAAATCAGCGGGATGCAAGTTTCAGTTTTTGAAAATTCTTCTATAATCTTATCATAAAATGTTGGGTTTTTCGAAAGTAATTGAATGAAATCTTTTTCAATTTTGAGAACGGCCATTGGAGACAACCTGTGCTTTAGAGACGTGGTCTGGATATAATTCTCCACACGTTCTAACGTGGAATTCCCTTCGGTGATTGGAAGAGTCGTGGAGAGTTCGCAAAGCTTCGTAGTTTGAGGAAAATTGGAACACAAATCCATCGATCGCAAGTATTTCAGTATTTCTCTTAGATTTGTCTTCTTGATAGCCTTCGATTCTTTGATTACATATAACTCCGTGACAAGCAAAGGTTTGTTGAATAATTCGATGAACGGTAAATGCAAGATTCCTTGATTGTTAGAATCCAATTTGCTGCCATCAAAATCGATAAGAAGCGAGGTAAATTTCGTTTTAAACAGATCACTAAATCTAGAATTCAATTGGGTGATGATATTGGAAAGGACTTTATAAAATATTTGTTCACATGATTCGGCGGAATATGTCTTCTGACTGCTTTTTATTTGTTTATTTTTTCCCGAATATGCACTTAAACTTAAAAATCTTAAAGCACTGTTATAAATTATATCGAAAGTACGCTTCTGATATCTGATGGAGTTAGTGTATTCTTTTACATGCTCAATGCATAAGTCGATATTGTCCTTATTAACAAGCAAATTACTGGAAAGCTCATCTGCGCGTTCAAATATATCGCCTAGCAATAATAAAAGAAAATTGAATGAAAGATCATTCTTGAGTTTTGGTAAGAACCAATTTGAAGCAGAGATACTTTCGAAGTCCCAACCATCTGTATGGTCTAAAATGCTTTGAAACAAATCGATGAGCGGTTGTCTGATCCCAAGAACATTGTTTATTAATGCTCCATTGAAATTCCACCGGAATTCTAAACTATCTGGTTTATTTTTCCTGATTAATACATCTAATTCATCCTTCAATTTCTTCGATTTAAAGAAGCTCATAGCGAGACCATTCAAAGTCCAAAAAAACAGTTTACACTCTTTGATATTGGACAAGGACTGTGCCAAAACTGTATTTAATCGATGCTCATAGTAGTGCAAGAAACAGATGCTGGGGCAAGTTACTCTTATTTTTGTTTGAAAGTCGAATAATTCACTTGTCCTTATTACTCCCCCGTCACAGCTTATTGAAACTAATTTTGAAGCGCAATCTAAAATGTTGATGTTTTCATTAATCAAGCTGAGCAATGAATATGCCTTCCTATCAGACGGTATTCTTCGAAAATTCAAAAATCTTTCAACCAGTTCACCCTTTGCATTGGTGAATCTTAGTATGGTAGATATCAGTATGGTATCATCCATTTCAGCAACTTCATCTAATATCATGGATACAAAACTGGACTTGGAAACTTCGTCGATAATATATCCAGAAACAACTTTTGCAACCGAAGAAATGAGATTATTGCGAAAATTTGGACTTAAAAACACTTTGTTACAAGAAAGTTGGCTAGCTAAAAAGTAGTCATATTTTTCAATATAATTAACGAACGTCTCATACTTAGTTTGATCAATGGGGTCCATGTGGGAATCCCCTTCTTCTTCCAACAAGCACAATTCATGAACGCTGAGGAAACAGACTATATTGATAAACTTTTTCATAATTTCTCGGTTCTTCATTATCTCTTTTTCCTTAAAAATTTTATCAGATTCTTCGTTGCGAGAAGACTCGTCGTTGTCCATAGCAATGCTTGGTAATATCTTACCAAACGTTTTCCACTTGAACATTGCATCAATATGAACATCCCAAGTAGAGTGGCTCATGGTGGAGTAAGGCAGGTTACTGATATCCGATATACCTGAGGTCGTCCAGGGATCGATCCTTTCAGAGAACAACAGACAAGGCCAACAATACAATTTTAATCTCTGTTCGCACCCAGTTAACCATTCATTATGGTCGTACCTCTTCGAGCAAAATGATTTTTCACCACTTGCAGTATTACATTTTAAATTTTCCATCTGAGGCATGGGTCGACCTTTTCGTATTATTTCTGCTTGTTCTTCAGGAGTATACTTATTGAAGCCTATCAAAATTATGTTACATACCTGGCAAGAATGAAGTTTATCCTCAGATTTTTCAGTCGATTCATTACTTAATTCGTCATCGAGAGCTAAAGGATCACGCTTAAATTCTACTTTAAGAGGATCCATTACAGGTTTTCGAAAATTGACTGTTTGACTTTTTCAAATTTTGACCAACACACATTGAAAATAACAAAAACGCTTGTTGGTTGCTCAAGGTCTACTGGCCGCATGACGATACCCCCCACCACCGCCCCACTCCCCCTTCGATCCAGATTGCTCTCCCCACCACAGCTGGTTTTCGGAATGCTTGCTTCAACGGCACGAGAAGAAACGAGGCATTTTTATGTAATAAAAAAATGTCAAATATTATTTTACAACAATTGAATTAAATTCTTATAATGGGTTAATTAAAGGGAAAGGTCGTTATTCGTAATAATTACTAACAAATATCGATACAATGACATTTTCAATTCAATCGATTAATAATTAAATATCAGCTGTAAACTTTCATTTACTACCACAAAATAAAGGATCATTCTAAGATTATTATTGGTTAAGTTAAACAATGTGTGAGTCATCCAACAGTATACATTTACCTGCAAACAATGCTCTTTGCCTAATATTTTTGATTTATTGTAACAATGCGTTGCTCCGATTTTATTCATGCGAGTATTTATAAAATGTATTAATTTTATTAATACTAGCCTACGTAGGTCATGTTTAATGTCTAAATTTAATTTAATTTTTTTAGAACAATAATTGCAGAACGTTATATTACTGTTGCAATTGGACCAAATAATTTGACTTATAATATTTCTAAATTATAAAATAATTAAATAAATCTTGAAAAGAAAAGGAATATAATCTAGAAATGCAATGGATTTAGCAAATCTTATTTATTATGATTAATGATTTAATAATTGCTCATTCTCCGGAGTAAAACAAATTCCAGTAAATCTTTATTTTTCCATACATTTCCTGTGAGACCTTGAGGAGAGTCTGACCATATAGAACTAGGCATTTTTATATTTTTTTTCAGTTTTTATTTGTTTTCTTTTAGAATCACATTGAATGTTCTATTTTTTTCTAATATCTTAATTTTACAATGGAAATAACCTAGACTAATGATACGGTCAATGATCAGGTGACATTAGTGTATGAATATTAACCAATTTAGCATAACTTAAAGGATATAATTTTATATGAAATATATATATATATATATATATATATATATATATATATATGTATATTAGAAATGCACAAAAACGTTTCAAATTGAAAAGTTGGGACCAGGGATGTGCTACTTAATATTATCAATACATTATTTACATATAGAATTCTTTACTTTGAGTGTAAAGAAGAGAATTCTATAAAGTAAAGATTTTTTTTTTTTTTTAGTATTTTATTTATTGTTTGTTTGTTTAACGTCAATTTATACCACTAAGGCTAATCGGACGATGCTTCAGTGGGAGTCCTAATTTTTGCCTATCCAGGTATAATTAGGACAGGGATCTTTAACGAGTACCTGACATCAAGTATTTTTTTTTTTTTATTTGCTATGTGCTTTAATTTCGAGCATATATAAAGATCAATATAAAAATGCATAATTAAAAAATAAAAAAAACATCAAATTACTTAAAATTGAGTAAGTCGTTTGATTTCGATCGATTCAAATTTATGAAAAAGTTACTATTGTTGCACTAAGAAATAATCTGAACTTAAATTATTATCTCCATTATGTAGCCCTTATTATAGCTTATAATTAAAATTATGACATTCTTTAATTATTTCTAGGCATGTAATAATTAAAATTGTAATTAAAATTATGACACTCATTAATTATTTCTAGGCATACTATGAGCTCCAAAATAAATTAAAACGAGAGTCGACCTTTTTTGGGAATATCGGATTTTTCAAAAGACTGATTCAGTTAGAGTTATACATTTTCATTGTCTATTAATTTTTTTATTTTTTTCGAAATCCTTCACTTCTAATGTTTACAAGCTTACTAGCACTCCAAGTATTAATTTCGAATCTTTACCTTATAATGAAAGGAATTAACAATTACGCGTAAAGGCAGAACCCTGGATGGAACAGCCTACAAGGTGCCATCTTCTTAAACATATCTTTTCGACCTTCTTTTATTTAATCAAATGAGAATTTTATTGTTTATAGTTCTTGTTTTCATTTTTTATTTGTGTATTTTTTTTTTTATTTTTGCTTTATTATTTAATTAATGGGCCTCATTAAGGAGGGGGGTTTATTGAATAACATTGTTCTTACATTTATCAATGAGAAGTGAACGTCATTGTTTTATCGAAAATAAGTGGTTCCTTATCAATTTTTTTTTTTTTTTTTTACTTTAGCTGTTGGAAGTAAGACCTTGCTAAGGAAACTTAGTTTCGTCGTAAATTTGCGTTAGCTATTCATTTCGTACGATCTTTTCATATAATTCTACTCATCATAAATCCGCTATACTTTTCATAACTACGATATTTATTTATAAATCGTCATAATTTCTTTTTATATGTGTCTAGGACGTCTTTTAGATAGTTAAACATACGATCATTTTTTTTATATTATAATTAAAAGCTCATGGTCTGTTTAATGCTGATAGAGTTAGATTTTTTTTTTTTTTTTATTTATTTATAAAGGAAATAAAATATGAAATTCTAAATAATATATATAAAACGGTTTACCTTCCAACAACTAGGTGAATTTTTCCAACTTGAAGAATGATAAAGGATCGAATCTGATATAACTCCCAGTTAAATTTTAAAGAACCAATATATTTTTAGTATAAAAAAAACAACTTTAAAAACAATATAATCTAGAAAAATTGTAGCATTTTTTCATCTGTTAAAAATAAAGAAATAAAAATTTAAATCAGAAATAAAAACAAATAAAGTCTCATGATTTTTTTTTTTTAATTTGTGCATTAATGAATAAATACGAATCAAATTGATAACGATAGTTAAACAAAATAAATGAGAAATTTTTTGAACGAAATGAAAGTTTGTAAGAATTAGCAGTAACAGGGGAGAGATGCTGATGTTATCTCTCCAGTCTTCTTCCTGAATATTATTACAAGAGTGAATAAGTAACAACAATAATAACAAGTGACAAAGTCCTGCCTTCTTGTAGTTTAAGGGTTGAAAATATAAATTATTAACTTAGGCTTTAAATAATCAAAAATTTAATGAAATGATTTATTTAAATTTTTAAATATTTCAAGAATATTAGAAAGTGTGTGTTTTAAAAAGCATGTTGAAGGATGCTGAAATCAGTGCCTTCCATCTTCCATGATATTGCGAGTGAATTATTCAAGAGTATGATAGATGAATCAATGTTGCTTCTGATTCAATTTATCAGTTTTGTCAAAGATACCATTGCAGTAAGCTACATTGATATACAAAAAAAAAAAATCATAAAAATAGCCAAGGATGCTGCTTTATTCAGGAAAAAAAAAAAAAAGAAGCTTCGGATCTTTTGTCTGACTATTATGGATCATTTACACATTCGACTAGTAACAGCTGCTCCCTGTTACGACGTACGGACTTAGAACAATCAACTGTCAACCATCACATACAATCCCTTTATCCACGCTTTCATGTAAAATGGCATGAACATATGTATAACAATGGTCTGAATAGCAAATAGGGCCTCGACTGACATGCCTGTTGGAAGGCGGCTAAATGAAGCTGGTTGAAAGACCTTCTTTCCCTAAGCCCAGAAAGAGGTGCTATGGGGCGATTTCCTTTTCTCATGCCAAGAATGCCTGTCGTAGTAATTTGTTCTGCTCATCACATTCACTGATTCCCACAATTTGCTTGTAGGTGCGAATCCAACTACGAAGATAAAAAAAATAAAATATTAAAATATGTTGTCACCTGTATTCAAGTGTTGGTTCATAAGCTTCGACGAATACCAGAATATTTGATTGATGTCTGATAATATTAGCCCTGTGAGTTAGGCTGGATAATAAGAAATTCATAAACATAATTATATAAAATAAAAATCAAGTGACAGCAAACTAAGAATAATAAGTTTACTGTTTTAACTAAGAATATTAAAGGTTTTACTATCGTTACAAATAAATATACTTAGTATAACTATTTAATTTGAATTTTTTAATAGCAGCATAATCTCTCTCTCAAAAAAATTATAAATTATCTATAATAATAAATTATTATTCAACACTCATTTTGAATTAGAATAAGCTTGAAATATTTGCTGGTGTTAATGTGGTCAGGGTTACAAGAACAATATTCTTAATTTTAATAAATAATATTTATTAATTATTAATAGTTTTTATTTATTAATCAATAATAGTTGTTATTTATTAATTATTTTAAAATGTAATATTAAGGATCAAAATTGTCATTTTGGACTACACAGATTATGTAGATTTATGAAGCTATATTTGTAATATAAAAATCATTACAATGAATTAATATAAAAATCATTACAATGAATTAATATAAAAATCATTACAATGAATTAATATAAAAATCATTACAATTTTAATTTATTAATTATAAAAGAATGTCTTTCAATTCATTTACTTGTGCATGAAAAATTTATTATTATTTAATTGTATCTTCACTTGGTATCATCATGAGTTTCAAAAATTTAAGAGTGATGGGTATTTCATAATGATTCCAAATGGAGGGCCATATAAGTTTTTTTTTTTTTTAATATTGCTATACATTATTTACATCAAACTAGAATTAAATAGTAAAAGAGCCTTTTCTTAGCAAAGCTAGTTAAAACTTCAGTTAAGTTATTTTTCAAGAGATAACTTAATGCATATTCTTATTTTTTTTTTTTTATAATTATCTTACTGTTAATTTAAAAAGAAAAAATCATTTTCCTGGTGGGATTGTTTAGAATTTTTCTCAAGAACATATTGCATTATAAAATTCTCCTTTTTGTATTAATACAAATGTGATTACCCCATTAGGCCTCCAGCCCAGAACCTCTATGAATCCTCTGGGCCTTCCGAGCACTTCAATCCCTTTGTAGCAGACTTGTATCCTGTAAGGAACTGCCCGGGCCTGTATTTCAAAATGCCTTCCTGTTCCGTTCAGTTCATAAACTGCTTCCCCTGCGTCATCAGCCCAATGCTTGAATATACCTTCATCCCATTCTATGTATACACGAGCAGCATCCCCAGCACTAATTGTAGAGGGAAAAGACCAATTGTTCATTTGATAATAATGGTAGTGTTTAAGGTGCCAATCCACTGTTGTTGAATTTATCAATGTTAGATATCCCCCTTGGCCCATAATACTTTCCTTATAAATACACAACAAGTTGGTTTCAAGTGTTTGGCCTGAAAGTTAGAGAAAGTATATACTAATACTAGTATCAGTTACTGTGTACTTAATGCAAACTTTCAAAAATTAAATGAATAATTACTATTATTCTAATTTATTACTATTTATATTATTTATTACTATTTATATATACTTTTCATCATAAAATTTCACTGAAATTGCTCCATTAACTATCTATTTTAAAATTTATTCCAATTAGTTTTCACTTATTTTTGTTCTTTTAAAATTATATACCATTATTTAATGTAGTATTTATTTTTGATCATTGTATTGTAAGAAGGTTTTTCCCTGAATTGCAAAAAAGATAGGTACCAAACAACAATTGGACAAATGTTGTAATTGGACAAATGAGAGCCAGAAAACACAAAGTTCAATCTTTACTCTTCTGCAGTTCGATTAATATCATTATTATTTTTTATTTTAAATTATAAATTTATTTAGCTTTGATGTACCTAAAGAAGGGTTTTCTTGTTTCTTTTTCCCTAATTTGCCAATTACTAGCAAAAGAAGGTGCCCTGTATAGTAATAGCAACATGGCACCCACACTATCTTGTTAAAGATTAAGTGTTCAGTTGCCATATTTTTACATGTTGTAGAGAACCTTTATTCAACCTAATGTTTTCACACCCAATTTTGAGAAAAATGTTAGTTGGCACCTTGTTTCATTTCAGACATGACATGATGTATATTTATATCCCCCTTCCTAGTTTTTACTAATCTGGCTACTTCAATTTAAAATAAAAAATCACAAAGTCTATATAAAACACGAATATTTAAATACCTTATCTTTCAAAAATTAAATGTAAACATTGTATTTTCTCACTTCATTGTTGTTGTTTTTTGTGACCTTTTAACCAGAAGAATGTTTTAATTGTTATTTAAAAAATTACTTGCAAAAAAAGAAAAAATAATTTCATAACTTACAGTGTAGACATGACCACATTACTGGGCCATAGCAACTAGAGTAAAACGGAATCTGAAAATAGTTAAATAATTATTTTTCGAGAAATATCCTTAAAGAAGCATGTTTCTCCTTCTCTGTTTGTGAATTATCCTTGTCTGTATGTTGTGAACTATTTTATGAGTGCAGCTTTAAGTTTTGGACGTAAAGGATTTAATAAGGCTAATCTTGATATTCATACTTTTTTCTTATTAATATTAATTAGACCGGAATATGAGAGCTCTACGGCAGTTGCTACGAGAAAACTCGTTTGAGGAATGGGCCAACTGCAGGTGGCAGGGCATGGGAGTACGACATTTTAAAGACACCACAAAAGCTAACAGATACATGTACGAGAAGCAGATACTTTCGGGGTCTGGATGGTCTAATGCCCTAAAACTGAATATCAATTATGCACCCCTGCACGGAGTCCCAGGTGTCAGCGGGCAGGTAAGAAAAGTTTGGTTCCTCTGTCGCAAATGTGACAGAGAGCCTGAAACACCAGCACATGTGCTGGGGAATGCCCTTACAACTCGCTCCTGATAACTCACCATCACCACAGAGTCAAACATGAATTGATGGGGCTCCTGAAGGAGAGAGACTTCGCCTGCTTCGAGGAAGTTTATTGTGTGGGTACGGATGGATCCACGAGATATGCTGATATTGTGGCATTCCCGAAGACCGGAAAGTCGGCTATCATTCTGGATCCTACCGTGAGGTATGAGACTAATGACCTCGATCAGGCGAGCAAAGTTGACAAGGAGAAGAGTAGAATATATAAAAAGTCCTTTTCTGAAAGAGAGGTTCCGCGAGAGCTTCGGCGAGAGAGAGTTCCACATGAGAGGCCTTTGGTTCGGAGCCCACGGAGCCATATCTAGGACAACCAGGAGCTTCATGGAGGATCTTGGTGTGGAGATAAAGGACATAGCAAGCTTGGTGGAGAGTATACTCCTGGACTCCCTGGGAATAATGCATCACCACATATATGGGAGTAGCTGAATTAGAGACTGGTGAGAGGCCATCTATGTATATAAGTTACCTATTTATTTATTTATCTATTTATTTTATGCATGAATTAGTTATTTAATTGTTTGTTAAATTTTAATATATCTTTATTTCTAATTTTATATGCCAGGATTGAGAACTGATTGGGTTTTATTCTTATCTTTATTGTTGTTGCATGATAGATATATTTTATTCAAAATTTAGCACTCAAGGGATTGAGTAAAAGAGAGAAAGAATAAAAATGAAAAAAATAAAATTTATATAAAAAAAATATAACCCTATTGGTATACATATATATACATATACATACATATACATATACATATATATAAATATGCATGGATTTTATTATTATTATTATTATACATTGTTACAATAAGATATTACAAATAGTCTCATATGGACACCTAGTATGCTGTGTCTTAGCAACCCAATGTAGTTGAGCAGCACCTCTTTTATGATAAATAAAGTGTTTCTCTCTCTCTGTAATCTGACTGACACATTATCAGAATTGCTGTGAGAATTTTAAAATTTACGTGGATTAGGGGAAAGTGGAAATTCTGTTCTTCTCTGAATCTGACAGCGAATTTGACTGTCACATTATCAGAATTGCTGTGAGAATTTTAAAATTTACGTGGATTAGGAGAAAGTGGAAATTCTGTTCTTCTATGAGTCCAGGAGCAAACATTGCTTCCAAGATCCTTTTCCTTTTTTTTTTATATTTAGCTATACTCTCCACTTTTTCAGACTTAGGCTATCTATCCAGTTTACAGCGGAGATTTGTCAATTTATTAAAAGCCTCATAGAATTTTTTCACACCAGCACTTCCAGGTGCAGTATTCTTTCAATAAAGCTAAGTAGTCAATTTAAATAAAATTTTGCTCATTGAGTAACGTTTGATTGTGATTTGTTCAGTTATTTTGAAATAACCCTGTTTTAAAAATATTGTACGCTCTTGGTCTTGAGAAAAGCTGAGTCCTCACTCTTGCTTGTATCACATTCTCTAGAAGTTGTAAAAGTCGTTCAAAGTAATATCATTTTAATCTGGGGTGTGAAGTGGGATACCGATAAATATTCATGGAAACAAGACAAAGACTGAAAAAGTCTGAGTAAGAATATTGTCGTTTACAAAAATGTATGGTTTTTATTGTAGGGGGGATTCAGAGGGAGATTAAGTTATTTAAACCATGTTTTCCTACTTTAAAATAAGGAATGGTTATAAGAAAATACTGGTATTTACAATTAAATTGTAAGACATATTGCAGCACCAAAGATCTTGAGTGTTTTAACATTAAAATTATGAGAGCACAATATTTATAGGAAGAAGGTTTTCGGATTTATTTTTCATTGTGTACATGATTTTATACTATGCACAGATACAGATATCTATAAAATACAGATTTCAATATGAATGAATAAATAACAGATACAGATGTCAAAAGATAACTATTTCGAAAGAATAGAACATTAAATTAATTTTACAAATAAATATACAATATATGGAATTCAATTTATAGATTTTTTTTTCTTGAAACTACGAACAAGAAAATTTATACATTCTAAATAAGTTATAGTTCAGATTAAAACAAATACCCTATATTTAATTCTAAGTTGTAGGTACCTTATAGGATATAAGGATGGACTTCAGATAATAAACATATGTCATTTATGTTCAAATATGGAGATATAATGAGAGTTTTAACTTCGTTATAGATATTATGCGATGGAGGAAGTAGTTAGAAAATAATAAGATTAATAATATAAATTAATGATGAAATTTTTAATCATTGATTTTTTATCTTTACTGTGATAAACATTCAGTGGGATGTAGGTGTATTAAGGAGTAATTGCAAATAAAAATCAATTGAAGGAAGAGAAGTTCCAGAGTTGTTCATTGCTGAATTGAATTATATATTTTCTTTCTTATAAGCATATTACAAAAGTAAACTAATCTAACAAATTTAAATTAATTTTATGTGAACAGCATAAAGATGAAATGACGTTAAGCTAATAACAATGATAGATTTCATTTTTATTGAATTAATATATTAATTTTTTGACTTCATGAATTTATAATTAGCTAACCTGATGATATAGTTTCACAAACAAATTGAATGAAACATTCCATAGCGTTCAATCAAGACAAATGTAACATCAGCATTGTGCCTCCAACCAAGATAGTCAACATATCCTCGAGGTTTATGCAATGCATCCAAGGATTTGTATAAGACTTGAATTCTGAATGGATTGGCACGTGCTTGTATTTCAAACTGTCTTCCTGTTCCAAATAGTTCATATACAGCTTCGGCTGCATCATCTTTTGTGTGCGTTAGTAAACCTTCGTCCCATTCTATATAAACACGTTTTCCTTCTCCTGCTTTTATTACTGTTGGGAAAACCCAATGGTTCATTTGATAATAACTGTGATGGACAAGATGCCATTCCAAAACGGTACCATTTACTAGGTTGAGGTATCCACCTTGACCCATCACTGGACTTACTGATAAAATAAACTGAACTATAGGGTCTGGATGGAATCAGCTCCTACAAGAAAATAGAAGGAACCTGTTTCAATGAATATTAATAGTTGAAAAAAAAAAAAATAAGCCACGTTAACATAATTATATTTATACATATGTGGTTGTTTCACATGAAATGTTAACTTTTTTATATAAAATTATCAAGTGAAATTTAATTTTTATAATAAACAGTAATTTATCACTAACATGTTCCTTGGCAACTAGAACCTTCTAATAAACAAGTTTATCAGAATCTGAAAGGAGATAAATTCATGGAAACTGCAATGTACAGAATCTTCTTTTTAAACACTTGTTTCTCTGAAAATAGTCCAATTATTTAAAATAGGAAAATGTTCCCTAATTGGTGATCTTGTTACTGAGAAACAATCATTAAGCCTTGCATTTTTTTTTTTTTTTTTGAGCAATTGAATAAAGGCTGATACATATTTACTAATTTAGTTCCAGTTAATAATTTTTGTGAGGTAAATATTCTTTAAACAATTGTTTTATATATCTGAAGGCTGAAGTATTTTTGACATAAGGAAGTGTTGACATATTAACAATTTATCAACTCCAGATTAAAATATAACCGATTAAAATCTACCTATTTAAGATTTTTTAAAAGACATTTTCTTCTATAACAAAAAAGGAATGTTCTTGAAAACATACTTATCTTAAAATTAATCTTCTTCAAGATAATAGCAAAATCATAGATAGAATTTTAGAAGTGCGGCTCCTGGGTGAGGCCTATTTTGGCACTATTTAGAGTAGCCGATGTCAAATGAAAAGAACCCGTTGGGGGTATATATCCTTAAAGAGTGAGCATAGCATGCAGAAATCGAAGGCTGGGATTAAACAAAGCTCATCAAGGCCTATTTTAGTACTATGTAAGCTAATGTTAAGCTTTAACATAAGGTAGTTTGTAATGATATATGTAACCTTATAGCATAGTTTATTATGTTAGTTATTATGAGATTATTGAGTTGCACTCTTTTAAATATTAGGTTTGACCAGGACTTTAAATTAAAAAAATAATATGATTTACCATTTTACTTAGACACTTTAGTCTTTCTTTGCTTTAAGGCAAAACATTGTTTTTAATAAGCGCACCTGTAAATATGGATTTTTATTTTATTTTATCTGGGAAAAAATGCAAAAATGCTTACTTCTTATATGGATGTGATCGGGTCCCTTTTCTAAAAAATTATAAGAGGAATGAAGCAAGCATTATGTTTCTGAAATATTTGTGTGTCTTCTTAAGTAATTATAATGAATTTTATGCAGCTTTAAAATTATGAATTTATTGATATATTTTGATGGAGAAAATATCAGAACTCATAAATTCCATTACACATGGATTTTTTTCTCGAACAATAAATCAGATTTTCTTTAGGCTTTGCTGATATTAATGAACTGTCACATGTGTAACATTTTATTAATTCATGAAATAAGCATTACACTAGAGAAATTTATATTACAGTGATTCACAAAAGTGGCATTATTGTGGTATCTGAAGGATATCATCAAATCCTAGATTTCCAAATTTTCAGGTTCTCTGGCTAACCATCATTTTGGATGATTTACCATCATAAACAAGAAAAATATCTGTAGTGCATCTGTAACTACTGCAGCAGGTAAACATTTTTTGGCTTCAACATATAACTATTAAGCATTAGAAGTTTCTGTTTTAGTTAATAAGGTAGTGGAGTGATAGTAACTGACATTTTATGCCTTAAAATATTAATGTGGTGTAAGAGCTACATAAACCAAAGATAAATTTTCAAAAAAAGAATGATTGAAAATTTATTTTTCCCTCTAATTCTATTCTTTGGGCAAATCAACGGTCCTTAAATATTTTCTTCATCAAGCATTTACAGTTAAACTAAACTCTGAATTTACAAATATAAATTAAGATATTACTGCCAATCTGGCAATATTCTGTACACCATACAGCTTTAGTCTATGGATTTCTCAAATTATAATTTTTTTTTTTTTTTAATATCTTTATTTTTTTTTAAATCCACACTGGATCCATCCACACTCAAATATGAAAATTAATTTTGTGAACATAGGATAGTTGCTAGCAAAGATGATCTAAGTAATAGGAAGGTTATGTTTGAGATTCAGTAATTTTAATTTTTTGATCCTCCTAATTGTTAATTTATTTACCTAAGATATTTTCATTTTCTTATTTAATTTCGATCTTTAAGTTTTCCTTTGTAATATAAATAAGCTAGTCTAAATATAAATAATAAGAAAACTGGAAAAAGATGAGTGAGGCGGCACTGATAAGTTTGAATTTTTTTTTTCTTATTTGTCAAACCATTCAAAATTTTAATTTCAATTAAAACATACTTCTTTGACTTAATTAAAATATAAATCTTACTAAAATTTTACAAATATACCACGAATTAATATTTGATTTTATATTAATTCATAGCTCTCGAACTTTATATACATAATTTAGTATAAATAAAGGACTAACCTCAGAGAGAATTCAAGCCTCAAACTTATTAACAAAACCAGGTTAACTCTGAATTTTAACCAGAGCAAATGCTTATCTCAGCTTTATCTTGGCACTTCAAATTTTAAAATGACTCAGTGCTCTTTAGTTATTAAGGCTTTTGTTCATTATGACTGTATTGTATAGTGTCATAGTTGTATGTTTCTGGATATCATATATTTTATATAATATTAATAGCAATAAAGCATTAATATGTGTATGTGCGTAAATATATTAACCATTAGATATAAAAAATATCTTGCTTTACAAAGTCATATTGCCCCTTCTTCATACAGTTTTTTCTTTTAAAGTTATGAATAATTAGACCCAGTGGTAAGAAACTGAGCTAATCTACTAAACCTATAAACTATGGTGCTAAACCTCAAAAATATTTGCAATACATCTAGGAATACTGCATATTTATGTTTTAGTGAGATTGAATAGAAATAGAAAATAGCAAAAGTAATTCAAGCACCACCATATAAGATGAATTAATTCCTTCAGCGTACTGGTCCTTAGAAAATATTATATCATATCACATAGAATGCTGCTTAAATATTATTAAAGAAAACCAAGAAGAATGCTGGTGTGGGGTCACTTGGGGTGTAGTAGTTAGCATAGGTCATGGATTCGTAGCCCAGTAGGTAGCCCCAGATTTTTTTAAAGGGAGTAAAAGATCCTTCGCTATGCAGTCCTTCTTATAGGATGTTTAGTGGAGGTCCCGACCCAGTAAGCTGCAAGTTAAAGATCTCCCAGATAAAGATACTCCTGCTATAACATCAGTTTCGGTCGTAACACCACAAAGTAATGTTGAATAAATAAATTAACAAAAATGCTGGAGTACAACTGATGAAATTCAACTTTGGATTGTTTGTATAATTGTATTTGATGGATTAGGATAATTGTTTTGTTTTTTTATATCATGATTTAAGTACAGTAACATTGATTGAGGTCACCTGTGGTGCAGTGGTTAGTATAGAAACTTACAATACTAAAGGTTGCGGGTTCGCGTCCTGAGGTGGCCCTAGAATTTTTTAAAGGGAGTGAAAAATCCTTGTCTATGCCGTCCTTCGGATAGGACGTAAACTCGTAAAAGATCCCAATCCTAATTATACCTGGATAGTCAAAATATAGGACTCCCACTGTAGCATCGTCGGATTAGGCTTAGTAGCATAAAGTGATGTTAAAATAAATAAACAAACAGTAACATCGATTTTTTTATAATTTTCTATTTTTTGTTTTAAATAGGTGAAAATGTAATATAATATTGTTGATCTAAATGAGCTCCTTCACTCATCAGCAAACTTTTTTTAGTGAATAAAATTGAGGTCAAAAATCTCTCTGGATCCAGTGGGACCTCATACTCATGATCCATATCTTACTTTTATGCTTTTTCTAGTTTTGCCATGGATGAGGTCCTACTAGATTTTCTTCATTAAAAAAAGTGTTAAGTTTAGGCCTACTATTTGAATGCACAGGCTTTCATTTTTTCAATAGTCTATGAACTATTGATTGAAAATCAGGTAGAGGTCCTGTGGTGTAGTGGTTAACATAAAAACTTACTAAACCCAAGGTCGCCGGTTCGTAGCCAGGTAGGTTGACCTAGGACTTTTATATGCTATTAAAGCATAAAAGTTTTTTATACCTTATATTATAATACATCTCAATCTTTAAAACACTTTAATTATTAAGTTGTACTAGTTTAAACAGGCCCTTTAACTAGCCCTCAAAAATGAAGTAAAATGTTTCATAAAACTAAATTTAAGTGATTGTAAATTATTTTATTAAAAAAAAAAAAAGCGATTGTGAATTTTCTTAAAAAGAAAACTCATAAACCAATTTCAGGTGACTAGGGCATTGAAGGGGATCACCTGATGTGCAGTTTTTCACATGACCACCTATTAAACCAAATTTATTCGTTAAGGATCCCTATACGAATTATATCTGGCAGCAAAATAAAGGACTCCAACTGTAGGTCCAATAAGCCATAGGATAATAAAGTGACGTTATATATATAAACAAAAAAAGCAGGTTACACTAATATAAACATCTAAAAGTTAATGGTCATCCATTCACACAATGGATCATGGTTTCCACAATAAATTTATTGGCATTTTTGCTATTGGTAAAAAAAAAACATATAAAAAGTGAAATAAGAACAAAATTTATTGAAGTAATTATTTGTAACTGGCAACTACCTCACCTTCATATCTTACAAGCTTCCTTTCTAAAACTCCAAATGAATCTGCACTTTTTTATCGAAACAATGATAACAATGTATCAGAAAAAGGCATTTAAAATGAGTTTGTGAGTTCAATCTGTGAGGGTATAAGAGTTCAGAATACAACCAAACAGTTTGACCTATATCACTCAGCCATCCCAGCCAAGGGATTTTTTTAACCCCCTTCCTCCCAATTTCTGGCATAGGAGATGGTTAGGCTCATCAACTCAATCTCTTTTAACTGTGATGTGAAGGTCAAATGCTTTCTCTGGATATGCCATTACATAAATTGATCTTGATCAGGCTCAAGGCGCCAGAACCCAGGTTAACAAGATGGAGTTTTCGTCCCATCAGATAGAACTGTTTCTGACAGCACAAAAGTTGAAACCCTTGTCCACATTAAATCACCATAGCCTACAATACACTTAAATTTCTTTTTTTATTTAACACTCCGAGCGGAACATGTGTCTGTCTGACACCTAAATCTCTCATAACTTCTGCTTGGGACCACTTTCGAATACTTATTCAATAAAATATATTAATAAAAATTAATAAAATATATTCAAAGAACAAGCAGTGAAGGGTACACTACCCTAGCAGCCATTTACTGCAACAAGCTATCATTGCCAAAGAATTGCTATGTCTGAGAGACACTGTATTCCCAAGCTCGCACCTTTTTCATTTAACTTTTTATGAGAACACATTCCTCTTATTTTTTTATTATTTATTACATATTGTTTGTGGGGTCACCTGTGGAATAGTGGTTAGCATGGCAACCTACAATACTAAAGGTCGCAGGTTCGCGCCCAGCGGTGGTCCTAGGATTTTTTTAATGAGAGTAAAAAATCCTTAGCAATGCCATCCTTCGGATAGGACGTAAAATGGAGGTCCCAAGCCTGTACGATGTCAGGTACTCGTTAAAGATCCCTATCCTAATTATATCTGGATAGGCAAAATTTAGGACTCCCACTGTAGCATCATCCGATTAGCCTTAGTGGCATAAAGTGACGTTAAACAAACAAACAAACAGCATATTGTTTGCACATATAAATACATTCTTTCTTTTGAATTACAAATAAGGACACTAATAGACTACTTTAAACTCTAATTTAATCTTTTTTTATTATCTCCATTGCATTATCCATTGGGTCATTCCATATCAAGTGGTCCAAAGTGGTTGCTCGATCATTTTAGAAAAAATTTATAATTTTATAAGTGACGTTAAACAAACAAACAAACAACATATTGTTTTTCACATATAAATACATTCTTTCTTTTGAATTACAAATAAGGACACTAATAGACTACTTTAAACTCAAATTTAATCTTTTTTTATTATCTCCATTGCATTATCCATTGGGTCATTCCATATCAAGTGGTCCAAAGTGGTTGCTCGATCATTTTAGAAAAAATTTATAATTTTACCACCAATTACGTATGGAATCAGTAGTTCAAATCAATTTTTAAAAAAAATTTAGGATCAACCGTTTCAAAAGGGCAGCCATTTTTGTTTCACATTTCAGGCCGATTTTTGAATTTTTAATCTCTCACAGAAAACTCATTTTCTCAAGACTGGTAAGTCATAGACTAATAATTCAAACACAATTGTTTTCCTTAAAGTCTGTTCTATATTTCGTGTGCTCTTTATTATTTGAATATTTTGCAGTCCAATAATTGAAAAGTGCTATTGAAAACAATTGCTTTAAATTCTCAAAACACCGTTTTCGAGGGTAAGTTTTGGTTATAAGTGCATGTACGCCAAAGCTGATTTTTGGCATGATAATAAACCTAACTAATTAGCTTTCATTAAAAGTACTCTTAACCTGTATATTCTTTACATTATTTTTTTATGAATTTTTAAAGTTCACATTTTTTAATTATTTGTTAACTTTAGGCTCTAATATCTCTGGTGGGCCAGTTAATAAAAATCTATTTTTTTTACATGTTATGCTTAAATGCAACATAAATAAACTGCAAGAAATTTCAACCTGTATATTTGAGTACATTAGTAGCAGGAATTTTTGAAAATGGTCATTTTCGTGCTCATTTAACAATGTGTAAACTTAATCATACTTCATTAAAATTTTACTGGTTGTGAATTTTTTACTTTAAATACCCCTTATTAATTGTTTTTTTTTTTTAATTTTATCTATGTCTAATGCAAAAAAATTTTTTTGGGTTTAATTATAATTAAAATCTACTCTATTTTTTTTATTATTTTTTTTAACAAAAAAGTGATTAAAAATATTTTCCGTTCGACAAAAAAACAAAAAAAAAACAAAGCAATTAATAAGGGGTATTAAAAGTAAAAAGTTCACAAACAGTAAAATTTTAATGAAGTATGATCAAGTTTACGCATTGTTAAATGAGCACGAAAATGACCATTTTCAAAAATTGGTAGCTACTAATGTACTCAAATATACAGGATGAAATTTCTTGCAGTTGATTTATGATGCATGTAAGCATAACATGTAAAAAAATGAGATTTTTATCAACTAGCCCAACAGAGATATTGGAGCCTAAAGTTAACAAATAATTAAAAAATGTGAACTTTAAAAATTCATAAAAAAATAATGTAAAGAATATACGGGTTAAGAGTACTTTTAATGAAAGCTAATTAGTTAGGTTTATTATCATGCCAAAAATCAGCTTTGGCGTACATGCCCTTATAACCAAAACTTACCCTCGAAAATGGTGTTTTGAAAATTTAAAGCAGTTGTTTTCAATAGCACTTTTCAAGTATTGGACTGCAAAATATTCAAGTAATAAAGAGAACACGAAATATAGAACAGACTTTAAGGAAAACAATTGTGTTTGAATTATTAGTCTATGACTTACCAGTCTTGAGAAAATGAGTATTCTGTGAGAGATTAAAAACTCAAAAATCGGCCTGAAATGTGAAACAAAAATGGCTGCCCTTTTGAAACGGTTGATCCTAAATTTTTTTAAAAAATTGATTTGAACTACTGATTCCATATGTAATTGGTGGTAAAATTATAATTTTTTTCTAAAATGATCGAGCAACCACTTTGGACCATTTGATATAGAATGACCCCATTTATTTTTATCTTCAATATTCATTCATTAAAATCCAAATTCAACTGTTCCATTGAATTCCCACTTGTAAATAGTTTGTTCATCACATAATTTAATTTTTTACTTGTTGATTTTCTTTCCTAATTTGCAAAGTCTTGTATTTGTTACTAAGGGAAGAGTTTAGCAGAATTTACGAAGGCAGATCAATGGCCTGTTGCGTCAGATCATGCAAATATCAGCTCAGAATTTTTTCAGACGAATCAGATTCGGATATTGACGCTAATGATTCTTACTTCCCAGATGAATCATATTTATACAATTATTATATACTACCCATCCTAAGTCATGTTAAAAAAACCTTTGCATTAGTTTGGCTTATTTTATTTTATCAATCATTACAGAGGGCCAACAAGTTTGTAAGTTAATGATTTTAGAATAAGGTGGCTAATATAAATATATTACAAGTACTGAGACTAAACTCTTTCATTTTTTCATTGATATTCACGGTTGTGTCTTGATAACTGGTTTATTATGTTGATGTTTTATATTTTAAATAATGATAGTGGAATAAGTAATTTTATTACCTAAAACATTTTGTTTATCAACTCATACCCAATCCCATTTTATACTATATATAATATATGACTATAATATATGTTTTTGATAGCATTAAAAATAAAATGTCAAGATCTGATTTAAAAGGAGTGGGCTGCAAAAAATTGGATGTGATGTTCCGCTTTAAGAGTTAAAAACCAAAAGGCATAAATAAATGTTTCTAGGATTTGACTTACTGATAATATACATAACAGAATAACGTCTATAGCTATAAATAAGATTTATTGTACACACAAGGGCAAAGTTGCATTAGAAAAATAAATAAACACACATACTTTTTAAAATATAAATATTTAAAAAAAAATAGGAACAGTTAAAAAACTGGCTGGCCCTTTAGGCACAAAAGTCAGTGAAAATACTTAAAACAAAAATATAACTAATTTAAAGATATTGTACTTCATCAGGCAAAGATAAAAATCACATATAAAGTTGTAATTTTGAGCAAATTTCTTTAAAATTATTTTTAAAAATTAAAACATGTACATAATTTACAAATATAAAGAACATATATAACAATTTGAAAATACAACAATGAATTTTAAGTAGTAAGCCCTAAGCTGAACTTTATTTAAAAATCAAAAGCCTTAAATAAATGTTTCTAGGATTTGACTTACTGATTAGGTACATAACAAATTAAAATGCATGTTTATAAAGATTAATTCAGGTTGATGTTCAAAATAGATAATATGAGATCTAATAAATACTGATAAGAGTTCAATTGTTATTCAAAAATTAAAACAAGAGAATATACAAATGGGCTTAACATAACTTTATTCTTTATCGAAGACTAGCACACTTGGTTCAGTTTCCAATCCACCGGAGTCGACAATTGAAAAATCTTTATCTCCCTCTTTGGTATTCAGCAAAATAATTTTGAACTGAGAACGCTGATGGTGAGGTCCTTCCTGGTAACTTTTTTCTTCTTCTACTTCTTCTTCATCACTAGTGTCAATAACGATGGTTTCGGATTTATTTTCTATCAAAATAACATCATCATCACTTTCTTCATTTTCATTATTAGTAATATTCTCATCTTCACTGTCTTCTTCACTGCTACTATTGAGGACGATTACCTTAGATTCTTCAAAACCAGAAACCATTGAATTGGTGACTCCTATCTTTTCTTCTTTGGCATTTTTAACATCTTCATTGTTTTCATTATCATCAGATCTGCTATCCTTTTCTAATACAATATCTTTATCACATTTTTTTAATTTCATGATAATCTTCACTTTGTTGTCAGAATTTACTTCTGGCTGTTCTTGTGTCTTGTTGATGCCCTCTATGAGAGTCACTGTGTATTCTGTCGAGGTATGATTTTCTTCTTCAATCATACTTCTAGTAGTGTTAATATTAGCTCCTTTTGTGATGCTTTCTTCTTCATCTTTTTCTTCAAGGCTTTCGATTGATGAAGTGAATGAACTTATTTCAGAATTAACATCATCGTATGAATGTTCTTCCTCATCTGAGATATCTTTTTCATTATCAGTTTGCATGCTCACTTCTGATGAACCGTCAGTTTCACCAGCTTCTACAATATTAGAGACTCCATCATTTGGCTTTTCTTGTTCGCGAACCTTTTCAGCATTATTTTGTAGATTTTCTTCAGGACCAATATCTTTCACAATGGCTGGAAATGTGTGATCTAAAAATGTTTTAGATACCTGCTTTTCTGTTACTAGAACTTTGGTTTTGGGCTCCACGATGTCATCATAGTTTCGGATTCGCTTAAAACCATCTTCATCATTTTCTTTATTAATTACTTTGTGTTGAAATCCTGATAACATGCTGTCAAGTTCCTTTAAAATTTCATCATCATCTTCCAGTTCTTGTTCGGTTATTTTATTTTGAATGTTTCCTCCTTTGGCAACATCTTGTGCTGATGATGATATATGGTTTTCCTCATAAGTAAATGAAGGTTCAATGGACGCTTGCAGTACAGGAAGATTCTGGGCAACAGGTGATTTAGAGTTCTGGCAGTGACTCTGTTGATCATACTCATGAATTTTATTTTGAGAACTGAGGTGAGGGGTGCTAGGTAACTGCTTTGAAGACTTCCTGGATCTGAAATAAGATAACAGGAATTAGAACATTAAAAAAACAGGCAACTAAGTCGATTCAGTTGAGCTCACTATTTATGTTAAGTACATAAGGAAAAACACATTTATGGTTTTTATTGTTTGTTTCGACATAAAAAAAATTCTTCTCTGCCCTTAAAAATAATTTGAAACACATTTTTATTCCAAATTTATTTCCATGTAGGGATGTAGTGGTATCAATATTACTTTTGTTGCAGGCTAGAGTAGATATCAAATTATATCTACTGTCTAATAAATAGAAAACTGCAAATAATAATAATTTCAGGTGAAAAATTAATCATGTATGCTAAATAATTTAAATTAAAATTCTTATAACTAAATTTCAAGACTGAATGCCAATACAAGATGGTACAATATTGATATAGCCGTTGAAAGGTCCACTGCTTTATTAAGGCAGAGGTGCGTTTACACTCTAGGTACCTTTACACTCTAGGAACCACATCCTGGAAAAGGTTCTCCCTGGAACATCTATCTATCTATCTAAAAAAAAAAAAAAAAAAAAATTGGAGGCGAATTACAAACGGCGCGTTAGTTTCACAAACAATTGTCATTTGGGAAAACCCAAATCAAAAGTGACAAAAGCGCTACCCCCGAACACAGGCGAACAGATGAAGTACCTAGAATACCCCAACAGTCTTCCTGAAGGCTGTGCGAGGGTTAAGTTCGTAGAGTGTAAAAGCACCTTTAAATGTTGTCAACAATGGCGATTTAAATTTTAAATTAAAACTCAGCTAAAATTTTGGCTGTCACATCTTTGGCATATTCAAAAATCAAATAACCAGTTTGATAAAAATCGTTAAAGCCGTTTTTGAGAAAATCGAAAAAAAAAAAATGTAAAAAATAGACAAAACTCTTTATATAAAGTAGCCCCTCCGTTTGACCAAGTTTGATGTTGCCAAATTTTTGCTGTCACATCGCGGGTACATAATATACCAAATACTCAGTTTGGTCAAAATCATTAAAGCCGTTTTTGAGTAAATAAAAAAACACGTGAAAATGAGACAACATTTAATAAGTAAAGTGCCCCCTCCAATTGATCAATTTTGATGAAATTTTGACTGTCACATCGCGGGCATATAGATACGTCAAATCAAAATCGTAAGAGCCGTTTTAGAGAAAATCGAAAAAAACGTAAAAATTAAACAAAGTTCTTTTTGTCTGAATATTTTTCCAGAAAATATTTGGAACGAAGAAGTATGAATCAACCGGAGAATTTAGACAGTTGCATTATTTTGAATTGCGTGATCTTGTGGAGTTGGGAATGGACGGGGGGGGGGGGGGGGGGGGCGTTGAAGGTGTGTACGGAGCGATTGGTGGTGTCCTCTCTCTCTCACCGCCCTTTTTGATCATATTCTCGACATTAGACAAAGTATTTAACTATAAAACTGTATTAAATAATAATTTATGGATGGCTTTAGTCATAACTACAAGGTCAAATGATTAAGAGAGTTTTTGATATACGAATAAAACGCGTTCAGTTAATGAATGGCGGTACTAAGATCATGGGCGGATCCAGCCGACTGTAAACGGGGGGATGCAGTCCTAAAGGGGGGTGGCTGCATACCTATAGCCCTTCATTTGGATCTGCCAATCAGCTTTTTTACCTTTATGTAACTTTCCCACAACTAAAATTCTACTTTTTCTGCATATTATTTGTTCTTTAACTTGCTTCCTTACTTTAAGGAAAGTCATATTCTATCTTGACGAAAAATTTTCCAAAGGGAGGGGCTGCAGCCCCCACAGCCCCCCCCCCTGGATCCGCCAATGACTACGATTCCATTTTTAAATCAAAGAATTATTTTATTTCAATTCAATATAAAACATAAAAGACGCTCCAGATAATTAAAAAAATCAATAATTAATTTGAAAGCCTGTGGTATATGCAACAGACTCTGCCAGTTTTGTAACTAAAGCTGTTTTAAATTTTGTTTGAGAAAAATAAAGAGACGATTGACGCAACAATAACTTCAACATTTTCCTTGTTTTATTGATCCATCTCACTTTTAAAGGACCTACCTACCTGGATTGAAATTTATTTTAAAGCGAGATTGAAATAGCCGGTGAACCTGTCTAAAATAATACGGCTTTTCTCAAAACGTGTGGGAGTTTCCAACATGGCGTCAAACGAACTAATAATCGGCAAAAGAAAATTCAACATTGGGGTATTTTACGTCAAATTTTCCACATTTTATATCGTGTGTGTATTAATTGTCGCAACCAGCTGCGTGTAACAATTGTCGCACTAAAAATGCTTTCCTTTTCCACTTTACGTTAAGGTGCCTTTACACCTTACGAACCTCACCTTCGAACAAGTTCTCCTTCGAACCTTGCCGTACCGACGTGAAGCGAACAGCCATTTATACTTCACGTGACGTTAAGCGAACCAATATGGCTGACGCACCCAAAGCTAGCTTATATTAAGAGAAAAAATCTCCATACTCAATATATTTTATATTACCTGAAAAATAAAAAAATAGGAGACGATTTACAACGTTTCACAAATTACACTAGTATCACAAACAACTGTCACTTAGGATAAACCCAAATCAAAAGTGACACTAGCGCTATCCCCGAACCCAGGCGAACAGATGAATTACCTAGAACACCCGAATAGTCGACGTGAAGCCTTCACGAAGGTTGTTCGAGGGTGGTGTTCGAAGGTAAAGTTCGTAAGGTGTAAAGGCACCTTTACACTTAAGACGCACATCTAAAACTTCCACATATGTAGAAAAGGGGTTGACATTTTGAACGTAAATTAGGATCCTTATGGGAAAGAGCCGTCTCGATATAGTTTCCTAATTTGTTTAATTAACGTCACTGTATGCTACTAAGGCTAATCGGACGATGCTAAAGTGGGAGTCCTTAATTTTGCCTATCCAGCTTAGGATAGGAATCCATAACGAGTAACTGACATCGTACAGGGAGGTTATGTGACCGCAATACAGGCTTACTCCCCTCGCGTCCTTAAAGGATTTAAGATTTAAGTTTTTATAATTATAGTCCTTAAAATCATAGTCTTTTTTTGTTTAAAAAATATAAATGTTTATAAATGATTGGGGAACTCCCTTATACAATTCATTTTCTTGTTATCAATTTAATTTAAAACTGTTTTATACAATTAGGTAAAAAAAAATCAAAAAAAAAAAAAAACAATGATTAAAATAAAATAAAATACATATCTTTAAATAAAATCAAGTACAAATCATTAAATAAAATATTAATGATTAAATAATTTTTGCAATAATATATGTTTCGTTCTTTTATGTTTGTATCAACGGGTTGTTGTCTTTGTATAATTTCCTATTTCTGTGATTAATGGGTTTAAGGAGTTTGTGCAAGATTGGAAGAAATTATGGGTCAGTTTATATATGTATTCCTGTATCCTGTCTATATTTATTTCTGAGTGCATTTCAGTTATTCTAGTGTAATATGGGTAGTTGTTAACAATTCTGAGGCATTTGTTCTGGAATACTTGTAGTTTATAAATGTATGTTCTGTTAGTGAAGCTGCATATGGGACAGGCATAAGTTATGACAGGTCGGAGTTCCGTTTTGTATAAAATTAATTTATTTTTGCTGGATAATTTCGAAGATTATAGTCAAATATTATATCTTACTCCTCAAGATTATAGTCCTTTAAAGAAGTAAGATTAAAAGTTTGATCAGCTTTTTACATAGAGCCCAGCTTTCAACTCCTGCTCGCGGCGCTCGCTGTTTAGAGATAAATAAATACCCAAAAGATAGATCGGAGTCTCATTAAACGGCGCAACATTAGCCAAGCCCAGGAGTAAAATAGCGATAATAGCACTTAAGTTTCTCCCTCCTGGATCATATCCGACCCATAACACCTTGTGGTTTAAAGGATGAAAATAAACATACACCGAAATCTACTCTAACTAGGAAGTTGTGTGACGCACGTTCCGCAAAAAAAAATTTTTCCCAGTCCTATATATAATAAAACAAAACGATTGGTACATTATAACTAAAGCTCGGAAGAGTGCAGCAAACATTTGAAAACGTGCAATAAAAACTTTAAAACGTGCAAAAACATGCAATAAAAATGTATTGCTTCAAAATCATGCATTAAATTATTGTTGTGAACAAAATATAGCTACTTAAAAAACAAATACGTAGCGGAGAGTAAATTGAAATAATAACTTTTATTTTTAAAATATTGGTTTTAATATACTTTTTGGTAAAATAGTGATTTTTTTATTAGTAAAGAAAAATTAATTGAGTACATTAGAAATGTAACTACAAGTCATTATTTTTTTATCAAAGTTTATAACTAAATACATATCTAATTTTCATTCTGTAAAACAGTGCCTCCTGTCATTTAAAATTTCATTAAATTTAGAAAATGATCCTCTCAACTTCAACACTCGTTAGAGGACAATATTAATAGTGACTCAGCAACTTGAGATCTCCTTCAACAATGACTGATTTACGTTCAGGCAATCATTATAATTTTTTAATAGTTGGTATCAAGGATTCTTTAAAAAAAATATTTCTAAATTGTTCGTAAATAATTATTCCTTTTCCGCTCTTGATTGTTTCCAATGATTTTCTAACGTCCTTAACGATTTTTTTTTTTTTTGGAAATATAGAGAAAGATTTTTCTCTAGTTTTGTAATAGCAACCGGCAAAGCTACTAAATGGGATCCAATAAATGCCAAATCAGATGCAATGGTTGCACTCATCAAAATTGTTTATAATTTCATAATTGATTCTAAATTTTCGTCCAATTCTATATTAAAAAATATTTCAGGTAAAAAAAATAAAAACAAGAAATCAGAATATAAAATATTTACTTAAAATAGTAACAAGATGTGGAATAAAGAGTAAAATACTCGCATGTGAGCTGTAATTATATTGGAAATAGGGATCTTATAAAGGAAATATACTACTTAACTGAAATCGCTCTGGTGATACGCACTTCCCCTGTTACCGTTCTAGGATTAAAAAAAATCAGGTGCGTGCGCGCAACACACAACTTTCACTTACCAACTTCCTAAACTTAGAAATTGATGTGTTTTGTTAATTGCTACTTCTCAAAGACACATTTTTCCACATTCATTTCTTATTTTTGTTTTTATTTGCTCTATAAAAAACACTATTTTTTATTATTATTATATAAAAGTTTTTACTAGTGGTAATTCGGCAATGCAAGCATAATACTCCAAGTCGTCCGATTTTATAATTCTCTATGTAGTTGTTAAAACTTCATTTACCATCGAAAGAAAGGTATAAATTAGAAAACAAGTAATGAAATAAAGTGCCTCTTCCGTTTGACCAATTTTGATGAAATGTTGGCTATCACATCTTTGGCATATACATACATTAAATACCCAGTTTGATCACAATCGCTAAAGCCGTTTTTGATTAAATAAAAAAACACGTAAAAATGATACAAAATTTTTTAAGTAAAGTACCCCCTGCGGTTGATCAATTTGATGAAATTTTTACAGTCATATCTCGGGCATATTAATACGTCAAATACTAAGTTTAATCAAAATCGTTAGAGCCGTTTTTGAGAAAATCGAAAAAAACGTAAAAAGTTATTAAATAAAGTACCCCCTCCCTTTGACCAATTTAGATGAAATTTTTGCTGTCACATCGCGGGCATATACATACACTAAATACCCAATTTCAGGTTCGCACGGTTTATGGTTTTTGAGCTAGTCTGTTCACACAGACACCCAGACACACACACGCACGCACGCACACACACAAACACACACACACACACACACACACACACACACACACACACACACACACACACACACACACACACACACACACACACAACACACACTCTCACTCACTCACACACACACACACACACACACACACACACACACACACACTCTCAATCACGCACGCACGCACGCACACACACACATACACACGCGCGCGCGGGCGCACACACACACACACACACACACACACACACACACACACACACACACACACACACACAAACACACACAGACCATTTTACCGGACTTGGTTATTTGGACTCAGGGGACCACAAAACGTGTATTTCCGTTGAAAACCAGAAGTCGAAATTTTTCACGATCAAAATACTTTCCCTTACTATATATTTCATATATAGGTAAGTGAAAGTAAAAAATTAGGTAGGTACTTACTTGTGCTGCAGTGTGCATCAATTCGTGATTTCTTTTCACTTCCAATATTTTAACATTAAAATGTGAACATCCAGGAACTACTGAACCCTTAGTTCTTGGAAATAGGAGGTTTGTGTTTGTTTACATCTCCCAAGTTCCCTTTATTTTTTTCCTAAGATATTCACATTTATTTTTCGACAATTGTTTTTATGTGTATTTAAGAAAATTAAAATTTTTTATAATTTTTCTCTTAAAAATATTAAATGATGCAATTTTGTGCAATAAAATTTCAAAACGTGCAATTTCGTGCAGTAAACCCCAAAACGTACAATTTCGTGCAGTATAAAACTTCATTAAAACATCCCATTAGGTTTGATTCAGAGTTCGCTGACTTATCAATAAAAATTTGCAATTGCACGGGAATCCGAGCTCTAATTATAACCCAGACAACCATACAGAGCAAAGGGATAAAAAATATTTTTAAAATTATAATTTTTTTTCGGCTACCAGGGCGCATTGGACGGAACCCTCGGGCAAGGCTAAATATTTTTCAGCCTAGAATCGCAAAATAGTTTGGTTAAATTAAATCACTCATGGCTTTGTGCTTCCCATGTACGTTTAAAAAGAAAACATAATGGGTGAAGAAAGCGTATCGCTCCCAAATCAATAGCCATTTTTAGTTTCAGAAAAATAAAAATTTAAATGTTGGCCCTAAGGGAATTACACTTTTAGCTATACCTTGGCCACTATAAATCATAATGGAATTTTATTCAACTCAAATAGCAAAGATCTGACATATTTATTGAATCGGAGGTCCATCAAATGTTGGATTTTTTTTAGATGAGCTCTCTATTTTCGAATTAGGATGACAATTTAGAGGGTGTGAAGACAAATGGTTGCACAAGAACCTCATGGGGAATCAATAATGGCCCATAGTTTTAGAATCAGCCGTTAGACCCTAAAAATCCTAACAAAGGCACCAAGATATTTTGTGCTGCAGTGTCCTCGGCCGGCTTTTTCTATACCTGAACATTTGGTGGGCTCGATACCCACTTTCGTCAATGGTTTATGGCCTACACATGGACCTTCTACCCTTTGCGATACAACAGTAAGCAGGGTTGACTAGAACTTTGTATTAGTCAATAGCAGCGTTCATGTTATTTAAATAAAATACTTCCAATACTGTAAGTAGAAATGATTCTTTTGGTCAACTCCACATTGTTATAATGCTTTGACATATTTACTAACGAAAAGTAAATTATATTTATTTATTTTTTGTAATACCTAACTTTTGGTCATTTCTCGACGTAGAACGATTGGTGTTATAAATAGAGCTCGGATTCCCGTGCAATTGCAAATTTTTAATGGTAAGTCAGAATAAAGCGAACTCAAGTTAGTTATTCGAATCAAGCCTAATGGGATGTTTTAATGAAGTTTTATACTGCATGAAATTGCACGTTTTGAAGTTTAATTGCACGGAATTGCATCATTTGATATTTTGAAAAAAAAAAATTATTACAAATTTTAATTTTCTTAAATACACATAAAAAACATAGTGGAAAAATAAATGTGAATATCATAGGGGGAAAAATGGGAACTTGGGAGATGTAAACAAACACAAACCTCCAATTTCCAAGAGCTAAGAGTTCAGTAGTTCCTGGATGTTTCCATTATGTTTCTCAATTCTCGTTCTTTCAATATTATACTAGCTTCTGTCGAGTATGTTGTTACTAAAAATGCCAAAATTGGAGGAAGTGTGACTTACAACATTGCGGGATGGTTTGAAAAATATCCTTATCAAAAGGGATGGTAGTGTATTAGATAAAGTATATGTTGTGATAAAATATTAGATGTGAGAGGAAATCACAAATTGATGCTCACTGCACAAATAAATACCTAATTTTTTTTTTAACCCTAGAACAGTAACATGGGTAGTGAGGGCGTGTCACCAGAGCCTACGCACCGGATAATGCATCTAGAGATTCCATTAATGGCGTACATAGTATCTTTCCTTTACAAGATCTTTCCAGTATAATTACAGCTCACATACGAGTATTTTACTCTTTATTCCTCATCTTGTATTGGTCAGTAAATATTTTATATTCTGATTTTTTTTTTTTTAACCTGAAATATTTTCAAATATAGAATTTCACGAATGTAAAATGTAAAATCAATTATCAAATTTAAAAAAAATTAATTAGGGGGCACTGTTTTACAGAAAGAAATTTAGAAATCTATTTTATTATAAACTTTAATAAAAATAATAATGAGTCGTAGTGACATTTTTAATTTACTCAATTAATTTTCCTTTACTAATAAAAAAAATCTGGTGCGTGCGCGCAACACACAACTTTCACTTACCAACTTACTTAGGTTTGAAATTAATGCGTTTTGTTAATCGCTACATCTCAAATGAACAGAACGGCTTTAATTATGAACAATGGTCTGTCATTAAAGGCGTACTCCGCATGCGTGGGGTCAACGAGTTTTATGAGTTGACTGAATATTTTTCTTTTTTCTCCTCTTTATGTTTTCTTTATTTTTATCATATCTCATATTTAGCCATTTATTATTTTTAGGCGTAACGAGAGACAGTTAATTTCTCCATATAAACAAAAACAAAGGTACTTTATAGGAAACAAACAAACAAGAAAGGCCCCAACACCCAAGCTCCTTCAGAACATTTTAAGAATGATAAAGCTTACCTGATATTAAAGAATATCTAATTTTCATTAAACATGACGAATTTGATGGAAATCATTAAAGCCGTTTGTGAGATAACCGACAAAAGGTAAACATTGCAAAAAAAGTTATGAAATAAAGTGCCCCCTCCGTTTGACCAATTTTGATGAAATGTTGGCTATTACATCTTTGGCATATACATACATCAAATACCCAGTTTGATCAAAATCGTTAAAACTGTTTTTGAGTAAATAAAAAAAAACACGTGAAAATTATACAAAATTTATAAAGTAAAGTCCCCCCTCCGGTTGATCAATTTTGATGAAATTTTTACAGTCATATCTCGGGCATATAAATAGATCAAATACTCAGTTTAATCAAAATCGTTAGAGCCGTTTTTGAGAAAATCGAAAAAAACTTAAAAAGTTATTAAATAAAGTACCCCCTCCCTTTGAGCAATTTTGATGAAATTTTTGCTGTCACATCGCGGGCATACTAAATACCTAATTTCAAGTTCGCACGGTTTATAGTTTTTGAGCTAGTCTGTTCACATACACACACACACACACACACACACACACACAGACACACACACACAGACCATTTCGTGGGGCTTGGTTAACTGGACTCAGGGGACCCCAAAACGTGTATTTCTGTTGAAAACCCTAAGTCGAAATTTTTCACGATCGCAATACTTCCACTTACTATATATAGGTATAGTCATTCTACTTACCTATATTCATATATAGGTAAGTGAAAGTAAAAATCATTATTTTACCAAAATGTATTCTAAAACCAATGTTTTAAAAATAAAATTTTATATTTCAATTTAATTTCCGCTACTTATTTGTTTTCAAAGTAGCTATATTTTGTTCACAACAATAATTTAATGCATGATTTTCAAGCAATACATTTTTATTGCATGTTTTTGCACGTTTTAAAGTTTTTATTGCACGTTTTCAAATGTTTGCTACACTCTTCCGAGCTTTAGTTATAAGTGTATCTCATTGTAACATAAAAAGAAAACTAATACTCTAATTTTTACTTTCGCTTACCTATATATGAAATATATAGTAAGTGGAAGTATTGCGATCGTGAAAAATTTCGACTTCCGGTTTTCAACGGAAATACACGTTTTGGGGTCCCCTGAGTCGAAATGACCAAGTCCCGCGAAATGGTCTGTGTGTGTGTGTGTGTGTGTGAACAGACTAGCTCAAAAACTATAAACCGTGCGAACATGAAATTGGGTATTTAGTGTATTTATATGCCCGCGATGTGACAACAAAAATTTCATCAAAATTGTTCAAAGGGAGGGGGGACTTTACTGAATAAATTTTGTATCATTCTTACGTGATTTTTTTATTTCCTCAAAAACGGTTTTAACGATTTTGATCAAAATGGGTATTTGATGTATGTATATCCTAAAGATATGATACCCAACATTTCATCAAAATTGATCAACCGGAGGGGGGACTTTACTTATTAAATTTTGTATCATTTTCACGAGTTTTTTTTATTTACTCAAAAACGGTTTTAACGATTTTGATCAAACTGGGTATTTGATGTATGTATATGCCAAAGATGTGACACCCAACATTTCATCAAAATTGGACAAACGGAGGGGGCACTTTATTTCATAACTTTTTTTGCAATGTTTACCTTTTGTCGGTTATCTCACAAACGGCTTTAATGATTTCCATCAAATTCGTCATGTTTAATGAAAATTAGATATTCTTTAATATCAGGTAAGCTTTATCATTCTTAAAATGATCTGAGGGGGCTTAAATGGGATAGGGGCCTTTTTTGTTTCCTACAATGTACCTTTGTTTTTGTTTATATGGAGAAATAAACTGTCTCTCGTTACGCGTAAAAATGAGAAATGGCTAAATATGAGCTATGATAAAAATAAAGAAAACATATAGAGGAGAAAAAAAAGAAAAATATTAATAATATAAAGTCAACTCATAAAACTTTTTGAGCCCACGCATGCGGAGAATGCTTTTAATGACAGACCATTGTTCATGATTAAAGCCGTTCTGTTCATTTGAGAAGTGGCAATTAACAAAACGCATTAATTTCTAATCTAAGTAAGTTGGTAAGTGAAAGTTGTGTGTTGCGAGCACGCACTAGATTTTTTGTTATTGCTAAGGGACTTAAAGATTTCTGGATATTTAAAATATTGTAGCGTCGTCTACTTGGAAATTCAAGAGACTTTGATAATTTAATATTTGATAAAATCTTATAAATATAAGCTTAGGTATATGTGTATGGAGGGACCATCGTATAAAAAAAAGATTGGTAGAATAAATTTACGCACCTATAATTCTCAAATTTACTATCAAGTATTTATGTATAAGAATTTAATAACGATCTGATTCTTTTTGGCAAAATGGACAAGTGTTTTTTTTTAAGCTTCGTTTATTTTATTTTTTTTTTTTTTAATAGCGACCTACCCCCTCTCACCGAATTTTTTTTTCTGTGACCACCTCTGTGTGACTGTAGTAATGATAATATAGTTAGGTATGAATATGTATAAATTAAATGAATAATTTGAGCTGCTGAATAGAAAAAATGATAAGTGATTCCCCTTTGCTTCATATTTCTAAGAATAGCAGCTAAGAGATATCTCCGGGAGGGGGGTAAGGGTCTGCTGACAAATCAACGCCCCAAGAACAAACTCCCACAGAAATAAAATCTCCCCGGCCATGAGAGGTTTTCAGAACGATTTGAATGATAAATCACGAATAGATAGAATAAACTCTAAATTAAATATTCATTGGAATATTTTTGTGACAACAAAATCACCATTAAATTTTTTAAAAAGATTTGTAAGATAATAAATTTTTAATATCTCAAGAAGAGGAGATATATTCAAAAGGATTAGTCTAGCTGTTCATTGGAACTTCTCTTTAGCCGAACAAAATAATTTATAATAAACAAAAAACAGCCAAGAGATAGAAAAATATTTCCGTCAGAACTTAGTTTTGTTGTTTGCCTTAATTCTGTCCATTATCAGAATTTGTATTTTCCTTGCATTTTTTTTTTTTTGTTAATAAATTTTATTCTATTTGTAGCTTTTGTTTTTCATATTTTCCAGTGGGGGAGCTGCTGATGGGTGGAAAAACATTCCAGTTCTTCGTAAAATTTTTAGTGGGTAAAAGAGGCTTTCTATATTTTCTGATAGGTTTTCTATTATAGGAATTTGGCTGTGTGATAATGCAAAATGGATACATTTTTAAAAATTACAAAAATAACTACGTTTCGCGAGTCTTCAGAAATGTAAATATTAAATCTTAATACAAATGCAAAACAGAGAAAACAAACAATATACATAATCATCGTTCAATAAAACATCGTTACCTATATGTAAATAGTAATCTTTTCCAGTTACTTTATTGCAAACTTTATAGATAACACAAAAAAACTTTTTTCTGTAGAGGTAGATTATTTACTTAAGAGGTCAGCTTAAGCTCGAGACCTCCATTTTACGTCCTATACGAGGGACGGCTTATACTCCTATTAAAAAATCCTAGGGCCACCGCTGGACACGAACCCGCGACCTTTAGTAAAGTAGGTTGCCATACTAACCACTACACCACAGGTGACCCATAAGTTAATTTGTTTATGGTACGATGTATATATGGAAGTCTTAGCAAAATGGCAAGACTTGACCACTACGCAACCGACTAAGATTTGAGTCTAATATTTTTTTGTTTTCTATACCTAATCTATCTTCAGAACCAACTTCCAATTAATACATAAATATTGATGTTGCTAATTGAGAAACCTTGTGGCCTCCGACCTGCAAGGTACATCTCACCGTCGAACACATTCTACTGGACTGGGAGGGACTTAATGATGCAAGAAAAGAGTGCAGCATTAGTAGCAGAATAGACATCGCTCTTGGTAATACAGAGACCGCTGTTGAAAACTTGATTACGTTTTTTATAAAAACAAAGTACTATGATCTTGTTAGGCACTATATTTTTTTTTGTGAAATAGAATTCTGTTTAATTACATAAAGATATCTAAAAAAAAGCAATGTAAAACTTCATGAAAAATAATCAAATTGTAAACATCAAAACAATGTATTTATCACGCTAATGACCCAACATGGGTAGATGCATTTTTAAATATAAATAAATAAATTGAGTAACTTAATTAATTGATATACATACATACTCTATAATAAATACAACTACCTCTTTGGAGGCCAGATGTTACAAGATTTGTCTAAGGAGTACCAGCGAACTTTTTTCATAAAAAGTACAAAATCCCGAACCTAAGTACCTTAAAGAACTGCATTGTGAGGGTTAATGTAAATAAAGCAAAATAAAGCAGCGGGAAATTGTTAAAAAGAAAACAACAATGGCTAGTGTTTAGTATTGTAAATTCACAGCCAATTAAATCTTATAACAAAAATAGCACAACAAAAGTAGAAAAAACAAACAAAAAAAAATTGGATTGTTGTCCTCAGGAAATCATCACAGAACATAAACATGAAACTCATCAATAATAACTATACACTTCTTTGTTTGATTGAGTGAAAATATTATAAGAATTCCAATAATTGAATTTTTCTTTAGAAACAAAACTTAAACAAATAATACCAGTTAGTTAAATGCAGTAAGAAAATATTTTAAACTAATTAAAACTACAAAAAATGTATTTTATCAAGCTGAAATTACGTTTTTTACGGAACTCAGTTAAAGGTAAATTTGAAGGTAAATCTCTAGGCTCAAGGGCGAGTTTTTGTGTTTGAACGTTTATATCTCACAATATCGAAAACATTTCGATTTGTTTATATGGCCTTAAAATACTATATTGAATAAGATCAAACAGACATATTTTGGACCACCAATTCCCATTTTATAGCTCTTCAGATAAGACAAATTTTACTTTTTTTATGAAAAGGTTTCATTTTACTTAGGACAGTTCAAAAAATTCATGTTCGGTGTCATCAAACGAAGAATTTATTCCTCTATAACTTTTGTAGGGCATACCTTATCGATATGTGGATAAGCATAGCACTTACATACAGAACAGTAATAAGAAATTTTAAATATTTTAACTTTTTCATTAATCTATATAAATAAAGATGAAATCCTGTTTGTTTGTTTGTTCTTCATTAAAATCCATACCGTTTGTCTTAAAAAGTATTCTCCAAATTTCGCTCAGGGCACTGTGGGGCGAGTCCACTGTCCGGCCGGACATTGGGCCAAAACATGAAAGTTAAAATTTAGAGGTTTCATAGTAATATTAATAAACTAGAATCCTTTCCCCGTTATGTGCACTAATTTTTAACTCAATCTTTGCGTTAATAATGATACAATATGAGTTCAAACATGGCAGTAAGACATTCATCTTTTTTAAATTTAAAATGAGTGTGCCTATATTATTTGGCTAAACCTAATGAAATGTTTACAGTATGATCAAGCATTGCTAGCGAATTGTAATACACCAGAAATATAGTTTTGAAAAAACATATGCAACAGTTACGACGGTCCAAACTATTTGGTACAATATAGTAAAATGTCGGAAATTGCCCGGAAAACTACATATACCCTATTGTTAGCAAAGGTTTGAAGTTTTATAAACAGTTTTCCGATCTTGCCACAACCTGCCTATTCTTATTTAAATGAGATTTTACCACGCGTGAACACTGAACTCAAGAGTGAATTTGGTTATTTAGAACATCTTAGCATATTTGGGTTTACATCAACCCATAATCCTTAAATTAATATATTTCGAACCAACTGCAACAATTTATTCACCAAATTACGATTTCCAAAAGAATAGCTTTGAACATTTAAAAAAATTGTTAATGTTCTTAATATTTTATATTTGTACTGCACTATAATAATTAGTAAGTTAAAAGAGTACACTGTACACGAAATATTGTTAACAAAAATATTTCACTGTCTTTAATTTACATTAAATTATAAATAGACAGTAGTTGCTTGGTTAAAGTAGGTAGTTTGGAATTGACTAAAGTTATAATTTTGTTAGCCTTTTTTTTAAGTCCTGTCAAACAAAATCAAACGTAGGTATTATAGGACTTTTGTGCTGCTAACATCATAAATATGTATATAAAAAAAACAATGACCTTCTTTTTTTCAAAAGAATAAGATAGATTTGACTGATACGACCTGGCTTTGGAATAAGGATCAAGAAACAAATAAGAAACATTTTTGGGATTATAGAGAGCAGCATTCCAGAAAAACGTCAAGAATCGATAATTTGCTATAAACTCCGATCCCATTTCAACCTCAATGTAATAGTGTTGTGAAAAGTAAAATGTCCCAGGAAGCAAGAAGCTTGCTCATAAGGTAGAATGTGAAGCTAATGAATAATTTCATAATTTTAAAAAAGGTATATTACATTAAATTTGTTATTATTTAATTACATTTTCAATCATAGTAGTTATCTACTTATTATTGTTACAACATACTACTGTAAACGTAATTGCTATAAATTTTAATATAAAATTGTTAATGAACTTTGAATTTATACTAATATATTTTATAATTATAACGTACACACACATATATATATATATATAT
Source organism: Aelia acuminata (assembly GCA_911387785.2). Lineage (NCBI taxonomy): Eukaryota > Metazoa > Arthropoda > Insecta > Hemiptera > Pentatomidae > Aelia > Aelia acuminata. The sequence continues at coordinate 71,520,275 of OU426979.1, read as the reverse complement.
ATATATATATATATATATATATATATATATATATATATATGTAATGATTATGAATGAAATGACAATAATTAAGATTCTGCATCCTCAAAAACATAAACTGACAAAATTTGAGAAGTCCAGCGAAATTTCTTTGAGAGTTATAGCCGATGTCCGACGGGAGTGTGGACTCGTCCCACTGTGAGGGGTTCTTTCAAACCAGGTGTGAACACAGGTCCATATTAAAATTGTGTAACTTCAGCCGATATCTGGGTGAATTCTTCATTGCTACAAAAATCGTTATGATCTCGCTTTACATTGGTTTTCTGGCAGCCCCATGTTTTTCTCATGGTCAGCTTTACGTTGCATGCTCTAGAGTAGGTTCACCTAAAGACCTAATTATATATGCCCCAGAGGGTAAAACTAAAAATATAGTACATCCTGAAGCTATAGAATAATAATCTATTAATACTATTTTTGTTGTATTTTTTGTTTATAGAATTGTTCACGTTTATTGGAAAAATGAAATTCCCCGTGTGAAACCGCGATATACAGCTAGTAAATAAAAGCCAAACTAATCCATATATCAATTAAGTAGTCCATAAAAAAGTTATAGAAGAATAAATCCTGCGTTTTAACTACTCTTTATCCAAGAAATAAGGGTGGTTTTTCACAGAACGAAAAGTTGAATTTGTTTTTTCTAGGACATGAAAACAAAAACAAATCCAAAAATCTTGTTTCCATCAAGTGAGCTACATTTGTTCGTTTTTTTTCCTTGGTTGTCGAGACGAAGTCAAAGTTTACCTTAAATAATCAAATGAAAAACTTTTTAATAGTAATAATGAAGACTAAACGAACTACAACTCGCACAACTCCGTTCACACATTTATCCACCGGCCGCTATTCAGACCCAACTTCGACGGATTGCCTTAACACTATCTTCCCACCCCCATCTCGGCCTACAATCAGACGTTTCCCATTCGACACCGTCCTTATTAATATTTTAGGAATTTGTTCACTACTAAGTTTCGCAGAAAAACTCTTAAATATTTGAACAATTGGCAAACAAAAAACTTATTTCGAAGGTAATTTAATTCTCTATAACTTTCTTTCTATAGAGTCTTTTAGGGAGAGAAGATCTGGGCGCAGGAGGCGGAGGTTTGGCGAAAAATTTGCTGAGGTTTTTTTTTTTTTTTTCCCCCAATAATTATCGACATACAACTTGAGAGCTTATATCTCATTAAGGGTTACGGATAGCATCATTATTCTATACATATATAATTTTTTGAAGGACCAATCTCTACTAATACATATGCGAGTACCTTTCTGGATAGGATCTTTAACGATCCCTCAGCCTCCCAAACCCAACACTCCTAGACTTTTGTAACCGTTTCCACTAAACATGCTGGAGTTTTAACAAATTTAACCCCAAGTAAAAAGTTTAAAGCCTGAAATAATCACCATGGAATAAAAATGAAGCCAACACTATAAAATACCTTTTAATTATTGTGGATTTTTTATCGTTTTGGTTCTATTAATTTGATGAGTTTTGGAATGGATAAGTTTAGTCCAAAAAACATGCATCTGGTCTGATAATATATTTCATAGATAAATACATTTCATGGCCTGCAACTGTTAATAGGAAATTTTTTTCGATATTGCAAGAGCATTACAAGATATTACCGTCCAACCGCAAATACAGGGGGTTTGGGGGGGGGAGGGGGAGATTTACAATTCCTACTACCTTGCCACAACACCACCCAAGGGCGGATCCAGGGGGGGGGGGGGGTCATCACAGGTGTCATGAAACCACCTCAAATATTTTGGATTTTCAATTGTATTTGTATTTTTAAGCTAATAATGCAATTAGGTAGTTACTACGTCCTACTCCTAATCCTAGTCCTAATCCAGGGCCGTGATAGCCGAGCGTGTTTGAGCGCGAGATTTTATTTCGTGGAGGCCCCACGGAATAAATCTCGACCTACCCACCATGGTTAGAATAGGTTGGTTACACCTCTAGAGTAATCCCCCGTATGGATTTTCCCGTAATCCCGAAATCCCATCCCGTATGGATTCCAGTAATCCCGTATGGATTTGGATTATGAACATGGGGGGTACCGGTAGGGGTACCGAACAAAAAAAGTTACTACATCCTGAACATAACACTTTTGGTTGTTTATATCGCAGATATATATATATATATATATATATATATATATATATATATATTTCATTTTTTTTCAATTCATTACAACATTCACAAAGTTTCAAGGCTTTGATGCCTCATCTTCAGGTTTACACCTCTCCAATCCCAATTAACAATATTTTAGTTTAACAATACATCAATTCCTTAAAAATCTCCTCAATAGATAAATTTGTCAAATTACACCTCTCTCCTAGGCCACCTCACTGATCAAAAACAATAGAACGTTTCGTTGCAATTGATGCCTATGCGTCTATATTTCTGGTTCTATTCTACTTGACAAATATAATTGTCTAAAAGACTGCTCCCTGTGAGAAAATACCTTTATGTCCTCAAAGGCCAAACTAAAAAAAGAATCAAGTTGTTTCCATCTTAATTTTTTCATTAACTTAAACCAACCAATCCCTTACCTCTACACATAAATATATATCCATCAGAACCCATCACAGGCAACTACTATACACGTACAGCAATTTTTTTCTTTAAAAAAAATTTCAAGGATCACAACTGTTGACCTCCAAAACCTTCACCACATTAGAATTTACAAATGTAAAATAAAATTAAATGTTGGAAAAAGCGAAACCCTGTCTAAGAAAGCAATTAAGACTCTTGTAAACATAAAATCCTTCACTTCTTAATCATCCTGATCAGTTTGTTCTTTTAATGCACTCCTCTCTCTTACCTATTCAGCTTGCAATGAGATTAAAGAGCAACGACATTAAAAGACCTTCACACATACATATTCTAAAAAAAGACAAAAAAAAAAAGACATTGACCAGATCTTGCCGCATTTAAACTTATATCTCAACAGAAAGACAAAATCAATTTAAGTAATTCAAGGACAAAAAACAAAACAAAAAAAAAAACAACACAATAATGCAATATTTAATGTTTCAGAATTAGAAATAAATCATAGTAGAAATTTTATGTGAATGGATATTTAGACAAATCAGATTGAGATACAAAGAAAGGACTTTTAAGAGCAAAACCCAACAATTATATTAACAAAAGTAAAAATATTTTTAATTTAAAGTAAATATTATTATGAGAAATAGTTAAATAATTGAACAAGGCATTGGAGTTTTTTAAAAAGATTTATTATGATTACAACAGATTACACACTTAATTAGAATTAAAAGGAACTATATTAATCAATCAGACTAATGGCAATGGCTCTCGTCACATGTGAAGCTGGGGGTATATATACACAGTAGTGCTGAGGGAGCATAGATATGATGGATCTTTGTCGCCTTAGCTATATCTTTCCACCTAGTGATAAAACCTGATAAGTTCAGGAACATTTGTATGGATTCTAATGATACAATAATATTGAAAAAATTAATTTCTGAAAATTGATAATCAGAATTATAAACTAATAGACAAGTACATAAATATAAATTAAGGCACACATATGTTTATTCACTCATACACTGTTAAATATCAATAAATATCTTTACAGAACACTAGATAATGAAATAGCTATAAAATATTAAATAAACGAGCAACCAATAAGAGTGGAAAAAAAGAATCCAATAATAACAGTGGAGAAATAAGATAGAAGAGCAATCAATCATGAAAAAAAGTTCTCTGAATGATAATGGATTTTTAATAAAGCAGATCTGAGAAAAAAAGTTATGAGAGAAGTGATGTGTTTAAGAAGGAACATGTAGTCAATAAAGCAAGGATGAAAGGAGGCATTGTGGATCTAAATGCATTTAAAAAAAACTGATACTACTCCAACTCAGCATAGTAACTATAAACAAAGAAGAGCCTGGAAACCCAGATGGTAGTTCTTATGAAACAATGCATTTAAAAGTCCTTCATAATCATTTAAAATTTTCTTTAAATGTTTATAATACTCAATACCGCGGTATATTTTTAAAGAAGGTTGACATATAATAAGGTTCTGATAGCAGACAACTCATGCGTGTTATTTTTTAAATCAAGGTGAAATAAAATTTAACATAGGAAAAATGGAATTCAAAATGTTTTTCATCAGATGCTTTATAGACGATATAAAACCAAAATAAAATAAAAATTAGACATTAATTCTAAGGTTCTATTAATGTTTCTATTCTATGTACATCATAAATAACAGACTAATTTTATATTAAGAAATGATATGTGATGGGGAGATGTCAAGCTTACAAAAAGCATAGTAATCTTTTTCTTTTTTTAACTTTTAATCTTAAGTTATTATCACACCTGTTAATATATTTATTAATGTTATATTATCATTATTAATGCTATATTATCACACCTGTTAATATAAAAATAACAATCAGTGAATTTGTTGAAATTAAAGCATACTATTAATAGATTGTTATTAGCAAGTAAAAAGTAAAAGTTCAATACTGTATATGTATGTAGCTAAATTAATAATCATTTTGGTTGATATGTGATGGGGGAGATGTCAAGCTCACAAAAAGCATAGTATTCTTTTTCTTTTTTAACTTTTAATCTTTATTCACACCTGTTAATATAAAAAATAACAATCAGTGAATTTGTTGACATTAAAGCATACTAGTAATAGATTGTTATAAGCAAGTAAAAAGTAAAAGTTCAATACTGTATATGTATGTAGCTAAATTAATAATCATTTTGGTTGATATGTGATGGGGGAGATGTCAAGCTTACAAAAAGCATAGTATTCTTTTTCTTTTTTAACTTTTAATCTTTATTCACACCTGTTAATATAAAAAATAACAATCAGTGAATTTGTTGACATTAAAGCATACTAGTAATAGATTGTTATAAGCAAGTAAAAAGTAAAAGTTCAATACTGTATATGTATGTAGCTAAATAGATACTTATTTATATCATTTGAGATATAATAATCACATCACCATATTATTGTATTATTTCAAAGGGATGCTACATAACACCCAGCTAAAATGTAGGGAAATCATATAAGAACAAGCCCTGCTAAAAATAAATAAAATAAAAAGTTTGAGATGTCAAAGTTTACAGATTTCATTTAAACTAATCTAATATGTAAATATATGTGAATATATATTTACAAATTAAAAAAAAAAAAAACGGTAATATATGCATATAATTTAACGTTTAATAATATGTCAAAAACTTACTTTTTTGGCTTATTAACGACTCCATGCCTTTTCTTCCAACTGTTCACCCATCCCAACCCCGGTGAGAAGTCATCTTTCCCTGACATTTTGAAATTTATTTCCCTTGCTTTCAACTGTATCATCTTTACGGTGACATATTTGCCCTCCTTCATAAGGCTGAGGTACCAATCAAACAATGGTTCATCCACCGTTAGGGCACATATCTTGTCAACACTGGGTAACTTCTTCTTCTCACAGTACATCCGCTTCCAGGTACCCACGATAGATGGACTGACGCCGTACTTAATGGCTACTTGGGAGTCGGACATACCTTTCTTCATCGAATCAATCGCTTCCAGTATCCTGACGGCGGAATGGAACCTCTTCTGAAAGGAAGACCCGAATGCAGGGCCCATGGTAGAGGCTCGAAGCTCTGCCAAGGTATGAGTCTTCCGACTACACTTCTCAGTGAAGCACGAACCTATCCGAAGTTACCCGAGCTGACGCACTATCCGAATGGCACTTGAAGCTTTATCTCCAGCCTTAACACTACATTGTATTTTATTTATTTCTTCTCACATATGCCTAAGTAACATTAAACGAAGCTTCATTATTTTATTAAACTACTAAATCCTCTTTATTTTAACACCATCCCGTCTCTGCATGTTTATTTTAATTTTTCAATAACTTTAAATAAGTATATTATTTTTGAAGAAAAAAATATTAAACCGACTTCGAAACCTTGGAACCAGTAAAAATAAATTCACTGAAAAGTATGAAATAATTACCTTCTGATTTTTATGAATACACAGCAAAATTGAAAATGGTATAAAAAGTGGAAAAATGCAATAAGACGAATAATTTTATTTTGATTTGTACAAATTCACACAAATTGTTAATAAAAATTATTAAATTTAAATATTAAATACTATGTTCAATACAACACAATCTTTTCGGAGGCGGCGCAAAATAGAAATGACATGTTACTGATACAATTCCATTAGTAGGCATTGGAATCAATAGATGTGAAGCGAATATCCATTTAGAAGATTTTCATAATGTCTAGTGTAAAAAATTTTAAATTTTGCGCCGCCTCCGAAAAGATTGTGTTGTATTGAACATAGTATTTAATATTTAAATTTAATAATTTTTATTAACAATTTGTGTGAATTTGTACAAATCAAAATAAAATTATTCGTCTTATTGCATTTTCCACTTTTTATACCATTTTCAATTTTGCTGTGTATTCATAAAAATCAGAAGGTAATTATTTCATACTTTTCAGTGAATTTATTTTTACTGGTTCCAAGGTTTCGAAGTCGGTTTAATATTTTTTTTATAAAATGTTTTTTATTTCACAATTTTTAGTTGGTTTAAAAATTGAAAAATTTCGTTGGTAATTGATCGTTGGTAAAATAAACGTTGGTTTAAAAATTTCGAAATCTTTTTACGCACTATCACGTTTGTCTTTCCCAGGCCGTTTTAGTATACAATAATTGTATAAACAGTCACCTTTTCAATTTTATGAATAAACACAGAAAAGTGGGAAAGCGGTGCGTGTATTATACAACTTTCAACACACTACGTTTTATGATTATAAAAGTTTTTTTTTTTTTAAAAAAAAGATCAATGTTCAATTGGGAAAGGAACACATAAAATGTTTTTCCACAATGACAATATTTTTCCTTTGCTAAATGTCGTCAGTACTTGTCATTTACGTACACCATCAGTGTTCCGAGATGTGCTGAGTTAAATATACATAAATACATAAATCCGGCCATTCTAAGATGAAGTAGATACGTCACTGAACAGTCGAGATTTTGGCCGGTTTTAGACAAGATATCGTTAATGGAGAATCGATGAGGATGGTAATATGACCTATAGTAAATTTGAAAGAATTTTTAAATTTTGATTGCTTGAATATCATTCTGAAAACTATGGCGATATTATACACGACTCCGGTAGGGACCGTTAATATTGCTTTATTTAAATCGATCGTTGGAAAAGTAGATTAAACATCTACTTTACCAACATTTAACATACTAGGATAGATGTCCTAGCAAAAAAAGGGGCAACCATAAAATTTATCGATATCAAAAAGACTGCCCCGCTAGGATAGAAGCAACAGGGTTTGGGACTCACATATGGTTAATTTATTGTTACGAAGGATATTATTATTCTCCGAATTAGACTACTGACTTAACTCCAAAGGTGGAGTCAATTATGTTCGTAATTCCTTTCGATGAATTTTTGACTAAATTTATTACCGAAGTACTATGAATTATATCCTTCGTAATAAAACATTATTCAGAAAACAAATTGCTCAAAACAGTTGCTTCAATTCTATTGGCGTAGTATTTATCATCATTTTTAACAATTATTTCCATGACTGCCAAATTTTGCTGAGGGGACTTTCATACAATGAGGTTGTTTTCGGGTAGTTATCAAGTTTTATTTTGTAGTTTTTATTGATGGATGAACACCAGCAAAAACCTCGATAGATGTAGAAACAAATTTAAAAACCGATAATAGTAATACGGATAACATAACAGAAGTGTCACCCATAGAGGATCGGCACAAGACCCCCGGCAAGATATTCAACAATGACCAAGTGTATCTGGAAGAAGACAGAGGTATCTGAATCCTTTGTTAAGTCAACTGAAAATGAGCTTTTCCAGTAATTATTGTATTCTTTTTTAATGTGCAGAGTCAATAAAAGATAGAAATCAAAATCTAATTTAAATCAATTATAGCTACGATTTTAAATTTAAACGATCCTTCGGGAAGAACTTGAAGAAGTCTTAAATTCTGCTTTAAAACGATTACCAATACTGAGTCTTTCTTGGAATTCCACGAACTTTGTAGTCTTATGATTATGGTGTCCAATCGTCGATTAGATCTAAATTAAGGAGGTTTACTGTGAATATATATCTATCTAATATTTATGCTAATATCGCTAAAGAAAACGACAGCGATATTATATTCTGCTGATATTTATATCTTCATTTAAATCTAATGTTGAAAAAATAGTTAAGGTTATGTATAGGTTTGTTCCACAAGCACGTAAAACAGATCGATAACTAACAGACTTCTCATGTTCTCCCCCCACTCTTTTGATTCTGAATTTGATTGGTTGGTTTTCCCATTTGATTCATCTAGCAGTAATACAATATTGGGATTTGTTAGTTATCAATTAGTTTTAATAGCTTGTTGGAGCATACCTTATGTTATCTATGCCATATGTTTTTCCAATAAGTAAACATTTTGAGCGATAATTAAATAATTATTTTCATGTTTTTTCCCGATAACTTCTTAAATAAATTAGGAACCACAAAAAGGTTTAAATGGGACCACCTTGAGAAAATACTCTACAAGATGCAAAAGGTTTCGTTCCAATTGGTCCACCCATCTCTGAGTAATCGGTGAACATACATAGAAAAAAAAAAAAAAAAGGCACAAAAAAAAGTCACATACGTATCGAATTGAGTAACCTCCTCTTTCGTTCGAAGTCGGTTAAAAAAAGATTTGTGTTGGTCGCATGGTCGGAAACCGGTTCTCTCGCGTAAGTGGCGCGTGAAAAATTGGTTTCCACGAGAAAAATAACTAAATTTATTTTATCAGCAATGCATAACTACTTACTTTCCTTTTCTTGGTCAATGCTTCATTTTTACTGAAATGTATTCAATGTACGTTATCACAACACAAGTACAACAAAAAGATGTCTTCATTTCTGATTCTCAGCAATGTAAAAAAAAAAAAAGGGTCTAATTGCGAAGACCACATCCAGTTACTTGATGACACAACATCCAGTTATTTTTAGTAAACAGGTACTTCTTTTAAACACATCTTGGCAGTAGTACTGAAGTGCGGCTTATGCGCCGTTCACTAAAGCGCCCTTCAAAGTAAGGCCCGATCTCCACTTTTTGGGGGTTTATATATTTCTATAGAGCGAGCGCAGCGAGCGGGAGTTGGAAGCTAGAATCTATTAAAGCCAATCAAGGCACTTTTTTACTGAAAAAAAGGCGATAGGAGTTCAACATCAGGCCACGCCCATCAGCCGCTCTTCATTACCTTTACCCTTATTTTGATAACAATATTCATAACCAGTAAATTAACCCGTATTTGCAAATAATGGCCTAGATGAGAATAACAAGAATATATTTATTAATAAAAAAGTTAATATTATAAAAAAAACAATTACAATATTATCGCTGAAATTACAAATATAACAATCAAATATTAAATTAAAAATATTGAATATTATATAATATTAAATAAATACTGAATATTATATAATATTAGTAAATATTAAATAAATACTGAATATTATATAATATTAGTAAATATTAAATAAATACTGAATATTATATAATATTAGTAAATATTAAATAAATACTGAATATTATATAATATTAGTAAATATTAAATAAATACTGAATATTATATAATATTAGTAAATATTAAATAAATACTGAATATTATATAATATTAGTAAATATTAAATAAATACTGAATATTATATAATATTAGTAAATATTAAATAAATAAATACTGTAATATATAGTTTGAATATATATTAAATAAATACTGAAATTACAATATTATCACTGAAATTACAATTTTATCACTGAAATTAGAAATTAAGGTTATCAGTGTTTATAACCACTACAGATTGTTAAGAGTAACTGTTTACTAAAAGTAACTGGATGTTGCGTCATCAAGACACTGGATGTGGTCTTCGCAAACAGGCCCAAAAAAACTTCATTATTAAAAATTTCGACATTAACTTCTTTTCCAAAATATTTATAGCAGTGTAGTCATCTATGTTTGGAATTCTATAAATGATCATACGTTTGTGGATTTAAAATGATTGTGAAATTTGCCCTGTATATTTTCCTGGAAGAAAATGCAGTGGCAGAACCTGTTGTGTCATTATTAATAATTTTTGGACATCGGATAAATCACTATTGCTCATAGATGAAGTAAAAACAAAGGTAATAACCGGGGCCAGAACTCATATCCAATATGTGACTGGTAGCTCAAGTGGCAAGAGCCCCTACTAGTGATGATGAAACCCGGGTTCTAATCCCGGCCTGGGCTAATCTTTTCTCTTCTAATACCTCCGTATACCAGGCATCCATAATCAACGTGAAGAAGGATGAGAGAGGAAACTAGGAGATGGCGGGTGCTCCTGGAGAAACATCTGGGAATCTAATGAGCTGTTTTAGGACTGCAATGGATTTTCGGGTAATTCGGGATACTTGGTGGTTCCAGGTGAGACCAAGGTTTTTTATGGAGTTTTGGAACTGAATAGGAGCACTATTGATATATAATAATGGATAAGCAAGGAAGAGAATTCAGGAAGGGTTTAAAGCGGATAAGGATTGCTTTTGTTTGTTTTCTCTGGATTTAGAGATAGATTGTTTTCTGTCGCCCAGCGGTTAATACTGTGGATGTCCTCCTCTTGAAGGTTTAGAGCTGCTTCTAATATTGAGTCCTGATATGACATTGTCATACAATTTTTAAAATATCAAAATGAAATGAAAAAAATAATTACAATATCATAATTGAATCGTGAAATTTGGAATTATTTCAAACTATGAAATTTTGTAGCGACACCGAAATCAATGAGACGCTTGAGCTTGAATCTGGGAAGCTAATCCATCGATGTTTGGATTAATTCCACTGATACAAAGACGTAAAGAATTTTCCATTCTACAATACAAAGAATTCCTGAAAGGTACATGTTATGTTCAATAATAAGCCGGAAACGGTGTTTGAGGATCAGAAGATAAAAGAGTTCTGCGGCTGCTTACATTACAAAGAAGTGAGTTGCTATTTTCTTTTCAATAGAATTTTATAATACATAAGAACACCGACAAAGCCTTTGTGTCATTATATGTAACAATAATGTGCTGAAGAGATTTTCAAAAAAGTTTTGATTTGCCGTACAAAAAATACTTTCAACTCACTGCGGAAATTTAACTTCCGAATATCAGGCAATACGTAAAAATGTAAAAATGTGTAAGTAGAAATGATTCTTTTGGTCAACTATACATTGTTGTAATGCTTTGACATATTTACTAACGAAAAGTAAATTATATTTATTTATGTTGTTTCAGGCTTCCATGGTCTGAATCCATTATCAGCATTTCTTCTTCCAGGTTTGACCATGTCACAGGTTTTCCAACAGCCAAGCTTTCACCCATCTTGCTGTGGGCTTCTTCAGGGCTAATACAAGAATGAGAGTGGAGAAGGGGATCACTAACTTATAATCTTCCGTCGGGGGCGAAGTCTGTGTTCCTATTGGCTAGCGCCCGAGGGGGCGTGGTCAGGTGGAGGGGGTAGGGGAGGGGGGATGTCATCCGCTCACTGAGATATGTTTTGTTGTCTAATGTTGTTTAGTGCAGGGTACCAGTTTTTGCTAAGTCTGTATCCGTCTTCTTTGTTGAAATATATTTATTTATTTTTTGTAATACCTAACTTTTGGTCATTTCTCGACGTAGAACGATTGGTGTTATAAATAGAGCTCGGAATCCCGTGCAATTGCATCTTTTTATTGGTAAGTCGGAATAAAGCGAACTCAAGTTACTTATCCGAATTAAGCCTAATGGGATATTTTAATGAAGTTTTAAATTGCACGTTTTGGGGTTTACTGCACGAAATTGCTCGTTTTGATATTTTAAAGAAAAAGATTATTATGAATTTTAATTTTCTTCAATACACATCCAAACAATCGTGGAGAAGTAAATGTGAATATCATAGGGGAAAAATAAAGGGAACTGGGGAGATGTAAACAAACACAAACTCCAATTTCCAAGAACTAAGGGTTCAGTGGTTCCTGGATGTTTATATATTGTTTCTCAATTCTCATCGTTCTGTCACTATCAAATTAACTTCTGTCGAGTAAAGTGGATATCGTATATAACGACATCGGTTATAACGATGTACCGCTTATAACGACGGAAATCATAAGTCCCTAGTCCCTAAGGTCATAGTTTAACGAATTTTAATCCGGCTATTACGACCACGGCTATTGCGACTGATCGGCTTTAGCGACCCATTTTGAGTCCCCCGGGGAACAAAAAGATCGGTTATAACGTCCGGCTTCCGGGAAGAAGTCTTCTATCCGGCTTGTAGTATAAATACGGGTTTCGGGGCATGCGTTAATTGGATGTAAAACGTATATGGAGACTGTGAGAAGAGATGTGGGAAGGTGATTTAAACTTCGTGATTTCCACCTCATTAAGTAAATGTATGCAATGATTTATGAATATCTCCGCACTGAGTTAATCGTATATTTCAGTATTTAGGGAATAGCATTATCCCTCCTCAGCCTTAGCCTCGGTCTTAAACAATTCCGCTTCGTTAAGTATAAGTATTTATGGATATCGCTGTATATTGGAGTTAATGGTACATTTCTGTATATAGGGAATAAGAAGGTGATTTAAACTTTGTGATTTCCAGTTCGCTAAACTAATGCATATTAGTAAAAATTATAAGTATTTATGGAGATCGCTGTATATTGGAGCTAATGGAACATTTCTCATTAAGATTAGCACCATAATAGGAGAGAACCTCTCCCCAACCTACCTCTCCCCCACCTCAGGAACAAGATATAAAAGCTGTAAGAAAATCTACACCCCACCATAGTCAAGTCTTTTACAGAACAAACGTAAGTATTCTATTTGCTTTTTCTTAGATAATGCCGATTGTGAATAGAGGCCATAATAATAATATATCTCGATATCATTGTGTAAAGACGATCTTTATAAGTGTTAATGCTTTTATCGCGTTAAGAGAAGAACCGTCTGGGAACAATTCATGTTTAGTTAGTGTGTGTTTAAACTGCGCGCATAATGAATTAGAGGCGGAAGAATTAGAGAAAGGGATATTAACATCAAATCATTATACACTTTTAAGAAGTGAAGCCATTGGCTTAACTTATAGAGATCGGTGTATAATTTGTAAAAATAGCCTTTCGTATACAAGGAATTTATCTGAATATAGATAATGTATGAAGCTATTCAATCTTGTCTATAATTTAGATTCATGAGGTAAACATTAATGAAGTAAACTGTCACATTGAGTTAGTATAGTGTTTCTCAAAAATTACTTTATATTTTAGATGTCTCTATTCATCGAATTTAATACTTTATGAGAGGGACTCTATAATATTAATAAAATAGAACGAGGAATAGCCACAATCCAATTAGAAGAAACAATATATGAGACTGCTCTACCATCATTTATGATATCGGCACTGAGAAATTTTCGAGCGCCGGGTCTAATGACAATATTTACTGTTGACAATTACAGTATACCATATTGTAAATATTATATAACATGATTGGTAAGAGATTACAATTTAACTATTGAATTAATTTGATTTTGTACTTACTTTTCTGAATTCCCTTTTCAGATGTCGCTAGTCGAAAAATCAAACACTTTACCCATTTATAAAAGAATTGGAGAATTGAAAAAAGGTAAAAAATATGCGATAACACATTTATCAAAAACAACAACTGAGCATGGTGATTGCATAGTGGCTATGTTAGACTCAAACGAGAATGGTATTTTATACAAAATTTTTCTCCCTGAACGCTATCTGGAATACATATCCGATGAGGGTGAACTGAAAATGCAACAATATAAGAGTGGTAAGTAATCAAAATATAAGAATAAAAAAGTTAAAAAAAAAATTAACTCTAACAATTATTTTAGGTGATGCCTTTCTATCCCTCGCGCGGGTCTCGTTACCGCGTATGGGGAGCGTCCCACGGGTGGCGGATGTGGGGATGGTCGGTGGAAATTCCTAGGAAGTTCCTCCTGGCTAAGTCCGTAGGACTCGCTGACCAACAATGAGAGCGGCCCCCCAGGCTTGCTGGAGGGTGTGACGTAGGTTTGAACGCCCTACTCACAATTTTCAGTTCACCCAAACACCACAAACAGTCATGGATTCACCTAAGGTAAAACGCTCATTATCCGGAGGTAAACTAGTCCCCCGTTCGGGTCTCCGGGTGGGGACTGCTTTAGGGGAATCATGGCGAAAGTTGAAATTAAGAGATTTAGTATTAGTGACGTGGAACGTCAGAAGTTTGAATACAGCGGGTGGGTTAAAATCGGTTTCGAATGAGGTTGAGAGGTACGGTATAGATATCGTGGCGCTGCAAGAGGTACGCTGGCCGGGGGAGGGCTCTTTAAGAGAAGGTAAGTACACAATTTGGTACGGCGGGGGCGTCTTGATTGTTGTTGACCTTGTTGTGTATCATAAGTGGACATTTAATATGTAAATGAACATTTAAAAGGTTCATTAATTAAACGACAGCTGTTGTAGACTAGTAGGCATTTAATAGGCAAATTAATCACGAGCAACCACGGATGTAAATAGACATTTAATAGACCAATTAATTAAACGACAACAGTTGAAGACATGTAGGCATTTAATAGGTAAATTAATAACGAGGAAACCACTGAGATTCCGATCGTATAGAAATATTTGTCTAAATGTAAACTTCATTACTCCTTGGGCTATTTAGACTAATGGATATCGATTAGAGCACGCAGCATGTGAAGAATAGGAAGTAGATATATTTTACATACATACCGAGTTATGTCGTCGGTGTTATGTCTAGATTTATTGCTCCCCTGTCTTGGGCTCTTTAGATTAATGGATATCAATTAGAGTACGTAGCAGGTGAAGAATAGCAAGTAGAAACATCCTTTACATTTAGAGGTAACTTTTAATGCTCCTTAAGGATCTTTAAATATGCCTAGGGCAGATGTTTGGAAATTGAAGCAGTTGTCCGATCGTATAGAAATATTTAGACTAATGGATATCCATTTGTATCGAGCAGGTGAAGAATAGCAAGTAGAAACATTCTTTACGTCTCGAGGTAACTTTTAATGCTCCTTAAGGATATTTAAATATGTCTAGGGCAGATGTTTGGAAATCGAAGCAGTTGTCCGATCGTATAGAATTATTTAGACTAATGTATATCCATTAGTATCAAGCAGGTGAAGAATAGCAAGTAGAAACATTCTTTACATCTAGAGGTAACTTTTAATGCTCCTTAAGGATATTTAAATATGCCTAGGGCAGATGTTTGGAAATCGAAGCAGTTGTCCGATCGTATAGAATTATTTAGACTAATGTATATCCATTAGTATCAAGCAGGTGAGGAACACGATCGAGTGCATCATCACTGCCACATGACTGGAAAATTTATTGGACCAGCACATAATGCATGTAATTTAAGGGCGAAAAAGCCTGATTTTATACCTGTTTTTATGCACAACTTACAAGGCTATGATTCTCATTTTATAATCCCTTTCTTAGGCCGATGTGAAAAGGTTCATGTAATTCCTAGTAATACTGAAAAATATATAAGTTTTAGCATAAAATTTAAAGGGTATAGGACAAAAATAAGATTTGTTGACTCGTTTAAATTTCTTTCATCAAGTTTGGATACATTAGTGAACAATTTTGATGTTAAAAAATCAATCAAAATCAATTACCGAAATTTTTCCAAATATGACTAAGATTATTAATGATGAAAACAAAATTAAATTGCTAACAAGGAAAGGTGTATTTCCATACAATTATTTAGACTCTTTGGACCGCTTGAACGAGACTAAATTACCTGAGAAAGAGAAATTCTTCAATGATTTAACCCAAAAACATATTAGCGATGCAGACTATGAGCATGCGGAAAATGTCTGGGAAAACTTTAATATTAAAACACTGAAGGAATATGCGGAATTATATGTAAAAACAGATGTAATTCTCTTGTGCGAAGTTTTTGAAACCTTCCGACTTCTATGTCAACAAATTTATCAACTTGATCCCGCATGGTTTTTTACTTTGCCACAGTTATCTTGGAATGCAATGTTGAAATATACAAAAATCAAATTAGATATAATAAAAGACATAGACATGGTCCAGTTTTTTGAAAAGGGTATCAGAGGTGGAATTTGTCAAGTTATTTCCCGTCATGCCAAAGCTAATAATAAATACATGAATGAATATGACCCGTATAAACCAAACAATTACTTACTTTATGTTGATGTTAACAATCTTTACGGATATGCCATGAATCTTCCACTGCCATATGCCGAATTTGAGTGGACTGACGAAAAATTAAATGTATTAGATCTAGAAAACGATTCAGAAACCGGTTATGTACTCGACGTAGATGTTGAATACCCTAAAGAAATTCATGATAAACATTCTCAACTACCTTTTTTACCTGAAAAAAATAATCCGCCTAATACTAAAACTGTTAAGCTATTAACGACTTTGTCACCCAAAACACGGTACATAGTACATTATATCAATTTAAAACAAGCATTACAACATGGGCTCAAAATTTCAACAATTCACAGAGTTTTAAAGTTTAAACAAAATAATTGGTTGGCACCATATATAGAAATTAATTCAAAGATGAGAGCATCTGCAAAAAATACATTCGAATCAGATTTTTACAAGTTGATGAATAACAGCTGCTTTGGTAAATTTATGGAAAATGTTCGTAACAGAATCGATCTAAAAATTGTTACAAATGAAAAATCCTTATTTCGACAAGTTAATAAACCAAATTTTAAAGGTAGGATTATATTTGCTGATAATGTTACAGCGGTTCAATTGGAAAAAGAAAGCATTATTTTTGATAAACCGTTGTATGTTGGATTCTCAGTGTTAGACTTGAGCAAAGTTTTGATGTACCATTACCACTACAATGTTTTCTTAAAAAAATATGGTATAGAAAATGTTACTTTATGCTATACTGATACCGATTCATTTTTATACAATATTAGGACTGAAGATATTTATTCTGATATGTCTGGAGAGTTACAAAATTATTTTGATACAAGCAATTTTCCTACTTCTCATTTTTGTTATTCTGAAAAAAAACAAAAAAGTTGTTGGTCTGTTGAAAGATGAAACTTTTGGAGATCCCATAGTGGAATTTGTCGGGTTGAGACCTAAAATGTATTCTTACATAACAAACAATGATATAACGGTTAAAAAGTCAAAGGGAATAAAAAAGTCAGCAGTTAGCGGTTTTACTTTTAACGATTATTTAAACACACTTAAAGACTGTAAAAGTGTATATTCTTAGTTTTATATAATTCAATCTAAAAAACACAACGTTACAACCTCACTAATAAATAAAAAGTCATTATGCTCATTGGATGATAAAAGACATACAATGAGAGGTGGAGTGCAAACACTCCCTTATGGTCATTATAGCCTTAATGAATAAAAAAACAACCATTAAATGTAATAGTTAATACAAAATGATAAAAGAAGACAATTTAATGTCTATTAGTAGCATTAGCACTAGTACTATTTGTAGTAAGTTTAGGTTAAAGAAAAACAACAATTTGTAGAAAATAAATATATTTTAAATGTAGAGTTACAATAAATATATAAAATATACAGTTATTGTAAAAAACAAATTAATAAATGTCTGCTTTAACAGTAAGTGTTTTTTTCTTTTAAAACATTATGCAATATCCTTCCTGTCAATCCAGCTGCGTTCTTCTAATCCCAGCCACTTCACATACAATTTATTTCCTTTTCTTTTTAAAACTTTTTCTACAAGGTATACATCTGGATATTTAACTTTTTGTAGCTCTTCTTCATAAAATGCACCACTTATCGGTTGTCCTTTCAGATCTTCCAGTAAATAAGTGTAAGGATATGTCTTTTGAATCTTGACTATCTTAAAAATTTCACTTGACCAATTTGATAAATATCCTTTTGAAAATATGGATTTTTGTTTAGATATTCTGACAAAATCATCTTCTTTAAATTTTTGCTTTCGTACTACTTTTGATTCACTCAACGAAGAATAGATATTATTTTGCAAATATTTCTCCATCTTTTTTTGGGATGCATCGATTGGACTCATTTCTATAGTCCTATGGAATGTTGAATTATACTCGTGTAAAATTTGAGGTAGAATATCTAAAAACTTGTAATTTCCTCGCAAGCTAAATGCTTTCCACATTTTCCCTTTCAATGTTCTATTAAACCATTCTACAATGGAAGCTTTCATATTAGAAAAAGTGGAATAATGATTAACAGAGTATTGTTTCATTAGAGATTTAAACTTGGAATTGTAAAATTCCTTTCCCTGATCACTTTGAATATTTTTCGGAGTTTGACTACTCGAACGAAACACACTCTCCATTGCTTTAGTCACATTTTCTCCTGATTTCAGCTTTAGAGGCACGGCCCAGGCATATTTGGAAAAACAGTCGATAACTGTCAATAAATATTTGTACCCTTTATTTTCTCGAGAATAAGGTATCATCTCTACTAGATCTATCTGCCACAAGTCATTTATTCCTTTCAAAACTGTCTTTCGCCTGGGATATTTCTTGCGAGCTGGCTTATGTAATTCATTTACAACAGTCCTTTTTATTTGTGATGATTCCATTTGATAATTTTCTTAAGATAACCGAGTGTGACCGCATCAGATTCCTTCTCAGGCTCACCAACGTTTGTTATTCTCTTGCCAAGAGAGTCATATATATTTCCAACTAAATTTAAGGC
Organism: Aelia acuminata; assembly: GCA_911387785.2. Lineage (NCBI taxonomy): Eukaryota > Metazoa > Arthropoda > Insecta > Hemiptera > Pentatomidae > Aelia > Aelia acuminata. Next base: position 71,501,464 of record OU426979.1, on the reverse strand, counting down.
AACGCTGCTTAAAAATTCTTTGGTGACAACATCATATTTATTTATAGGCGGAGCGAAGTTAACAAGTCTTTTTCTCTTTCCGTCTATATAATTACCAGGCCAATTTTTCAAATCAGTGTAGGTAGCTGCTAGAGTATCACAATACAACTTATTAGCAGCATCGTGAGCAGCGACTGGATTTGCAATATTAATTATTCGTAACTGACTTGCATCGATATCCTTTTCAGACCTTAATAAATTGTAGGGAAAATGACGTGTTATGTATTTTGAATGCTTTTTCGATATGTGGGTTCCGAACTTGTTTATCGTCATGTTTATACTGAAACTAAATATATAAACGTATCGACGACGTTAATATATGATATTTTCTTCTCGCAGCTCTTCAATTATTGATTCTATTTCGTTTTGGTGTCCTTCATGTCCGGCATGAGTTGAAGACATTAATAGCCTTAGTCGATCGACAAGTTCGTTAGGGTCGTTCCAATACTCGTACAAGGGTTTATTGGCTCTCATAAGACCAGTACCCCGTTTGTAGGAGTGAGAACGGAGCTTCATGCTCGAAGCAGAGGAAGGGGGGCGGGGTTTTAAGGTTTGTGGTGGAAATATCTTGGATATTACATTTTTATATTTCTCAGATCTGTTTCCAAACACCCCCTGTTCCTCACTATACCATTTCTTGTGAGCATTGGTCGAGTTTAAGATATTCTTATAATTTTCCAAGTCGGACTCGGTATAATCTTTTGGGTTTTTCAAGTAGAGTAGCTGCAGCAGTCCCGGTGTCCCTTCATAAACCACTCCATTAATGGATATATCGTCGTTGTTTGCAAACAGCTGAACATCTGTCGAGTCTCCAATAGCTAATCCCCCAGAAGGCATGACTCTAATTCCATAACGAGAGTCGTGTGTCTTATCACCTTTCAACAACTTATCCAAGTATTCCCTTTGCAGGTTTCCAAATGCGGCGAGATGCTCCTTAAATTCGGCTTCTCCTTGTGGAGTTTTAGCATATTCTTTGACTTGCTCTGATAGTGGATCGTCAGTCACATACTCGTATTCTTCTGCGTCGGGAAATGATAAATGAGATAACGGTGTAGTTTGTATAGGTTTTGTTTCATCGGATAAAATTTGTGTAGCTCTTTTGTAGTGGGGCGTTGTTTTAGGCAATAAAGTTAATTTTCGGTAAATACTAGCAGACTCGAGTGGCGATTCGTCCCGCCGTCTGACTCTGGGAGTCAATTCCGGTTTTGATTCTTTATTTAATGATTGTTTAATATCCTCAAGGGGTTGAAGCACAGGTGAAAAAAATTCTTGACGACCTTTTTCAGTAGCCTGGAGACTACGCTTCAATGCTCGAAATTTGTTTTTCAAAATCTCACTTGTTTTTATTATTTCACGAGTGACTTTCGGGTCCATGATTGTTAATGATAATTACTGCCGGGATCGCTCTTTATATATATCTACTATGAATGTATCGATTCCTTTTCTAAAATGTCCATTGTTCAGGTCCTTACTTTTGTCAATAACGAGATAGCCAAACGGTTCTTTCCAGCATAACGAGCACATGTCTTTAAAAAGAGTAAAACTTAAATCTGGTGTGCTTATGTGTTCATCATAAATATGTTTCAAATTTAATTCATCTTGAGGAAAAACTATTAAAAAGTTAAAATTACATCTGATAAGATGTCTCGGGATACAAACATAACTTTGTGTTAAATAAAAGCAATCGAGATTCATATGACGGCCATAACTAAAATATCTTTTAATTATATCCTGATTTTCCATTGTGACATCATCGAATATACAGACCGAATCGGATTCAACTTCTTGAGGCAATTCCTTCGCATCTTCAAATTCGTATAATTTTATTTCAGGAACAAGATTTATGACGCTTTTTAAATACTGATAGGTTGATGTAAAGTTTTTCCATAAAGATACACATTTTTAAATTTTAAGCCGTTAGGGTTTAATAACAATCCAATCATAATATTGGTCTTTCCGCATCCACTCGGACCGCATATTGACGCTCGGATAGTGTTTGGTAATAATGAACTATGTCTCTCCTCCGATTGTCCTTTAACTGGGGAAAAGTTGGTAGTAGAGAAACATTGTACTTGTTTAACTAATTTCATTCTGAATGCAAACAACATCATGGCGGCTATATATACCCTAGTTTTTCATTTTCTGAGTACAGTAATGCGTAAGGCTCGCAACGGAAGAGGCTTCGTAAATAGTCTTATAAATAGGTTGCCTATTGAATTGCACCTTCCGGGATATCAGTATTGTGGACCAGGTACGAAACTGGAACAACGCCTAATTGCTGGTGATAGTGGAATAAATGAGCTTGATAGAGCTTGTAAAGAACACGATATAGCTTATAGCATAAATAAAGATATGGAGAGTCGTAAACAAGCGGACAAGATTCTTGTCGATAATGCTTGGAAACGAGTTAAAGCTCCAGATTCGTCATGGGGAGAAAAGGCAGCAGCTTGGTTAGTTACAAATATCATGAAGGCAAAAGGAAAAGTTGGTTCAGGTTTAAAAAAGAAAAAGAAGATTAGTTTCAAAAAGTTGGTTAAATCGTCAAAAGTAGATGACGTATCATCTATTCTGAGGGCATCAAAAGTGGCATATAAAAAGGCTAAAATGAATCTACATGACAAGGTGAAACCCTCTCCGCCTAGAGTTATCCCTCTACCAAAGGAAGGAGGTTTTCTTCAATTTCTTGTACCGTTAATGGCGGGACTTTCCGCTGTGGGATCTTTGGCGGGGGGAGCTGCGAGTGTAGCGAAAGCGATCAATGAGGCTAAAGAGGCCAAATTAAAATTAGATGAACAAAAAAGACATAATTTGGCTATTGAAGGTCAGAATGTTGGTAATGGACTTTATTTGAAACCTTATAGGAATGGTTACGGTCTGTTTATAACCCGACAAAAGAAAACTCCTAGAAAAATATGACTACCAAATCCGTGGAGTATTTATGATTGATAATCTTCCTAAATATCCAAAAAAACATGAGTCAGCTATTGTAAATTTAAATACGAGTTCAGAACCTGGTTCTCATTGGGTCTGTTATGTAAAAAAAGATAATGTTGTGAAATACTTTGATTCTTTTGGAAATTTGAAACCACCACCACAGCTACTTGACTATTTCAATGGTTCAAAAATAACTTACAACAGACGTCGTTATCAGAAGTGGAATACTCCGATTTGTGGACATCTCTGCTTAAAGTATTTAGCTGGCGTTTCTCATAAATTTTGATCATTCATAATCATGAGCTATACAGTAACGTTTACGGGAAATTCTAGTATTCTTCATGCAAACTTTTTACCTCCGCTGGAATCAGGCTCAAGTTATACAGTTGGGTTATTATCTTTTGACACATATAATACTATTCCTAATGTCAGGAAGGATGTTAACGATAAGTTTTATTTTGGAACATCAACGATCCAAATACCTGAAGGATCGTATGATATCGATGCACTAAATTCTTTTCTTCGCGAAGAAATTGCTCACCAGGAACCTGGTGGGGGGTTTATACTGCGGGGAAATCAGAATACTTTAAAGGCAGAACTTAGAACAACGAAGCCGGTCTACTTCAACTTCCCCGACAAGCCCCATTCTATTGGTCCACTGTTGGGTTTTCATCGTCCCAATCAAGTCATTAACCCAGGTCAGCATCGCTACAGCGAATCGGATGGCATTGTGAATATTCTTTCTGTAAACACTATTTCGATTCATTGTAACATCGCATCATGGTCTTACGTCAATGGAGAACCGGATCATAGCATACATCAATTCTTTCCGGCTGTAGAACCAGGATATAAAATAATAGAAACTTTCCTACTAACGTGAGGACTGTTGACAATATTACCGTTCGGTTAGTGGATCAAGACGGAGAACTTATTGACTTTAGGGGAGAAACTGTTACATTGAGAATACATTTGAAGAAAAATGGGGATTGATTTTACCAGAGATAGACTTGACCGGAATCTAGCTGGTTATAAAAGGAGATGGCAAACCCCATTAAGATTTAGTAAACCTAAATCATCGAGGCGGTTAACACCTGCAAACGCAAACTTTTTAAAACAGTGTGGTTTTCGGTTAAAACATGAATAACATACTAAACATAACATCAGACGTGAAATTTGATGATTCCCTTACACAATATCAATATCATTCGCATCAGCCGTATGCAGGCAACACTTTTAACAAGTCTGATGAAATCAGAATACCTGTTCATCAACAAGATGTCTACACATTTCCTTCATTAAGTTTTATTTATTTAGAAGGTCGAATTTTAAAAAAAGACGGTACTCCAGGAACTACTTCAAAATTGAGCAATAACGCATTTGCGTTTTTGTTTGTTGAGATCAGATATGAATTGAATGGCATTGAAGTTGATAGAGTTAGAAACCCTGGAATAACTACAACGCTTAAAGTATCGTTTTCATCTAATCAAGTAAAAGGACTAGAAAACGCAGGATGGATGGTCCCCGGTGTTGACAAAACTCTTTCCCTGGATAAAAACGGATTTTTCAGTGCATGCTTGCCACTGGATATTCTCTTGGGAATATGCGAAGACTATCGAAAAGTTTTAATTAATCTTAAACAAGAACTCGTTTTAATCAGATCGAGTACCGACTTGAACTGCATAAAGGGTGGTGATGATGTGCAAATAAAATTAGATAAAGTAGTTTGGAGGATGCCCCATGTTCGTGTTTCCGATCAAGAACGATTGAGGTTATTAAAAATAGTTGAGAAAAACAAGGTCATTTCTATTCCATTCCGATCTTGGGATCTTTACGAATACCCTAATTTACCTGCGACACAGCAAGAAAATTGGGCTGTAAAAACATCAGCAAATTTAGAAAAGCCGCGATACGTTATAATCGCATTCCAGACTGATCGAACCAGAAACGCTACCAAAGATAGCAGTCAGTTCGATAGTTGTAAATTGAAAAATTTAAAACTCTATTTGATTAGTGAACAATATCCTTATGACGATTTGAATTTAGATTTCGAACAAGGAAAAGTGGCTCTCCTCTACGAAATGTATAACGAGTTTCAAACGAGTTATTATGGTAATCGTCATTCTCAACCTCTGCTATCACGATCAGAATTTGAGACCCTCTCACCTATGGTCGTTGTAGTATCTATATGGACATATGTTTAAATTATTATTATTGTTATTCTCATTGGTTTTCGTGATCAAATAAAAGTTTTTAATTTGTTTACTAAGATCAATATTTATTGATACTTTATTGGCGACGAGGATGTCAAAGACCACACGACGTGAAGTGGAAGAGGAGCGCCGTCGGAAGGAGGTAAGCGCAATAGAGGAGAAGGTCAGTAAGTTCTCTTTTCATCCCTTCGATAGTACACAAGTAAGGTGGGCAAATTACCTCAGTCATTTCGAGAGGGTTTGCAGGTTAAAGGGTTTCGAAGGTGAAGCGTTGTCTGACGTGAGGAAAGACCTTCTTCTGGCATTCGTAGGAACCTCTGCTTTGGCGGCAATTCAAAACTATTTCTTTCCTAAAGATGTAGACTCGGTAGATTATGAGGAAGTTTTGAAGGGGTTTAGGGATATTTTTATGCCTACAAAAACACTTTTCGCGAGTCGTATAGAGTTCGAGCAAGCAAACAGGATGGCTGGAGAAACTTTTATTGTTTATGCCAATCGATTAAAGGAACTTTGTATGAACTGTAAATACGGTACGAGTGTAGATGACCGGTTACGTGACCGGTTCATTGCGGGAGTCGGACATGGGAAACTCGAAACGGAAGTTCGTCAGCGTTGGCCTGATGGGATCCATGTCGTTGGTAATGTACAAAAAGTAGTTTCCTTTCAGACTGTTCTGGAGCTAGGGCTAATCCTAGAGAAAGCGGAGGCAGAAGTTGAGCCCAGTAGTGTGGCAATAGAGAAGATTGGGCAGCGGGTCAAGCCGAAGGGTAAATGTAAAAGCTGTGGTTTCAATCAGCATATAGGCCGGACTTGTCCAGCAATTAACTCGGTTTGCAGAAAGTGTTCGGTACGAGGTCATTATGCCCGTTGTTGTAAGTCAAAATTACCTCGCCAGATCAGAACTGTCGAGGATAATGACAGCGGTAGCGAAGTAGAGCAGCCGGTAGCCATTCAATCAGTTAGTAGTAAGGCTCCTAGGGCCACGACAGATGTTAAAATAAACGGTCATTACTGCAGAATGGAATACGAATCAGGAGCTAGAGTATCGACTCTCAATAAGGATTGGTGGAAAAAATTGGGATTCCCCGAATTGAGGCCTTATAGAGGTTTGCTTTCGGGATATGGAAAAAAAAAGTTGAAGACGGTGGGGACTACCGAGGTCGAGGTTGAGGTAGGATCAGAAGTCAGATGCTTGCCTGTTGTGGTGATGGAGGATGATGATGTACCATTGTTCGGTCTACCTTGGTCAATTGCTTTTAACATGAGATTACCGGAGCCTGTTACTATTCGGAAGCTTAAACAAAAAGATGAGCTAAAGACAGGAGCTAAAGAAGTTAGGTCGGAAGATATTGAGAAATTATGTAGTGAATATTCTGCTATCTTTAAAAATGAGCTAGGCCGGTTGCGAGGGGTCAAAGCTAAAATTATTTTGAAAGAAGGGAGCAGTCCGGTGGCATACAAGGCTCGTAGAGTTCCATTTCCTCTGAGGAAGCCCGTGGAGCAGGAATTAAAACGTCTCGAAAACCACGGAATTATAGAAAGAGTAGATCCAGCCGTGAGTCCTATTAGGTGGGCAACACCAACGGTCAACATTGATAAAGGCAATGGGGCTGTGAGGATCTGTGGAGACTTTGCGGTAACATTGAACCCGGTTCTGTTAGATGAGCATTGTATTTTACCGACTTTTGATGATTTAGTATCGAAACATGCATCGGCAACTCAATTCACGGTTATTGACTTGAGGGATGCATATCTTCAGATGGAAGTAGAGGAAGGAGACAGAGATTATCTGACTATAGCCACTCATATTGGTTATTTTAGGTACCGGAGGCTATGCTTTGGTTTAAAAACAGCACCAGCTAAATTCCAAACATACATGGAGAAATTATTAGACGGAATACCTGATGTGTCAGTTCTCTTGGATGATATACTGGTAGGTGGTCGAAGTCCGGAAGTTCATCTACGGCGCTTAAAAGAGGTATTTCGACGACTTCAAACGGCAGGAGTCAGGGTTAAATTGGAGAAATGCCAATTTCAGAAAGAATCCGTCAAGTATTTAGGGTATCGAATAGATAAGAATGGAGTCCATCCGCTTGAAGATAAGGTTAGGGCTATAAAAAATTGCCCGACTCCACGTAACGTAAAGGAACTAAGAGTGTTTCTTGGTATGGTAAACTTCCATGAGAAGTTTATTCCACACCTACATGGTCATTGCGCTAATTTGCACAGACTGACGGGAACGAAAGTCAAGTGGCAGTGGACAGATCGTGAGCAGAAGGCATTTGATAAAGTCAAAAATTTATTATCGACTGACCAAACTATTTTGCCGTATGACATTAGTAAGCCGGTGATAGTACGTTGTGATGCATCTGAGACGGGGCTAGGAGCGGTACTTCTCCACAAAATGTCTGACGGTAGCGAAAGACCAGTGGCGTACGCGTCAAGAACCCTATCTTCAGCAGAACACACTATGCGTCGATAGACAAGGAAGCGTTAGCTATTGTTTATGGGGTGAAAAAATTCCACCAGTTTTTATTTGGGCGAAAATTCACATTATCAACTGACCATCAGCCGTTGACAAGAATTTTCGGGCCAGATCGGGACTTACCCAAAGTTCAGAACAACAGGTTAGTTCGATGGGCGATTTTTCTTTTGGCTTACGATTTCGATGTGGAATATTGTAAGGGGTCGTCGAATATTGCGGCTGATGCGCTTTCAAGACTGCCTATTAGTACTCAAGACACAATTTCGGTTGATATGATGAAAGAAGGTAGGTTCGTCAAATCTATTCAATCTGATAAAATTGCGACTTTGGTGAAGATGGATGACATTGCCAGAGAAACATCAGCGGATAGAATCCTAAAAAAAGTTAGGAACTTTGTTTTGCACGGATGGCCAAGGGTTGTGCAGGAAGAATTTAAGTCGTATTGGAGAAAGAGAGATGAGCTTTCTGTGGAAGAAGGTATTATTATGTGGTTAAATCGTTTTGTGTCACCGGAAGCATTAAGGGGAAGAGTTTTAAAAATATTACATTCAGGGCATCCGGGCATAGAAGGAATGAAGTCGTTGGCGAGGTACTATACCTGGTGGCCTGGTATAGATAAGGAGGTGGAAAAATATGTTAAGAAATGTCATCCATGCCAAGAAGGTCGTGATGACGAACCGGAAGTTCCCCTTTATCCCTGGAATGTACCCGACGCACCCTGGGAGAGAGTACACTTAGATCTGGCCGGACCGTTTGATGGACAACAGTGGCTAGTTGGTGTCGACGCATATTCAAAGTGGCCAGAGATAGAAATGCTACAGAAAACGACATCCGAAATAGTCATCAGACGGTTGAGATCGTGGTTTTCTAGATATGGGATTCCGAAGAATATCGTCACGGATAATGGACCGCAATTCAGGTCCCAAGAGTTTGAATTTTTTTGTCTAAATAACGGGATTAGGCACATTAAAATTACCCCCTACCATCCTAAGTCAAACGGGCAAGTAGAAAGATTGATAAAAACCTTTAAGAGCCGGTACAAAGCTTGCAAAAAAAGAGTCATCCGACCGAGTGGTAGCTCTTCAAAGATTTCTTTTAAGTTATCGTAATACGCCTCAAAAGACTACACGACGTGCTCCAGCTGAGTTATTTCTCAGCTCTAACCACGTCAATTCGAGAGTGGTGACGATGTCTGGATCTGGAAGGAAGGGGGAAAAGGAGGTTGGGAACCCGGAACGGTTATGAAGAGGACTGGTGAGCTATCTTACGTGGTCCTGGCAGGTGGACAGGAGAAACGGAAGCATGCTGATCAGCTGTGGATAAGGGAAGGAGCCATCGAAGAATACCCGGGAACTATAACTCCTTAAGGGGGGAGAAATGTAGTATCTATATGGACATATGTTTAAATTATTATTATTGTTATTCTCATTGGTTATGTGATCAAATAAAAGTTTTTAATTTGTTTACTAAGATCAATATTTATTGATACTTTAGTCGTTATAGATTGTTCTAAGCAATCTGAAGCAATAAAAAGTACAACAATTGATATTCGTGTATTACTAGAGACGAGTGCGAACTTTCCGCCAAATACTAAGGCATACTGTCTCATTATTCATGATAACATTGTAGAATATGAAGCAGGAACCGGTTTGGTCCGTAAAATGTACTGAAACAGCACATACATCTATATATAGAGATTAAGTCGACTGTAAAAATATCACTTCACCGTAGGACATTGACTCAAGCATATAATGCGTTCGGCGGTCATTGATTTTCAGGGCTATCGCTCGGCTTCTAACTCATTAATTGTTAAAGAACTATCAATCATTTCAATCAGTCATGGTTCATCGTGGCATTTGTTTTTTAAACCACCTCGAGATGCAGAAGAAGTGTGTCAGTCAAAGACAAATCTTTGGGTAAAAAAACATATTCATGGATTAGAATGGGACTATGGCGATGTACAATATGAAGATATGAAATTCTTATTAGCATACGTTACAGAAGACTATGACATATTATGGGGAAAGGGAATGGAAAAGTGCAAGTTTATAGAAGAACTTATTGATAGACCAGTCTATGATCTTCATGATTTCGGCTGTCCAAACTTGAAACAGTTAGATAATGACAAGACAGCTTGTCATTTTCATTTAAACACTTCCTTTGTTTGCTCATTAAATCAAGCCTATCGTTTGACCACATGGATCAGAAAAAATTCTGAAGCTGTAAATTTAAAAAAAGAAGAGATAAGAAGGAAAACATTTAAGAATATTGGTACACCTCATCATCTACTCTCATATGCTGGATTTATTCGAGGAGTCAAGGATAGAGTTAAGTGTATATACTGTGGACTGGTATTCGACAGCACATCATTAGTCAACCCTCTCAGATACCATAAAAAAAAAATAGTCCACAGTGTTTGTGGTTCCAGGAGGAGGAGTATTTATAAATACCACCTAGGAGGTATCTGCATCAGTATAATGGATAAAATGGAGTCAGCGATACGTCGTTTGGGAGAGGAAGGTATCGAAACTTTAACTACAGAAGAATTGAGAGCTTTACCTCGATCATTACTTTTGTACCTTTTCGACTATACATTAGACTACATCTGGGACAATTTACCTGAGGAGTGGCAAGAGGATGAGGAATTTATCCAGAAGCGAAGACTTTCATACCTCAATGAATATATTAATTATTAATTGTACTATTATATCTGTAATTTAACCCATGTTTTATTTCAAATAAACCATGCAAATGTAAAAACAATTTATTTATTTATTTACCTTTATACTCATTTTTACTTGGGGAAGAGTTTAAGAAATAAAAAACAAAGTATATACAGAAATATTATTTATTGCATAAATTACAACTCATGTAGGTATTATTACATATTTCTTGAGTTCATTTAAATTGAAAAAAAGAGTCTCAGTATTAATATTGAAGTCCATTGAACTGGGTTCCACAGGTTCAGTCAGTTGACCTTCTTCATGTTTCTTATAGAATTCAGCCATCTTGGTTATCAAGTCTAATGAGTCGTTGATTTTCTTAACGTCTTTACAAAGCTTTGCCGTTTCATTTCTGCTAAAACATGTTGAAGGTGTATTCAGCTGAAGGGTCGATGGACTCTGGTTAAACATCGCAAAACAAAGAACGACCTGTTCTATTTTCATGATCCTATTCCTCCCCTTCTTGGAAAATATGCAATATACATTTTTACATCCTACTCGATCTTCAACTTCCACTTTCTTGGGCCTGCTTTGCAAAAGAGACAACATCCTTGGAACTTGGTTAGCGACAAATTTCCATTCTTCTGTGTCCATATACACCACAGTTTTCTTGTCGATGACCGCGACAGTGGGTACGAAATCACAAAGACCGACTCGTACTAGTTTAGTACTAGTGATGGGGTAATCAGTCACTAATTCCAATCGTCGTGGTCCCACCATCTTCCAAGGCTTCAACGTTGAGACTAAATGATTTAACAGAGAGGTGGGGATAGATGAAGTTTTTCCACTTTTTTTACTAGTTGATTTATTTCGTTTCTTTTTATTTCATATAAAACTATTTGGTTTTTTAAATGAGAAAGTTGTTGAATAAAACGTTTAAACCTCTTTCGCATGTTAGCAGCATCCACAGCTGTATTCCTGTTCTTTTTTATTATCAACTTCATCTATTATTAATGGTAGCTTCTCTAGTTGTTCCAAGTACTCGATAAACGGACAATATTTAGACCATTTCTTGTGATCTACAAAAGGGTCATCATGTACCAACCATTCGTGTAATATTACTCCGCAAAAAGGACACCTTGTCCGGTCTGATTTTTTCAAATAATAAAATCCTGCTGATGCAAGCTTAACTGCACTCACTGGCGAAGTCCATCCAACAAATGTAGACAGACGATCTTCCTCATATCTTAGGCTCCAACCTGTTCGCTTCCCCATCTTGAACTAATTGAAAGAACGGAGATTCCGCTCTAATGAGGCCCCAGACACACCTTAAAATCATGAATTAACCCAGAGATCGTGACATTAAAATAATGAATGAACCAAGGTCATGATGTCGTACAAATCAGACCCCACCTGCGCTCACACCTGCAATGAACCAAGGTCATGATGTCGTACAAATCAGGCCCCACCTGCGCTCACACCTGCTGCGCTGTTGACAAATCTCGTTTACAGCGTTGCCACATCGTGAGTCTAACCTACATTCAACCAGTCAAGGACTACCAAAACCGGTATTTCCAAACGTAAACAAACCCCCTCACCCCAACACAACACCCCCCTCGCCCTAAACTAGAACGGTCAATGACCTCAAGGTCACACGAGCTCCTTATACAGCACGCTTCAAGGTCATTCCTTCGTGCTCTTGCTCAACCCGCCATTAGGTACTACTGAAGAAATATATTATCCGACAATTGGAAAAGAAAGTCTACACGAAATTAGTAATGATAACGGAATCCGATTGATTAACTTTGCTACTTCTAAAAATTTAATAATCAAAAGCACAACTTTTAAACATAAAGATATTCACAAATATACCTGGACATCACCGGATTCACAAACAAGAAATCAAATCGATCACGTTTTGGTGCAGCATAGGTGGCAAAATAGTGTTATTAATGTTAGGTCGTACCGAGGGGCGGAATGCGGGTCGGATCACGAACTAGTAGTCGCTTAAGTTCGGCAAAGACTTTCAATAAAAAAAAGGTTAGAAACCGGATCTCATACCGAATATTTTAATCTGGAAAAACTTAAAATTCCGGCGATTAGAAAACAATTTGAAATTGAACTCAAGAATCGATTTGATGTATTAGAACCATCGACAGAGAATGTTGAAGACATTGATCAATTGTGGGAAGGGATTAGGGATAATATTAAAGAGGTCAGTAATTTGTGTCTGGGCAAAAGGGAAAATAATAAGAATAAACCATGGTTCGATGAAGAATGTTTAAACTCGTGTGAGAAAAGAAAAGCCACTAAACTCAAAGTTTTAAATAATCCTAGCGGAGACAATCGTGCCTACTTTCGAGGCATAAGGAACGAAACGACTAAATTGCTTAAAAATAAAAAAAGAGAATATCTCAAAAACAAAATAATAGAAATAGAAAATAATGGAATCCAAAATAACGTTAGAGATATGTATAAAGGCATAAATTTATCAGGTAAACGTCTAGGACCAGTTACGACTGGTATTAGGGATAATAATAATAACATCATAGCGGATCCGGTAGACATAGTAAGGAAGTTCAAAGAGCACTTTGATAGTATTTTGAATCCAGAAAATACCCGTCTATCACCACTTTTGGAATTTCAAAGTGCTGAACCGTTATTAGAAGAACCGAGTATAGGGGAAGTCGAAATAGCTATCGGAAAATTAAAATCCTATAAAGCAGCGGGGACGGATAATATTCCTAGCGAACTAATCAAATCATGTGGGGAAGCTGGGATTTCAAAAATACATCTTTTGATTAAAAAGATCTGGGAGTATGAGAAAGTACCCGAAGAATGGAAAGAGTCTATACTTATACCGATTCACAAGAAGGGGTCGCGGACAGACACTAATAACTACCGTGGGATCTCACTACTTCCGGTCTGCTATAAAGTATTTACGTCAATACTGACTAGCCGAATAACCGAATACGCCGTGGAAATTATCGGAGATTATCAATGTGGTTTCAGACGGAACCGATCTACCGTAGACAAATATTCTCCCTCCGTCAAATATTAGAGAAAAAGTTAGAATACAATGGTATTGTTCATCAACTGTATGTCGACTTTAAAAAGACTTATGATTCAATAGACCGCAATAAACTGTATAACATCCTGACTGAACTAGGAATACCGAAGAAGTTAGTAAACTTAGTAAAAATGTGTATGACCGAAACGTTCAATAAAATAAGAATCGGTCGTTATTTTTCTGAGAGGTTCGAGGTTCACTCTGGTTTGAAACAGGGGGATTAGCTATCCCCTGTTTTATTTAATTTAGCTCTAGAATATGTCATTAGGGAGGTGATAAATACCGGAAAGGCTTTGAATCTGGGGGGAAATATATCCGTACTCGGTTACGCTGATGATTTGGTTTTGCTTGGCGACGACGTGGAAACGATAGAACTAAATACAAAAGCATTGATGGAAACCGGAAAAGAAGTAGGGCTAGAAATAAATACGGAAAAAACAAAATATATGGTTAGTTGTAGAAACAGTGACAATTTTGGCGATATTGAAGTAGAAGAGGAAATATTCGAAGCCGTTGAGAAATTTAGATATTTAGGATCTACTGTAACTAGAAAAAACGAAATCGAAGAGGAAATTAAGGCTAGATTAAAGGCGGGAAATGCTTGTTATTTCTCGGTTGCAAAATTACTTGGGTCACGCCTTTTATCCCGAAATTTAAAAATTAGGATTTACAAAACTATAATTCTTCCGATCATGTTCTTTACGGTTGTGAAACATGGCCGCTTACAGTAAGGGATGAGAAACGCCTTATGGTGTTTGAAAATAAAGTGCTGCGTAGAATATTCGGGCCGAAGAAAGATGAGTCAACAGGAGAATTTAGACGGCTAAACAATGCGGAATTGCGTGAGCTTTACCCGGCAAATGTAATCGAGTCTATAACTGCGCGTCGGCTAAAGTGGGCATGCAAAATGACGAGTCTTAGTAGTGAACGAATTCCTAAAAGATTGATAAACGCTTTGCCGACTGGAAAACGGCCGAGGGGTAGGCCTAGGCGAAGGTGGGAAGATTCGGTGAAAGCAGATCTTGTGAATTTGGGATTGGAAGGTGGTAGGTGGATGGAGGTATGTAGGGACCGATTGGTGGTGTCGGCGTCGGGCCTTCGGGTCCGTTATGCCTTATTGTATTGTAGCCTTTCTATCATTCGAGGGTGTAGAAAATAAAAGCAACATTGTCAGATTCCACAAACCAACCTAAGTAAGAATTTTTTTTACAAATAAGTAATTTTAGTAAAAATGAGTAATTACAGTAAAACATATTTATGTGCAAAATGTGGACTTCTACTAAATAATTGGAAACATAAATGTAAATGATCATATCATCTTGCGGTCATCATTCTTTTCTCATTTGTCGCAGATGTTTTAAATATTATCCGAAAGACTACATTATGCGTAAAGGACAAAATGCTTATGAACGCTTAAAAGATCATAAACTATTTTGTAAACAACATAAGCCTGTTAGATCTGATTTTCCTAAAGACAATTATATTACATTTACAAATGTTGAATTTTCACAACATATTAAAATTGTAGTATATGCTGATTTTGAAACATTATTAGTGCCAATTGCAGGTTCGAATCCAAATCCTAAAACATCTTGGACACGTTCTTTACAAAACCATGATGTTTTCTGTGCAGCTCTGATGGTACAATCTTCCATCCCCGAATTTGACAGGGGACCAGTTGTTTATACTGGTAGTGATTGTATGATCAATTTTTTAAAAACCTTAGAATCTTTAGCTCATAAAGCTGATGAAATATATTCTAATATAATTCCTATTGAAACATTGAGTGATGAGCAAGAACATCTGTTTGCAACTACCAATGTATGTGTTTTATGTCAGAACGAATTGAGTGGGGGGATAGAGTAAAACACCATTGTCATATTACATCTAAGTTTATTGGAGCTGCACACAATTCATGTAATTTACGTGCTGCTAAACCGAATTTTATACCTGTGTTTATACATAATTTTTCTAATTTTGATTCTCATTTTATAGTTAAATATCTTGGAATAGATCAGGGTGATGTTGAAATAATTCCAAGCAATAGTGAAAAATATATGTCTATAACTAAAACCTTTGATGGCTGTAAAACTAAAATCAGATTTGTTGATTCATATAAATTTTTATCATCTAGTTTAGAAACTTTAGTTAACAATATGTAATCTGATTCTATAAATCTCTGCCACACATTTCCACATTTAAAACAGTTAATATACGATGAATACAAACTTTCATTAATTAGTCAAAAAGGTATCTATCCTTATAATTATATGGATAACTATGATAAACTTGAGGAAACAAAATTACCTCAAAAAGACAGTTTTTATAGTTCACTAACTAACAAGCACATTAGTGATAAAGATTACACACATGCGCAATTAGTTTGGTCAACATTTCACATTAAAAATATGAGAGAATACAGAACTTTACATTAAGACCGATGTAATTTTGCTTTGTGAAGTGTTCGAAACTTTCCGAAATCTTTCTTTAAAAATATACGGATTAGATCCGGCTTGGTGTTATACACTCCCACAATTAGCATGGAATGCAATGTTGCGAATGACGAAAATAAAACTTATGTTGTTAAAAGATTTAGACATGATTCTCTTTATTGAAAGGGGGCTACGAGGTGGTCTTGTTCAAGTTGTTACTCGACATGCTAAAGCAAACAATCCCTATATTAATGGTTATAATTCAGAAAAAGCTAATCGTTATATAATTTATGTAGATGTAAACAATTTGTATGGTTATGCAATGTCTAAATCTCTTCCATATGATAATTTTGAGTGGGTTGAAGATGATATTAATGTATTAGAAGTCCCCGAAAACTCTGAATTTGGTTACATACTTAATGTTGACATCTCATATCCTCCGGAACTTCATGATTCTCATTCACAGTTCCCATTACTACCCGAATCGAGGACTCCACCTCGAAGTAAATATAATAAATTAATGACTACATTACTCTCAAAATCTCATTATATTATACACTATGAAAATTTAAAAAGGCAGTAAAACTCGGATTGAAAATAGAGAAAATTAATCGTATTTTAAAATTCAGACAAAAGAAATAGCTAGTACCATATATTGAGGTAAATTCGCGATATAGATCTCATGCTAAAACAACCTTTGAGTCGGATTTTTATAAACTTATGGTTAACAACGTGTTTGGTAAGACTATGGAAAATATTCGCAATCGCGTAAACATACAAATTGTAACAAATGAGTCTAAATTAAATAAACTTGTTAAGAAACCAAATTTTAAAGATAGACAAATATTCTCTGAAAATGTTATAGCAGTTCATTTGGAAAACGAAAAAAATGTTTTTAACAAACCAATTTATGTTGGTTTTACAATATTAGAATTGAGTAAAACTTTGATGTATGATTATCATTATAATGTATTTATAAAGAAATATGGTGTTGAAAATCTAAAATTATGTTACACTGATACAGATTCTTTCATATATCAAATAAATACCAACGATATTTACAATGATATTAAAAATCTCCATCTTGTCCATTGTTATACTAAGCTCACATTTTTTCAGTTGCTTCATAAATACTCCTCCACAAACCACGGACACTGTGGACTATTTGTGTTATGATACTTAAGAGGATTCATATCCGATTTGGTGTCAAATACCAGTCCACAATATACACATTTAACTTTATCTTTGACTCCTCGTATAAATCCAGTAAAAGACAGCAGATGATGAGGTGAGTCAATGTTTTTAAATGTCCTCTTCCTTATATCTGGGTTTTTAAAGTTCACCGCTTCTGAATTCTTTTTAATCCATTTAACCAAACGATGAGCTTGATTAAATGAGCAGACCAAAGAAGTGTCTAAATGATAATGACAAGAAATTTTGTCATTATCTAACTGTTTCAAGTTTGGACAGTCGAAATCGTGGAGATCATAAACTGGTCTGTCGATAAGTTCTTTACGGCGTTTAGGAGAAGAAGGCATAGAAAAGTTGAATACTGAAGAATTAAGAAGTTTGCCTCGATCGCTACTTTTATACCTTTTCGACTATGCTTTAGACTACATCTGGGACAACTTACCTGAAGAATGGCAAGAGGACAGTGAATTTATTCAGAAACGAAGACTTGACAATTAATATATTAACTATTAATTATACTATTATGCTTGAATTTTTTTTGTCAATTGTTGTTTTAAATAAACCATTTAAAACCTATAATCGTGTTTTTTTTTTTTTTTACTATTCCTCTATTCATGAATGGGTTTTTAAAAATAAAACATATGAAATTTTAAAAAAAATTATTTAAGAAAAATTACATATATAAATCAAATTCGGGTTGATAATCTTCATTTTTCTTGTGGATGTCAACCATCTTGGTTAACAAATCCAGTGAGTCGTTTATTTTCTCAATGTTAGCATATAGCTTTCAGTTTCTTCCCTGTTGAAACATACTGAGGATGAGTCAGTCGATGAACTTTGATTAAACATTGCAAAACAATGAAAAACCTGTTCTATTTTCATTACTCTGTTTCTACTTCTCTTAGTAAGTGTACAGAATACATTTTTACACCTCACCTGCTCATCAACGCCCACCTTCTTTCGACTGTTTTGCTGTAAGAGGGAGAGCATTCGGAGAATCTGGACTGTGACGAATTTCCATTCTTCAGTATCCATATACACTGTAGTTTTCTTGTCAGTAACGGCTATAGTAGGCACAAAATCGCGAAGACCAACTCGTACTAGTTTGCTAGTAGTGATGAGATGATCAGTCACCAGCTCTAATCCAGATACCATCTCTCAAGGTTTCAACGTTGAAACTAAAAGATTTAGCAAAGTGGAGGGGGAGAGAGATGGATTTTTTCTATTTTCTCATATAGTTGTTTTATTTCACGTCTCCTTATTTCATAAAACGTAATTTGTGTTTTTAAATTCTCAAGTTGATAAAGATGATGCTTAAGTCTCTGACGCATATCAGCAACACCTACAACTGACCTCCAGTTCTTTTTTATAATCAACTTCATCTATTATTAAAGGTAGCTTCTCTAGTCGATCCAAGTGCTCGATAAATGGACAATATTTAGACCATTTCTTATGATCTACTACAGGATCATCATGTTCCAACCATTCATGTAATATTAATCCACAGAAAGGACACCTTGTTCGATCTGATTTTTTCAAATAATAAAATCCTGCTGCTGCGAGCTTAACAGCACTCACTGGCGAATTCCATCCAACAAATGTAGACAGACCATCTTCCTCATATCTCAAGTTCTTACTCCTCCGATCCTTACTCATTAGAATAGAATAGAATAAGGCTTAACGGACCCGAAGGCCCGACGCCGACACCACCAATCGGTCCCTACATACCTCCATCCACCTCCCCCCGTCCAATCCCAAATTCACAAGATCTGCCTTCACAGAATCTTCCCACCTTCGCTTAGGCCTACCCCTCGGCCGTTTTCCGATTGGCAAAGCGTTTATCAATCTTTGAGGAATTCGTTCGCCACTAAGACTCGCCATTTTGCATGCCCACTTTAACCGACGCGCAGCTATATATTCGATTACATTTACCGGGTAAAGCTCACGCAATTCCGCATTGTGTAGCCGTCTAAATTCTCCTGTTGACTCATCCTTCTTCGGCCCGAATATTCTACGCAGCACTTTATTTTCAAACACCATAAGGCGTTTCTCATCCCTTACTGTAAGCGACCATGTTTCACATCCGTAAAGAACAGTCGGAAGAATTATAGTTTTGTAAATCCTAATTTTTAAATTACGGGATAGAAGGCGTGAGCTAAGCAATTTTGCAACCTAGAAATAACAAGCATTTCCCGCCTTTAACCTAGCCTTAATTTCCTCTTCGATTTCGTTTTTTCTAGTTACAGTAGATCCTAAATATCTAAATTTCTCAACGCCTTCGAATATTTCCTCTTCTACTTCAATATCGCAAAAATTGTCACCGTTTCTACAACTAACCATATATTTTGTTATTTCCGTATTTATTTCTAGCCCTACTTCTTTTCCGGCTTTCATCAATGCTCTTGTATTTAGTTCTATCGTTTCCGCGTCGTCGCCAAGCAAAACCAAATCATCAGCGTAACCGAGTACGGATATATTTTCCCCCAGATTCAAAGCCTTTCCGGTATTTATCAGCTTCCTAATGACATATTCTAGAGCTAAATTAAACAAAACAGGAGATAGCGAATCCCCCTGTTTCAAACCAGAGTGAACCTCGAACTTCTCAGAAAAATAACTACCGATTCTTATTTTATTGAACGTTTCGGTCATACACATTTTTACTAAGTTTACTAACTTCATCGGTATTCCTAGTTCAGTCAGAATGTTATACAGTTTATTGCGGTCTATAGAATCATAAGCATTTTGAAAGTCGACATACAGTTGATGAACACTACCGTTGTATTCTAATTTTTTCTCTAATATTTGACGGAGGAAGAATATTTGGTCTACGGTTGATCGGTTCCGTCTGAAACCACATTGATAGTCTCCGATAATTTCCTCGGCGTATTCGGTTATTCGACTAGTCAGGATTGACGAAAATATTTTATGACCGGAAGTAGTAAGATCCCACGATAGTTATTAGTATCTGTCCGCGACCCCTTCTTGTGAATCGGTATAAGTATAGATTCTTTCTATTCTTCGGGTACTTTCTCATACTCCCAGATCTTTTTAATCAAAAGATGTATTTTTGAAATCCCCGCTTCCCCACATGCTTTGATTAGCTCGCTAGGAATATTATCCGTCCCTGCTGCTTTATAGGATTTTAATTTTCCGATAGCTTTTTCGACTTTCCTTATACTCGGTTCTTCTAATAAAGTGGTGATAGACGGGTATTTTCTGGATTCAAAATATTATCAAAGTGTTCTTTGAACTTACTTACTATGTCTGCCGGATCCGCTATTATGTTATTATTATTATCCCTAATTTTTATTGTTACAGGATTAATCAATACCAAGATCAATTAATAACAACATTTTGTTGTATTCCTGTTATCTTCTGCCAAGTCTCTCTATCCAGTGCATCTTCCTTGCGTATGCTGCGACGCTCCATTATTTCGTTTATGTGGTCTGTCCAAGAACGCCGTGGTCTTCCGCGTTTACGTCTGCCAGGTGGTTTCCATTCATAAATCTTCTTTGGCCACCGTTGATCTGGCATTCTCACCATATGTCCGTACCAGTTTAATGATCTTCTTTCAATTCTGTCTATCACTGTTTCATTTGCGTTCATTCTAGCTCTTACTTCATTGTTAGTTTTTCTTTCAATTCTTGATATTTTGGCACTTCTACGCAAATAATCCATTTCCACAGCTAATAGTCTTCTTTTAAGATTAGTGTTTAAGATCCACAGTTCTGATCCATAGCATAGCACTGATTCAATCATTATCCTACCCACTCTTTTCTTATTGCTGTTGGAAATGTTCTTGTCCCACCAAAAAGAATTCATACACCCTAATACTTTCCTGCTTTGTTGTATTCTGTATTTGATTTCTGTTTGGCCCAATCCATCTTTATCTATATATGCCCCTAAATATTTAAATTTCTCTACCTGCCTTATAATTGCTTTGTCATTGATATGAACTTCAACTGCAGCTTCACTATTCACCACCAAATGTTCCGTTTTAGTTAAACTCATCTGTAGGCCCCATCTGTCATATTCCTGATATAATCGTCGTATCATGAATTCAAGATCGTAATCATCTTGTGCTAAAATGGCTTGATCGTCAGCAAAACTTAATGAAAACATCTGTACATCACTGACAATGATTCCCATTACTCTGCAGCTGTTCTTCCAATTTCGGAGAGCCACTTCTACATATAAATTGAACAAGATGGGTGACATACTGCATCCTTGTCTCAATCCTTTTGTGACATTAATAGGTTCTGATAACTTTGAACCTCTTTTAATCTGTACCTTATTATCTCTATACATTTCGATAATAATATGTAAAAGATGATCATCCATACCTATATCTTTCATAGCTTCCCACAGTTTAGTTCTAGGGACTGTGTCATAGGCTTTTGCTAAATCTACAAAGGCAATGTGAAGCTCCTTCCCTACTGCTATAAATTTCTCCATTAGCTGTTGTAAAATAAACAGGTTATCTGTACATGATCTGTTCCGCCTAAATCCACTCTGGTCTTCCCCAATATGGTGGCCAACATTCTGTCTGATTTTTTCAGACATTATCTTGCTAAATAAGCGGCTCATTGTACCGTTCACACTAATACCTCTGTAGCAGTTGGTGTCTCTTCTATTCCCTTTCTTGAAAATAGAAACTATATATGACTCTTTCCATTCTGATGGAATTTCAATCCTTTGACAACAGTTGTTCATAAGGTTGGTTATTCGTCTCTTCAGATAATGTCCACCAGCTTTCAATAATTCGACAGGAATATTTCCAGGACCAGGTGATCGCCCATTCTTCATTTTAGTCAATGCAGAATTTACTTCCTCTACAGTAATGGTTATATTTCGGTCAGTTACTTCTATCATTTCTTCTTTCCCTTGGGTGTAATGGGCCCTGTCTTCTGTTAGAAGGTCTGCATAATGCTTTTTCCATTCCTTTAAAGGAATTAAGTTGTCTATGGCTTTGTTTACTGGTGTTTTCTTCATATTAGTAATTGTCCTCCATACTTCAGTAGTTTGTGACCCACCTATTAGACTCTCAATTTCAACACATTTCTGTTCCCACATCCTGTTCTTTTCTGATTTAATTCTGTTTCTTAACTCGTGATTTGCTTTCTGGAAGTTTTGCCTGTCTTGCAGTGATTTAGTCAATAACCATTTATTGTATACATTTTTCTTGTTCCTAATCAACATCTTCAGTTCATCAGACATCCATGGAGGATCCTGTTTATCTAAACTCTTACTTTCAGTCCCTAGTACCTCAAGAGAAATTTTTGTTAGTGCTTGTGTAATATTTTTATATTCTACTTCAACATCTTCATCTTCTGGAATAGCTTTTAGTTCCTTTTCTAATCTTCGTTGAAATAAATCCTTAATGCTGAACTGCTTCAGGAGAAAGAGCTTATACTTTGCCTGTTCCAATTTCTCGTGTTTTCTCTGATCAGTCAGTTGTCCGGTTGTTGAATGTTTTCTCATAAATGGGTATGTCATCTTTGCTATAACTAAATAGTGGTCAGACCCACAGTTGGCCCCCCGCATGACTCTACAGTCTTGAACTACCATTTTGGGTCTTTGCTTGGTAGTGATGTAATCAATTATTGATTTCTGCTGTAACGAGGGTCTCTCCCATGTATATCTGTGAATATCTTTATGTGAATAGTGTGTATTCAGAATTTTTAAATCATACTGGTTACAAAATTCTACAAGATTTTCTCCAGAACTATTAATGACATTTTCTCCATATCTGCCTATTACTGCATCATTTACTTGGGAACCCACTCTCGCATTGAAATCACCCGCTATTATTACATCTTGGTGGTTTCTAACTTGGTTGAGTAGATGGTCTAATTTTTCCTCTAATTTTTAGTTTTCAAATAAGACACTTTTGCGTGGTGATATCTGGTTGTTTGTTTGGATTTTAGTTGCGGTTTTGTTCTCCATACACTTGTGCGTGGTGATACCATGTCAAGGAGAAGGGCATTTTCGTTAGAAGAAAAATTTTGCTGCACATTTGCTGTCGGGAGGAAAATGGGGAGTCGAACAAAAGTCTTGAGGAGGAATTGTATGTAAATCATTAAACTATTTCAACAATATAGAAAATCTAGGGAGGGGGGAATCTAAATAGGGACCCGTTCGGGGACTAGTAGAATGCGGTGAATCGTTCAAGACAAAAAAAAAAAAAAAAGGAGAGCTACGGGTGACAAAGTCAACGGTGCTCTAATAACATGGTTTCGACCCCAACGCAGCCGAAATGTTTCAATATCAGGGACAATTTTACTCAAAAAAGCCAATAATTTTCTAAAATTGATTAATCAATCCACTTCAGAACCGTATAGCGACTCGAGAAGTAGTATTTCGCGAGGATGGATTTAAAGATTTTGTACTCGCCATAATATTACGAGTATTTTTTAAGCGGTGACTGCTAGCGTCCCCCAAGGGATAGCCAGCGATTGGCTTCCGTCAGTATGGCCATCAATTCCGAAAATTACGATGATTCAGATATTTTTAACGCAGATGAAACTGAACTTTTTACAAGGTACTGCCTGATCGGACACTACATTTTAAGGGGGAGAAATGTTCTAATGGAAAACTGTCCAAGGATAGAATAACGGTTTTGGTGGCAGCCAATATGACTGGAATTGAAACATATACTTTTTATAATAGGAAATTTGTAGTTTGACTCGTAAGAAGGCTATCGTAACAATCACCTGTTAAAAATGGCCAAGACCTGATATAACGACCGGCGTCGTTATAAGCGATATGTCGGATGTAACGACGATCGCCTATAACGACGAAGTTTTTACGGTCCCTTCAATGTCGTTATAAACGATATCCACTATATATTGTTACTAAAAATGCCAAAAATCGGAGGAAGTGTGCCTTCGAAAATTGCGGGGTGGATTGAAAAATATCCTTAGCTCAAAAGGGATGGTAGTGTAGTGTATTGTAAATCACAAATTGATGCCTACTGCAGCACAAGTAAATATTTTTTTTAACCCTTGAACGGTAAAAGTGGTATTGCGTTTTACCAG
Organism: Aelia acuminata; assembly: GCA_911387785.2. Taxonomy (NCBI): domain Eukaryota; kingdom Metazoa; phylum Arthropoda; class Insecta; order Hemiptera; family Pentatomidae; genus Aelia; species Aelia acuminata. The sequence continues at coordinate 71,477,403 of OU426979.1, read as the reverse complement.
AGTGATTTAGAAATAAGCCTACGCACCGGATAATGCATCTACACAGTGATTCCATTATTTGAGTAGTATCTGTCCTTTGTAAGATCTTCCTATTTCCTATATAATTACAGCTCACATGCGAGTATTTTATTCTTTATTCCAAATCTTGTTACTATTTTAAGTAAATATTTTATATTCTGATTTCTTGTTTTTATTTTTTTTACCTGAAATATTTTTACTTTCACTTACCTATATATGAAATATATAGTAAGTGGAAGTATTGCGATCGTGAAAAATTTCGACTTCCGGTTTTCAACGGAAATACACGTTTTGGGGTCCCATGAGTCCAAATGACCAAGTCCCACGAAATGGTCTGTGTGTGTGTGTGTGTTTGTGTGTTGTTAACAGACTAGCTCAAAAACTATAAACCGTGCGAACCTGAAATTTGGTATTTAGTTTAGGTATATGCCCGCGATGTGACAGCAAAAATTTCATCAAAATTGCTCAAAGGGAGGGGGTACTTTATTTCATAATTTTTTACGTTTTTTTTTTTTTTTCTCAAAAACGGCTCTAACGATTTTGATTAAACTGAGTATTTGATGTATTAATATGCCTGAGATATGACTGTAAAAATTTCATCAAAATTGATTAACCGAAGGGGGGACTTTACTTAAAAAATTTCGTATCATTCTCGCGTGTTTTTTTTATTTACTCAAAAACGGCTTTAACGATTCTGATCAAACTGGGTATTTGACTTATGTATATGCCCGAGATATGACTGTAAAAATTTCATCAAAATTGATTAACCTGAGGGGGGACTTTACTTAAAAAAATTTCGTATCATTCTCGCGTGTTTTTTTTATTTACTCAAAAACGGCTTTAACGATTTTGATCAAACTGGGTATTTGATGTATGTATATGCCCGAGATATGACTGTAAAAATTCCATCAAAATTGATTAACCTGAGGGGGGACTTTACTTAAAAAATTTCGTATCATTCTCGCGTGTTTTTTATATTTACTCAAAAACGGCTTAAACGATTTTGATCTGGGTATTTGACGTATGTATATGTTAAAGATGTGATAGCTCGCATTTCATCAAAATTGCTCAAACGGAGGGGGGCACTTTATTTCTTAACTATTTTTGCAATTTTTACCTCTTTTTCGATTTTCTCAGAACCGTCTTTAACGATTTTCATCAAATTCGTCATGTTTAATGAAAATTAGGTGTTCTTTAATATCAGGTAAGCTTTATCATTATTAAAATGTTCTGGGGCGGGGGTTTAAATGGGGTAGGGGCCTTTTTTGTTTGTGTTTCCTATGAAGTATCTTTGTTTTTGTTTACAATACAATAAGGCTTAACGGACCCGAAGGCCCGACGCCGACACCACCAATCGATCCCTACATACTTCCATCCACCTACCACCGTCCAATCCCAAATTCACAAGATCTGCTTTCACCGAATCTTCCCACCTTCGCCTAGGCCTACCCCTCGGCCGTTTTCCAGTCGGCAAAGCGTTTATCAATCTTTTAGGAATTCGTTCACTACTAAGACTCGTCATTTTGCATGCCCACTTTAGCCGACGCGCAGTTATAGACTCGATTACATTTGCCGGGTAAAGCTCACGCAATTCCGCATTGTGTAGCCGTCTAAATTCTCCTGTTGACTCATCTTTCTTCGGCCCGAATATTCTACGCAGCACTTTATTTTCAAACACCATAAGGCGTTTCTCATCCCTTACTGTAAGCGGCCATGTTTCACAACCGTAAAGAACAGTCGGAAGAATTATAGTTTTGTAAATCCTAATTTTTAAATTTCGGGATAAAAGGCGTGACCCAAGTAATTTTGCAACCGAGAAATAACAAGCATTTCCCGCCTTTAATCTAGCCTTAATTTCCTCTTCGATTTCGTTTTTTCTAGTTACAGTAGATCCTAAATATCTAAATTTCTCAACGGCTTCGAATATTTCATCTTCTACTTCAATATCGCCAAAATTGTCGCCGTTTCTACAACTAACCATATATTTTGTTTTTTCCGTATTTATTTCTAGCCCTACTTCTTTTCCGGCTTCCATCAATGCTTTTGTATTTAGTTCTATCGTTTCCACGTCGTCCCCAAGCAAAACCAAATCATCAGGGTAACCAAGTACGGATATATTTCCCCCCAGATTCAAACCCTTTCCGGTATTTATCACCTCCCTAATGACATATTCTAGAGCTAAATTAAATAAAACAGGGGATAGCGAATCCCCCTGTTTCAAACCAGAGTGAACCTCGAACTTCTCAGAAAAATAACGACCGATCCTTATTTTATTGAACGTTTCGGTCATACACATTTTTACTAAGTTTACTAACTTCTTCGGTATTCCTAGTTCAGTCAGGATGTTATACAGTTTATTGCGGTCTATTGAATCATAAGCTTTTTTAAAGTCGACATACAGTTGATGAACAATACCATTGTATTCTAATTTTTTCTCTAATATTTGACGGAGGGAGAATATTTGGTCTACGGTAGATCGGTTCCGTCTGAAACCACATTGATAATCTCCGATAATTTCCTCGGCGTATTCGGTTATTCGGCTAGTCAGTATTGACGTAAATACTTTATAGCAGACCGGAAGTAGTGAGATCCCACGGTAGTTATTAGTGTCTGTCCGCGACCCCTTCTTGTGAATCGGTATAAGTATAGACTCTGTCCATTCTTCGGGTACTTTCTCATACTCCCAGATCTTTTTAATCAAAAGATGTATTTTTGAAATCCCAGCTTCCCCACATGATTTGATTAGTTCGCTAGGAATATTATCCGTCCCCGCTGCTTTATAGGATTTTAATTTTCCGATAGCTATTTCGACTTCCCCTATACTCGGTTCTTCTAATAACGGTTCAGCACTTTGAAATTCCAAAAGTGGTGATAGACGGGTATTTTCCGGATTCAAAATACTATCAAAGTGCTCTTTGAACTTCCTAACTATGTCTACCGGATCCGCTATGATGTTATTATTATTATCCCTAATACCAGTCGTAACTGGTCCTAGACGTTTACGTGATAAATTTATGCCTTTATACATATCTCTAACGTTATTTTGGATTCCATTATTTTCTATTTCTATTATTTTTTTTTTGAGATATTCTCTTTTTTTATTTTTAAGCAATTTAGTCGTTTCGTTCCTTATGCCTCGAAAGTAGGCACGATTGTCTTCGCTAGGATTATTTAAAACTTTGAGTTTAGCGGCTTTTCTTTTCTCACACGAGTTTAAACATTCTTCATCGAACCATGGTTTATTCTTATTATTTTCCCTTTTGCCCAGACACAAATTACTGACCTCTTTAATATTATCCTTAATCCCTTCCCACAATTGATCAATGTCTTCACCATTCTCTGTCGATGGTTCTAATACATCAAATCTATTCTTGAGTTCAATTTCGAATTGTTTTCTAATCGCCGGAATTTTAAGTTTTTCCAGATTAAAATATTAGGTATGAGATCCGGTTTCTAACCTTTTTTTTATTGATAGTCTTTGCCGAACTTTAGCGACTACTAGTTCGTGATCCGACCCGCATTCCGCCCCTCGGTACGACCTAACATTAATAACACTATTTTGCCACCTATGCTGCACCAAAACGTGATCGATTTGATTTCTTGTTTGTGAATCCGGTGATGTCCAGGTATATTTGTGAATATCTTTATGTTTAAAAGTTGTACTTTTGATTATTAAATTTTTAGAAGTAGCAAAGTTAATCAATCGGATTCCGTTATCATTACAAATTTCGTGTAAACTTTCTTTTCCAATTGTCGGATTATATATTTCTTCCCTGCCCACCTTTGCGTTAGCGTCTCCTAAAACTATCTTCATGTAATTTCGCGGTAATTTATCGAAGACCCACTCTAGTTTATCGTAAAATTCCGACTTAACTTCGTCATCGCTGTCTTCGGTCGGAGAATGTATGTTTATTAACGCGATTTTAAACCACCGCCCCTGAAATACAACTACCGATATCCTGTCCCCGAAAAATTGAACGTCCCTCAAAGCGGATATCAACCTATTCCTAATCAGAAACCCAGTGCCTGAACAATAATTTTCGCCCCCGCCGTACCAAATTGTGTACTTACCTTCTCTTAAAGAGCCCTCCCCCGGCCAGCGTACCTCTTGCAGCGCCACGATATCTATACCGTACCTCTCAACCTCATTCGAAACCGATTTTAACCCACCCGCTGTATTCAAACTTCTGACGTTCCACGTCCCTAATACTAAATCTCTTAATTTCAACTTTCGCCATGATTCCCCTAAAGCAGTCCCCACCCGGAGACCCGAACGGGGGACTAGTTTACCTCCGGATAATGAGCGTTTTACCTTAGGAGAATCCATGACTGTTTGTGGTGTTTGGGTGAACTAAAAAATGTGAGTAGGGCGTTCAAACCTACGTCACACCCTCCAGCAAGCCTGGGGGGGCGCTCTCATTGTTGGTCAGCGAGTCCTACGGACTTAGCCGGGAGGAACTTCCTAGGAATTTCCACCGACCATCCCCACATCCGCCACCCGTGGGACGCTCCCCATACGCGGTAATGAGACCCGCGCGAGGTTGTTTTTGTTTATATGGAGAAATAAACCGTCTCTCGTTACGCCTAAATTAAAAAATGGCTAAATATGAGATATTATAAAAACCAAGTAAACATATAGAGGAGAAAAAAAGAAAAATATTCAGTCAACTCATAAAACACGTTGAGCTCACGCATGACGCTTTTAATGACAGACCATTGTTCATAATTAATGCCCTTCTGTTCATTTAATGGAAATGATTTGTTTCATGGGAAATAAATGAAATATTCAACAAGTAAATAGAGAATTATAAAATCATTCGACTTGGAGTATTATGGTTGCATTGCCGATTTTTATCAAGTAAAAATGTGTAACTGAGTGAGAAGTGGCATTAACACAACGCATTAATTTCTAATCTAAGTTGGTAAGTGAAAGTTGTGTGTTGCGCGCACGCACCAGATTTTTTAATATAGAATTGGACAAAATTTCAGAATCAATTATCAAATTATAAACAATTTTGATGAGTGCAACCATTGCATCTGATTTGGCATTTATTGGATCCCATTTAGTAGCTTACCGGTTGCTATTACAAAACTAGAGAAAAATCTTTCTCTATATGACCAAAAAAAAAAATCGTTAAAGACATTAGAAAATCATTGGAAACAATCAAGAGCGAAAAAGGAATAATTATTTAGGAACAATTTCGAAATTTTTAAAAAAAAAAATCCTGGATACCAACTATTAAAAAATTTTAATGATTGCCTGAACGTAAATCAGTCATTGTTGAAGATCTCAAGTAGCTGAGTCACTATTAATATTGTCCTCTAACGAGTGTTGAAGTTGAGAGGATCTTTTTCTAAATTGAATGAAATTTTAAGTGACAGGAGGCACTGTTTTACAGGAAAAATATTAGAAATGTATTTAGTTATAAAGTTTGATTACAAAAATAATGACTTGTAGTTACATTTCTAATGTACTCAATTAATGTTTCTTTACTAATAAAAAAATCTGGTGCGTGCGCGCAACACACAACTTTCACTTACCAACTTACTTAGATTAGAAATTAATGCGTTTTGTTAATTGCCACTTCTAAAATGAACAGAACAGCTTTAATTATAACGCATTGGTTTGTCATTAAAGGCGTACGGCGCATGCGTGAGCTCAAGGTGTTTTATGAGTTGACGGAATATTTTTCTTTTTGTCTCCTGTATATGTTTACTTGATTTTCTTCATATATCATATTTAGCCATTTCTTATTTTTAAGCGTGATGAGAGACAGTTAATTTCTCAATATAAACTAAAACAAAGGTACTTTATAGAAAAACAAAAAAGACCCCTTCCCCATTTAAGCCACCTCAGAACATTTTAATAATGATAAAGCTTACCTGATATTAAATAACAACTAATTTTCATTAAACATGACGAATTTGATAAAAATCGTTAAAGCCGTTTTTGAGATAATCGATCAAAAATGTAAAAATTGGACAAAATTTATTAAGTAAAGTCCCCCCTCCTGTTGATCAATTTTGATGAAATTTTTACAGTCATCTCTCGGGCATATAAATACATCAAATACCAAGATTGATCAAAATCGTTAAAACCGTTTTTGAGTAAATAAAAACAATACGTGAAAATGATACAAAGTTAATTAAGTAAAGTCCCCCCTCCGGTTGATCAATTTTGATGAAATTTTTACAGTCATATCTCGGGCATATCAATAGATCAAATACTCAGTTTAATCAAAATCGTTAGTGCCGTTTTTGAGAAAATCGAAAAAAGCTTAAAAAGTTATTAAATAAAGAACCCCCTCCCTGCGAGCAAATTTGATGAAATTTTTGCTGTCACATCGCGGGCATATACATACTCTGAATACCCAATTTCAGGTTCGCACGGTTTATGGTCTGTTCACAACATACACACACACACACACACACACACACACACACACACACACACACACACACACACACACACACACACACACACACACACACACACACACACACACACACACACACCCACACACACCAACACACACCCACACACACCAACACACACCCACACACACCCATACCCATACACACACACACACACACACACACACACACACACACACACACACACACACACACACACACACACACACACACACACACACACACACACACACACACACACACACCCACACCCACCCACACACACACACACACACACACACACACACACACACACAGAGACCATTTCGCGGGACTTGGTTATTTTGACTCAGGGGACCCCAAAACGTGTATTTCCGTTGAAAACCGGAAGTCAAAAATTTTCACGATCGCAATACTTCCACTTACTATATATTTCATATATAGGTAAGTGAAAGTAACACTTACTATATATTTCATATATAGGTAAGTGAAAGTAAAAATCATTATTTTACAAAAAAGTGTATTAAAACCAATATTTTAAAAATTAAAGATTTTATTTCAATATACTCTCCGCTACTTATTTTTTCCAAAGTAGCTTTTTTTTCACAACAATAATTTAATCCATGTTTTTCAAGCAATACATTTTTATTGCATGGTTTTTTCTCGTTTTAACGTTTATACTAGGTTGTTACAAAAGTCCTTGTGCATATCAAGTTTTTTACATTGAGGTCTCTAATTTAATCCTTATTTAATCTCTGACGAATACAATTCTTATGTCAATGTTTACATTAACTAATCCTCTAATTATCTATGTACGCCAACTGTCCCTGCCTTTCATTCAGTTTATTAAATTTCACTAGAAATGTCGGAAGAAAAATTTGTCATCCGCGGCCTTCTTAGGCATTATTGGAAAAAAGGTTTTAGTGCAAAGGCCTCAGCCGAGGAAATTTGTGCAGTGGAAGGGGAAAGTGTGGTGCATCGAAACACGGCCGCATTTTGGTTCAGGCGGTTTAATTCTGGGAATACAAGCCTTGAAGATGAACCTAGATCAGGTCGTCCTTCAGTCGTCGATGATCCATATACATACAACTTTTGGCTGAAAGATGGGTTAAAGTAGTTGAAAATGATGGCCTGTATTTTGAAGAATAAATTTGATTTGTAAATTTTGTACTCACATTTGAATAAAATTAATTTTGTGAACAAGGACTTTTGTAACAACCTAGTAATGCACGGTTTTGCACGTTTTTAAGTTTTTATAGCACGTTTTCAAATTGTTACTGCACGGAATTCCGAGCTTTAGTTACAAATTTGTCGAAGACTAAACTCTGACCCATCAGATAAAGACCCCAGCTTTAGGTACTGAGGAAGGTCCTTTTCCCGAATTCTGAGTGCTCAAGTCCTGATTAGGAATTAGTTTAGTTAATCACTAGCATTCCCCGTCGGGGCTTTGCCCGTGAGCCTTTAAAATCAATTCTGTGATCATTATCTTGGTATTGATTTAATATAATATGTTAACTGATGTTAAGGAGATTTAGTAGAATCAGAGCTTCCGGTAGGTAGAAGTGTTGGAAGGGGAAGCTGCCGGCACGGTAGAAGAGGGGAAGCGCGCAATGGAGAGTTCACTAAAACCGCCGAAACAAAAAATTGCTTACTCGTCGTGAACGCTTCATTTTTCCGTAGGGGCTTTCGAGTTATACTCGTCGTATCAAGATCTTCAAAATAAGTCTAAATTAGATATTTTTTCTCGAAGTGCAAAAATAGGTGTCCGTTAGAGTTAAACAATTTCTCCATTTAAACCCGTTAGGGGTTACATTTTTGAAATTCCTTTCTTAGTGGTTACCTACATCGCATTTAAAATCTAAATTCCGAACTTCAAGTTTCTATCATTAGTAGTTTTTGCACTGCGTTGATTCTGTCAGTCAGGACAAAGCCTCTTATATATAGAGAGATTATAACTAGGTTTTAAGTCACAGGAGTAAGAACAAAAGAAAGGTACACCTAGCTTTTAGATTTCTAATTCTAAGCGATTCTATTATAGCTTCTATTTGGAGTTTTTGGAATCATCAAGATAAGATAATCGGGATATAATTTTTACTTTCACTTACCTATATATGAAATATATCGTAAGTGGAAGTATTGCGATCGTGAAAAATTTCGACTTCCGGTTTTCAACGGAAATACACGTTTTGGGGTCCCCTGAGTCCAAATGACCAAGTCCCGCGAAATGGTCTGTGTGTGTGTGTGTGAACAGACTAGCTCAAAAACTATAAACCGTGCGAACCTGAAATTTGGTATTTAGTTTAGGTATATGCCCGCGATGTGACAGCAAAAATTTCATCAAAATTGCTCAAAGGGAGGGGGTACTTTATTTCAGAGTTGGGCAAAAAGAAGTTGAACTACAAATTACAAAACTACTGACACAGTAGTTGGGAAGTTGTTGAAACTACAACTACTTTTATAATTTGTAGTTGATGGACCACAACTACAACTACTGTAGTTTCAGAAAAGTAGTTGCAACTGTAATTATGGGCCTGAAACTACTTTACTTAAAAAAATTTCGTATCATTCTCGCGTGTTTTTTTTATTTACTCAAAAACGGCTTTAACGATTTTGATCAAACTGGGTATTTGATGTATGTATATGCCCGAGATATGACTGTAAAAATTTCATCAAAATTGATTAACCGGAGGGGGGACTTTACTTAAAAAATTTGTATCATTTGCACGTGTTTTTTTAATTACTCAAAAACGGCTTAAACGATTTTGATCTGGGTATTTGACGTATGTATATGTTAAAGATGTGATAGCTCGCATTTCATCAAAATTGCTCAAACGGAGGGGGCACTTTATTTCTTAACTATTTTTGCAATTTTTACCTCTTTTTCGATTTTCTCAGAACCGTCTTTAACGATTTTCATCAAATTCGTCATGTTTAATGAAAATTAGGTGTTCTTTAATATCAGGTAAGCTTTATCATTATTAAAATGTTCTGGGGGGGGGAGGGAGCTTAAATGTGGTAGGGGCCTTTTTTGTTTGTTTTTTTTTGTTCCCTATGAAGTATCTTTGTTTTTGTTTATACGGAGAAATAAACCGTCTCTCGTTACGCCTAAAAATAAAAAATGGTTAAATATGAGGTATTATAAAAACCAAGTAAACATATAGAGGAGAAAAAAAGATAAAAAATCAGTCAACTCATAAAACACGTTGAGCCCACGCATGACGCTTTTAATGACAGACCATTGTTCATAATTAATCCCTTCTGTTCATTTAATGGAAATGATTTGTTTCATGGGAAATAAATGAGATATTCAACAAGTAAAAAGAGAATTATAAAATCAGTCGACTTGGAGTATTATGCTTGCATTGCCGAATTATATCAAGTAAAAACTTTTATTTAATAATAAAAGAAATTAGTGTTTGTTATAGAGCAAATGAAAACAACAATAAGAAATGAATGTGGAAAAATGTGTAACTGAGTGAGAAGTGGCATTAACTCAACGCATAAATTTCTAATCTAAGTTGGTAAGTGAAAGTTGTGTGTTGCGCACACGCACCAGATTTTTTAACATTGATGTGAGGGTGAAACAATTGTTATTATTATAATTCTGCAAATGGCCACACCTCTACGATACTATATAGCATCGGACGATTTACAACATAACTAATTTGTATATGGTTTTTCTTAATACTTGTCTAAATTTGGCGTATGTTTACTCCCCATGAGACATATTAGCAAATCATTCATATTACCAGCAGCCAGTATTACATTTTTTTGTCAGTATAACATCAGTTTGTTTATTAGGAAAAGAAGAAAAGGTGAAGGAAGAATAAAAAAGGTATTCTCAGTAATCCTTTAAATCACAACTATTAAAAATTTCAGTTTTAATAAAAGTTTTGTGTTTTTCGCCTTAAAAGGCCCCCTGAAAATGGATTTAAAATAACCAAACCTAACTCTTCTTTTAGGAAATGTAATGCTGATTAAGAAAATATCATAGTTTTTGTTTCTACTCTAATCCGAAGTAGAGAAAACTGTCATTTATTAGAAAAAAAAGTATGATTTTAAAAATAAAAACAGACTGAGATAGGAAACTCTTTTCTTCGCCATTCTACCCCGTTTAGCATGCAGTATTACCCAATTTTTTTTACACTAGGTCTGGAACACCCAGTATATATAGCAATAGTTTTCAAGCATTATTTTTATCATCTTTAATGGGAATGGACGCATGCGCTTTGGATTCAGTAGTGTTAGGTTTGAGAATATATTTTAGACGATCCCTGACTACATTAAAAAGGAATATCAACTTAATAATAATAAAGACTCTTCTACCATGAAAATTAGTTGCATTATTTTAAAATAAAGAAGGAAATACACTATAAATATTGAAGTGTCAAGAAATTACTAATTGCTATGGTATATATATACTTATATGTTATATATTTTATACATTGAACTTGTAAATCTAAAATTAAAGGAAAGATGCAGCTGACGCATGACAAGTCAAGCACGATCGATTTTTAACTCCCACCTGCATAAAGCCTCCGTGCATTGCAAAATAATTATTTGACTGAGTCAACAAATAAATGTTATTAAATAAACTTCACCAAGAATATAGATAATTTTCCACTTGTATCTGAATGAGCGAATTCAATGTTTCGATTAATGTGTAAACGCCATTTAATAGCTTTTTTAGAAGAAAATAGCTTTTTCCACATTTATTTACTTATTGTTGTTCGTTATTCACAATAAGGCATAAAGTATAATAATTATTGAAAAACTTGGAAGTCCTCAGTAATTTTTGATTCATTATTATTTATTTCTTTTATGGAGGTGCCAAAAAAAAAAAAAAAAAATCCAAATTTCATCAACAGTCAAATGGGACAATCCATGTCAATTCAACACAGCCTTGAGCCTCACCATCTCAGATTTTCTTGAAATTTGGTACATGTGTACTACTTGTATATACTAGAACAATTGTGAAATATTACTGAGATATGTCTACCCGTTTTTGAATTTTGTATAAAGCCCTAAAAAATATGTCCAGAAACAGAAAAAATCTATGATTAAAAATAGTTGTAGATGTTTTCCAAATTTTACTAGGACTAAGAGATTTGTGTCAGCACATTCCATGCCATTTCCTATGATACACAACAATGTATAGGTTGGTTCTAAAGAAATTTTTTTGACACTAAATTTAAAATTTCAATTTTCTCAAAAAAGCATTTTTTTATATATTTTTTTAAAAATAGCTAGTATTATATCTATTCATACAACAAAATATAAAAGTGGGATAAATTCCATTTACAAAATATAAAATGGGATTTCTTCATTACTAAAAAAATTGAAAACTAGTGATAAAATTCCGTAAATCTAGCAATTCATTATTAAAAATATCCTGTAGATGATTTCCAAATTTGAGTAGGACTATGAGATTGGTGTCTTTTAGCAGCGCATTCAATGCCATTTTATATGATATACAGCAATGGATAGGTATGGTACAGGCAGTCTGACGTATTTTAAAAAAAAGTATATATATGAAATTTTTTTAAAAATGCCCTTTTTGAATTGAAATTTTAAACTTGGGGTTAAGAAAAACTCTTTAGTACCAACCTATACATGTTTGTATATCATATGAAATGGCACGCAATACGCTGTTAAACGACACCAATCTCATAGTCCTAGTCAAATTTTGAAATAATCTATTTTTACTCATGATTTTTTCTGTTTCTGGACCTATATTTGAGGGCTTTAGAGACCCATAATTCAAAAACGGGCAGACATATCTCGGTAATATTTCCCATTGTTCTAGTAGATACAAGTAGTACACATGTACCAAATTTCAAAAAAATCTGAGATGGCGAAGCTCAATATATTTTGTGTTGATATGACGTGGAATGGCCCTGTTATGAAAACTGCATTCAGTTACCATGGAAACAAACGATTTCCGTTAAATAAGTATGTTCTAAAATTCACTTAAAACACGGTGGCAACTTGTTCGCATGCGCGGTACCTTTACTTATGAATAATGGTTTGCCATCAAAGGTGTACTTCGCATGCGAAAGTGTTTGTTCGGGTTATCGTTTTTGAATAACTCTGTTCACGCATACACAGACTACTTCGCGTGGCGTCGCTTTTCTATTTTTCATTTATACTTGTTCCTCATTCCATTTAGTTCGGTTCTCTCCGAATGGATTAAAATGTCGAAAAACAACGATGTTTAAGACAGACAATTGTTAATAATTAAAGTCGTTCTGTATATTTGAGAAGCGGCAATTAACAAAACGCATTAATTTTTAATCTAAGTAAGTTGGTAAGTGAAAGTTGTGTGTTGCGCGCACGCACCAGATTTTTTTATATATATTTTAAATGTAGATTTATTTTGTATGTGAATACTGAACTTATGAAATATTTTAATTTTGACTCCATATTTTTATTTTATTTTTTTTTTTTTTTTTTGTCCCTTCTCTTTGACATGGTATCACCACGCACTAGTGTCTTATTCGACAACTAGGCCACAACTGATTCAAATTTGTTTGAAGGAATAAAAACACAAACAATCAGGGGAGGGAATTTCCTAGAAATGGTGATAGATGTGTCTTCCTGTCCCCGGAAAAAATATCCCTCAAGCCGGATGGAAGACTTCTTTCCGGAAGCCGAACGTTATAACCGATCTTTTTTTATTCCCCGGCGGACTCAAAATGGGTCGCTAAAGCCGATCATTCGCAATAGCCGTGGTCGTAATAGCCGGATAAAAATTCATTAATGTATGACCGTAGGGACCTGGGACTTAAGATTTTCGTCGCTATAATCGGTACGTCGTTATAACCGATGTCGTTATAAACGATATCCACTGTAATAGGTTTGTCCTCACGCAAACTTCCTACTGTTTTGTAGACGATCACTGATTGTTTATTTAGCATGCTTGGTAAGCAAACGATCAGTAATTTGATGCTCGCTTTTCTTACGTTATGCTAGTGCCTGTAGTAAAGGCTTTACTAACTCGTATAGAAATGTACTTTTACATCTATAAATTTCTACATTTATTTTTTTTTCTTCGTGCCTTCTTGCGTTTTGTTTTCATAAAGTAATTAAGTAGAAGTTAAGCTCCTAAGGGGTTCAAACTATTAGAGTCCATTTTCAGCATTAAATAGTGATGAAAAATTCAAATCAAACTTGTTTCAATGAAAACTTCAATGAAAACTTATAGTATCTGTGTATGTATGAGAATAGTCGGGGGTGGCGGTCAAAAATCTACAAATAGTATTCAACTATTTTATTGCAGCCAACGCACAGTGGTCCCGATTAACGCATTATGGTGAAAAAATTCCCCAAAACCAACTATTTTTCTGGATCGAATAATTATTCTTGGTTTTTATATGAATGCTGGACCTTGAAAATATAGTTGAAACAAAAATAGAATAAACTTTGTGGAATATACAACATTTTTGGAAAAGTTGCATGTTTCTGGCATCTCTATCCGCGCCCTTTTTGCCAATTTTAGTCACCTATTTTTTCATATTTGTCTAAGAGTGTCTGCGATGGTTGTGGCTCTAAAGAAACTATCTGAGTTTCAATTGGTCTAAGTTTCACGTCCATCACGATCCATCAACATTAGGAAAAGGAGAGTTTTTAGAGATAAAGCATGAGTCACGGCCGGCCGCACAGTGGGGCGAGTCCACTGTCCGGTCGGACATTGGGCCAAAACATGAATTTATTCCTCTATAACTTTTGTAGGGCATACCTTATCGATATGTGGATAAGCATAGCACTTACATACAGAACAGTAATAAGAAATTTTAAATATTTTAACTTTTTCATTAATCTATATAAATAAAGATGAAATTCTGTTTGTTTGTTTGTTCTTTATTAAAATCCATACCGTTTGTCCTAAATTCTCCAAATTTCGCTCAGGGCACAGTGGGGCGAGTCCACTGTCCGGCCGGACATTGGGCCAAAACATGAAAGTTAAAATTTAGAGGTTTCATTGTAATATTAATAAACTAGAATCCTTTCCCCGTCATTTGCACTAATTTTTAACTCAATCTTTGCGTTAATAATGATACAATATGAGTTGAAACACGACAGTAAGACATTCATCTTTTTTATATTTAAAGTTAGTGAGCCTATATTTTTTGGCTAAACCTAATGGAATGTTTACAGTATGATCAAGCATTACTAATAAATTGTAATACACCAGAAATATAGTTTTGCATATGCAACAGTTACGACGGTTCAAACAAATGTAAAATATTTGGTACAATATAGTAAAACGCCGGAAAACTACATATAACCTATTGTTAGCAAAGGTTTGAACTTTTATAAACAGTTTTCCGATCTTGCCACAATCTGCCTATACTCATTTAAATGTGATTTTACTACGCGTGATCACTGAACTCAAGAGTGAATTTGGTTATTTAGAACATCTTCTTAGCATATTTGGGTTTTCATCAACTCATAATCCTTAAGTTAATATATTTCGAACCAACTGCAACAATTTATTCACCAAATTACGATTTCCAATAGAATAGCTTTGAACATTTTATATTTGTACTGCACTATAATAATTGGTAAGTTAAAAGAGTACACTGTACACAAAATATTGTTAGCAAAAATATTTCACTGTCTTTAATTTACAATAAATTATAAATAGACAGTAGTTGCTTGGTTAAAGTAGATAGTTTGGAATTGACTAAAGTTAAAATTTTGTTTGCCTTTTTTTTTAAGTCCTGAAAAACCAAATCAAACCTAGTTATTATACAACTTTTGTGCTGCTAACATCATAAATATGAAAAGAAACAATGACCTGGCTTCGGAATAAGGATCAAGAAACAAATCAAACATTTTTGGGATTATGGAGAGCAGCATTCCAGAAAAACATCAAGAATCGATAGTTTGCTATAAACTCCGATCCCATTTCAATCTCAATGTAATAGGGTTGCGAAAAGTAAAATATCCCAGGAAGCAAGAAGCTTCCTAATATAATATATAATACAATAAGGTAGAATGTGAAGCTAATGAATAATTTCATAATTTTAAAAAAGGTATATTACATTAAATTTGTTATTATTTAATTACATTTTAAATAATATTAGTTATCTATTTATTACAACATACTACTGCAAACGTAATTGCAATAAATTTTAATATAAAATTGTTAATGCATTTTGAATTTGTGTGTGTGTGTGTGTGTGTGTGTGTGTGTGTGTGCGTGCGTGCGTGCGTGCGTGCGTGCGTGCGTGCGTGCGTGTGTGTGTGTGTGTGATTATCAATGAAATGACAATAATTAAGATTCTGCATTTTCAAATACATAAACTGACAAAATTTAAGAGGTCCAGCGAAATTTTTTTGAGAGATATAGCCGATGTCCAACAGGAGTGTGGACTCGTCTTACTGTGGGCCGCCTCGAAGGGTCCTCCTTTTATTTTATATTTGTGGTCCTAATTTCTGTTGAGTTAGTTAATAAATCACTAATTTCATGGAAATGAAATGTCCCGTGGTTAATTTTTATTTATAATACTAAATTTCTAAACTTATATAATTTGAAATTTAATACGTGCATTTTAAAACGTGTTCTTTTTATTCCACCGTTGTGTACACCTCAAATTATTCCCAGTGAACATTCTTATTATATTCTTATGTAAAAGTGCACATATTTTTTTTGTGTGTTTTAAATTGTCGTGTTTATTAAATTATAAAAAAATAATGAGCCTAATTCAAATGCTCTAGTGATGACTGATTAAATGATTACTTAGTATGAGCAATTCTGAAGAGCATTAAAAGAGTTCTTTTTGTTATAAATTAAACATTTTATAAGATAAGTTAATATAAAATGAATTATGAACCTATATAAACCAACTGTAAAATTCACTAATAAACACAAATTCAAAATGTTTTAAAGCCAATGAAAAAATGACTATTGTCATGCAAAAATTAATATTTATTTTCTAGTTAGTTTAACTTAGTTAAGCATTATTTCATTTAAATATTTATTTAATAATAGTAGCTTTATAAGACCATCTTGTTTTCTTTTAATATTTACTTATAACTAATACCTACCTGAAAATGTTGGTAACTAACGGTAAATAGATTCATAAGAGATTTAACCTATATTAACCCACAAATAATTTGACCACAATCACTAATATAAGGATTTTTTCACGAACTGTTTTTTTTTCTCTTCTCGTTTAGATATTTGATACATTTCATATCAGAAGATCGATCCATAATTACTGGTATAACGTAAACTTGAAATAGGGAATCGAAATTTTTTTAGTAAAATAATTAGATAATAAATAGTTCCAATAACTTTAATTAAGAACTAATCAAAATTGTATAACCTGTAGGACAGCGGATGTACACTGTTTTTAAAATGGCCCACGATAATGAGGACTGACGACTTTAGTTTTAGTGAAGTTCTTTACTTCATTCAAATTATTTTCAAGGGATGTAATTATAAAATGGCTAACAATAAAAATATCGCCTAGTACGATACGACTAACTTTTAAGTTAAAATCGGTTTCGTCGTTTCGCAAAAATCGGGTGTAAATTTTTTTTTTTTATATTTGACTGCACTCTTATATTTGGACTCTACTGTGAACCAATAATTTGAAGGAAAAAATAGCAATAACAAAAAAAAAATAAATAAAAATGTACACATGTATGTATGAATGTGTGTGTATCTGTACATATATGCATACGTCTGTGTATAAAAAAAATAAAATAAAG
Source organism: Aelia acuminata (assembly GCA_911387785.2). Lineage (NCBI taxonomy): Eukaryota > Metazoa > Arthropoda > Insecta > Hemiptera > Pentatomidae > Aelia > Aelia acuminata. The sequence continues at coordinate 71,460,249 of OU426979.1, read as the reverse complement.
GTGCATATCTATAATTGTATTTATATTCCTATTCATAAGCATAAACATCAGTTAAACATAGAGAGAAAAACTAAATGATCCAGCCTCATAAAATGTAATGAGAAGGGCATAATAACATTTTAGTTGATTGTCCTACCAAAATAAATCTATTTATCAACCAATAATTTGATACTCTCTATGGTACGACAATAACTAGGTTATTATCATACAATTTTATTTGCCTTATTACCTTTAATTAACTGTGTTTAGTTTCGGCCGTTTTTGAGGAAATAAAATAAAACGTGAAAATGAGACAAAATTTATTAAGTAAAGTGCCCCCTCTTTTAGACCAATTTTGATGAAATCTTGGCTGTCACATCGCTGGCACATAAAATCATCAAAAACTAAGTTTGATCAAAATAGTTACACCCGCTTTTGAGTAAATAAAAAAACAACCTGAAAATGAGACTAAATTTAATAAATAAAGTGCCCCCTTCGTTTGACCAATTTTGATGAAATCTTGGCTGTCACATCGCTGGCACATAAAATCATCAAAAACTAAGTTTTATCAAAATAGTTACACCCGCTTTTGAGTAAATAAAAAAACAACCTGAAAATGAGACTAAATTTAATAAATAAAGTGCCCCCTTCGTTTGACCAATTTTGATGAAATCTTTGCTGTCACATCGCTGGCACATAAAATCATCAAAAACTAAGTTTTATCAAATTAGTTACACCCGCTTTTGAGTAAATAAAAAAACAACCTGAAAATGAGACTAAATTTAATAAATAAAGTGCCCCCTTCGTTTGACCAATTTTGATGAAATCTTGGCTGTCACATCGCTGGCACATTAATTCATCAAAAACTAAGTTTGATCAAAATAGTTTCACCCGTTTTGGCATAAACATCAGTTAAACATAGAGAGAAAAACTAAATGACCCAGCCTCATAAAATGTAATCCCAATATTGAAGGGCATAAAAAATGTACACATGTATGTATGAATGTGTGTGTATCTGTACATACTATATGCATACGTCTGTGTATAAAAAAAATAAAATAAAGGTGCATATCTATAATTGTAGTATATATAATTTATATTCCTATTCATAAGCATAAACATCAGTTAAACATAAAGAGAAAAACTAAATGATCCAGCCTTATAAAATGTAATGAGAAGGGCATAATAACATTTTAGGTGATCACCCTACCAAAATAAATATATTTATCTACCAATAATTTGATACTCTTTACAAGTAACATTGTACGACAATAACTAGGTTATTATCATACAATTTTATTTGCCTTATTAGGGTAAACCATACAGTTATTGACACTCCAACTTTAACTTAAAGAAATAAGTAAACAAGTCCTAATTTTATTTCAAGATATACATGAATCTAATGTTTGAAGGGTCCTCTAAGTCATCTATGGAGTAAGTGTTCAGGTAACTAACCATAGGGAAGATTTCACAATTAAATCCACAGGTTGTCAATAACTAGTTTTTGCACTTTTAACAATAAATATTGCCATATGCAATATTGAACTTTTGACCCAAAAAAACCTCTTGAGTCTTTATAAGGATAGATAAATAGGAGCTATAGGAAGTTTCAATTAGATCCCTTCATAAGAAGATTTTTTTTAATATCACCACTGAAATTTAGTCTTAAGGGTGTCAATAACTGTACAGTTTACCCTACCTTTAATTAACTGTGTTGCGTGAATAAATGTGATTTATGGGACGAAATACTTATTATATTATTACACACAGAGGTAGTTTCGATCAGCATTATAAACGCACCTCGTTAATCCTCCTAACTATTTTTTTCCGAATAATCAATCAAGCCCTTACCTGCCTACCGTGGATGTTATCCCATGACGGTCCTTCCACCTCTTCAGCCAGCAGGGGGTGGGTTGGTGGCCCCAGATTCCGGTGGCCGTATAGTTGATCTCCATCGCCTTCCAGGATAACATCCTGTCAGTCACGATCTGGCGCTGGGACATGGCGAAGTACCAGAGAAACAGCTGCCGCTCCAGCTCCCTGGAGCCCCGGAAGTGGCCCAACTTGAGTAGCTCCCTATTAGTGTACAAGTAGAGGAGCTGGGATGGCGGTATCCCGTAGGCATTGGCAACCACTTGCAGAGGTGCTCCTCGCTCCAGAAGCCGAAATGCATCCACTCTATGATTGAACCCTCCGTGCCGCTGATAATGGTCGTTCATGGCGAGCGGACAAGACTGGAGTATGGCTCTGCTACCCCCACCAGACCGCCGAGTGCGAGCTTTTCCGGTACCGTCCGATCTCCGTCCGAACCCTTAGCGGATTTTGTAGCGGTTGATGTAATTAGATCATTCCAAAATTATGTGTTATGTTGTGATGGAAATGGTTTTATACGTCGAGATATGGTGATGATTCTCCATAATTTGTTTACTTAGCAAATCATTTTAGATTAATAAAGAATTTTTTAGTTTTTTTTTTATTGTTTTTCATTTTTTAAATAGATCTTTTACAATATAGATCTTTAACAAATATTCTTTTTGCACTTAAAAATAAGTTTTGATTGTTTTATGTGTTACTTGCATCTCAATTTTTTTAAATTAAAAAAACTCCGATTTTCACCCTTTTTTACCCATCAAGTGCCACAATATGGGTCCTCCCATAACAAGTCTTAAAAGCATGCACATACTATATTGGATATTTGGGAAATATCGGTTTTTGAAAATTTTGAAAAATTTATTGTTTGGTGGGAGTGGTAAAGAACTGATGAAATCAAAACGTGAAACTTTGTTTCAAGTATAAAAAGAAGTATATGTCAAAGATCTATATTGTAAAAGATCTATTTAAAAAAGGAAAAACAATAATTAAAAAAAAATAATCTACAATGATGTGCTGAGTAAACAAATAATGGAAAATCATCACCAAATTGATGTGGACTTGCCATAATCGCCCTTCAAAACTTCCTGTATGGGATGTTCTGTTTGTACACTAACCCTTACGACTTGAGTTATATAATCTCATCTAATTCCCTAGAAATTACACGAAGTAATCCATATTTTTATAATGACCATTGCAAAGAAACAAATGTGTATTTATTGTTAACATACAATAAATGGATAAAAAACTGTTAAAAATTTAAAAACAGGATTAAATAACTAACAGCCCCAGGTTAATCACAGCGAGGAAGCATAGGAAGGGAGATGTTTAATTTTTTATTATGACAACTTAATTAACGATATTAACAAACTGATAAAAACATTTATAGCTTTTTTATTTTCAATTTTTGTTGTAGTATACCTGAAATGTATACCCCGAAATGTTGTAAAAGTTTTGTTTTTGTTATACTTGTCAATGATCTGTTGATAATAAACAGATAAAGGGAGATATTATAATTATATTACAATTTTCACTGAATTACTAAATTGGAACACTAAGAAAGAAGCATCTTTCAGTAAATATAGAAACTACTAACAAATCAATACTTAATGTTTTATTGAAATATCAACCGTAAAATTAAATCATCAACGAGGAATAATTTCACCTTAGTGAAATCGGAAAAATCAAATCATGGCTCTTGTAGTAATAATTATTTTACCTTAACATGAGTATAGGAATTAAATAGTCAGGAGTGGGTACAGAAATTTCCCGAGGGGGCGTACATTATGACTTTCATGTACATATATATATGTTATATATATTAAGGGAAAGTATTCCGATTATATTAGTTTGTACTATAACAAAAAGCGTCGAAATGGGCTATAAAATATGCAGTAACACCTATAAAATATGAAACATAAATTCTAAAACTAAGTTATTAAACAATTGTAGTATGGGAAGATAGTAATATGTCTACAGTATTTCGCAGGAAAGAAAAGATAGGAGACAATTTAGAAATGAAACAAAAATGATTTTCAATTTTGTTAAATCTTATATCATTATATTTTCCCGAAACTAAATTAATAAAATCTTACTAGTTAACAAGAAAAATACAAGAATAAGAGCAATAAAGATAACTAAATTAACAATCAATTAAAAATATATATAAAATAAAAATATCTTAATTAAAATTAATTATTAAATGCATTTCTAAATTTATTTCTTTGGATCCTAATCCTCTATCGTTTAAAATATTTTCATAATTCGAAAATGATCATTAGACATCAACTGATGTGATTGGACAAAATTTATAAAAATATTTAGAAATTAAATACAATTTTATTTATATTTTTATATCAGATACTAAGCCCTGAATTTTTCAAAAAAACATCTTCCAGGTTTTCTTACAAAGCTTCTCAAACATGGCTTAATTTACCTAAAAGGGAGATGGAAAGTCGGGAATCTCAGTAATCATTAATTCGAAGAAAAGGGGGAACTTATTTACGGCGAATAACCTCGATCGAAATACGGAATCTTAGCTCCCTCGTTGGATTTTACTTTTATATTTCTAAATGTATTGTTTACTTTATTAGATCATCAAAATATGCAAATATATTCAGTTATCATCAAATATGCAAAATAAAACTTGGCCTTTTACATCTGCATACTCTAAATTCGTAATCATATGTGGTCCACTATTTTAAAGAACCACGCAAACAAAATATGCAATTGCATTAAAATCCGGGCTTTGTTTATAAGTAAAGGCGTTTTGTTCATGCTAAAGAGTAAAATAATTTCTAATTTATATGTACACACACAATGAAACACAAAAGTTTTTTTTTACCCACAGCACCCCCACCTGAGACTTCATTTTCAATTTTTTATTTTTCCCAAGTTACTTTAGGATGTATGTAAGAAATACGTTAAACATTATTTTATGCATCATCTCTGACCGCGAGCAGCTATTTTCCAAAAAAAAATAATTTTGTTTCATTGTGCCCCATGCCCGGAGTACAATGAAACAGCTGAAAAAAAACAACACCATAATTACAAACAAAAAAACTTTATTCGGCTTCCAGTCGGTTTTTCGTTCTTCTGCTTTATGATAGGCACGAAATTCTCCAGGAAAGAGGAAAGTTTGACTTTGGAAGAAAGTTGTCATAAATTAAGACAGTTTTTTTGGTGTTCCGCTCTCAATTTCGCACAAAACTGTAAGAAAAACACAAAATGAAAAACACAAACGGCACGATGAAACACTCTTCGGATTTCATAAAAGTCGGATTTCATTGTGCCCCGAACGCTCCTGTTTCAAGGAACCCCATACTAGACATTTTGATGTCTTTATCTTCCTACGATGAACGCGAAGAGGTAGGAAGGCCAAAGTCAGGCAAAATGTTAAGAGTACATGCATAATGAAAAAGTTGTAAGAGCAGACCGAATAAAATAATTACTTATAACAAGAGACGAAAATCGGTTCGACGAAAAGTTTTAGTTTTACCCCACAAAACCGCACTTTAGCACGTGGAGTCTGTCACCCAACAAGTAGAAAGGGGAAAATTGCTGACATTGTTTGGAGTCACCCTAACCGCTCGCTGTCTAGGGTTTAATCTAGAAAAATTTCAAGAAGTTTAGATCTAGATCACGATTAAACTTCTTTACGAAAAATTAATACAAAAATTGCATCAAATATGTTCGAAAATGAGCATTAAACCTGTACCACACAACTCATGAAGGGTCTTGGGTGCAGTACTGTAGTACTAAAGGAGGAAGTACTGTTTCTTAGACAGCGGTCATGCAAGGAGGTGATTTGACCTTGATCACGCTCCACCGCCAGGTTTTTCCTCTTAATTTTTTAATTAAAAGTACGCACTTTGTAGAGGAAGGTGTTTCGTCCACCGAAACGTTCTGTGACAGATTATTAAAGATTAATGAGCATTAACGAAAATTAAATTATTCTTAGAACTGATATCAAAAGTTTATTTTATTTCCTTTTCCAAACACAACAATAATCTGTATTTGTTATTAATTAGGAATTAATATACATAGTCTGATAAATTTAAATTGGTCATTAAGTCACTCTGAATAAATTAAATTAAATTAGTTGAATAGTAATTGAGATAACGCTAGAAACTATAGACATTATTGCATTACTAAACTGAACCATTAGGTAGGCAGTACAGCCATATTAATGAATGAACGATTAGTTCATCAAGTGCATTTCTGAGAAGTCAATTCAGCGTTCAGCTGTACCGCACACATTTTAATGAATGTACTAATGGAAACAACCAATGGCTTATAATTAATAATAATAATGCTTTATTGAATATGGTAATAATAATTACAAACTATTAACAAAAGAGACAAACATTGTACGGCATGGAAGTCCTTCTGCCGGAAAATTTATACAAAAATTACTGGTACAGTAAATAAATAATAATAAATTTAAAAAACACATAAAGATATAAAGTAATAAAAAAACTAAAAAACTAAACTCTTCTGATTAAATTACAAATATAAAATAGGGAGAATACTATTTACCAATTACTAAAAATTCTAATTATGGGTTAAAAAAGAAAATACAAGTAAGAGTTGCAAAAACAAAAGATAGAAAAGCATGATTAAGAAATGAAAATAAAATAAGTATTACTATATAATAAAATACAAAATTATATAAAAGTAAAGAGTAACGAGAAACGAAAGATGAATTCTGTCTATGTTGGATGGATTTAGTGGTAACGTTGGGCCCATGCATGACGAGCATAATTTACAATTTTACGGCATTCGTTTACAGTGGGGTCATTAAGGAGAGAAATTAAAAGAGTAGTATGGACAGACAGTACTAGAATCTAGAAACTGTATTCGAATGTTACTGAGAGCTGAACACTCTGCCAGGAAATGAGGACCTTTTTCATTTCCTTCATTTCTTAACGGCTAGGTCACAAAGTTGGCAATTTGTATTTTCCCTATCAAGCCATGGGGTGTAATTTAAATAAAAGAGTTCGCATCTAAGTTTGAACATCCGACATAAATCGTTCCTAGTAAGATCCCAACAACAGCCATCTTTGAATCTAAAAAGTTCGATGTCATGATTTAATACTTTATACAAAAGAAATCTATTAGAATTCATCGCGGCCAGTTCAGACTGTTCCCTATGATGGCGGTCAATAATACAGCTAACTGGTCTTTTCATAAGAAAACACTATCCAGAGTGCTGTCAAACCACATGAATATCTTTCCGCCAGATCACACCAATGTTTAAAACAAAAGATATCACGCTTAATGACTTCTAATGCTATGATTTTAGAAAGACGAGCAACAGCTGAGTTCACTACCATAAGACAATACCTAAAGTTAACTTCAAGGTAAACTCCTCAAGCAAGTCCGTCAATGGCTTATAATTAAGGCCTTCAAGCATCAAGACTTACCTCCCCAACCGAGACCAAATTTGATGCTTTTAGGTCTACCTTTTCTGTCTTTTTGATTTACCATTTATCATGCGTGTTTTAGACTCTGCTAATTGACTTAGAAACCCATAACTTTGAAATAATATTTTATTATTCTTATGCTACGTCACTAAAACTAAATCTCTTACTTTCAACTTGCGCCATGATTCCCCTAAAGCAGTCCCCACCCGGAGACCCGAACGGTGGACTAGTTTACCTCTGAATAATGAGCGTTTTACCTTAGGAGAATCCATAATAAAGTACTGTGTAAGGATGAGTCAACAGGAGTATTTAGACGACTAAAAAATGGAGAATTGCGTGAGCTTTGCCCGGTAAATGTAATCGAGGCTATAGCTGCGCGACGGTTAAAGTGGGCTTGCAAAATTGCGAGTCTTAGTAGCGTACGGATTCCTAAAAGGGAGAGATTCCCCATTCCCGGATTCCCCATTGAGAGGGGTAGGCCTAGGCGAAGGTGGGAGGATTCGACTGTTGACTTGAGATTGGCTTGTAGGGAGATTTGGATTGATGATATCGGCATTGGTCCATCGGGTTCGTTAAGCCTTTATTCTCATTCTTATTCTTAATTCTTATGCTTGAGTATCATATAAATAGAGTGCATATTTTTTTTTAACATGCCCTTAATCTTTAATAGCCCTTTATAATGTTAAGTCTTATACTTTGCTCTAAGATTTATTTGTTTAGTTGTTTTAATTATAATAATAACGCTTGAGCCATCATTATCATCTGAGGTAATTAAGAAACACCAGGCAATTTTCGTCTTTTTCTTCATCTCTTTGTAACGTATATACTACGCATAACATTTAAAAACGGTTCTAGTACCTCTAGTTAAAATTAGGATAAATTCTGAAGCTAATAAAACTACAGAATTAGGTTCATTAGTAAGGTCAGAATACCGAGCTAATGTTAGGTTTTTTTTATTTTCCTTACCTATATATGAAATATATAGTAAGGGAAAGTATTGCGATCGTGAAAAATTTCGACTTCCGGTTTTCAACGAAAATACACGTTTGGGATCCCCTGAATTTAAATAACCAAGTCCCGCGAAATGGTCTGTGTGTGTGTGTGTGTGTGTGTGTGTGTGTGTGTGTGTGTGTGTGTGTGTGTGTGTGTGTGTGTGTGTGTGTGTGTGTGTGTGTGTGTGTGTGTGTGTGTATGTGAACAGACTAGCTCAAAAACTATAAACTGTACGAACCTGAATTTGGATATTTTCGTATGCATATGCCCGCGATGTGACAGCAAAAAATTCGTCAAAATTGGTCAAATGGAGGGGGCACTTTATTTCAAAACTTTTTGCCCTTATTTTACGTTTTTTCGATCTTATCAAAAATAGCTTTAACGATTTTAATTAAACTCGTCATGTTTAATGAGAATCAAGTATGCTTTAATATCAGGTAAGCTTTATCATTACTAAAATTTGTTAGGGGGCTTGAATGGGTGAGGAAATGATAAGCTTCTAATATTTATTATAATCACATGTTTAAATTAAATATTATGATAACCTCCTAATATTTAATTAAACATGTGTTTGAATGTTCATACAAAAAATGGTTTACTATTTATACCCATGTAAAGTTCTTTGTTTATTAAAACCTTTTGATTTGGTAGTAATTTCTTTATGATTTACAACAATTTAATAAACAAAAACTCTTAAACAGAAGCCATTTAAAGAAACCTGTGCTCATAAATATTCTTCAGTTCATCGCATAAGAAGAAAGATGGATAAGTACTTACAACCTGAACGTTTTGAAACAGACCCCGCTGCAGTAACGGCAGATAAAAAGTGGACCCATTGGAAAAAGACTTTCGACAACTTCCTAAGGCATGTAGAAAAGGTTGATGAAGCAGGTAAGTTAGAACATTTAATAAATTATATTGCACCTAATGTATATGAGTACATAAGTGAAGTCACTACTTTTAATGATGCCGTGGCTGCTCTTGAAGCACTATACATCAAGCCCAAGAACGAGATATACGCTAGGCATTGCTTAGCTACCAGAGGCCAACAAGCTGGGGAATCCATTGATCAATACCTTCAGATTTTAAAGCAGTTAAGTAAAAATTGCAATTTTAAGGCCGTCTCAGCCGATGAAAATAAAAATGAATACATAAGAGATGCATTTATTACAGGTCTCTCTAATGCTAGCATCAGGAGGAGGTTATTGGAAAACACCACTCTAAATTTAGACGAAGCTTATAACCAAGCCAGAGCCTTAGAGTTAGCGGAACAGCAATCTGCTTCTTATTCCGCATTTTGTGCGCCTAGCGCTGCTATTGAAATCGGAAATGAAGATGATACTATCGCAGTATCTTCCAGAATATGTTATTTCTGTGGATCTGACTGGCATCCTAGGTCATCATGCCCAGCCAAGGACGCAGTGTGTGCGAAATGTGGTAAAGTAGGTCACTGGAAACGTGCCTGCCGATCACGGTTGAAAAGAATGAATTCAAAACGAAATGAAAATACAAATCAAACGACCAAGTCAGCAGCTGCTACTAACTTGCTTGCTAACACTACAGCTGCGTCGCCTAACAGCCTGCTAAGATCAACAATTGGAATATCTTTGAATGGGATTAAAGTTAAAGCGCTCATAGACACTGGAAGCTCTTCGAGTTTCATTAACTCTGCTCTCATTCGGAAATGTAATGTTACGGTTTTACCATATAAAGGACGCATATCCATGGCTAATTCTTCTTTACAATCTGAAGTAACAGGTCAGTGTAAGGCAGAACTTAAAATCGGTGAGCATTGTTACAAAGATGCGACGTTATTGGTCATGAATAATCTATGCTGTGATACAATAATCGGGCACGACATACTCAAAAACCACTCCACCGTAGAAATTGATTTTCATGGAACTCGCCCTGCTTTGAAGATTTGTAATGTTGCCCAAGCTCGTGTAGAGCCTGTGTCGATTTTTGGGCACTTGGAAGGAAATTGCAGACCCGTTGTAATTAAATCGAGAAACCAATCTAAGGAAGATCGTAAATTTATGAAGGATGAGGTTGATAGACTTCTGCAGGAAGGTGTAATTGAACCCAGCTACTCGCCTTGGCGAGCACAGGCCTTTGTGGTGAGAGATGGAAAGCGAAAACCCCGCATGGTCGTGGATTATTCAAAAACCATTAATAAGTTCACACTACTTGATGCTTACCCCCTACCTAAAATTGAGGAAATAATCTCAAAAGTGTCAGAAAATGAAGTTTTCAGCACTATAGATCTAAAGAGTGCATACCATCAAGTACCTATTCTGGAATCTGAAAGACAGTACACCGCTTTTGAAGCTGCCGGAAAATTATACCATTTCCTTCGTATACCATTTGGAGTGACTAATGGGGTCGCTTCTTTTCAAAGAGTTATTGATCGTATTGTACAGGACGAAAATCTTGAAGGCACTTTTCCTTATTTAGATGATGTGACGGTATGTGGTAAAAATCAAGAGGACCATGACAAAAATTTAAAGAATTTCTTAGCTGCCGTAGACAAGTATAACCTGACCTTGAATAAAGAAAAAAGTAAGTTCTCGGTGAAAACTCTCCATTTACTGGGCTATGTCATTTCTAATCACACGATTACACCTGATCCCCAACGCATGCAGCCACTTTTAGATTTACCTGTACCCGAAAACGCTGCTTCACTGCAGAGAGCGATGGGAATGTTTTCTTATTACAGCAAATGGATACACCGCTTTTCAGAAAAGATTCGCCCTTTGCTGAAAACCACATTCCCTCTGTCAAACGAAGCTGTATCAGTGTTCAACATGCTGAAGAATGAAATTGCTAATGCAACTACTGCCGCAATACTTGATAATGTACCTTTTCAAGTAGAGACGGATGCATCAAAGTTTGCCATAGCCGCCACTTTAAGTCAAATGGGGCGACCAGTTGCCTTCTTTTCCAGGATGCTGAACAAATCAGAAGTGCAACACTCTTCTATCGAAAAAGAGGCATACGCCATAGTAGAATCTCTAAAACACTGGCGTCATTACCTCATAGGGAGACCTTTTACAATTCTCACGTATCAACGGTCTGTCTCCTTTATGTTTCACCAACGGCACAACAGCAAAATTAAAAATGAGAAAATCATGCGATGGCGACTGGAACTCGCCTGCTTCAAATTTGACATCATCTATCGTCCCGGCAACGAAAATTCCTCTGCTGACACCCTTTCAAGAATAAGCGCCGTTGCTAACTCGATTACAGATCTCCAAACCCTGCACAACTCACTTTGCCATCCTGGAGTAACTAGGATGTCGCATTGGATAGAGCTAAGAATCTTCCCTACTCTTTGGAAGATATAAGAAAAATTACCCAAGCATGCTCGGTGTGTGCAGAATTAAAACCGCGTTACTTTTCGCATGTTGGGCACCTGGTCAAGGCTACAGCTCCTTTCGAACGCCTCAATCTAGACTTCAAAGGCCCTCTTCCTTCAGCATCGAGAAACAAATACTTACTTACTATTGTGGACGAATTCTCGAGGTTCCCTTTCGCCTTCCCTAGTTTGGACACCTCAGCCAGAACTGTGATTAAGCATTTGACCAAACTTTTTGCTCTCTTCGGCACACCAGCGTATGTCCATTCAGATCAAGGAAGTTCCTTCATGTCTGGAGATCTCAAATCATTTCTTACTTCTCACGGAGTGGCTACCAGCCGATCGACCCCCTATAACCCGCAAGGTAACGGACAAGTAGAGAGGTATAACGGTGTAATATGGAAGAGTATTATGCTTGCCCTTAGGACGTTTGGTAAGAAAACTGAGCAATGGGAAGACGTACTCGACATGGCACTTCACTCAATACGGTCTCTCCTTTGCACGTCCACGAATGCCACACCACATGAGCGCATGTTCAACCATCCTAGACGCTCGTACAACGGATGCTCTACTAAACCTGGACCAGTTTTAATGAAGAACCATATTCGAGTAACGAAGTACGACCCTCTAGTGTGGAGCTATTGGAATCAAACCCTGAATCTGCACACATCAGATTCCCCGATGGAAGAGAGACAACTATTTCGACTCGGCACCTAGCCCCACCTGGAGAATCCTTCATACGATCAGAAAATCGTATCAATGAAACTCCAGTTTTAGAAAACAACTCGAAGACTACAGAGATGAACTCTCCGACTACAGATAGCCCAACTGAAGACGAATTAGTCCAAGGTCTAAATGGAAGCCCAGTGATAGTGAATCGCCCTATCCGTGAAAAACGACCACCTGGTTATCTCAAGGACTTTGTTACTTTTTAGAGATGGGGTGAATGAGGAAATGATAAGCTTCTAATATTTATTATAATCACATGTTTAAATTAAATATTATGATAACCTCCTAATATTTAATTAAACATGTGTTTGAATGTTCATACAAAAAATGGTTTACTATTTATACCCATGTAAAGTTCTTTGTTTATTAAAACCTTTTGATTTGGTAGTAATTTCTTTATGATTTACAACAATGGGGAAGGGGCCTTTTTTGTTTTCCTGTAAGTATCTTTGTTTTGTTTTTTTATATGGAGAAATTATCTCCCTCTCGGTTCGCCTAAAAATAAGATATCGCTAAGTATGAAATATAAAAAAAATTAAGTAATTATATACAGGAGAAAAAAAGAAAAATATTCCGTCAACTCATAAAACACACTGATCCCATGCGCATGCACAGTACGCCTTATGATAGGCGATTGTTTATAATTATAGATTTTCTGTTCATTTATTGGAAATGATATATGATCGATGGCATTAGAAACACGTGTTCTATTTTGAGCTTTAAAATTGTTTGTTTTCACTGTTTATAAGTGCTATTTATTTGTAAAAAGTGAAATTATTTAGTGCTACAACGTAGACAGACTTAAATAAGAAGTAATTAGGGAGAAGGAGAAGGTAATCTCGACTCCAGCCATGGCTGATCCGTCAGCTCCTGAGCTTTCGGTAAGTCCTATGGATTATCGTATAAATAGTGATCATGTCAATGAAAACATGTCATGGGAGCTCGTAACAGCATGACTACTCACAATGATACTCCTAACCAAAAAAGGCCTAACCAAGTCATACCTACCAACAATAGATACCAACTATTATCCGAAACAGATGATTCTGAACCTCAACAAAATTCAGTTAGACTAGACACCCAATGCGAAAAAGTACCTCCAATTTATATAAACGGAGTTGAAAATTACTCATATCTAATTCTGTTTTTAGAAAAAGAGGCAGGCCAAAAAACATTTAAAATAAAATCAACTATTAGAGGAGTAACAGTTTATCCTGATACACCAACTACATACAGAAAATTTATAATACAGAAAACTTATTTCCGCACTAAGAAGGGGAGGCGCTGATTTCCATTCATATCAGCTTCCTGAAGATAAAAACCCAAGAGTAGTTATCAAGGGCCTACACCACACGATGCCTAAGGAAATAATAAAAGAAGAACTAAAAGAATTCGGGTACGAAGTTATTGACGTCACCAATGTTATATCACGCTTCAAAACACCCTTACCAATGTTTTTCGTCGACATAAAGAAGTCAACATTTAACGAGAAAATATTTGACATTGAGTACCTTTATTATTCGCACGTAAAAAGAGTCCATGAAAAAGAAGATTATACCCCAGTGCCTTTATATGCCAGCAATATGGTCACACATGATCATACTGCAACCATCCACCGAGATGTGTTCGATGTGGACTCAACCATGAAAGCAACACATGCACTAAATCGAGAGAAACCCCTGCAAAATGCGCAAATTGTCAAGGAGATCATCCTGCAAATTACAAAGGCCGCCAAACTCTAAAGGACCTCCGAAATATGAAAAACATTTTCAGCGCCAACAGTTTCAACCAACACAGAGGCTTCCGCGTATGGATGATTTTCCGATACTAAGACAGCCATTGCAGAGCTCTTCGCCATCTCAACCAGCAACCAGTAGCGCCAGACCTCAGCAGCAGACCCGGCCAAGACCAGCAGCTTCCCATCCAGCGCCTCAGCACCAGCCGACATTGTCAGGTATGGGGAGTGGCATTAGCCAGCCGGTACCTTCCATGGTTAATGGCTCTTCCCACATCATTGAAATAATAAGTCATCTCAATAATCTCATCCAGGAGGCCCGGTGTGGATGTGCGGTAAAGCGCCGTGCTCCCATGCCGGAGCTGCGGGTTCGAGTCCCGCCCTGGGTGGTGCTTTTCTCTCGTAGGAGAAGTATCACCCAGTGACATGGGTGTTAGTATGGACAGTATAGGGCTTCAGTGGAAGCCTTAAAGTTACAAAAAAAAACAAAAACTTATCCACCCCCTTTTCACCCTTCTCCAACAATTTTCACAAATAACTCAAGCCTGGTGTGCCACATATGCACCCTAATCACTTGACTGTAGGCACCTTGTCAATTCTCCTCTGGAACGCTAACGGATTGAACCAACACAAAACCGAGCTAGACTTGTATTTACATGAAAAACGAACAGACGTTGCATTGATCACTGAAACGGATCTAACACCCCGCTCAAAATGTTTCATCCCAGGATACACAATTTACAGAACTGATCATCCGGATAAGACAGCACACGGAGGAACAGTTATACTGATAAAAATCTGGTGCGTGCGCGCAACACACAACTTTCACTTACCAACTTACTTAGATTTGAAATTAATGCGTTTTGTTAATTGCCACTTCTCAAAAGAACAGAACGGCTTTAATTATGGACAATGGTCTGTCATTAAAGGCGTACTCCGTATGTGTGGGCTTAACGAGTTTTATGAGTTGACTGAATATTTTTCTTTTTTTCTCCTCTTTATGTTTTATTTATTTTTATCATATCTCATATTTAGCCATTTCTTATTTTTAGGCTTAACGAGAGACAGTTAATTTCTCCATGTAAACAAAAACAAAGGTACTTTATAAGAAACAAACAAACAAAAAAGCCTCCCCCCCCAAAAAAAAAGCCCCCTCAGAACATTTTAATAATGATAAAGCTTACCTGATATTAAAGAAAACTTAATTTTCATTAAACATGACGAATTTGATAAAAATCATTAAAGCCGTTTTTGAGATAATCGAAAAAACGTTAAAAATTGGAAAAAAGTCATGAAATAAAGTGCCCCCTCAGTTAGACCAATTTTGATGAAATGTTGGCTTTTACATATTTGGTATATACATACATCAAATACCCAGTTTCTTCAAAATCGTTAAACTCGTTTTTGAGTAAATAAAAAATATGCACACGTGAAATTGGTACAAAATTTATTAAGTAAAGTCCCCCCTCCGGTTGATCAATTTTGATTACATTTTTACAGTCGTATCACGGACATATACATACAACATATACCGAGTTTGATCAAAATCGTTAAAGCCGTTTTTGAGTAAATAAAAAAAAACACGTGAAAATGATACAAACTTTATTGAGTAAAGTCCCCCCTCAGGTTAATCAATTTTGATGAAATTTTTACAGTCATATCTCGGGCATATAAATAGATCAAATACTCAGTTGAATCAAAATCGTTAGAGCCGTTTTTGAGAAAATCGAAAAAAGCTTACAAAGTTAGTAAATAAAGTACCCCCTCCCTTTGAGCAATTTAGATGAAATTTTTGCTGTCACATCGCGGGCATATACATACACTAAATACCCAATTTCAGGTTCGCACGGTTTATAGTTTTTGAGCTAGTCTGTTCACACACACACACACACACACACACACACACACACACACACACACACACACAGACCATTTCGCGGGACTTGGTTATTTGGACTCAGTGGGCCCCAAAACGTGTATTTCCGTAGAAATACAGAAGTCGAAATTTTTCACGATCGCAATACTTCCACTTACCATATATATCATATATAGGTAAGTGAAAGTAAAAAAGACACTTAAACACTATCCGATAGACCTACCTATAACACCAAACATACAATCAACAGGACTCACACTCTACACTAAACACCTCACCATCACTTTAGCCGCTGTATATTGCCCCCCGAGGTATGTTCTGATACTGGCAATGTTTTTAGACTTTTTTAAACTCTTGGGGAAATGTTTCATAGCCGGCGGTGATTTTAACGCTAAGTACCATTGCTGGGGTTCCCGATTATGCACCCCTCGAGGCAGAAACCTGTTGCGTGCCCTCCATGACCTTTCATTAGACACGATCTCTCCAAATACACCTACTTACTGGCCGAATTCTATACATAATACTCCCGACTTACTAGACTTTTTATAACAAAAGGACTCAAGACGGTACCTCACACTGTTAAATCCAGCTCTGAACTTTGCTCTGATCATTCCTTAGTTCAATTGGTTTTGTACGACGAGCCTTCAGAAGCAAAAAGTAGACCATCGCTCATAAAAAGAAATATAGACTGGGAGCTATATAGAGCACATCTGGAATCCAACCTTTCGGTACCTTTGTCAATAAAATCCGAAGACGAATTTGAGGAAGCAGTTGAAATTTTCACTAAATCCATTCAAAATGCTGCTTGGTCTTCATCTGAACCTGTAGCAAAAGAAGCCATGAACCTACCTTGCTACCCTCAATACATAAGGGATCTAATCAGAGCAAAGAGAAGAGCCCGTAAAGACTGACAGACCATTAGACTACCATCGTACAAACGGACATTTAACAGACTAAATAATGAACTGAAACGACAGATTCAGAAATTTAACAGGACTAGCTATGAATCGTTCATTAGAAACCTGACAACTGACGATGGAAGCTTATGGAGGCACACAAAGAATATCTTGAAGCATCGCACGGTGTCGGCACCTTTAAGGAGAGATGACGGTTCTTGGGCTGTGACGGACGAAGAAAAATCTGAGCTCTTCGCCCACCATCTTTCGTCTGTTTTCGTTCCACATACTGATATTTCTAATCAAGAACACGACGAATTCGTACTCAAATCACTAGACATTCAGACTTTCACTCCCTCCTCCATCTTTTTCTCCTTCACAAGTCTCTGAACAAAATAAACTCTTACAGAAAAGAAAAGCCCCTGGCCATGATCTGATAAATGCTTTAGTGCTCCAGCAAATGCCAAGAAAGGCCCTAGTGTTCCTTACGACTATCTATAATGCAATACTCAGGACTACAAAATTCCCACTACAGTGGAAGTATTCGTACATCTCCATGGTCAACAAACCCAACAAAGACAAGAACAACCCCTCATCCTACCGTCCGATCAGTTTGATTTCAGTATGCTCCAAAATATTTGAAAAATTGTTGTACAAAAGACTAATTGACATACTAACTGATAAAGAAATAATTCCCGATCACCAATTTGGATTTAGAAAATTCCATTCGACAACGCACCAACTTCACCGAGTGACCGAGTGACCGAGTGACTTTGTTTCTACTGCACTAGAGCAAAAGCTATCTGCAACTGGGGTATTACTGGATGTCGCTCAAGCATTTGACAAAGTCTGGCACCAGGGACTTCTCTTTAAACTTAAAAATGTATTACCACCTACATACTTCCTAATTATTAAATCTTTCCTATCCGATAGATTTTTCTCCGTCCGTCAGGGCTCCGAAATTTCAACCATACGACCAGCACTATCAGGAGTACCCCAAGGTTCTATACTATCACTTTTGCTATACATTGTATACACATACGACATACCAAACCATCCTGACATCATGACAGCTACTTACGCTGACGACACTGCTGTTATAACAAGACACCGAGATCATACACAGGCCTCACTAACGCTACAACATCACTTACTAAAATTACACGAGTGGTGCAAGTTGTGGAAAGTAAGATTCAACTATGACAAATGCCAACACATCACCTTTACATTAAGACGTGAAACTTGTCCCCGCGTTTATCTCGAAAATATCCCAATTCCACAAACAGACAATGTTAACTATCTAGGACTGACACTTGACAGGAGGTTAACTTGGGGCTTAATGTGGGGGACCCACGAAAAAACGAAAGACATTAAATCAAAGAAGCAAACTGTTATACATGCTACTCAGACCAAGATCAAAATTAAAATTAAGACAGAAACTCGCTACATACACTTACTTACTTAAACCAATTTGGACTTACGCCTCCCAAATTTTCGGATCTGCAAAAAAGACTCACATACAGAGACTACTGACCTTCCAATCAAAAATTCTAAAACTTATTACACACGCTCCTCTATACGTTTCCAACATTACCCTACATACTGACTTGCGCGTTCCAACTGTCAGCGAATACGTACGGACTCACTATAAACGATTTCATGACAACTTACAGGGACATCACAATCCACTAATAGTTAGAATGGCCTCCACCAGCATGCCTGACAACATCCAGAGAAGGTTGAAAAGGTCGTGGATGAGAGACCTTCTGTAAATTTCATAGTTTTATTTCTTTCTTTTTTAATCTAAAATAATGCCACGGAAGGGGTACCGCTGGGTATTTGCTCTTCCTCATGCCTGACATGCCATTATTCTACAAGTGTTATAGTCAGACAATCCACTGATTGTCTTTGTAATTTTAGACAGGTGTGGATAAATAAAATAAAGTTAAAAAATTTATTGGAAATTATTTGTTTCATGGTAATTACCATATAATTACATATTATGAAGTTATATAGCTACATAGAGAATTATAAAATCAAACGAGTAGGTATTATGCTTGCATTGCTGAACTATCACAAGTAAAAACTTTTATTTAATATTAAATAAAATTTGTGTACTAAAGAGCAAATAAAAATAAGTAAATGAATGTGGAAAAATGTGTGACTTTGAATGGCATTTAACAAAACTCTTCAATTTCTAATCAAAGTAAGTTGGTAAGTGAGAGTTGTGTGTTGCGCGCATCGCGCCAGATTTTTCCCTCTAGGCGCTAAATTAAAGTACCCCTGTTTCAAAAGGCAAATGTGTTCGGAAAATATTCCGATCTCTGATCGAAAATCAGAAAGAAATGTTGTAGATAATTTAATTTTCGGTATAAAAAGCATCATCAATTGTTGTTATAATTATGTTGTAGATAATTTAATTTTTGGTTCAAGAAGCATCATAAATTCCTAACCGTTTTTAGGTTAGTTATTAGGTTTACGCCAGCAAAACATTTTTGCTTTCTGTCTGTTTTTCGAGTTAACAGTATTTTTTAGCCATTGTACAGCTTTGGTGATTGGATTATGGTTCTGGCTCAAGGACGTCATTTTAGAGTGACTAAAATATATATAAGTGAATATAAACATTATTATATTTACATACATTAACAAGTAACATTTTTCATTGGGAGTAGTTATCCCATTTCGAGTGGCAGGAGATATTCACTTTTCCATAAAAAGGGAAAATATTGCCAGATCATCCGAAAAAAATACAAAGATCAAATACTGAATCGAAAATTAGGAATATTTTAAAAGTGTTCACATTTAAATATATTCCTTTCCCTTCCTTATTTTCGAATGGGCCTTGCATTGAAGAATGCAGTTCGCCTCACCAGCCAATCCGTCGCTTGTTCTCATTGACCTTTAAAAATGCAAGGCTGTCTTCTTCATTCTGTTATATTTAGGGAATGTATATATGTATGTATACAGTAGCAAGCTCCCGATTATCCGCGTATAAGTTTGGCCGCAGATATGCATATTTCGCACATGATTTATAAAATGACCAAGGGGTAATTATTGAAAGGGTAATTATTGAAAAAATATTTTTTCTTTAGACACATTACTTAAAATAATAAAAAAGAAAGCTAAATCGGGATTTCAATATTCAAAACCTTGTTGAATACTATGCATACAATTTTTACTTTCACTTACCTATATGAAATATATAGTAAGTTGAAGTATTGCGATCGTGAAAAATTTCGACTTCCGGTTTTCAACGGAAATACACGTGTTAGGGTCCCCTGAGTCCAATTAATCAAGTCCCGCGAAAAGGTCTGTGTGTGTGTGTGTGTGTGTGTGTGTGTGTGCGTGCGCGTGTGCGTGTGTGTGTGTGTGTGTGTGTGTGTTTGTGTGTGTGTGTGTGCGTGCGTGCGTGCGTGCGTGTGTGTGTGTGTGTGTGTGTGTGTGTGTGTGTGTGTGTGTGTGTGTGTGTGTGTGTGTGTGTGTGTGTGTGTGTGTGTGTGTGTGTGTGTGTGTGTGTGTGTGTGTGTGTGTGTGTGTGTGTCACAACACTTCTTTTTTACTTTCACTTACCTATATATTACATATATAGTAAGTGGAAGTATTGCGATCGTGAAAAATTTCGACTTCCGGTTTTCAACGGAAATACACGTTTTGGGGTCCCCTGAGTCGAAATGACCAAGTCCCGCGAAATGGTCTGTGTGTGTGTGTGTGTGTGTATGTGAACAGACTAGCTCAAGAACTATAAACCGTGCAAACCTGAAATTGGGTATCTAGTGTAGGTATATGCCCGCGATGTGACAGCAAAAATTTCATCAAAATTGCTCAAAGGGAGGGGGTACTTTATTTAGTAACTTTTTAAGTTTTTTTCGATTTTCTCAAAAACGGCTCTAACGATTTTGATAAAACTGAGTATTTGATCTATTTATATGCCCCAGATATGACTGCAAAAATTACATCAAAATTTATCAACCGGAGGGGGGACTTAACTTAAAACAAAAACGGTTTTAACGATTTTGATCAAACTTGGTATTTGATGCATGTATATGCCAAAGATGTGAAAGCCACTATTTCATAAAAAATTTTCAAACGGAGCGGGCACTTCATTTCATAATTATTTTCCAATTTTTACCTTTTTTTTGATGATCTCAAAAACAGCTTGAACGGTTTTTATCAAATTTGTCATGTTTAATGAAAGTTAGGTGTTCTTTAATATCAGGTAAGCTTTATCATTATTAAAATGTTCTGAGGGGGCTTAACTGGGGAAGGGGCATTGTTTCCCTATAGAGTAAAGAACCTTTGTTTTTTATATGGAGAAATTAACTGTCTCTCTTTACACCTAACAATAAGAAATGGCTAAATAAGAAGTATGAAAGAATCAAGTAAACATATACATAGAGGAGAAAAAAAGAAAGATATTCCTTCAACTCATAAAACACGTTGAGCCCACGCATGCGGAGTACGGCTTTAATGACAGACCATTGTTCATAATTAAAGCCGTTCTGTTTATTTAAAGGAAATTGTTTGTTTCATGGCAACTAAATGAGTCATCACAAGTAAAAACTTTTATTTAGTAATAAAAAAAAATAGTGTTTTTTATAGAGCCAATAAAAACAAAAATAAGAAATTAATGTGGAAAAATGTGTGACTTGAGAAGTGGCAATTAACAAAACACATCAATTTCTAATCTAAGTAAGTTGGTAAGTGAAAGTTGTGTGTTGCACGCATGCACCAGATTTTTTTTCAAGAACTAAATCCAGAACATACCAAAAAAAAAAAAAAATACTTTTCGCAAATAAAAACTATACTTAATTCTTCTTGACATCCTCACTCAAGGGCCTTGCAAGTCTTTGAGTTGTGTTAAAATAAAAAATATCTTATAAAATTTACATAAGGTAAACATATATTATGTTGAAATGGATACATACAAAATGCCTA
Source organism: Aelia acuminata (assembly GCA_911387785.2). Classification (NCBI taxonomy): domain Eukaryota; kingdom Metazoa; phylum Arthropoda; class Insecta; order Hemiptera; family Pentatomidae; genus Aelia; species Aelia acuminata. The sequence goes on along the minus strand of OU426979.1, from coordinate 71,438,456 downwards.
TCTTAAGTCTAATAACAGGAATACAAGTCTCAAATTATAAACAAAATTGAATAAATCGTTCAATTCTTGCATTTATTTTTTATTGCTTAGTAACAAAACTATTCATTTTGATTTAAAAGAAATTATATTTTCGAAGAATAGTGACGTAAGGTCTGTCTTTCGTGTTTTCCTTGTGCATTTTACACCTTCTCCTACCAAACATATACTGCGGATATTTAAAAATACTGCAAAAAAAAAATCACCTCAACAATAATTAATTTTGTTGTAAACGTATATAACTATTAGTTTATCCAGGTCACCCTTTCTGTTACATCAACGCCACGTGACCTAAGACCCTTCGGGCTGATGTCACATGCTGACAAATGCCTGCTTCTTGAAAGGCGATGTCAAAGTCACAATAAACTATCAAGTTTGTAACGTCAAGATCCTGAGGACAGTGCCCTGTTAGCCTGCAGGCCTTCCATCTTTTTTTTTTTCTTTTAGTCAAGAACACTTGTTCCCGGCCTTTAAAATCAATCAGTCCCTATATTTCTAAGGGCACCCAAGTAGAAACGGACAGAGACTTTTCCTCTACTCTAGGGGTCAATGCAGCTTTTTTTTCCCCCCAATACGTGTCGGAGGGGGCGTCATGCCATTAGGAATATCCGATGTCAAGTACCACTTCATTAAACTTCCCCACTAAGTATTCCCTGAAGTAGGCGGGAAGAACTTAACGGGACTGAAGATCGGCCATACTAACCTGACTTCATTGTTCGTGCTAAGGTGTTGACTTAATAATTTGATGGATGATTCTGAAAAGTCAATTTTATTAAATTAAGAAAAAATTAAAAAAAATAAAAATTTATGAGCAGACCCGACCACGTGTTGCTGTGGCTCGGTAGCTATAATGCGTTGAATTAATTATATCCCATTCTTTTTTAATGCATTCAAGTCAAAATTCACTGATAAAGATAAAAACGTTTCAGCTAATCTAAAAATCAACGGGATTTAAAATAGAACTTTAGGCCGAATTTAAAATTGTTGCTAAAGAATTTAGAAGAGTTAAAGTTTTTATTGTGAAATGGGAAAGGAACTAATAAAGAATATAATTGGAATAAGGCTTACAATAGACAGCGAGAATGTACCGAATTATTCTATTGCCATAATACACAAGCGCGTACCCAGGATCAAAACTAGGGGGGGGGGGCAAGCTATGGTCGTTCAGGTTGTAACATCTTACCGCGGAAAAGGTGAATGAAACCAAAATACGTATAATTACAGCAATGCTTTATCAACTAAGTTATTACAATTATTTGCTTGAAAAAAATTATTCTATTACTGCTTCCCGCCTTAAAAGCTTAAAAAATTATTGCACCCAGCCTTGCAGGGGGGGCAGCTGCCCCCCTTGCCCCCCGCTGGGTACGCCCATGATAATACATATTAATTAAATTCAGAATATAACAAACACATGGTTCTACCTGAAACAGGTTATGAAAAGTTCTGAAACCATGTGAAAAAATCTGGTGCGTGCGCGCAACACACAACTTTCACTTACCAACTTACTTAGATTAGAAATTGACGTGTTTTGCTAATTATCATTTCCTAAAGTCACACATTTTTCTACATTCATATCTTATTTTTGTTAATCGTTAAAGCCGTTTTTGAGTAAATAAAAAAAAACCGTGAAAATGATACAAAATTTATTAAGTAAAGTCCCCCCTCCCGTAGATCAATTTTAATGAAATTTTTACAGTCATATCTCGGGCATATAAATACATCAAATACCCAGTTTGATCAAAATCGTTAAAGCCGATTTAGAGTAAATAAAAAAAACACGTGAAAATGTTACAAAATTTATTAAGTAAAGTCCCCCCTCCTGTAGATCAATTTTGATGAAATTTTTACAGTCATATCTCGGGCATATAAATAGATGAAATACTCAGTTAAATCAAAATCGTTAGAGCCGTTTTTGAGAAAATCGAAAAAAACCTAAAAAGTTATTAAATAAAGTACCCCCTCCCTTTAAGCAATTTGGATGAAATTTTTGCTGTCACATCGCGGGCATAAACCTACACACACTAAATACCCAATTTCAGGTTCGCACGGTTTATAGTTCTTGAGCTAGTCTGTTCACATACACACACACACAGACACACACACACACACAGACCATTTCGCGGGACTTGGTCATTTCGACTCAGGGGACCCCAAAACGTGTATTTCCGTTGAAAACCGGAAGTCGAAATTTTTCACGATCGCAATACTTCCACTTACTATATATTACATATATAGTTAAGTGAAAGTAAAAAAGAAGTGTTGTGTCAATAAATCAAATTACACCGCCATCTGTTAGAAATTTATAGAACTTAAAATAATCACACTTAATCGTAGTATAATAAGCATTACATTTACAATAAAAGAAATAATGAGGCCAATAATTGAGATATAAACTATCCTATCTTTTAAGTTGGACAAAACTACACAAAATGAGCCAAATTTCATCAAATTCGGTTGAGTTGTTTCTGAGTTCACCTCCGACAAACATCGGGACACGAGATTTTTATAAATATAATGAAAGGATGGGTGATTCTCAAACTATGGGCAATTTCTTCACTACCTGCTCAAAGAAAAATTGTGGCCTCTGATCGATGAACTGGAAATCATATATTTTTGTGTTTTTCTGATCGAATCCGATTGTTTTAAACTTCCTTGATTCTTTTTTCGTTTTGTAGTGAAGAGAGGAGTTGTTCAGAACGAAGAAGAGCACGTCAGCAGTTTCTGAGTAATGTGCAAATAAAGTATTCTTTTGTTCCTAGCTCTTCTCCTGGCGTTTCCTTGGAGTCACCGACTATCATGGGCATGGCACCCCATTCATCATGCTGCACAGTACTTGGGAGAAAATGAAAAAAGGAAATTTATCAATCCCCTCAAAAAGTTATGTCAGTTGTAAGAGGACTATATTATGCTCTCAGGGCAAATGCCCTCCAACAAGGATTTTGAAGTGCAATAAATATTGAAGTGATTGAATAGAAGTTTGAAATAACTATCATTAGTTAGGTACCGGTCGCATATTATTTATTTTCAAGAAATATTTTAATTTAGTGAAAAAACTTTTTTATTATCCTGTAAAAGACTCCTCCAAAAAGGGGTGAAAAAAAAAGGGAAACAAATCTGAACTAAACTTTCAACTATAAATTTTATCTTTGAATATACATTTTTCAAAAATAGTCACCGAGATTTTTTAGCATTGTAAACTATGCCTAGCGAGAAAACTATTTTCGAAAAAATCCGATCCTACTCGATCCTACATTACTCACAGTATCAAGAATTATCTGTTGGTAACTGGACCTATTTCTGTCAAATAAACGGAAATTCTCGTCTAAAATACTCAAGCATGGGAAGGAATCAATAATATAAACTTATTTACATATAAATGAAGCAGTTTCCTTTTCTCGCTTAGAATTGGAATTTTTCCCGTAGTTAAGTTATATTGAAGGAGATAATAGTGAAGAAAAGCTTGATAGTGAAGAGAAAGAAAATCAATAAATTGTATTTTTAGTTAAATTTGCGTAAAATACAAATGCCAACATTTAGTTTAATTTATTTTTGCAATTATTATTATTATCATGTGAGTGAATATTACAGTTTGCATTTACCATGGTAACTGTTACATTATGTACATGGTAACTGTTATTAATCAGTGTACTCACTACATAATTACATAAGTTATTATTTTAGTAATTATCACCTTATCTATACTTTGTATTAATATAATTTTTACTTTCACTTACCTATACATGAAATAAATAGTAAGGAAAAGTATTGCTATCGTGAAAAATTTCAACTTCCGAAAATACACGTTTTGGGGTCCCCTGAGTCCAAATAACCGAAGTCCCGCGAAATGATCAGTGTTCGTGTGTCCGTGTGTGTGTATGAACAGGCTAGCTTAAGAACCATAAACCTAGTACGAACTTAAACGTGGGTATTTATATGCCCGCGATGTGACAGCAAAAGTTTCATCAAAATAGGTCAAACGGAGGGAGCATTATATTTAATCGTTTAAATTTATTTAATTAAGTTGTCTCATTTTCACGTTTTTTTTTCTTTCTCTGAAACAGCTGTTTGATCAAACTGGGTATCTGATGTTTGTATATGTCTGCAATGTGGCAGCCAAAATTATATCAAATTTGGTCAAACGGAGGGGGCACTTTGTTAAATAAATTTTATTTCACTTTTACGTTTTTACTTTCACTTGCCTATATATGAAATATATATTAAGGGGAAGTATTGCGATTGTGAAAAATTTCGATTTCCGGTTTTCAAAGTAAATACACGTTTTTTGGGTCCCCTGCCCCCATCCAAAATTTCATCAAAATTAGTCAAACAGAGGTGACACTTTATTAAATTTCTTATTTTTACAAAAATAAGTAAATAAATAAGGAAAAATGTGTGAATTTGAGGAATGACGTTTACATGTTTATCAAAACACGTCGATTTCCAAGCTAAGTAAGTTCGTAAACGAATATTGCGCGCATCGCATCAGAATTTTCGGTAAAAAAAATTTACTACTTAAAAAAATTTACTTATTAGAATTTTTAGTAAAAACTGATTTTCCAGAGTTATTTATACACTCGCAATGCTTCATATAAACTTTAACTTATTACATTCTTTTAGATGGAACCATTTTTTTTTACACAGACATAATCTAATATTATTAGCGTTCTAACTAAATATTTATCTAGCATCTAATTTTGGTGTCTTACAGGGGGGTGGGGGTGTTATTGACGATTGACACCGATTTCAATAGACCGGTGGATCAATCGGCACTCAGAAGGTTTCGGAAAAAGGTCTAGAAAACTATTTCCGCATAAAAATAACTGTACTGTGATCAGCTGGACCGATTGAAGCGAGCAATTGAGGAGAAACGTCTATCACTTATCAATAGACGCGCAATTTTATTCCATCATGACAATGCGAGGCTCCATGTTGCAAAACAAACATTGCAAAAATTAAAGGACTTTGAATGGGAAATTATTCCTCACCCACCGTATTCCACAGACTTGGCGCCTTCGTATTATCACCTTTTCTGCAGTCTCCAAAATTCATTAAGCGACAAGAACATGAATTCAGTCGATGAGGTGAAAAACGAGGAGTTAGCTTTCTTTAATTCAAAACCAAACGATTTTGTCAGAGCAGGCATCAAATTTGGTTTCAATGATTCAGATGGCAAACTGTTATACAACAAGATGGATAATACATTTTAGATTGGACGTATTTCATTGATTTTATCCTATACCTTATAGCACGCCATTAAAAACCGACATTACATATGGGATGAACTGATACTTGTAGAGAATAAAAACGGTTTTATAATTAAACAATAACCTAAATTAGGTTATTGTTTAATTATAAAACCGTTTTTATTGTAACACTATACCTATACCGACCACTACACTAAGCATACAAATTGAACGAGAGCGGAGTGTTAGGCAGTATGAAAATTGCCAATTAGATCGAAAGATTAAAAAGGACTACTTGAATCTTAATAATAAAAAAAAAAAAAAAAAAAGGAGCGTAGTCCTCGGCACCAAGGGTAGAAGCTAATTATCGGTGATGGAAATTGGATGAGGCCAAAAATATGGGGTAGGTGCAGGACCCACCCACCACCCACCGTCCGCCGCCCATCGGCAAGACAGCAATTTCGTACCTCGAAAGCATACAAATTGAACGGGAACGGAGTCTTAGCAGTATAAAAATTTCTAATTAAATCGAAATAGTAAAAAGGAGTAATTAAATCGAAACATTATTAAAATTAAAAAAAAATAAATTAAAATCGGGCGTAGTCCTCGGCACCAAGGGTAGAAGCTAATTATCGGTGATGGAAATTGGATGAGGCCAAAAATAGGGGGTAGGTGCGGGAATAATATTAAAAATCGGTGTAACCGCTCTTACTCACCCCCTAACCCCTAATTTATGGCTTGAGTTATCATACCTCGAAAGCATACAAATTGGACGAGAGCGGAGTGTTAGGCAGTATAAAAATTGCCAATTAGATCTAAAGAGTAAAAAGGACTACTTGAATCTTAATAATAAAAAAAAAAAAAAAAAAAAAAAAATCGAGCGTAGCCACGGCTCTAAGGGTAGAAGCTAATTATCGGTGATGGAAATTGGATGAGGCCAAAAATAGGGGGTAGGTGCAGGACCCACCCACCACCCACCGTCCGCCGCCCATCGGCAAGACAGCAATTTCGTACCTCGAAAGCATACAAATTGAACGGGAACAGAGTCTTAGCAGTATAAAAATTTCTAATTAAATCGAAATAGTAAAAAGGAGTAATTAAATCGAAACATTATTAAAATTAAAAAAAAATAAATTAAAATCGGGCGTAGTCCTCGGCACCAAGGGTAGAAGCTAATTATCGGTAATGGAAATTGGATGAGGCCAAAAATAGGGGGTAGGTGCGGGAATAATATTAAAAATCGGTGTAACCGCTCTTACTCACCCCCTATCCCTAATTTATGGCTTGAGTTATCATACCTCGAAAGCATACAAATTGGACGAGAGCGGAGTGTTAGGCAGTATAAAAATTGCCAATTAGATCGAAAGATTAAAAAGGACTACTTGAATCTTAATAATAAAAAAAAAAAAAAAAAAAGGAGCGTAGTCCTCGGCACCAAGGGTAGAAGCTAATTATCGGTGATGGAAATTGGATGAGGCCAAAAATATGGGGTAGGTGCAGGACCCAGCCACCACCCACCGTCCGCCGCCCATCGGCAAGACAGCAATTTCGTACCTCGAAAGCATACAAATTGAACGGGAACGGAGTCTTAGCAGTATAAAAATTTCTAATTAAATCGAAATAGTAAAAAGGAGTAATTAAATCGAAACATTATTAAAATTAAAAAAAAATAAATTAAAATCGGGCGTAGTCCTCGGCACCAAGGGTAGAAGCTAATTATCGGTGATGGAAATTGGATGAGGCCAAAAATAGGGGGTAGGTGCGGGAATAATATTAAAAATCGGTGTAACCGCTCTTACTCACCCCCTAAACCCTAATTTATGGCTTGAGTTATCATACCTCGAAAGCATACAAATTGGACGAGAGCGGAGTGTTAGGCAGTATAAAAATTGCCAATTAGATCTAAAGAGTAAAAAGGACTACTTGAATCTTAATAATAAAAAAAAAAAAAAAAAAAATCGAGCGTAGCCACGGCTCTAAGGGTAGAAGCTAATTATCGGTGATGGAAATTGGATGAGGCCAAAAATAGGGGATAGGTGCAGGACCCACCCACCACCCACCGTCCGCCGCCCATCGGCAAGACAGCAATTTCGTACCTCGAAAGCATACAAATTGAACGGGAACGGAGTCTTAGCAGTATAAAAATTTCTAATTAAATCGAAATAGTAAAAAGGAGTAATTAAATCGAAACATTATTAAAATTAAAAAAAAAAAAAATTAAAATCGAGCGTAGTCCTCGGCACCAAGGGTAGAAGCTAATTATCGGTGATGGAAATTGGATGAGGCCAAAAATAGGGGGTAGGTGCAGGACCCACCCACCACCCACCGTCCGCCGCCCATCGGCAAGACAGCAATTTCGTACCTCGAAAGCATACAAATTGAACGGGAACGGAGTCTTAGCAGTATAAAAATTTCTAATTAAATCGAAATAGTAAAAAGGAGTAATTAAATCGAAACATTATTAAAATTAAAAAAAAATAAATTAAAATCGGGCGTAGTCCTCGGCACCAAGGGTAGAAGCTAATTATCGGTAATGGAAATTGGATGAGGCCAAAAATAGGGGGTAGGTGCGGGAATAATATTAAAAATCGGTGTAACCGCTCTTACTCACCCCCTATCCCTAATTTATGGCTTGAGTTATCATACCTCGAAAGCATACAAATTGGACGAGAGCGGAGTGTTAGGCAGTATAAAAATTGCCAATTAGATCTAAAGAGTAAAAAGGACTACTTGAATCTTAATAATAAAAAGAAAAAAAAAAAAAAAAATCGAGCGTAGCCACGGCTCTAAGGGTAGAAGCTAATTATCGGTGATGGAAATTGGATGAGGCCAAAAATAGGGGATAGGTGCAGGACCCACCCACCACCCACCGTCCGCCGCCCATCGGCAAGACAGCAATTTCGTACCTCGAAAGCATACAAATTGAACGGGAACGGAGTCTTAGCAGTATAAAAATTTCTAATTAAATCGAAATAGTAAAAAGGAGTAATTAAATCGAAACATTATTAAAATTAAAAAAAAAAAAATTAAAATCGAGCGTAGTCCTCGGCACCAAGGGTAGAAGCTAATTATCGGTGATGGAAATTGGATGAGGCCAAAAATAGGGGATAGGTGCAGGACCCACCCACCACCCACCGTCCGCCGCCCATCGGCAAGACAGCAATTTCGTACCTCGAAAGCATACAAATTGAACGGGAACGGAGTCTTAGCAGTATAAAAATTTCTAATTAAATCGAAATAGTAAAAAGGAGTAATTAAATCGAAACATTATTAAAATTAAAAAAAAATAAATTAAAATCGGGCGTAGTCCTCGGCACCAAGGGTAGAAGCTAATTATCGGTAATGGAAATTGGATGAGGCCAAAAATAGGGGGTAGGTGCGGGAATAATATTAAAAATCGGTGTAACCGCTCTTACTCACCCCCTATCCCTAATTTATGGCTTGAGTTATCATACCTCGAAAGCATACAAATTGGACGAGAGCGGAGTGTTAGGCAGTATAAAAATTGCCAATTAGATCGAAAGATTAAAAAGGACTACTTGAATCTTAATAATAAAAAAAAAAAAAAAAAAAGGAGCGTAGTCCTCGGCACCAAGGGTAGAAGCTAATTATCGGTGATGGAAATTGGATGAGGCCAAAAATATGGGGTAGGTGCAGGACCCAGCCACCACCCACTGTCCGCCGCCCATCGGCAAGACAGCAATTTCGTACCTCGAAAGCATACAAATTGAACGGGAACGGAGTCTTAGCAGTATAAAAATTTCTAATTAAATCGAAATAGTAAAAAGGAGTAATTAAATCGAAACATTATTAAAATTAAAAAAAAATAAATTAAAATCGGGCGTAGTCCTCGGCACCAAGGGTAGAAGCTAATTATCGGTGATGGAAATTGGATGAGGCCAAAAATAGGGGGTAGGTGCGGGAATAATATTAAAAATCGGTGTAACCGCTCTTACTCACCCCCTAAACCCTAATTTATGGCTTGAGTTATCATACCTCGAAAGCATACAAATTGGACGAGAGCGGAGTGTTAGGCAGTATAAAAATTGCCAATTAGATCTAAAGAGTAAAAAGGACTACTTGAATCTTAAAAATAAAAAAAAAAAAAAAAAAAAAAATCGAGCGTAGCCACGGCTCTAAGGGTAGAAGCTAATTATCGGTGATGGAAATTGGATGAGGCCAAAAATAGGGGATAGGTGCAGGACCCACCCACCACCCACCGTCCGCCGCCCATCGGCAAGACAGCAATTTCGTACCTCGAAAGCATACAAATTGAACGGGAACGGAGTCTTAGCAGTATAAAAATTTCTAATTAAATCGAAATAGTAAAAAGGAGTAATTAAATCGAAACATTATTAAAATTAAAAAAAAAAAAAATTAAAATCGAGCGTAGTCCTCGGCACCAAGGGTAGAAGCTAATTATCGGTGATGGAAATTGGATGAGGCCAAAAATAGGGGGTAGGTGCAGGACCCACCCACCACCCACCGTCCGCCGCCCATCGGAAAGACAGCAATTTCGTACCTCGAAAGCATACAAATTGAACGGGAACGGAGTCTTAGCAGTATAAAAATTTCTAATTAAATCGAAATAGTAAAAAGGAGTAATTAAATCGAAACATTATTAAAATTAAAAAAAAATAAATTAAAATCGGGCGTAGTCCTCGGCACCAAGGGTAGAAGCTAATTATCGGTAATGGAAATTGGATGAGGCCAAAAATAGGGGGTAGGTGCGGGAATAATATTAAAAATCGGTGTAACCGCTCTTACTCACCCCCTATCCCTAATTTATGGCTTGAGTTATCATACCTCGAAAGCATACAAATTGGACGAGAGCGGAGTGTTAGGCAGTATAAAAATTGCCAATTAGATCTAAAGAGTAAAAAGGACTACTTGAATCTTAAAAAAAAAAAAAAAAAAAAAAAAAAAAATCGAGCGTAGCCACGGCTCTAAGGGTAGAAGCTAATTATCGGTGATGGAAATTGGATGAGGCCAAAAATAGGGGATAGGTGCAGGACCCACCCACCACCCACCGTCCGCCGCCCATCGGCAAGACAGCAATTTCGTACCTCGAAAGCATACAAATTGAACGGGAACGGAGTCTTAGCAGTATAAAAATTTCTAATTAAATCGAAATAGTAAAAAGGAGTAATTAAATCGAAACATTATTAAAATTAAAAAAAAAAAAATTAAAATCGAGCGTAGTCCTCGGCACCAAGGGTAGAAGCTAATTATCGGTGATGGAAATTGGATGAGGCCAAAAATAGGGGGTAGGTGCAGGACCCACCCACCACCCACCGTCCGCCGCCCATCGGCAAGACAGCAATTTCGTACCTCGAAAGCATACAAATTGAACGGGAACGGAGTCTTAGCAGTATAAAAATTTCTAATTAAATCGAAATAGTAAAAAGGAGTAATTAAATCGAAACATTATTAAAATTAAAAAAAAATAAATTAAAATCGGGCGTAGTCCTCGGCACCAAGGGTAGAAGCTAATTATCGGTAATGGAAATTGGATGAGGCCAAAAATAGGGGGTAGGTGCGGGAATAATATTAAAAATCGGTGTAACCGCTCTTACTCACCCCCTATCCCTAATTTATGGCTTGAGTTATCATACCTCGAAAGCATACAAATTGGACGAGAGCGGAGTGTTAGGCAGTATAAAAATTGCCAATTAGATCGAAAGATTAAAAAGGACTACTTGAATCTTAATAATAAAAAAAAAAAAAAAAAAAGGAGCGTAGTCCTCGGCACCAAGGGTAGAAGCTAATTATCGGTGATGGAAATTGGATGAGGCCAAAAATATGGGGTAGGTGCAGGACCCAGCCACCACCCACTGTCCGCCGCCCATCGGCAAGACAGCAATTTCGTACCTCGAAAGCATACAAATTGAACGGGAACGGAGTCTTAGCAGTATAAAAATTTCTAATTAAATCGAAATAGTAAAAAGGAGTAATTAAATCGAAACATTATTAAAATTAAAAAAAAATAAATTAAAATCGGGCGTAGTCCTCGGCACCAAGGGTAGAAGCTAATTATCGGTGATGGAAATTGGATGAGGCCAAAAATAGGGGGTAGGTGCGGGAATAATATTAAAAATCGGTGTAACCGCTCTTACTCACCCCCTAAACCCTAATTTATGGCTTGAGTTATCATACCTCGAAAGCATACAAATTGGACGAGAGCGGAGTGTTAGGCAGTATAAAAATTGCCAATTAGATCTAAAGAGTAAAAAGGACTACTTGAATCTTAATAATAAAAAAAAAAAAAAAAAAAAATCGAGCGTAGCCACGGCTCTAAGGGTAGAAGCTAATTATCGGTGATGGAAATTGGATGAGGCCAAAAATAGGGGATAGGTGCAGGACCCACCCACCACCCACCGTCCGCCGCCCATCGGCAAGACAGCAATTTCGTACCTCGAAAGCATACAAATTGAACGGGAACGGAGTCTTAGCAGTATAAAAATTTCTAATTAAATCGAAATAGTAAAAAGGAGTAATTAAATCGAAACATTATTAAAATTAAAAAAAAAAAAATTAAAATCGAGCGTAGTCCTCGGCACCAAGGGTAGAAGCTAATTATCGGTGATGGAAATTGGATGAGGCCAAAAATAGGGGGTAGGTGCAGGTGTCAATGCAGGGTAGGTTACCTAATAGGTGTTTGAAGCATTCCAAAGGAAGGTTATAAAATTAAATTGCACCTCTCCCCCTTAATGTTCTGTTTTGTTTGTTTCTTTAACGTCACTTTATGCCACTAAGCCTAATCGGAAGATGCTAAAGTGGGAGTCCTAAATTTTGAATATCCAGGATAGGGATCTTTAACGAGTACCTTACATCATACAGGCTCGGGACCTACATTTTACTTTCTATCCGAGGGACGGCACACAGTGGTTCAAGGGTGGAAAAAATAGCCATTTTAAAGTTTGAACATAGAAAATATTTCATGTGTAATTTCTTATCCCTTGAGATATATTAACGTGCTCCATAAGAAATATTTGAAAAAAAAATCGCTTATGAACAAAAATAGGCCAAGAACGTTATACAACTATGTTTTTACTTTTTTTAGACGTGCCCTTAAAAATTTAGTTTTAATTCATACGTTCAATAATGGGAACTTAAATTTAATAAAAGTAATATCCGATGGGGTTTTCACACTTCTAGCATACATATTTCACTGGAATTAAAAATTAAAAAGTCATCAAAACTAAGAACTATCTGAAATGAAAAAAAAAAAAAAAATAATTACGAAAAAGTATAATGGAAAATATTGATGAATTTATTTTTATCGGCGGCTTCCGGTGGGCCGAAAATTGTGTAGATAAATATTTTAATCCTTCTTGTAAATAAGCATAAGCATTTTAGCTGCGTCCACCTGCGACTGATGTGGTGGCAGATGTTTTTATTTTATATTCGCTATTTACAAACACCAAGATTGTAAGCATTATTCATTCCAGTTCTTATTTGGGAGAGGACAATTTCAGTTTAGATTTCCGGCTAATCATCATACTTTCCCCCCTTCCCCTGACTACCGCGACCAACTTTGTCAATGCGAGCTCTAGTTAGTTCTCGCTAACTTAAATTTTCAAACCGTTATTAATACGGCTTTTTTTCGTGACTAATTACCTCTGGCATAGGTAATTAGTCCAAAAATCTTTATTAGGTAAGACTATAGATTAGGGAGGGGGGAGGGTTTTCTCCGACCCCACCAGGAACCATCACTATCGGTAAGGTAATTAGTTTATTATTCGGTAGTAATTGAAGTTTGGAGGGTATTGTTGGAGGACTGCAGAGCTTTACATACAACTATGATGGTCTTACATGCCGAATACTGTTCATAAAGTCTTAATACAGGGTGAAAAGATTATAACAGCTGCTTTGTTGCCCATTGGAATGTTGACAGAAGAAGCTTTATCTCTTTTTTATTCATAACAACAAGTGTTTATTATTTTCTGAATATCGTTGAAGTTAATTGAATGGATCCTCCGAAAAACGTTCTAAGTGACAAATATGCAATGTTGAGTAATGAGTGAAATAAAATCATAGTCTAAAGTTATTGTTAGTTCTGAAGGTGAATTTTTTTTCTCATGTGATTTGTTATGTATACATGTAAAAAGAAATAATGGAGTACTAGATCATACTATGACGTACCATTATACATTTTAATACATTCACCCAAAAGTGCCACTTCGGCAATTTTGTCGCTTAGAACGTTTTTCGGCGGATCCATTCAATTAATGAATTATCTTCAACCCTACCAAATATAAAATTCCTTAATCATTATTTCATTAACTGTGTACTACATTAATTGTGTCAAAATTCGAAATATAATTTATAAAAATTGAGTGATTTTTCGTTGAACTTTTTTTTTTGTCTTACTCTATCCAGAAATAAAATATTGGTTTGTGAGAGCAAATAAACTTGGTAAAATTCTCAACTTTCTAAGCGAATTCAATAAAATCAATTTTTTTCCGAATTTCCGTTAAGTTGAATCACTTTTTCTTAAGAAATTGCGGTTTTGAAACGTATTAATGTTCATTTCTTTGTTTTATTCTTGCAATTCTATTACCATAACACAATTTTAACAAATCGCCAACATATATTATAATTATTGCATAGCATTTCTTTAAAGGAGATAAATAGATTTTTGCTGCTTATTGTGGCTTTTGAACCACTGTGCGCCGGTTAATCCGAATAGCCGGTTAAGCGGGGCTCCAACCTATACCTTTTATAGGAAATTTAATCGTGGTTATGATAATATCAACTTTATTATTTTGCGGCTTACAGATGAGGTTTGACAAGATTTTTTCCGAAAATAGTCGATTTTGAACCACTGTGCGGCATAGCCAAAGGTTTTTTACTTCCTTTAAATAATCCTAGGGGGCCACATTTAGTATTGTAGGTAAAGTTCTGGTTTAGCCAGCCAGTGTTTCAATAAAAATTATTTTGTCGAGATTACGCCTGAAAACTATTTAACGAATGACCGAGGCAAACTATTTGCAAGAAAGGACCCCCTAGGAGCCGAGAAATATTTTTTACTATAATTTAATAAATGTTTTATTTTATTCTTCTGAATGGATTTTTTATTATATCCATCGATTTTTTTTTCTCATCTGTATGAAACGGAAATATTATAGCCGACTAGATTAAAGAAGTTGGTATTACGTCAGAAATAACACAAACCAAGAGACGCTCCAAGTAAGGAAAAAGATGGCCAGATTATTGTTTAGGATCATCTAAAGTCCTTAAAAATGAATTTTTATAGAGATAAAAAAATACAAATTTCTGTGCAAGATTTATTCCAGGCAAATTTTAGTAAATATTTTTAAACAAGTTATTTCTTAAACTGGACTGTACCCTCCTTTGTTGCCACTTGTTTATTTTCATCATACCTTCGAAAACTATAAAAGCACCTTACACTATCTTAAAGTTTACTGAACCCTTCAGTTAATCCAGTAATAAAAACGCATTCACCGCGTTAATAACTGTATGATCTCATACATTTTAATGCATTTTTTTATATTAGTAGACACTTTCTTTAAAAGTTATGTAGCTGTTGTTAGTTAAAATTTAGTGGTTCTTCCAAATGATTAAAACAAACATTTTCGATTTATTCTTGGTTTAACTCTACTAACGAGTTTAAATAAAAAGCAACAAAAATGACAAAAAACTGTAATTAATAGGAAAGATTCGGGAATAGACATTGCTTTTATAGGAACGATTTAGTGAAAAATTCGATTTGAAAAAATTGCCCGTATATTTTTGTATGCTGTAGTTATGCAAAGTAGATATGCATATATATCTAATTAATGTATTTAAGCGTACATGGCATTGAGTATAAATATACTCAGAACTGAAAGCCCAACATTTTTATTTTTTAATGAATTATACAGTTTTGAATAATACTGTTGAATGGCTGGTCAATCTACTTCATAATCAGAAATATGATACAATCAGAAACCAGCAAGGCTCTCATATGGCAAATCTTTTGACAGGAACGAGTTCATCAAATTTGCTTTCTATAATATTAATGATAGATACATCCCGAGAAATAATATCTCGTGTTGACATACAAGAAAGATCTTTTTAGATACGCAATCTGACCGATATCTACTGTCCTGAAATGACATCGTCATGCGTTAGCGCTGTTTATCGAATTCTTTTTCTTATAGCCTAAAGTTTTATTGGTTGGTACTATGACAACATCCAAAACGTTTTTGTCTAATATTGTTAAGTCGACGTGTCATAAAAAGATATCAATGAATTGTATATTTCTCATACAGCTGGTCCGATGATCCGGATGTTGCCCCTCCGAGGCCTGGATCTTCCCGACTTGAAGGAGCTGTGGGCGCGGGGCGATCGCAGGAATCGATAGCGCGTTGGATCGCCGCTAGGTGGCGCCGTGGTTTGGGCCAGCGCTTCGAGCGTCAGTAGCCCTCGTGCGCTGTTCCTTTAAGGACGGATTCTTATTTTTCGGCATGTTCGACACCGAGGCATTTATCAGGGAAGTGATGAAGAGGCCGGCCCTGTACTCCAGCAGGGCCAGGGAGTCCGGGGAATCCAAGATCACCTACTGGGAGGAAATCGGGCAGATCATATACAAGGAATGGCCGAGCCTCAACAGACCGGAGCAGCGGATGGAGAGGAGTACGTATCTTTTGCATATCTCATGGCTCATATTCCTCCCAGCATCCTCGTTATGTAAGAGACATCTTGACCTTGTTGCGGGAATCGATCCGCCAGTGGCGCTCCTAGCGTCGTCTGCCCCAAACTTGGCCGATGTAAACATCTTGCCAGGAGTTGAGCCGTGCGGTAGCTCATTACCGATAACTGCCGTTGAGTCCCAGCGATGGTAACCATTGTCAATATCGTTACCTGTCATATGAGTCACGTAGTTCTCTGTTGTTAATATTTTTTTTATTCTTATCTTTTATTCTTATGTCTGATTTATAATAATGTGCAGGTTTTTTTTTAAGTGCAGCCATTATCAGAACTGCTTGCTTAGTGATTTAAAAAATATCTATAAACAATAATACCATTCAAAAATTCATAAAAATATGTAAAAAAAATTATGATTATTTCGTCGTCACCGTGCTAAAGTAACGAATCTGCAACTAAAAACCTATGCATATTCGTTACTTTAGCATGGTGGCGAAGTTTATGGACTAGCACTAGTATAACTTAGCACCACAAAAGAAATTTATCTTAATATATCTTAGTTTTACTTTCTTAATCACTATTCCCATCTAAACCTAGTTTTAACATTGAAAAGAAAAGTAAAATGACTAATGAAAGTGATGAACTAGTTTTGTGAGATCGAAACTTAAAATTATGTATCTCCTCTCGATTTAATTGGTTAAACTATATTATACAAAAAAAAAAAAAGGACTTTAAAAATAAATAGCGTTGTGCTTCGCGAAAAGGGAATCTAACAAGACTCATTAAAAAAAAAATATTAAAAAAAATACCCAACTTATGAGTTCAGTATTGTAGCCGTGAAATTTTCTGAGCATTTTTTATATTTTATTTTATATTGTTTTAAAACCTTGAAAGCCCCAGAATAATTATTATTCACAAGTTTTTGTGAAAACAGATTTTTTCTTACTTTCAAATAATTATATGATTTAAAACAATATGCGGGTTTATTTTAAAACAAACATTGTTAGAAATCCTTATTTATTGACTAAAAACAAAAAATACAAAGATGATAGTTTTATTAACTACTAGCTGTATATACCGGTTTCACCCGGAGATTTTCATTTTTTAAATCTATAAAATCTATAAAGTGAGACTTTAGCGACTCAAACGGTCGATTTCGTAAAAACGAATGTAAAGCGAGATCAAAACGATTTTTATAACAATAAAGAATATACAGAGATTGGCTGAAGTTATGTGATTTTAATATGGACAGGTGTTCACACTTGGTATCAAAGAACCACTGAGCGAAATTTGGAGAATTTAGGTCAACGGTATGGATTTTCGTAAAGAAAATACAGAATTCCATCTTTAAATACATAGATTATAGCTGTTTATCCCAGTTTCACCCGGGGAATTTTATTTTTGTAATGAAACGGTCGATTTCCTAAAAAAACATTGTAAAGCGAGATCATTACGATTTTTATAACAACAAAGAATATCAACTGAAGATCGGCTGCAATTTTATGCAATTTTAATATGGACAGGTGTTCGCACCTGGTATCAAAGAACCACTGAGCGACATTTGGAGAATTTAGGACAAACGGTATGGATTTATATAAAGAACAAACAAACAAAAAAACAAACAGAATTTCAACTTTATTTATATAGATAAAAAAATCATACAATTAAAGTTAAAAGTAATAATTAAAAATCGTAATTAAAGCATTTTCATTATTTATGCAATACACACCAATACAACTTACTTTTAGGGCCATAGTAGCAATTTATTTGTATTTTAGTCGTAGTTTTTCGCGATTTATATCTTAATTTAATTTCAATTTTTAAAGAAAAGTGAAATGAATCATGACCTAAATTTATGAACTAGGTTTCTTGTATCGAAACTTAAAACTGTTTATCTCATCTCGATTTATTTAGCTCTAGCATATTGGTCCTAAAACCAAAAACTTTAAGAAATCAGTAAGTAGCTTTGTGCTACAGGAAAATAAAATTACTTTATTAAAATGCTTGGGAATGTAGAAATTAATAAAAAAATATAAAAACAAATACCCAAGTTAAGTTATGAGTACAGCAGCAGTGGAATTTCCTAAGAAGAGGTGGGAGCAATTTATTTATTTTTTTCAAATTGAATCCCACCCTTTGAAAGCTAGAAACCTCTAATGAACAGTTAATCGTGAGAAAAGGCTCCGTTCTATGGATGGATTTAGGATATAGAGCATCCAATTCCTCAAATAAAATTACTATATAGATCGTTCGGTGACTTAAGTGTGTAGTATGTACGGAAGATAAACTTGATGTTTAGAATAGAATAGAATAAGGTTTAACGTACCCAAAGGCCAGATGCCGACACCACCAATTGTTCGCTACACATCTCCATCCAACTCCCCCCGTCGTAACCCAAATTCACACCAGCTTTCACCGAATCCTCCCATCTTCGCCTAGGCCTACCTCTCGGACGTTTTCCAGTAGGTAAAGCGTTTATCAATCTTTTAGGTATTTGTTCACAACTTAAACTCGCAATTTTGGATGCCCACTTTAACCGACGCGCAGCTATATTTTCGATTACAATTACCGGGTAAGGGTTCTCGCAATTCTGCATTGTGAAACCGTCTGAATTCTTCTGTTGACTCATCCTTCTTAGGCCCATATATTATACGCAATACTTTATTTTCAAAGACCTTATGTTGTTTCTCATCCCTTACTGTAAGCGGCCATCGGAAGAACCTCCGGAAAAATAATAGTTTTGTGAATTCCAATTTTTAAATTTCGCTGTGTGAGTGAGTTAAGTAATTTTGCAACCGAAAAATAAAAAGAATTTCCCGCTTACAGCCTATCCTTAATTTCCTCTTCAATTTCGTTTTTTCTAACTATTGTAGATCATAAATATCTAAATTTTTCCACAGCTTCAAACATATCTCTTCTTCAATATCATCACCGTTTCTATAGCTAACCATATATTTTTCTTTTTCGTATTTATTTCTATCCCTACTTCTTTACCGGCTTTCATCAACGTTTAAAAACGTATTTTAATCGCAAAATATTAAAAACCGTTTCAGATAAAAGTATTTTAAATGCAAAATAAAAAAAAAAGAAATTTTGCATTTTAACTTTACAAAATCAAAACGCAAAATTATAATACAAAATATTTGAGACCTATTAGCTAGTACATTGCAATTGATTCATTAAGAGCTTGATATTTTTTGTTTTTGCTTAGAACCATATAACTAACTCACAGACCATCAACGAAAATTGTCACAAAGTTTGGTTTGAAATCAATGCTTACTTAGGTTAATATATTTGATTCTTTTTCAATAATAGTTTTGTTGAAATGGCATGCCCCTCTTCACTAAAAAAAATTAGAATTGTAAGGGAAAGAAGGAGATGAAGCAGAAATCCTTGATTATAAATAATAGTTTATCAGTATTTCATAAAAATAAGTTTTTGTTTAATATATATATATATATATATATATATATATATATATATATATATATTAATATATTTATTGTATGCTATTGATTGTTAATTGTGTAGTAACAAAAACAGTAGGGCAGCAATACTTTTTTTAAAAGCTATTAGCACATAAACTCTGTCATCTCCTAACTCCTTTTCTCACAAACAAAAAATAGAATAAATAAAATTCATAATAAAAAAAATATCGGCCGTGATGGGACGCCAGATAGATGTGTAACAGTTCATGTTGGAATTCATAATAAACAAACGCTAATAATAATTTATTGAGCAAAATAACTTAATAAACAAAAATGTTTAAAGGGTTTCGTTTTTTCTTAAATTTCTTCTCTCAGTTGAGTCCACGAAGAACGGAAAGTCAGACACACACAAAAAACCCACTCATCCGTGTCTTAGCGCGATGGCGAAAAACGAGTTTGCCGATCAAACCTGTTTTGTTTTCCAGGATGATTTTTCAACACTGCAAGTTGCAATGGAAGGGAAACTTTACAAATACATATTAATTTAATAGTAGTATTTTTTCCTCTTTGATCGTAAATAAATTCCTATTTTTTTTTTTTCTCCTACCAATTTTTTTACTTTATCCTTTTATTTTCATCTGTCGGAGTTAAAAGCTGCAATCTGCTTACAGCTTTACGTTTGGTACTTACAAGCATGCATCAGCGCGTCTCTCTTGTTTAGATTCAGAAGAGGTCTCTCATCCAGCGCATTTTCAGTCGTCTCATATTAGGCAGATGTGACTTGTCGTTTATAAGTCTGTTTTTTTAGTTAATTGAAAGTAGAGTATCAGGAACAATTAGAATATGGTGTAAGTTTGATGATGAGGCATTTTCAAGCATACAACCCTTCAGTCCATTCATGTTAATGAAACCTGTTGCTTCTACGACCCCAATGGAATGATGTGTTGTAATGAAAGCTTTTCATTCATGCCGATCCTGGTAACTTGTTGATTCTAATTCATTTTTAGTACGTCGTTTAATAAAGTCGTTTAATATCTTATTTTAGATTTTCACATTGCCGAATGTTAAAATATTTCATAAGACGACTTATTAATCATAGCTGAATATGGTGTTATTCTAAATGATTTTTTTAGTAGGTATCAGTCTTTACATATTTATCGTTTGGTAATTTCTTTATTACTCTTTATTGTGTGTGTTTGTTTAGAAATATTATGGTCAATAATAATCTGATATATCTAGCTGAACTTTTTCTTAACACTACGGTCGATTCAGATTTGCAAAGCTATAGCATTTTTCGCAACCTTTGGAAAACTTCTCTCCCGCCACGTTGCGCATACGCGTTCGAATTTTCAACTCGCCGTTGGTCTGGATATGCGTCGAAATGTTACTTTTCCTTAGTTTTAGGTTCCTCTTAATTAATAAATGGCAAAGGCTACGATAAATGCAATAGCAAAAGCCAATTTGCATCGACTGCAACAGTTGATTGTTGTGAAAAATATCTGTTAATGATCATCAATAGCTTTAAATGCACCCTTTCCATCAATATAATTGCCGATTTTTTAAAGACCTATCGTAGCGATATACCCGTGCCTTCTAAGAATATTTAATTTTTTCCCCCAAAACATTAGCTATTAGCATTTATCATAGACCTTAGGAACAATTTTAATAAATCATTTCTATCTCAATAATTATTAATATATTGATATATTTTATATTAATTATAAGTTGTATATTGCAGTTCGTGAATTGAGAAAAAAATGGAAATCTGTTCGAGACAATTTTCTCAGAGACATGAAATCGCCCGGGTCGAGGAAGAAAAGATATGTTTATCATGATTTAATGACATTTTTGATTCCTCATTTGGATCCAAGAAGGTAAGAATGCTTGATTTTTTTTAAGTTGATGTAGGTACCCATATGTATATGTTTCAATTAGTTACTAAAGAAGGGTTTCAAGTTGTGTCATACAAACTTCTTTTCAAAAAGTAATACACAATTTTGTATAGTCTGTTTAAAGAGCTGATTACATGAAAGGCCGTCAGGTATAGTTAGAGATAAATACCTACCAACTTTTCTATATCTATTTACTCTACATGTAAATGCGGTAATGTGACAGGTAGGAATAAAAATTAGGAATTTTGAAACAATATTATCGTTACTGTACAGTATAAATTTATTAAAAAAAAGAAAAAGAGAAATAGTTGGTGGAATGGCCGAGTGGGCTAACACGTTAAGGGTTCAGCAGTTCCTGGATGTTTACATTATGTTTCTCAATTCTCATCTGACAATAACAGTATCAAACTTATTCAAACGTGCTTCTGTCGAGTATATTGTTACTAAAAATGCCAAAAATTGGAGGGGTCTTCGAAAATTGCAGGATGGATTGAAAAAAATATCCTGACTCAAACCGGATGGTAGTGTAGTGTTTTGTAAATCTTCTGATAAAAATATTGGATGTGAGGGTAAATCACAAATTGATGCCTACTGCAGTACAAGTAAGTACCTATTTTTTTTTTTAACCATAGAACGGTCACAGGAGTAGTGCGTGTCATGAAAGGGATTTAAAAATAAGCCTCCGCACCGGATATTGCATCTAGTGATTCCATAATTCGAACAGCATCTTTCGTTTATAAGATCTCTCTATTTCCAATACAACTGCAGCTCACATGTGCGTGTTTTACTCTTTATTCACGTCTTAGGAGACCCCAAGCCTTACTAAAAGTTCTAGGAATCGGAATTCGTTTGTGAATCGGCTTCCGGACTATAGACATTTCCCGAAAAAACATGCCTCACGCTTGACAAGTTTTTTCAGTCAGTTAACATCTGCTGTTATTACTTTAGAGAGCTATTGGGGGTCTGATAGACCCCGTCTCACCATAGTCCGGGAGCTGAGGGCCATTTGAAGAAAATTTTTGATCATACAGGCTGAGAGTACTCATTTCGTAGACTACAAATGTGAACGTCTGCCTCCTTTGATCGGTTGCATCAAATTATATAGGCGAACAAAATCGACATTTTCGAACTTTTTTCAATTGTTCGCTAATAACTCAAAAACGATTTATCGCAGAAGAAATTGTGTTCTTTCAAAAATCACAGTTAAAATTGGTTTAATCTTTTCGCCAAAAACGATTGTCAATTAAGTCACTGTTGCGGAATAATGAATTACGCTCATGTTCCAAAGCCTGCAATTTAAAGAGGGTTACTCCAAATAAAAAATGTTACATATAATAGTTGTAGAATATCGAATTCTGTGTAAAACGATCTCAAAAACTTTAAAATTAGCCCACTCCTGTGAAGACAAAGTAATTAAAACATGAGCGTATTTAGCGCCTTGTGGTCTAAAATCCGTGAAAGTTTTGGGAATTTTTTTCAGTTTCTCGTATATAATTCGGTAAATACAGATCTTCATTTCAGATTTCTCCTTACTATAAGAGGATAAACTATTGCAAACAGAATGATATATTTGAAGTTTAAATTCTAAAATTTAGTTGAAGGTTTGCCGGTTTCGGTACATCAAAAATTTGTAATTTTTACGAACCGGTTTGGGGAAACCGTGTTCCAACGAATCAAGTATTCTTTAATGTCAGGTAAGCTTTATCATTATTAAAATGTTCTGAGGGGTCATAAGTGAGGAAGGGGATTTTTTTGTTTTCATTTAAATAAAGTACCTTTGTTTTTGTTTATATGGAGAAATTATCTGTCTCTCGTTTCGCCTAAAAATAACAAATGGCTAAATATGTAATATGAAAAAAATCAAGTAAACATGCAGAAGAAAAATATTCCGTCAACTCATAAAATTCATTGAGCTCACGCATGCGCAATACGCCTTTAATGACAGACCATTGCTTTATAATTGCAGCTGTTCTGTTCATTTAATCGAAATTATTTGTTCCATGGTCACTATATATAGTTTTCAACAAGCAGGTACATAGAGAATTATAAAATCAGGCGACTTGAAGTATTATACTTGCATTGCCGAAGTATCACAAGTAAAAACTTTTATTTAATAATAAAAAAAAAAACTGTTTTTTTTTAGATCATATAAAAACAAAAATATGAAATAAATGTGGAAAAATATGTGACTTGGAGAAGTGGCAATTAACAAAACACATCAACTTCTAATCTTAGTAAGTTGGTAAGTGAAAGTTGTGTGTTGCGCGCAAGCACCAAATTTTTTCTTTACTCGTTTGAAAAGTCTGAAAAACTGTCGTCAGAAATCCATGCAGCGGTGTTGAGGAATGAAGTTCACTCCACTTACTCGTTGGATTGCTTTGCGGGGGATCCGTTTGGAGTTTTAATTGAAAATATATGTTTAGGGGATTTTAATTTAAATCCGGCCCGGGTCCAAGTGAACTATCTACGCTTTTGAGCAACCAAGATTTAGGATTCATAATAAAGGCCTAAACCTAGATGAAGATTCATGCTGGTGAGGGACCAGCACATTTGATTGACGAGTTTTAATTTTCACACGAATTCACAAATTAATGTTAGTGAATATGGAAAGGGTTAATAGGAGTTAACGGCCTATCCGGCAATAAAGCCAACCATCCATGATAAATATTGGTGTTCCGGTGAGATGAATGATGAGAAATTTTATTCAAATTATTTTAATAATTTTTCATTATTATGGGTTCCTGCCTCTAGAATGGCAAAGTTTGGTCGGGCTATTGGTGGTATATTGATTTGTTGTAGATCTGAATTAATTATCAAAGGTATTTGTAAATTTAGAAATATAAATAATACTGACTTATTAGAAATGAAAATTAATACGAGTGAATGTCTGCATTTATTACCAATTTATTTAGGCCCGAATATTTGGAAAGAGAGTTTTTGTGTGCTTGATGAGTTTATTAATGATAATAATAATTTACGGTTTTTATTGTTGGGAGATTGGAACGGTAGAGTGGGGGATGGTCAGAATATTGATGAAGAAACAATAGATCTGGGTTGCTTTTCGGCATTGAAACATTCGAAAGACAGTAAATTAAATTCAGAAGGTAAGCTTATTCTGGAATTTTGCGATGAACATGGTTTTCTTATATTAAATGGAAGATCCATAAGTGATGAATTCGGGGAATTCACATATATAGGCCCCAGGGGGTGCTCAGTAATAGATTTAGCTGTTATATCGATCAACTGTGTTAAATTAGTTAAAGATTTTCTAGTAAAAAGTGTAATGTGGTCAGATCATATGGCGATTGATATAAAATTACAATTGGAGTATTTAGAAAAGGAGCAGGAGCTTACACCCAATATGCCTAAATTAAATTGGAATCATTCTAAATGTGCAGATTATATGAAAAAAATAGAGAGGAAGGCAATGGGCTATAATGAAACTGTGAATTTATGTGATATCAAAGAGTTAATAAGAGAGTGCAAGATCTATGCAGTGTCAAGGTAAGCCTTTTAGTTCTGTTCAGTCATGGTTTGATCGGGCATGTTTTAATAAGAGGAACAAACTGTTTAAATTATTAAATCTACTTCGAAAAACAGGGTCTAAACTTGTCCAAGAGAAATACGTTCTGGAGAAAAGAATTTATATTAATTTTACTTATTATGTAATTTATTTATTTAGTAATTTTAAAAATAAATGAATATTCAGCGCTCCTGACAGACAGCCTTCGAGCTATGTCAGTATATACTTTATATTGTAATTACTCAGTATTATTTTCTATGTAAATTTTATGTTGAATAAAAGTATTAAAATAAAAAAAATAAATAAATATAATAGAACCCTCTGGGATAGCGTCGTGTCGGAGGCCGAGATAGACGTGTAGTTCTGTCCTAGAAAAGGCTAGGAGCCAAAATCATCTCAAGGAGATGGCTCCAGATCGAGATAGGGACTTCATGAAGGCCCTATGTCCCACAGAGGGATAACAGGAAATAATCACTTTGCAACACTCACTTAAAAACGTTGGCCACTATTTCCGAGATGAGATGAGCCGAACGCCTTCACTTATTACGAGGGAACGGATTTTCATGTAAAATAAATAGCCAAATATGTACATATATATTAAGAAGTATGTAACAAATATTTAAGAACAAATATCATCAAATTGATTAGAATATATGTATATTCACACTCATTAAATATATTATGTATATTTATGAATATATATATATATATATATATATATATATATATACATAAATATACATATATATATATATATATATATATATATATATATATATATATATGTGTGTGTGTTTAGATATTTGCATACATGAAAAACATAAAATGTAAAATTATTTCTTATTAAATTTTAAATGAGGATACGATCTGAAAAGAGCGTATCGGCTGAAAGTTCTTTCCACATCAACAGATGTTGATGTCATAGGGGCAAATTTGAAAGATGCTATGTCCATTAAATGAGTTAAATCCGCATCAAATTATCCGTTGATCTTTCTTTTAACTTCAAAGTTTAAAATAAACAAGGTAGTTGTGGTTTCAGAATAACAGTTTTTCAACTACTATGTCAGCAATGTATGCCGGCCCGGTTTTAAGTTTCTTCTTAAATATTTTTTAAATAGTTTTTCGTCAAAGTGCTTTTATCAGGAACTTTTTTATTAATATATTTTTATTAGAAACTTTCAAATTCGATACTGTTAATTTAAAACTAGATATATGTGATCTAATTAATGCTTAGCAAAGATCTTTTTTAAAAGACGACTTAATATTTTATTTTGGCATCAGAGCAATAAGATGTTATTAATGCTTGGGATAGACCCTAAATTTTTTATAAAGCCCTGTTGAATCCCTGTTGAATTATAAAGCCCTCTGGAATCTCAATGATCCCAGTATCAAAGAATTAGCACATCTTGAATATATATCAGAAAAGTCTAATTCTTTAAGGGCTAAATATCTTCCTCAAAACACATAACTCAATTTTTTTAGATCTACTATACCAGGAAAACGCGACCCCGCTGGCCCTAGGATTTTTGAAGGGAGTAAAAAATCTTTGGCTATGCTGTCCCTCGGATAGGACGTAAAATGGAGGTCCCGAGCATGTGCGATGTCAGGTACTCGTTAAAAGATCCCTATCCTAATTATAAAGGATAGGCAAAATTTAGGACTCCTGCTCTAGCATCGCCGATTAGCATTAGTAGCATAAAGTGACGTTAATATACGATCGTTAGATAGGTATTTTCGGTTTCAAAAGATTATTTCGCAATAAAAATGATGAGATGTAAAAAATGAAAATAAAGAAGATAGACCGTATGTGTAAAAATATGTAGGTATACTAGAAATATATATTTATAGTGAAAATATTTAAAATAAAAATGAGTTTAAACAATTCCAATTGCTATAAAACGATCGAATTCAGCTTTCTAATGATAATTGTAACCTCAGAAAAATATATGTAAAATCCGGTCTCTACTTATCAATCGGCTCAGTAGTGCTTACTATGCATGCAAAAGATTGAGCAGTCTGCATGCATAGTGTTGAAGTGTTGTCGAAAATGGGTATCTAATTTAATAGTTGAAATGATGAATTTTTCGTGTATTTTACGACTTTATAAACTAAATATTATTCTTTCCTGGATTCTCAACATACCAACGATATGTTTACATATACATACATATATAACTGCAATCATTAACGGATGTTGAAATTTCAATCTTGACGAAACATTTTTGGTTTTTACACGTGTATATATTTATCGATTTTTTGATTTTTACCCATATCTGATTACCAGAAATTATAAGAGGCAGGTAATTTCTCCATGTACACATAATCGAAGGAAAAAAAAAATTCCTTCGTGATTTAAGCCCCCTCAGAACATTTCTATGAAAAAACTTAACTGATGTTAAGGATTACTTGATTTTCACAAAATACGACAAGATTAAACTTTGGATTTATATACCTACTTTTATTTATTTATTAACGTCTATAACAATGTAAAAAACTTTCATTAATGTAAGTTGCCTCTCTAAGTAACGAAAATTTAAATAAAATAAAATTATTTATCTTGTTATTAAATCTAAAGTGTTTGTTTGTTGTTCAGAGGCGTAAAACGATTGAAGTCATCAACGCCTATCGAAAATCCAGTGTTAAATTTGATTTAATAAAAAAAGACATGGTGTTATTTACCTCCGAGCGACAGATAATCACCATTATATGTTCCATCAATTAAATTAATAATATTAATTGATTTTTTTATTCAATTTCATCTCTGCGATTAAGAAATATTTCATTTTATAATTTATTGCTATTTAATCAGTATAGATATATGTTTACAAGTTGTTGATGAAAATATTTTTATTGAATAAATAATTGATTCTAAGAATAAATAAGAGAAACTATTGGATTTAAATACATACCATGATAAATAATTTTTAAAAATTTATATTATCGGGGTACAGATATGTTGAAACGTATTAAGGTCAGGCCACACATGTCCGCACCGCAGCACGGATCTGATTCATTTACAAAGGATAGATATACACGGTGGGCAAGACCCCCCTACTGTGCACCCCCCCGCCCCCCCCACATCCCTATAAATTGCATATCGTTGTGTTCCTTGTGATAAAAGATTAAGAAAAAGCCAATGTTCCCAGAAAAAAAAAGTGGCCGCACTAACCGAAAATGGCGTTCAAACATGGCGGAATGACGAATTTGATTTTAGTTAGTTTTTTTATTACTGACATTCACCATTATGCTTAATTTCGCCATAACTGGTCTTTTATTAAAGCTAGATAGTTCTAGATTCAGAATAAATAAACAAACGTTCTAAAATAATTAGTCTTGACAACATAAAATACCTTTAAAGTCAATTTTTTTAAGTCACACGCGTAAAAGTTATAATTCCAAGTTAATTTGTGATTAAACGGCCACCGTTAACGAAAAACACTCTGAAATAAAACATCTGGAGAAATTCTTCTTCTTTATAAATCAGTGGTCAAAATATATCAACTAGTTTTATAGAAAACGCACCTAAACGGCGAATTGGGATATTATTTTGAATGTATAATCGAGCCTATGTAACTGCAAGTTTTTAATTTACAGAAATAATTAATATAATTTTTTTTTTTAATAAATCAGATAAATAAAGGATATAAATCTGATAAATAATAATGAATTAGTCGCAGATTGAACATTATCTATACCTCACTTATATTGATATAAACTGGTTATCTTGAAATTAAATAATAATGTTCTCATAGTTGTAGCTGGGTTACAGACACTGGTTCTGATCATTCGTGAAATTTGAAATAAATGTATTTTTGCAAAGTATTGATTATTTAGAGATTTAAAAACAATCAAAATAAAAAGTTCTGTTTGTTCGTTGATATGTATAAATTATTCGTAATAAAATTTAGGTAAGTATATACCTAACACAATTTATTAAAGCTAACACAATTTAATAGCTCACAACAATTAATGAATTAACAGTTACACGATGTATATATATATATATATATATATATATATATATATATATATATATATATATATATATATATATATATATGATTAATTTAAAATTAAACCACTGCTGGAGAGGAAAACCAATTAAAACATGTAAGTGTTCATTCATCTAATGGTCTATAATACACGAAGTTGTGGTCTTTTTCGGTTTCTAGCATATATCAAAAAATATAGCACACATCAAAAAGTCTACTTTCTCTTTTTTTCGAAAAAAGGGTATACTAATACAAATAAAATGAAATATTTGAAGTTGAAAACGGATTAGTTATTTAGCCAAATTCGAACATCAAAGATCGGTAATTTTTACCAGTTTGGTGGAAACTCATGTTCCAACGCCTACAACTCGACAATATGTATTCTAAATGAAAAATGTCACAGATAAAAGTTTTAGGACATTAAATTTAGCATAAAATAAGCCCATTTATTTTAAAATTAAGTTATTCCTGCGTAGAGATACAAATGAAAAAGTGAAAGTATTTGTAGCGCTTACTTCATTCTTTTAACTACATCTTCATTCCTTGATATATCTACACGCCAAAAAGTTTACTTTCTCTTATTTTCGAAAAAAGGGTATACTAATACAAATAAAATGAAATATTTGGAGTGGAAATCGGAATAGATATTTAGCCAAATTCGAACATCAAAGATCGGTAATTTTTACCATTTTGGTAGAAACTCATGTTCCTCCAACGCCTAAAACTCCACAATATGCACTCTAAATGAAAAATGTTACAGATAAAAGTTTTAGACCAATTAATTTAGCATAAAATAAGCCCACCTAAATAGGTAGTTCTGTGAATATTTTAATCACATCCCCTTAGGCTTCACAAAAAAGAAGGAATTAAGCGCTAGGAATACTTTCAGCAGGAGTACCTATCACGTTTTCATTTCTATCTCTACGCAGGAATAAGTTAATTTTAAAATAAATGCTAAATTTAATGTCCTAAAACTTTTATCTGTGACATTTTTCATTTAGAATACATATTGTCGAGTTGTAGGCGTTGGAACATGAGTTTCCACCAAACTGGTAAAAATTACCGATCTTTGATGTTCGAATTTGGCTAAATAACTAATCCGTTTTCAACTTCAAATTTTTCATTTTATTTATTAGTATACCCTTTTTTCGAAAAAAAGAGAAAGTAGACTTTTTGATGTGTAGTTATATGTTAGAAACCGAAAAAGGCCACAACTTCGTGTATTATAGACCATTAGATGAATGAACACTTTCATGTTTTAATTGGTTTTCCTCTCCAGTAGTGGTTTAATTTTAAATTAATCATATATACAGGGTGTTTCGGAATTGCACGGCACTATTTTAGGTACGTGTTCTCTAACACAAAATAAACAAAAAAGTTCATATTAACATGTATCTCAAACTCATTTATTAAACAGATATCAAAGGTTAAAGATTTATTATTACTATTTATTTATTATTATTACAACATTTAGAGTAAATGTTCAAAGGCGCCTCCGTTTTGTTGAATGCAACATTCAGCACGACGAATCCATGCTTCTCTGGCTCTTCGTATAGCATCAGGATGGTGGTTGATAGTTACTGCGGCTTCCACGATCCGATTTCTTAGCTCTTCTTGCGTGTCAACTGCCGCAGAATAAACCATAGACTTCATCCAGCCCCACACAAAATAATCTAATGGCGTTAAATCCGGAGATCGTGGTGGCCATTTAACAGGTCCGTTTCGACCAACCCATCGGTCTCCATAAGTTGCATTTAAATAATCAGTGACACTATGAGAAAAGTGAGCTGGAGCACCGTCATGCATAAACCACAGCCTTTGCCTAATGCCTAGCGGAATATCTTCTAGAATATCATGCAGATTATTTTGCAAAAAATGCAAGTAAGATATACCTGACAGCCTAGGTGGCAAAAAGAAGGGGCCGATGATTTTGTCACTTAGAAGACCACACCAGACATTTAAAGAGAATGTATGTTGGTAATGTCCAACAGCAGTCGTATGAGGGTTTTCTTCGGCCCAAGTATGGGTATTTCGAAAATTAAGAATCCCGTTTCTTGTAAAGCAAGATTCATCAGTAACCAAAATGCAGTTCAGGAAGTTAGGATCTCGTGTGCATTGTCGAACTGGGAGAAATTTCTGCGCTTGTTATAATCTTGTGGTAACAAATCTTGCCTACTTGATACGTGAAATGGATATAATTGTTGTTCGCGTAAAGTTCGCCATACGCTGGTAGAGGAAACATCGAAACGACGTGACAATCTTCTGGTACTAGTAGTAGGAGATAACTGAACAGCATCGAGTATTTCTTCTTCTACGTTTGCAGTTCGTCGAAATCGTTGTCGACCGGCGTTCACTCGTATAGGTTTTAGCGTACCATTATCCCTAAGACGTCTTTCAATGGCCTCAAACGTTTTACGATTTGGTATTCTTCGGTTAGGAAATTTTTCACGATATCTTCGAACAGCAGCAGCACCGTTTGTATGTACCTCGCCATAAGTTAAAAGCATTTCTGTTTGTTCATCAAAAGTGAATAAATTTGAGGTATCTCCCATGATAATCATAAATTGAACTGTGTCACAAGATTCACTCACACTAAAACACACAGAACTAGACAAAAAGATGAGCAACTACTGTCATCGCTTATCGTTCATTTGTTTATCAGGTGATTAAAACCTTTTATTTAGTATTAAACACGTTAAACGTTGTACAGTCAGTCTTTATGCAGTAAATAAATAAAAAATCTTTAACCTTTGATATCTGTTTAATAAATGAGTTTGAGATATATGTTAATATGAACTTTTTTGTTTATTTTGTGTTAGAGAACACGTACCTAAAATAGTGCCGTGCAATTCCGAAACACCCTGTATATATATATATATATATATATATATATATATATATATATATATATATATATACATCGTGTAACTGTTAATTCATTAATTGTTGTGAGCTATTAAATTGTGTTAGCTTTAATAAATTGTGTTAGGTATATACTTACCTAAATTTTATTACGAATAATTTATACATATCAACGAACAAACAGAACTTTTTATTTTGATTGTTTTTAAATCTCTAAATAATCAATACTTTGCAAAAATACATTTATTTCAAATTTCACGAATGATCAGAACCAGTGTCTGTAACCCAGCTACTACTATGAGAACATTATTATTTAATTTCAAGATAACCAGTTTATATCAATATAAGTGAGGTATAGATAATGTTCAATCTGCGACTAATTCATTATTATTTATCAGATTTATATCCTTTATTTATCTGATTTATTAAAAAAAAAAAAATTATATTAATTATTTCTGTAAATTAAAAACTTGCAGTTACATAGGCTCGATTATACATTCAAAATAATATCCTAAATCCGCTGTAATTATATCGTGTATGAGAACTGAACGATGTGGCAGAGGACTGGATGCGCCCGAGTCACTGGCGCCTTTTCGCCGTTTAGGTGCGTTTTCTATAAAACTAGTTGATATATTTTGACCACTGATTTATAAAGAAGAAGAATTTCTCCAGATGTTTTATTTCAGAGTGTTTTTCGTTAACGGTGGCCGTTTAATCACAAATTAACTTGGAATTATAACTTTTACGCGTGTGACTTGAAAAAATTGACTTTAAAGGTATTTTATTTTGTCAAGACTAATTATTTTAGAACGTTTGTTTATTTATTCTGAATCTAGAACTATCTAGCTTTAATAAAAGACCAGTTATGGCGAAATTAAGCATAATGGTGAATGTCAGTAATAAAAAAACTAACTAAAATCAAATTCGTCATTCCGCCATGTTTGAACGCCATTTTCGGTTAGTGTGGCCACTTTTTTTTTCTGGGAACATTGGCTTTTTCTTAATCTTTTATCACAAGGAACACAACGATATGCAATTTATAGGGATGTGAGGGGGGGGGGCACGGTAGGGGGGTCTGGTCCACGTACTAATAGTAACCGTTCACACACGCGGATGCGGACATGTGTGGCCTGACTTTTATACAGGTAATACAGATATAATCAGTGCAGAAAGTATTCGAACAGTCTTGAGTAATATGCAATTTTAATCGATTGTGCAGCGGTGCGGACATGTGTGGCCTGACCTTTAAGCGTTGTGGTGGGGGGAAAGTGGTGGGGTTAAAGCTTGCGGCATTGGCGCAATTGGTCGGTCAGTTGCTCTCAGTCCACGGCGTGGGTTTATGTGTTATGTGTTTTCAAGTTTTTTCACGAAGGGTTCTGAAGTAATACACGTGCTAATTTCGTAATCATCTGTGTATAAATACTTTTGTTACCATAGACGGTGTACCGGCCATCATGGAACGTGATCCACTGGCTTTGGACGATCCCGTCGTTACTGAAGAAAACCTTTTTTGTTGCAAAGTATGCAGCATTCAAGTGATCGGATTTTCTAACTATACCGAACAAGAAAAGATGAATATTATTAAAGTTGGTAGACCTCAACCAAATCTGGAAACCTTAACATTAACAAGCTTAAGATGTACCAGGAGGTTTAATCCTAATGCTTACCAATGCTATGAATGGTTGACAGGGTGTGAAAGGCGGTCTAAATTGTTTTGTTGGGCTTGTCTCCTGTTCTCTGATAAAACTACCCAATGGAAATCAACTGGGTTTTCAGACTTGAACAATTTGCATAGTGCTTTGAAGCGTCATGCAGTATCTGACTTCCACTTAGAGGCCTTCCTAAAACTTAAAACTTATGGAAAAATTGGCCCTAATGTGAGTCAATTCCCTGCTTTGGAATCCTCGAGGATAAGTAGAGAAGGAGAAGTTTTAACAAATATAGGGATTGTGAAAAGTTTGATACAAATGATTTGCTTTCTTGGCAATTACCCTTCTCCTGACAGTTTGGCGGAGGTTGATCATTCAGATCCTATTGGAAGAAACAGATTTTTCGATTTCTTTAATTTGATGTCTGAATTTGATGATGCATTAAAGAGAAATGTCAATAATAAAATTTTTTTAGGTCCTACTGTTCGAAACAATTTAATAACATCTATTTCCTTTACCATTTTTAAAAACATTAAAGAAGAAATAAGCTCATCCCATTTTGTTTCAATTATTTTAAGTGAAGTTGCTGAACTTGGTGAAACTATTTTAGTATCCATCATTGTTAGGTATACTACTAAAAATTCTTCCGTATTTGAAAGATTCTTTGGCTTACATCAAATTCCTTCCTCAAGACTGGCCGAACCACTTTTTGATGTCATTAGTAATATAGTTAAGTTTACTGATTGTGGCCTAAAAGTTGTTGCTTATAGTTATGATGGAGGTGTTATCCTTACTGATCAGTTGCCTCAGTTTCAGTCTAAAGTGGATAAGTTATGTCCAAATGCTTTGAATGTGCATTATAATGAACACCAGTTGAGTTCTATTTTACAACAATCTTTATCATCAATAACTGAATGTAAACATTTCTTTTCAACAATTAACAGCCTATCATCATTCTTTTTAAAATCAAAGAAGATTCGTGATGAATTAAATTTATTATTAAACAGGGTGGAGCCAAATGCTCCAAGTTTTGATTGGACCATCAATGGGTCTATAATTATGAATATTTGTAATATTAGGCAACCATTAATTGAACTCTTTGAGAACATTTCGAGGTCTGAAGGTGAATGGGATTTTGAAACAGTTTTCTTTACTGCTGGTTACCTGAACACACTCAAGATTGATGTTTCATTTAATCTGCTTCTGTTGCTTCTGAGTGAAATATTTGTACTTGCAGATGATCTTTCAGATGTATTAAAAGTCACAGCTGATGATGTGTTGGTGTGTTCACAGAAGGTGAAAGAGTTTATCGACATTCTACAAGTTAAAAGAGACTCATTTTTTACTTTATTCCAAGAGACAATAAATTGTCTTGGTGATAACGAACCACCATTAAAGAGGATAAAGTCAGAAGAAGGTTCTTTCAATAGCTTTCAATTATCAGCTGAACATTGCAAAATCCTTTATGAAAGTGTTTTATGGAATATGATTTCACACCTCAAATGTCGATTTAGAGATTTATCAAAACTTCAATTTATCTCTTTCAAACTGCTGGAACTTACAAAAAAAGGAAAGGGAGTTTCAGTGGATGGTTTATCAAACTTCCTTCCATCATTTTTTGCCAATGCAACCCTTTATACAGAGCTTAGTGTGCTTGCCAAGTATCAGCCGATAAATGAATTAAGTCCTAAGATATTGTTAAAATACCTCAAGAATACGGATCTTGAATCTACTTTTCCTCAGATTGTGAGTTTCTGTGAATTAGTTCTCACTCTCCCAGTGTGGAAAGATAGTCATGTTTTCTGTTCTATCAAGAGTTACATCCAGAGGTCATCTATAAGTCATCAGCTGTCTAGTTTAGCTATTATTTCCATTGAAAGGGTACTAGTTGAAGAATTGCTAAAACAGTCTAAGTTCTATGATGAAGTGATAGTGGAGTATATTAAAAAAGATACTTCTATACCATTATATTTTATTAAATGAATGCCTCGTTTTTGAGTTTTCCTACTAAGATTATGGTCTCTTTATAGGAATTTAGGTATTTGATTTTCTCTATAAGTTTTATTTTTACAGTTTTAATAACATTTGAGAACATTCTAAATAATGCATAGCATTGTAGGATGTCATTGCATTGTCTCCTTAACAAGTTTATTTGTCACACATTGGCAAGAAGATAGTTACAACTCAAAAACATTTTTTTTTGGAAAATCACATGTGAAGTTTTACCTGCATTCTCAATTTTACCATGTACCTACAGACAGTGACTAGAAAATAGTGTTTGATCATAATGGGCTACCATTGGGATAATTAGTACCACCGGTACTGACTGTAAAGAAATCTTTACCTGCATTAAAATGATCAACCCTTCTATAAAAGAAAAAGGTAAATTACACCTTACGTGAACGGCATTATTATTAGTGTGAATATATTCATGATGACATTCTGATTCCAGTTGTAACCATCTTTTTGCTGACATGTGATTAGTAAATATTTAATATAAATGAATACTTTTCCATAAATTAATTTTTTTCTTATTCCTAATGCTCAATGACTTATAAAATTCAGTTTATAATATTTACTATAAGATTTTAAAAAAATGAGAGCTTTTGATATTTGTATTCTTAAAATGTTTTAAATACCTAGAACATAATTTTGAAAATAATTATTAAATTACCCACTTTACCACTAAATATATTGGTCACTCTTGAGTGAGTCGTCTTGACTTTAATATAATACACTAATTTATACATATTTTATTCTTTATAATACTTGTTTTATTCAAATATTTGAATAAAATTTTGTTCATTGTTTGAGACAGTTTACTACTGATGCATGGAAAAATATTGTTAACATTATTTTAAAAATATTATTATTTCCTTTTTTGTTTTGTTTTTTTAAAGAATCATAATTTAATTATAACTTTGCTTCAGGTGGCATTCTGGAGAAGAAGATGGGTCTGATGGAGATTACAGACCAGTGAAAAGAAAGCAGCCAGTTGATTCTGGGAACAGAGAGTTCTTGATGAGTCTTGTACCTCTCCTGGATGATATGCCTCAAGAAGATGTAGCTAGGGTGCGCCAGGAAGTAATATGGACTGTTGAAGCTATCACTCAGGCTGGAAGAGAGCGTAGAGTCATTAGTGCTATGGCAGAAACTCCTGACCTCTGGAATAGCTCTTCTGCAGATGAAGATGACCCTACTCTCTGGTTACATCTTGCTCATGATGCTAGAATGTCAGGTGAGGCTATGTATTACAATGAAACAAATTGATCTCCCATAAGACAACTTTGTTGAAAAATGTCCAACTGCAAAAACTTGGTGACTTTTTTTGTTTTGTTAACCCTTTCATGGCTCCAGACAAGATATCTCGCGAAACAAAGTCGGTCCCCACACGCTAATGATGAGATAACTCGTCAAAGGCTGCTGTTCCCCACATGACGAAATATCTCGCAATTGGTTTTTCACTTGTTTACCGTCTTCAGCTTCACAAGAGATAAGTTGTCGTCACTGAGGCACATCCTAGTCGATCCACGGAGACTTAATAAATAGATCTAGCGGCCGCTAGGCTGTAGTGGTATCTCTATTACGGAAATATTTGTGTCGGCGGAAATATTGTAGCTGCCTGTCATCTGGGTCCCTGTTCGGGGAAGCCCGGCTCACCCCTTTTTACCTGCTAATTTTTTTTTTCTCTCCCTTATTCCTCCCTCGGCTCCCGTCAAGGGTCTGAAGGACATATTTCGCCATTATTCATTCCTGTTATAGACGCTCTGAGCAATAGTCCTCTGTGGTTTTTTGGTGATATTCACTGTTTTATTTAGCTATTATTTATTATTTATTAATTAAAAAAAATATTACTTATTAAAAATTAATTAAATTAAAAAAATGTTTATTAAGTATTAACATTATTATATTATTGTTCATTATTACCTTCTTATATCACGTAATATCTTATTGCAATCTGTAATCTAGCATTTTAATTTATTGAAATAATTATAAAGGTATTATAGAATCATAAAAAATAAATAAAACATTAATAAATAGTCGGTGAAGGTTATGAGGAGTTGAAGAAGTTAAAGCAGTCAGCGGCGGAGAGTGTCCTGTAGGCTTTAGCGTGGGGAGTGAAATGCCTGCAGACCCGCTCAGCGTCTCAGTGCAACTCTCGTTCCGAGTGCTTAGCGGTTAAAGGGTTAATTCTAATTAGTCTATTTAATTTAATTAAGCCTTGGTTTTCAATTTTAATTTAATTTTTTAATTTTTATTGTCTCACTTGCATTGCCAGTGGAAGAAAGTGACCCGTGGAAAGTTATAATTATTGTGAAAAAATATACTACATATACTTTAATTATTTATTTCACCTCATTACAGTAAATGCATAGGAACCAAAATACAGCAAACAATTATTACAACTAACTTAAACCGATAGTGTTAAAATGAAGAATGAGAACATCTCACTATCATGCTGTTGCTGGAAATTGGAGAATTACGGAATATATCTGAATCCTTTGGTAAGGCCCTAAAATCAGTTGGAAAGGACTTAAGGAAGGGTTTTAAATTCCCTTTTGCTGAGCATAGGTAGTCAAAAACTAAACTGTAATCAAACCAAATTCTTGCTATGAATTCAAATTTAAATGACCATTAGTTGGAAGAAGTCTTAAATCATTGTGGTCGAACAGTTTTGTGTGATGACATGCTTCAGTGACATTTGTGAACTGGTACCATAATCTTTATTTTTCAATGGTTTTTTTTTTTTTTTTTTTTTTTTTTTTTAATACAAAATAATCATTTAAACAATTTTAATTTTCTTTCCAAGAATATGGCCGAAATGGTACCAACGTTAAAACTATAACAAAGTTTCCCTAATTGAAAATGTTGAAGAGTTGATGACTTGAAATGTTTTATGCCTTAAAGCAATACAAACAATTTAAAACGTAAAATTTTGTTGTTTTAACAAAGTTGGTACCATTAGAAAGAAAATTAAAAATTTTTAAAAGCTTATTTTGTATTCATAGAAATTTAAGCCATCGGAAAATAAAGATTATGGTTTTTGTCAAATATTTATTACAAAACAAAACAAAAAAGCCTGTACCACTTAACCCTTGAAGGGTCTTAGGTTCAGTACTGTGTAAGGTAGTACTGTTTCTTGGTCAGTGGACGTGCAAGGTGATTTCACCATGATCATGGTAGTGTTACAGGTTTTTACTTTCACTTATCTGTATATGAAATATATAGTAAGGGAAAGTATTGCAATCGTGAAAAATTTTGACTTCCGGTTTTCAACGGAAATACACGTTTTGGAGACCCCTGAGTCCAAATAACCAAGTCCTGCAAAATGGTCTGTGTATGTTTCATGTCTGAACAGACTACTTCAAAAACTATAAACTAACTTTTTTCCTATTTTTATGTTTTGTTTTTTTTGATTTTCTCAAAAGTAGCTTTAAAGATTTTGATAAAACTGGGAACTCGATCTTTGTATATGCCAGCAATATGACAGTACAAATTTGATCAAATTGAGGGGACACTTTTTTTCACATTTTTACGGTTGTTTTTTTTCTCGATTTTCTCAAAAATAGCTTTAACAATTTTGATTAAACTCGTCATGTTTAATGAGAATCAAGTTTTTTTTTAATATCAGGTAAGCTTTATTATTATTCTTTATTAGCTTTATTATATAAATGTTCTGAGGGGGCTTAAATGGGGAAGGGGCCTTTTTTGTTTTCCTATAAATTACCTTTGGTTTTGTTTATATGGAGAAATTATCTGTCTCTCGTTTCGTCTTAAAATAAGAAATGGCTGTATCTGAAATATAAAAAAAATCAAACAGACACATAAGGGAGAAAAAGAGAAAAATATTCCGTCAACTCATTCAACACGTTGAGCCCACAAATGCGCAGTACACCTTTAATGACAGACGACTGTTTATAATTAAAGACGTTCTGTTCAGTTAATGGAAATTATTTGTTTCATGGTAACTATATAAAGTTTTCAACAACTACATCGAGAATTATAAAATCAGGCGACTTGAAGTATTATGCTTGTATTGCCGAATTATCACTAATAAAAACTTTTATTTAATAGTAAAAGAAAAAATTATTGTACTTTAAAGAGCAAATATAAACAAAATTAAGTAAATGAATGTGGAAAAATGTGTGACTTTGAGAAATGCCATTTAACAAAACATCAATTTCTAGTCAAAGTAAGTTGGTAAGTGAAAGTTGTGTGTTTTGAGCATTACACCAGATTTTTTTGTTTTGTTTTTTTAATAAACATTTGAGAAAATCATAATCTTTATTTTTCAATGGCTTAAATTTCTTTGAATACAAAATAATCTTTTAAAAAATTCAAATTTTAATAAATTACTGTAGCGGAATATTAAACATACCCTGCCAAGAAAGATACAAACTCCAGACCTTGAACATATCTCAATGCCTTACCCATTAGCTACCCCGCTCCCCTCGAATGATTATTATTTTCATAAAATAATCATGAAACTTGTACATACTCATATTTTATACATTTTCTT
This sequence comes from Aelia acuminata, assembly GCA_911387785.2. Taxonomy (NCBI): domain Eukaryota; kingdom Metazoa; phylum Arthropoda; class Insecta; order Hemiptera; family Pentatomidae; genus Aelia; species Aelia acuminata. The sequence goes on along the minus strand of OU426979.1, from coordinate 71,398,718 downwards.
TTTTTCAGTTGAAGAATGTAAAAAGATATGGGCAGAATTAGTAGCTGATTTCAAGAACCATTTGGAGCAGGGTACACCAAGAGAGAAATGGAAATATGAAGAAGAAATGTCTTTCTTTCTCCCTTACATTTCTGAGTTAGTTTTTGTTTTCTTGTTTTCACATTTTTGCTAAAACAACAAAAAAAATTAATTTAAAATTTATGTGCAGGGCAGAAAATCACAAGATGAGAAGCATTTTTCCAAAAATGAAAATAGAAACAAACGAAGATGAGGAAGATGAAGAAGATGATGCCAAACTTCCGGTGGAACTTTGTCAAGTGGAATGTCCTCCTTCACCTTCGGGTATTACTCCTGGTGACACACTCACTGAATTTTTTGTCAACATGGCAAAGACAGTTGCAACCTTTCCTCCTAGACTGCAGGCACAGGTCAAATCTGATGTCTTTCGGGCAGTCAACAGTGCCGAGCTGACTCTTCACTCCGGTGACCCAAGTTACCACCTTTCGCCATCTAACTGTGGGTGAGTTAATTCTAACTTGGTATTAGTTTCTTGCCATGTAAACAAGTATTTGTATACTCAGGTCATATTTGCTGATTTTAATTTGTTCTTCATATTGGAGAATAACCATATGTATGATAAATGCAATTTTCTTTTCTAATTAGTTTGTTGTGTATATCCTAGTCATAAATTTTTCTTAAGTTCACAGTTTCAAATTATTCAGAACTGTAATGATTTCCTGAATAATAATGAATTCAATGTTCATTCAATTAGTTTTGTGAAAAGAGATATATTGTAAAATATTTTTTTTTATATTGAAAGTATTGATTTACTTACTTACATATTTAAAATTTCTTACTATTATAATTTTCCAGTCAGTATGTGTATATGTGTATTAAGTTAAAGGTAATATGTAATTTTTATGCTTTTGATACTTTTGTAATTATGGATTAAAATTCTAGCGAAGCTGATTAATTAAAAAACATAAAAAATATTGTCTAGAAGCTGGTCTATTGACTGAATTTTGTTGATAGTTATTTTAAAAAATATAAGCAGAGTTCTCCAATCCTTTATCCTATGGGCCAAATCAACTCTTATCTACCTTCTTGGGACTGAGATCTCAAGAAGCTCATTAAACTAATATTCTAGCTCATTAAACTAATATTCTACTTAATTCATTAATTTTAATCCAGTTCTTTAATTATTTGTAGGCTTATATAAAAACATGTGATTATTCTTCTTATTATTCTGAATATCATTTAAATAATTAATTTTATAATATAAAAACCTACAAAATTAACTATGATGGGTTGGTTTATACCTTTTTTAGAGGAGGCCCCTGAATCAAAGCTATATATTTAACTCATAGAAGTTAAATACAAAAAAAAAAAAATGGAGTATTCATAAACTGCATGATTATGTTTTTATTAGACTATAGCTTATAAAAAATATGTATAGGGTATACATATTTTTAGGATGGGTAATTCTGAGCAATCAGTGCCCAAACTCAAATTTCTTTCAAACTTCACATATCGATCTATACTCACCTAAATATTATTAATGAGGTCAAAAAAAAAGGTCGGAAAGCTTATAAAAACATTATATATTTTTTAAAGTACGTAATAAAAAAATAAAATAAAAATGGTCTTTTCCAACAAAAAAAAAAATAAATAAACAAAAAATGTCTTTTAAATTAAAGAAAAAGTTAATACAAATATCTTCCTTACATAAAAAATAATAATAAATCAACAATAATAAAAAAATCAAATTTAAAATAAATAAACAACCTAATAATCCCCCTCATCACTCCGTCCGAATCATGGTCCACATCTTCATCCTCTTCTTTTGAATGGCCTTAAAAATATGGTGGATTCTCTCATTGTAAGTTGGATGTTTCCTTTTGAACATAAATTCACCCAAATGGCCAATTAAATGATGCTTCTTATTCCCATAACGTGGAACATTTCCTCGAACTTCTCGCCATAGCCTTTCTATGTGCTGAGTGTGTGCCCCAGTATCAGGGTCAATGAAATTTTAAGTATGATTGACTGTTAAATGTGAATGTTCATGTTTTTCGAGACAATTATAGGCTTTCCAGAAGTCACTGATTATGAATGATTTCGGTCTAATATATTCTTTAATTATTGGCAAAAGTGTATCTTCGCCTCTTGTAGCAACAGGTATTAAAAAGCACCTACCAGTCCCTCTTTCAAATCCTCCAAAAATCCAGCTACCTTCTATGACACGCCCTCGATTATATTTTCTACGACCTATTTTCGCTTCATCTATTTCTACTATCACGTCTGGTCCTCCTAATACACTATTTTCTTCCATAATTTCATTGATGCACACCTCCCGCTAATAACTTGACCAATCAACCACTGCATGATCTGATAAACCAAGTTCGTTTCTTAAAAGGTCGTGGCGTGGTGGCTTTAACAATATCCAAAATGCAACAAATCTGCATATTGTTTCCTTCGGAAGATTGTGTGCCTCAAACCAGGTGTCGTTATATTGTGACAATCTTTTATTGCAAAGTTTTCTTATTTTCTTCTTTTTTGAATCCTGGTATTCCAGCATGTTGTTGCACTGAAACTGGTGTCTGTCCTGGTACAGAACCATAGAATAACCGCAAGTAGGACACAATTTTTCCCGCGGCAAGACTTTGTGTTCCAATAAAAAATTAAGAAGTCTATTTTATCCGAAATAAAAACAATAAAAGTTGACAATGTATAAACACAACCGTCGCACTAAGCCATGATTTCTCATACACTGACTAGAATGACCTGCATCATGATTATTCTGGATTACAGTTGTTGTCAGATGACCGCAGCAGTGTATTATAATTTGTCTTTGAACAATATTTTACTATGTTGTTATTATTATTGTTATAGATAATATTGTTAGTAAAAAAATTATTCCAAATTATTTCTGACCTTTTTTTTTTACCTCATTAATAATATTTAAGTGAGTATAGATCGATATGTGAAGTTTGAAAGAAATTGGAGTTTGGGCACTGATTGCTCAGAATTACCTTAGGATGTATAATATCTGAAGTTTTATTTATTTTTTTTTTTTTTTTTTGTATAATACTGAGTGTTCACATGTTATTTAGCTTGAGGCTTGGCTATGTCCATAAGTTAATTTTTTTTTGCTAAACCACCACTGTTTGGCAGTTAATATTGCATATCTTCAGTATTGTTGCTTTACTAAAAATCTGCAAACTTGGCCGTACTTTCAAGGCTACATTCCTGAATTTCGATCAGGTTTATTGTTGGCAATAGCTCACCCAACACAATTTCAGGTCTAAAATATTTATAGTAAGTGTCTTATGTTCTGATTTCACATAAAAAAAAGTGACCAAATTAATGAATTAATTTCATGGAAAGTTACTCCATAACTTTCTACAATTAATTTTTCCTACTACACAGTTTTGGAAGACTTCTGTGAATTTTTTTTTTCAAACTACAGGATTTTTCGGTTTAAAAATATTTTCAGTAACACCAGTCTATTGTAGCATAACCTCAGCAACCTCTCAACATAAGTGACATTTTAGTCCAATTGTTAACTCTGAGGTTTATTAAAACATTATTTTTATGAGGCCTACTGTTTTTGTATATAAACTATTTTAAGTCCATTACTCAGCCACATGCCATCATTTAGTGTTTTGACACTTTAAGATAAATCTGATGATAACAGGATTACTATTCACAGGATTTACATAGGATTATTACAAATAACAAATCTTAAACAAAATAATTACAAGCAATGATGTTCCTTAATCAGTTTAACTACAAAAACATTTAAATCAAGACTGAAAGCTCCCTTTATCTTATTAGAGTCATGGTACCAATGACTAATGATTGTCCATTCATAGCAACTAAAATCTATAGATAAATATAAAAGTAAAATAATTTATCTCAAATTAAAAAAAAAAACAATATATATATATATATATATATATATATATATGTATAATTCAGTTACATAAACATTTGTTTGTAATTCTATGGTTATGTTGGGTCTTCCTGGTTTTGGCCAGACCCTAAACAATGCTCTAATTATGCTTCTAATTCTTTAATTTTTGCTTCGTGAGGATCTTTTGGTTCGTATTTGATTTCATAAATTGGCTGCCTATTTTGTTGTTGCAAGTTGACGGTTCTCATTGAAACATTCATCTATCCGGAAGAAATCAAGTCATCTAAAAGTAAATGATTTTTGTTTTGTATTAGGTTTCTTAAATCATCTAAATTTTTCAATCGGTCAGCTTTAGTTATTAGGTACGTTCTAAGATGTAGTGGTATAAAAATGATGTAGCAATTGACTTTCTAATTAGGAAATTACTGTTTCCTTATTGGTATTTTTGTCACTATGGTGCCGTGAAATTGTTATCATTCTGTTTTAGTCAAGACGTTGTAGATAGTTAAAGAGATGTTCCTTGTACCTGGTTTTTGTGTTGAATATTTCAAAAGTTGGTTGTTGTAACGATCTAGAGTCCCTAAAAGTTCTTTCTTTTACATGATGTAAAATGATTCAAGATTTTGAAGACCTCTGCTTGAGTTCATTTCATTCTTCCGTTTTTAGATATATTGTAGATTTTTTATCGACTAGATCAACCATTGGGGTTCCTGCATATAGTCCTTAATACACTTTTTTAAATTTAGTGGATGTTTCAACACCCAATTCGTCTCATGTTATCGACATGAAAAGGGAAGGTTGACAGAAAAAAAAAAATTAAAATTAAAGAAACTGTAAAGTCAGTTCTGCCGGAATGCGGTGGTTGACAAAAATTAGGTTCCTAAAATAGTAAAGAAATCAAGAACATACATAAGTAAGGTGTAAGAATCATATATTAATAATCAAAGCTAAATACAAAATAAAAGATAGATACAAATTGCAAGATAGATTTAATATGATAATTAAAAAAAGTATAAATTAAATTAATTCCATGAACATTTACCTTAACTACAAAAAAATAAACATGTGACAAAATTTATCATTTCAATATAATGGGCTAAACTAATATTTCTAATTAATTTATAATTAACATTAACGTTAAGCTAACTTTAATACAGATCTAAATCTAACCCTTTTTTTTGTTAATTAGAGAAAGTGGGGAGGTCTTGCATTTCAATTGGAATGACATCTGATAAGAGCTCAGCCTCTGCAGTCGTGTCACCTTGACATTTAGTATAGTCTATGGCATCAGCATTCTAGACTATAGATATAGTCTGCATACCCAAAATCCATTTATTAAAATATCTTTATTGATGCTAGTGTTAAGAATAATTTTTATCACATGGGCATAATTCTCCCGACTAAAATTTTTCTCTGGATTTTCTCATCTCCAATTAATTAGCCCCTTCTTCCGACCATTTTTTAAAGGTTTAAATGCCGAAACATCTGCCGCCTGTAATATTCGTGTGGCATTGGAATACAGGGCAATAAGTATTATTTTTAATTCTAAGCACATTTGGCTAAGATGATAAGTCAAATGGCTTTTATGACCATCAACAAATAAAATCATTAGTAGAGTTGCATTAATTTTGATCAACCATGGATGAAAAATATTGGCTATGTACTCAAAAAATAATTTGCTTTTCATCCAGCCAGTATCGCTGCAACCCACATCCCAATCATCTGGGACCGACCGAGGACACTGAGGACCGATCAATATTAAAAAAAAAACTCAAAATTTAGTTATTGACATGGGCTGTCAATACCAAAATAGATTAGAAAAAAAATGACCAGTTATTGTCACCCATGAATAATAATATTTAAATTGATTATTTTAGTTTTAAATCACTCCAGGGACTTCAATTATAGATTAACAAACAAAATAAACTACTTAGCTTTATTGTAAAGAATTTAGGAAGAGAGTAGGAAAAAACAATTGGATGAGAATTGTTATGGAAATCAGAAGGTAGTAGCCATTAACAAGCTATCAACTGAAGCCATTGAGGTATTAATTTTGAAACATTCCAGGTGCTTATTTTCCTCAACACTTATGTCATAGATGACTTAAAAGACCCTTCAAACCTCAGACTCATGTACAGTGGCTCACCGTCAAATTGATACACCCTGTAGAAACTGAAAAAAAAAAATAATAAATACTTTAACGATTACAGTAAACAAAAAGACCATTACATTTCCAACATATTTATTTATAATCTCAATTTAAATATGTCTTAACTCAACTTAACTCAAAAAATTGAAACATTTAACTTCATTATTTAAAAAAAAATACACAAAACCAAAAGAATAAATGTTTTCACCTCAGTCAAAATGGTATACCTCACTTCAGATTAACTTTTATATGTTATTTATTTAGTTCAATACCTAGTAGGCAATCCTTTATTTTCTACCACTTCTTTGATTCAATGTTTGGAAAAGAGTGGCACAATTTTTTGGTGAATTCTGAGCTTAGCTTGTTCCATTCTTCGAAGAGATATTTTTTTAAGACTTCTTTGCTTGAAATCACACGTTTTTTTAGTTTGTACCTCCAATTTCGTCCACAGGTGTTCTATTACATTAAGATCAGGTGATTGTAGTAGAGTTTTTATAATTTTTGGGCAGTTATAAAGGAGCTATTCCTCAACTAACATGGTAGAGTGTTTAGGGTCATTGTCATGATAAAAACAAAACTTGTCTTTGAACCCCAGTTTTTTCGCCCTATCTTTTAAATTTTTTTTAAAAATGTCTATGTAAACATGCTTGTTAACGATGCCATCTATAAAGTGAATATTCCCCACACCAGAGGCCGGCATACATCCCCACACCATAACACTGCCACCACCATGTTTCACAGTTGGGCGTAAATTTTTTTTGTGAGTTCTTCTGGTTTTCTCTACACATAGGAATGTCCATCGGCTCAAAAAATATAAAATTTACTCTCATCAGCAAAATATGTGGTTGTCCCTACATTCAAGTTATTATCCTCTTTAGTGAATAGTATATCAACATCAACTCCAGCAGAAGTACATGTTGGTGGTAATTAGCAGCTCCAGCTCCCAGCCTCCTGAGCTTAGCTCTTTCAGCCTTCTCTCTTCGAGCAGCCTTCTGTGGAGTGGTTATTTTTTTATTTAAGCTTCTCTTCGGAAACTTTGTGGTGGTATATTTCCTTTTATAAGTATTTCTTTGATGTTCCTACACCTGGAAACAAAATTCAAGTATTTATTGATGTTATTTGCTTAAAACTAGCATTTTGTAATAATAAAATGTCAAATACTAAAATTTTCCTGGATAAATATAGTCACTTTCTTTAAAATGAAGACTACATATCGTCATATGTTTTGTAAAAGGCTTATCTATTCTTAATTTTACAATCTACTCTTTAAGTAGCTTTTTATTTTTTGGAACCAAATGGAATGACACATCTTTTGATTTTTGCGAAGAACACTGAGGGACTGAGCAATACCTATTAGAAATTTTTCAAATCATTTGTTAAAAAGAGCTTTGCAGCTGTCGAGCTGTTAAACCTTGTTCCTAGTGGTTTGGATTTTGAGATATTGATCTTGCTGAAGGGTGGTTTTTTGAACTCGGCCTCCATGTGTGTACTGAGCAGTACCTGTTGCCTGGTATCGAGACCATGCTCGTCCAATGACTGTGTGAGAGCACTGAAGCCTATGACCGACATCACGTTGAGAATGACCTAACTCTAAAAGTGCTAATGCCCTCCCGAGTTCTTCAGCACTAAGTCTTTGTAAAAACATTGTTAAACACTGTCTAGTGAACTGGTTGTAGTAATACTGACTGTAAAAGGGAAATAATGTTTATAACACACAAGTGGAAACTAACAAACATGATATTACTGGACAAAGTCCAATAAGCAGCTCAACTCAAAGTAGTGATACTAAGATTTTGTTCTTATCTCTTTAACACCGTGAAAGGGCTGATAAAATAGTTTGTTTTTTTTTAAATGGAGGAAAACCTCAAGCCAATGAGATCACTCAGTCCTAGGAAGGTTAAATTTAAAGCATAAATACAGTAAACTCAAAGGAATATCTTAATGATCAGTTTCCTGAACCACCTCACAACTCACAGAATCACTCGAACTGCACAACCACAACTAAAATAAACTTGGTAGATAAAGGACAACAGAGGGCAGATAAGGAGGGTCTGGCTATCGTTATCTGTAATACTGAGATTTGGAAAATGCCTGTGCTATCTATCGCATTTACCTGGAAGTAATATGACTAGTTTGAACATATTAACCCTTCAACCCTCCAGTTCCCATAAGTCTAGTAAATGGAATTTTATGATGTTTTCTTCTTTTATGAACCAAAAGACATCAAAATAATTGAAAAATAATAATATTAGCTTTTTTTATTAATTACATAAAGTGCCAGACTTCCGTCCCCTGGAGGGGACATTGGGCACTGTGGGTTACATGTGAGGGATTGATAATGAAATACTTTCAGTTAACAAGCGCATGATTTTATTTGTATCTTTTAATTACATTAAAATATAACATATTATGCAGATTTACCTAAACTAAAATTATTTATAAAAGAATACAAAAATATAATGTTGAAATATCTAAATCAATCATAGTTGGCTGTGAAATGCAGGCCAACAGTGGATATGCAATGCTATGTTGTAAGATGAACAAATAAATCTTGTGTGTTTATGACACATTTTGCATCTCTTTTGGTCACAAGGAATTTGTTCATGGTTAATACTACTTTTTGATTTTTTTGGTATATACGTTGGCACATTTGACGCAAGGCGTTTTCTTGTTGCTGGAACTCCAAATTTGTGGCAGTAAGTCTGCACCACAGCTCTTCGGAATTCACAATAAGTGAGGTCATCATTGGCTACAGCTTTTCTGAGTAGTTAGCCGTTCTGGCACGCTGCATCCAGTCCAAAAACAAATAGTGGAAACCACCATTTTCGCCCTTTCAATGAAACTCTTTGGGATCCCACATTTTCGTCAAACCGATCCACCCCTCCCATGTATCTATTGTACATTGAAACGACATGTGGGCAGTCAACCTGAATTTTAGTTTATTTCCCATTTACCCATTTATAGTGGCAAACCCATAAAAAAATTATCTACATATAGATTGTATGGACCCATTTCTGGAGGCAGACGAGAAGATAGTTCTGCAACAACTGCAGCTCCTAAACCGTACGTTCCTTGTTCAGGTAGAGGTGCAGACTTTGCCCCTTGATAGGGTTCAAACGATATCAGGTAGCCGCTTCTTGTAGCCATAGTCCACAGTTTTTAGCCAAACCTGATAGGTTTACCTTTCAAGTGCTGCTTGGAAGAGTGTTTACTGTAATACGGAACCATCGTCTCATTTATAGAAATATGCGAAGAAAATAAGGTACTGGTCAATTAAACCCCCACACGAGCATAACCTGCTTACCCTTGGAGTAACCTTCCCATCTGATGTATCGAACCTGCACTATATCGAATGTTTGTTTTGATTTTATCACAACAAAACATTAAACCTACCAATGGTGTAACCTTACTATATAACTGGAATCTATAAAATATATGGAAAACAAATTTATTATGACATTTCCAACAAATTTAATGATAGCTCATAGCTAAGGAAAATTAATAAATAACTCATTTCAAAAAGAAAACAAATTTATTTTGACATTGAACTAAACACAATTTAAACATTATTATTAAGATGTAACATAATAAGATTTAACACAATTTAAACATTATTATTAAGATTTTCACAAAGCTCATTTTGAAATCCTTCCATGTCCTTTAATATTTCTTCAAATGGATCACATTCTCCTAATTTCTGTCTCCACATAAATTCAGCCAAGTATGTTTCTAAATATTCTCGATCCATCCCCTTTCTTCTTTTATTGCACTCTTTTAAAGATCCCCACATTCTTTCGACTTTTTGTGTATTACACAAAATTTCTGGATCTACAAAATTATATGTATGGTTCACTGTCTGATGTTGAAAACCTTCTTTATCGAGGTTCTTATAGGCCTTCCAACAATCTGAAAGGATAATGCTCCCAGGCAATATTCTATCCTTTATAATTGGTAATAAAAGTTCTGCACTCCTATCCTGCACAGCCACAATAAAACACTCATTTTTATCCCTGCAGATTCCACCGAAAATCCACTGTTGAGGAAGGCATCGACCAACTTCATATTTCCTTCTTGTGTATAGAGACTCATCTATTTCGACATTTAGTCCTGGGCCACCAATTTTATTACTCCCCTTGCTTAATTTCCACACACATATCTCCCTCATATAATTGTTCCAATCAACCACAGTCGGTTTGCACATATTTAATTCTTTTGCACAAAATGATATGGAGGTGTGCTCCTTGGACCAGCAATAAATAAAGTGCACTACCGTTTCTAAAGGTATTCTAGATCCTTGAAGTCAATTCCCCTTTCTAACTGCCTTTTCTTTTCGGCAGGTTTTAAGATTACACCTCCATCTTATGGTACCTGAGAAGGACAGAGTCATATCATGTCCTAGACTGCATCGTTGAACTCTTGGAATGATGTTATATTCTTGAAGAAATTTGGACGCCGTTTCCTCATCACAAACATTTCTAAATATTTGTCTTAAGTTCCACATTGTAACTATTAATAACTAACAAATAAACTAAACTAACAAACTAACAAATAAACTAAACTAACAAATCCTAACAAACTAAAAAATATAACTAACAAAGGTACTGATGCCACGATACTAACAAGCTTTAAACTAGTAACCTGCCAGAAGCAAAGCGAAGCATACCCAACGTAAAATATCGATATACAGATAAATCGATGTATTCCTTACGTGGGTCGGTTGGTTATCCTCGTGCGGGGGTTTAATTGACCAGTACCGAATCAAATGCTCAAAGCACTTTAGAACGTTATTGTTGAAAAGAGAAAAATATTTTCTTACTTTACTAAACCTGTCATTTTATGGCAGATTATGGTTGTCGCACAAATGCAAATATTTATGCATTTCAAAAAATCTGTTTCTTCGCATACTACTTGCTATAATGGAATTGTATGTGTCACTGACTTTTCCAAAACATGCGAACATATTTAGGGGTTAAATAACCGGTAAGGAAGAGAATAGATATGTATATCTTCACTTCCTCTGGGCTGACGTTCAATGCATGGTTTTGTTGCAAGGCATATACGTTGGACATCTCAACAATAAACTCTATAATTTCGGGGGAATACATCCTCTCAAAGCACTCAACTGCACTCATTTCTAAATTAGCACTTCTAAAAGTAATTTCTTGAGTGTCCCCTCTACCCGCTATTTTACGAAATTTTTGCTCAGAATTACTCCAATGAGTAGATGTTTTATTTACATTTACTTTAAAAGCATTAGCGTTCTTCCCTTTTTTTGTTTTAGTCTGTCTTGTCATATTTGCCCTCTTTTCAGCTTGTAGGTGGTGCTCCCCATCTTGTGTAGGGAGAGAATTAGTGTCATCAGAAACTGTCGATAAAATATCTTGAATTTCAGATGACTTTCTTGAAACTTCCACTTCAGTCCTCAATACCTGTCTGGGAAGATGATTTAGATCATTGTCACTTTCATTTCCACTTTCTTCGTCAGTCAGGACTCCATCTTCAGGGGTAAACAAGGTTATTTCAACATCAGCCATATCCTTCCCTGATTCTAACATCTCGATCACTTGATGTAAAAGAACTCTGAAAGATAACATTCATTATTAGTACTAAAGTAGGCAAGATACAAATTTAATTTGTATAAACAAGCACCTTGGCGTAAAACAGTGCCCAGTGTCCCCTGGAGGGGACATCGAACTTATTCCTTTCCTTTTTTTCACTAAATAAACACTATACAGTAGGAAAATATAAAAGAAAAAGAATAAACTTACCTATAATTGGCCATTTTTGGTAAAATACGGCAAGAAGGACAATTCTAGCTGACTGACAATGGTATACTGAGGTTAGGCGGGTTCCTGTAAAGCACAGACCCAGCTGGAACTTCTGTGATTCACATATTTTGTTAGGTTAACTCCTCTTTTCGCCTACAGAGCGCTCTAAAACCACCTAAGAGCTACAGTGAAAAATTTACAGACCAAAAATGAAGTGTCCCCTATAGGTACGGTGACCATATTTTTACCAGTCAAAATCGGGACAAACCTACTGTTGCACAATGCCTATATATTTGTTTATACATATTTGTAAATTTGGAAAATAACGAACAAAAACACAATTTTACATTATTATTTATTATACTTTATTGCACAAGACTTTGAAATATTTATATAATGTACCTATTATACAACTCAGGTAAAGAATTATGAAAATTAGACTGTTTGAAAAAAAAAATTTACATGTAATTAAGGGTCTAACAAGAAGGCTGGCTTTTGTTCCAATCATATTTTTCTGTAGAAGCCAAAGCTTTCAACAAGGTCTTGTTCTTCCTTACTTTATCATACATTTCTACGCATGAAAGATTACAGTTCATTTGAATTATTAAAAGTGCCTTTACGCATTCAATTGACATTTGACTCTTCTCGGACGTCCAAAAGTTGTTAATCAACGAAAAGGCCCGTTCTACTGAAGCATTAGTCCCTGGCAGAGAAAGCACAAATTCCAAGAACATCTTCAGGTTTGGAACTTTTATTTCATTCTTCCGCAAGTTTTCAAAAACAGTCAACCATCTTTGCTCTGTTGTCTTTTTCTGCGTTGCCCATTCTGTTAAGATATTTTCGGACAGTTGAGTGTTCAGCACGCTCAACTCATTGAACAAATCATCTGAAGAAATGGGTGGTAAGCTTTTTTGGAAAATGGTATAGCTTTCCTCCAACTCCTCCCATGTCAATTTTTTCTTTAAATCTATCCAAGACAACTGGCTCTAGCTGTCAACGTTTGATTTCCAAAAGTCCAAATAGGTAATGCAACGGTCATAAAAAGAACACGCTGTACTCTTAATGTCTTCCAAGACACTATTATGTCCTGCAGCAGTTTTTCTTTTGAATCTCTTTAACTTTCATTGGTAAAAATGAAGATTCTTTTCTGTCCATCAAGTTTTTGCGCAAAATCAAATATTGATTTGATGCTTCTGTTGCTGATATTTTATCCCCCTCCATCTTTTTTACAGTTTCATTAAACACTCCAGCTACATTATGAAGAAACCAAAGCCAAAGTTCCCCATTTGGATCGTCAAAAAATGATTTCAACACTACTGGGGTGTTGGGTTGTGAAGAAAAGTATTGCTTAAGAGGCAGCATCATTTGTAGAACACGTTCCAATGCTGGTAGAAGTCTCAGCCATCTTGTGTTTGAATAAGACAAGAGGTTGCGGTACTCCACGTCAATAAATTCACAAAGATCTTTCAATTCTGCCACTCGCATTGTGTATATATGGAAAAACTTAAATAGTTTCACAATAACAACTTCAGCATCAATAGGAAGTGAGTCAGCAGCGTTATTAATGCAATTATTGACTATGTGAGCCATGCAACCAATGCCAACTAAAGTTTTATCAGTACTAGCTGATAGTTTACAGAACAGGTTATTTGTTCCTTTTCTTTTTGCGCCACCAAAATTAGTATTAGTGTTGTCTGCAGACATTCCTACTACTTTATCCACCAAATCATTACGGCTTAAAACTGAAAATACATACTCACTAAGTTGATTACTTGTTTCGCCACTTAATGTTTCAAGCTCTAAAACTTTCACATTTACACCACGGGTCTCATGAAAATATCTCACAACAATTGGTACAATTTTTTGAGCACCATGATTTGAGCTATCCACCATTAATGTCAAACATGACGTTTCACTGAGCTCCTGCATTAATTCTTTTTGAATGTTTGGAGCCAGCACATTTTTAATCATGGCTTCGCTTTTTGTTCGAGCAGAAGAAAATTTCTGTTCAAATAACGTTGAAATGAGCTTAGAAGTACAATCTAAGGATCTAAAACTATGATTATGTTTTATAGTGTGGTAGGCTAAAACAGCTTCTTTTGCTACAATTTCATTTTGTTCTGAATCATTTTTAGTAACAAACTTACTCTTAGATGATGACATAGCTACTGCATTAACACCAGCTAAATGCTTTTTAGTTTTTAAATGCAGCTTGATATCAGTCACGCCACTGTGTGAAATATTAATTTCACTAGAACATTGAGTACAAAATGCAACGTGTGGGTTGAGTTCTCGCTTTTTCAAAAAAGGATATTCCTTTTAGAGATCACTATTAAAAGAACACTTTCTCTTCTTACCTTTATCGCCACTCATTGTTCAACTTTCAAGTAGCTCATGCACAAACGGAACTGTAACCAAACCACTCGCTAACTAAACGATAACACTGCTGTGATGTCAAGTACGAGTGCTAGACTGAGACACACTGACCCTGACGTGACGAGACGAGAGACGAGACCGTAGCAGACGATTGTGTGGTGGGAGGGGGTAGTAGCGTCGTGTCATAGTCTCATAGTCACTTCTGCCAACCTAAACCCGGCTAGAGAACTAGCGTGTGCGTGATCTATGCGCTGAACAAATGTGCAAAAATTACTACTTCTTACAAAAATTACTACTTTTTCCTCAGATCTTCAAAAATCGGGACAAATATATTATATTTCGGGACGCCGGGACAAAGCTCTATAAATCGGGACTGTCCCGATTTTTTCGGGGCGCATGGTCACCGTACCTATAGGAGACACTGGGAATTGGAGGGTTAACCGGGCGGGACGTATATATAAGTCCTGAAATATCTGTTGTTTATTATCATTTATATATGTATATATAATTATTTATTTATATATATATAAACATAGTTACATGTATCTATGACTAATACCTCTGTTGTATGAAAATTTAAGTCCCACCAGTTCCAGGGTACAACATATATTTCAAGGACGCATTTATACGTCCCGCCCGGTTAAAGGGTTAATGTCAGATAACAGCACTGATGATAAAAATTAGTTGAGCATTTCAAAAGTATACCATAACAAAAAATAATTAAAATGATTTGCCAGTTGGTAAAATCATACTAAAATGCGTTGTTACAAGTTATTATTTTTTAATTCTTACAAGTAATTGTATACAGCTAGCTAATAGTTTAATATTCTAAAATAAGGAGAGAAGCGTGGTAAAATAATTCATTTACACATCTATGTTGGACTGTGTTATCTATATCATAGGTATTTAAATTTAAGTGGAACTACTGTTAAGGTACCCTGAAGCTAAAAAAGTTGATCTTATAGAAAAAAATCTGGTACCACTACTGAAGTGCGGCTGATGGGGCAGCCCTGCTTCGGGGCGTGGCCTAAGGCGCAGCGATCGCTCGGGGCCTTGCCGAACTGCCGTCCCCACCACCTTCTCCCCTTCGTTGATAAGGCTCCAGCTCGCTGTTCTCTCCGAGTTATTAGAGAGTTTTAGCATCCCGCACGGTAAGCGTAGCGCTAAACGTTAAAATATACCGTTTAGCGTTTACGGTTAAATGTAGTTTAAAGGATTTAACAAGTTTAACTAACGATTACGTAATTCATGAACGGTATTGTTCACAAGGTGGACTGTCAAACAAAATGGAAGACATTTTTTTGTTGAGCGCTGTGGTTTTAATTTGCGATGAAGAGCTAGATGATGCGATAATTCATCACCTTTCCATCCCGAAAACAGTTTCAGAAATTAGAGCTTTAAAGTACGGGTTTAATTTAAGTATGAATGTACAGTTTAATTTCGATTCGTTAAACGAACCAAGTTCGAAATATAATATATAACAACAAAGGTCACTTGCTCAGTGATTTAAGAAATTTGAAATGGTTAACGGAGGAAAGATTGCAACTGTATGCTAATAGTGGTGTTGAAAAAGGGTCACCTATCGGTAACTGTTGGGGTTTCATAGACGGAACAGCTCGTCCGATTTCTAGGCCCTCAGTTGATCAGCAGAAATTCTACTCAGGACACAAGAGATATCATTGTGTGAAATACCAATCAGTTGTGTGCCCTGATGGAATAGTGGCTAGCTTACTAGGACCATTTCACGGAAACCGCCATGACGCGGGCATACTTCGTGAATCAAATTTGTATGAGCAGTTAGAAGCCAGAACTAAATTTGTGAATGATGAAAAATTTGTGTTGTATGGGGATCCAGCGTACCCTATTACAGAATTAATCATTTTTCCCTTTTCAAGCAAAAACATCACGAACCAACAAGCAGAATTTAACAAAGCCATGAGTTCGATGAGACAAGGGGTTGAATGGATATTTGGAAAAACTGCTACAGAGTTCGCGTTTTTAGATTTAAAAAAAATCAGAAATAGTTGCTACAAGCTGTTGGTAGAATGTACAAGGTAGGAGTGCTACTAACGAACTGCCATACCAGTTTATACGGAAGACAGTGCAGTAGTTACTTCGATGTTAACCCGGTTTCCTTAGAACAGCATTTATTATGATTTTTGTTACATGACTACGATAGCATGGGGAAAACAACAATTATTACAACGTTAAATTTTTATTTGAGTTTATATTGTAACAACTACAATAACATACATATAATTATAAAATGTATTTTTTCTATTTTCTTGTCATATCAAAAGTAAAAAATTACAACAATTTTACGTTAAATGTATTTATTTTACAATTCTGAATTACAATTATTTTTTTGTCCTACAATGGAATTTATCACTGATAACAGCATCTGCCCTTGCTCCCGTTCTCCTTGAAGCATATCTTGCCGTTCCTCCATGTCCATTTTTAATCGAAGTTCACGCTCCTTCGCTTCAACGTCAAACTTGTATTTTTCAAAATTTAATTTATCTTCCTCCAATCTCAATTTATTTTTTTCCAGATCGAGCGCCGCCTCGTCCAACCAAATCTTTTTTGTTTGCAGTTCCAGTTCTGCCTTTCTCATAGTCTGTTCTTGTTCCTGTCTTTGTTTTATGTAATTAAGCAATGAAGGTTTTTTCCTACGGATTCTCGAATCAGTGATGCTGTGATTGACCTGCGTCGTATCCACAGTTTCGGAAATCACCTCTTCATTTGTGATGGGTACATTTACAATTTGTTGTAACGAATCATCATCTTGAACTATAAATTCGTATATGTTATCACTTTCTGTGACCGGCACACAGTCCCCCAAAACAGCCAAACTCTCTTCCCTGGCAATTATACCAGCGTTCTCTCTCTGGCGATTTTTTTTATTTCTATTACTGGCAAACTCCTTTGACAAGTCAACAACATCTTGAAGGAGTATTTTTAGTTCTGTACATTCCTCTTCAGTTCCGGATCTGGGAAAAAAATGAAACTTTTTTTATGAAAAGAATTTTCCTTTCATTTAGAATTATTTAGAAGTGAAAATAAATGTAGCTAGACTAAGTTTAAAATAAAGTGCCTACTTTTTTCTGTTTATGTTGTCCTCTTTTATGAAATTGAACGTCAAATGATGAACGTGATCTCTTAGTGAACGAACTGAAAATGACTTCGAACAGGTTAAAGTTACTTTAGTTTGAATTGTTTATCATTTTTGAGTGTCAAAAAAAGGATTTTCACTTAAAACTTCCCTCAAAAGAATAATTTCATCACTTAATTGGAACCTTAAGCGTTGTTTCTCCATGTTTACTCTACAGTAGTAAGGTTATAACCTTATTTAACGTCCCTACGCTAACCAATACGGTAAAGTTCATCAAATAGCGGGGCTCGGTAAACGGTAATCATACCGGTATACGTGCGCATGCGCAGTTGATCCTTATTTTACGTATACCGTGTAGCGTTCCTATTTAACGTGCTTTGCTAAAACTCCCTATTTTTCCCGCCATTTCCCTTCAGTAGTCGACTGTGACGTCATGTAATCGTCAGCTCTCTATATCGACAATAAAGATCGACCGTGCTACTTTCGATACTAATACCTTAAGTTTGAAATTAAATATCTTTATACATACTTTCGATTTATTATATAATTTACATATTTTCAAACTTTCCTGCTGAGAATTAAGCGTCATAATATCATTTTACCGATCTTAAGCTCATTTACAGAGTTATATTTCTTATTATAAGTAAAACAGCTCAAATTAACTTTTCTTTTTTTATTATATGGTTTATCACTATACCTCTTTAATTACTATTTATTGTATTGTTCTATTTACTATTTCATATCTCATTATTTGTCTTATAGTTATAATTATTATTTATTCGATTTCTCTATTTAATATTTCAATATTTACTGTTATCGGTTACTTTACTTTTACTGGCTGACACAAAAACTTTTATACCTATTTTGTTTTAACATTCTTACTATTAATCAACATCACACATTTTAAGTGGTGTTACGAATTTGTTTTTCATGATTGCAGGGAATACCACGCTTCTCGCACATATGAGGCGTGGAGATGCAAAAGGGGGTAAATCCAAAATTGGAAATTTTTCAGGAAACGTAAAAATATGCATAATTCAGGTGATTCCTTTTTTGAAACAATTATTTTTGTATCAAACGTTTCCATACAACATCAGAAACATATTTGTGAAATATTGTTCAGTTTTTCTAAACTCCAAATTTTTAAACAATTTTAATAAATTGGATTTATCCCAATCTGCAAGGGAAAATTTAAAAAAGTCAGTAAACAAGACAAAAACTCATGACAATTAACACATTCAATTTATATTTTATTAATTTAACATTAAATAAACTTTGATAAACATTAATAATAATAATTAACTGAAAACAATCTGGGTGCAATGTATTTTTCTAGATTTCTGCATTTTTTTTTTTTTTTTTCTTTTAACGAACAGTAATCGTAAGTTTGAACCAGTCATAACCTGAAAACAAAATTCTTAATTATTTTTAAGAAATTAACTACTAATTATAATAATATTTGTTCAATCTTACTTTCAAATTATCTTATATTCGTATTGGTCAAACGAATTTATTTCGTCTTGAACATCTTGTTCGGAGTCTTGTTCATTTGAATCATCAGTTTGTAAGATGTCTTTATAAAAATACAGTTCAGGCAGTTCTGGCCATTCTGGGCCGAAATGTTTCACCAAAAGTTTCTTAACATCACGTACTTTTGCAGGAGCTATTTTCACGCCAGGTTGTATTTCTGTAGTTTGGGACATAATATTTTCAATTTTCTGATGTTTTTTGGTTAAAGTCAAATAATTTCCAGTATTTACAGAATAGTTTCTTTCCCCACGTATCAAAATATTATTCTTGTTTTTTTTTTAAGTGAAATCTTTTAGTTTCCATAAACTTGAAGTGCCACTGGCCAGGTGGTTTAATAATTTTTTGTATGACTTTTTTCCAATCCATTACCTTTCCTGCAAGGGATATAGGATTCCCATGGACTCTATAAATGTCCACATACTCTTCTGGTTTTATTATGATACCTTTTTTTTTTTAATGTCCTTCTCAATTTGGCCAAATACCCTATCTGGTGGTAGAAATGAGTGACCAACAATGGGGAAAATTACGTCAATTTGATTTACAGATTTTGGGGCCATTTTTTGAAACCAAAAAATTAGCATTCCAAAAAAAGAGGTATTTTTATTTTGACCTCCACATCCATCGCAAAAAATTCTTATCTTACCGACATCGGGTAATTCAATGAAGTTTGTAAGGCAGTCATACACCGCGGATGCGATTTGGTTGGACCCCTTCTTTTGCTCCGTTTCATCCCAATAATAAATGTATTTTTCTTGGTTCACTACAATCGTAAAATTATACATGTAAATTTGCCTTGAGAAATAAGCAGACTGGTCGGAGACACGGGGAAGAACTTGGTTCTTCTGACAATCAAAAGAAACAGTAACACTGTTTTCAATATTTTGTTTTAACAAGGAATAAAATTGTTTGGCTTTTAGCTTATGAACGGTTAGCTCTGCCTTCAGTTTATTCCTTAAAGAAATGTCACGCATTGAGCATCTTTGAATTTTTTCTTTTAGACAAATGCACGTTGAGCACTCATCAGTTTGAGGAGTCCCGAAGCCAATGTTGAAGTTCCTGTTAAAAATATCTCTAAAATATTTACTGCAAACACTTAGGTGGGGCATGTTTAATTTTATTGTTTCAGACTCGTACATTCTCCACATTTCAAGAATGTTTAAGTCAGAGGAAAGATAAACTCGTTCTGACTTTGCCCTACAATAGTGACTTTCAATTGCTTTAAATTTCTTGATAAAATTGATCACGAGTCTAGCTCTAGCTGCCGTCTAATGTAGACATCCCTTTAGCCTTTCAGTTGTTTGTTCTTAGTTTTCATCTTATATTGTTTCATTTTATAAAGTGTGTGATTTTTATTTTCTCCCTGTTTGTTTAAGTTAAGTAAATTTATTTTTTGACTCTAAACATTTTCTCGAACAATTCGTTAATTAACAATGCCCCCTGGGGAAGTGTAACCAAAATGGGAGATCATCCAAGCACCTCTGAAATTAAAGGAAAAATGAATGCAGTAGCAAAAAGGAAACGTGGTGAGTCCACTATATATAATATTCCTGTAGAAAATAGCTATGCCATTTTTTCTGACGATGATGAAGAAGAGGATATGGGTGATAACGTAGTTATAAACTCACCGAAACTTATTTATCCCCCAGTAGTGGTAAACTCTTCTTTTACTAACCATAAGGAAGTTATAACAAATTTAAAAAAAACAATAAAAGAAATTAACATAAAATATGCTGGTAATAAAACCATTTTTTATGTCTATAACGACGAAGACTTTAAACATATAAAAAACGAATTAAAACTTAAAAATTACAGTTTTCACACTTATACGCCAAAGCATGAAGTTAAACCCAAAGTGGTTTTAAAAGGCATGCCCCCCGATTCAATGACATAATGACATGCCAATCGATGACATAATGTCCGATCTAATGCAACAGGGATTGGAAATTTATAAAATGTTCCCAATGATAAAAAAAACCGAAGGTAAGGAAACCAGGCTACCTCTAACAATCGTTATATTAAATAATAAAGATCAGCTGGCCAAACTAAATCATATCAAATACTGCAACAACGTAGTAATATCCTGGGAAAAATATAGTAGTAAAAAAGTTTTATCTCAGTGTTATTTATGCCAAGAATATAACCATGTAGCTAGAAACTGTTTCAAAAAACCAAAGTGTTTAAAATGTGCCGAAGAACACTTTTCTAAAGAATGCCCAAATATTCTACGCGACGATTTCGTACCGAAATGTAGTAATTGCAAAGAGGAACACTTTTCCAATTACGAAAAATGCCCGTATTATATAAGAAATCAACAATTGAAGTTGAGCAAACAAAGGCCGTCAATCAACCCTTCACAACGAACTATCTTCAGACCGAAACCTAGCGATTTTCCCTCTTTACCAAAGTCATACTCAAAATGGTTTCAAAAAACATTTACCTCTAATACTAAGGAAAAAATAACTACACACAATAGTGAACCTTCTATTACGGATTGTTTTAAAGAGGTTATGAATATTTTTAAACTGTTTAATATTAATAAATTGATTAGCAAATTTAAAAATATAGTGTCGGAAGTAAAAACTGCAGAAGACAGTATGTCAAAAATATTCATCGTAATAGAAGGTTTATTATCCTTAATTGATTAATAGACCGATGTCTATGATTTTTATAATGAGTGTGAATTACTTTATAATTTTCAATATGTTGTTATTTATTACTTTATTATTACTTACAGTAACCCTTAGCCACAGTAATTCTCCGAGTGCTATAAACTTTAAAGTCCACTGCACTAATACACAAATAACACCGCATACTCATTATTCTATGGAAACTAACCACACCATTAAATTACGTATCCAAATGTATACTGTCTGGGGTTTGTTGACTTTAAACAAAACATCTATGCACAGGTCTAATGCTTTGACAACAATAATACCGTCCCTTGTTTATTGCATAACTAATAATATTTTCATCAGCTTACTGATAAATTCTCGTTTATACTCTCACTTTCTTTTTAATACGAAGTATCAGAAATCACCAAGTTTTTCTATCTGGACACCCTGGGTTGTTAATAAATTTAATTTTCATAAAATTTTAACAATAACTATACCGTTATCAATTGAATGTACAAACACTAAACCTTCGTTAGCTTTGTTTATACCCCCTCAAATATTAAAACACGTCTCTATAATTCTATTGCTCATACCACGTACTAATTGCAACTAACAATTGTAAAATTAAATTCATGATGTGGAATGCCCAAACAATCCGAGGCAACGACGTAAAATTCAAATTATTCCTTCATCAAAACCAACCCCATTTAATCGCAGTAAACGAAACCCGACTATCTCCAAATGACAGATTCTCTGTTCCTGGGTATAATATTTACCGACGAGATCGGAATGGAGCGGGAGGGGGCGTCATGCTATTGGTCCGCTCAGATGTTGAGCATCACTCTATACAAGCGCCTGACTTAGACACCACCGAAGCAGTAGCGATCAATTCTATAATTAATAATAAATCTATTACAGTTATTTCCGCCTATATTCCACCAAACAAAATTCACATTCCGGACATCGTTAAATTATTTCATATGAATAACCAAGTAGTACTTTTCGGTGATCTAAATGCGAAACATATCCAATGGAACTGCCATAGTACTAATAAAAACGGTAAATTACTTTTAAACTTCATTGCTAGTAATCAAATACAGCTGCACAGCCCGTTCGAACCTACTCATATTCCGACGCAACGAAATTATAAACCAAGCATCATTGACTTAGCTCTTACTAAAAACATACAACTTGTCACCCCTTATCGCTCTCCCATCTCTAAATTCGGATCACAACCCCGTTATTTTTCGCTTGGAATCCACATTAAATATTCATCCGAAAAAATTCAAATTTATTTTTACGAAAGCAGACTGGCAAAAGTTCCGGAATGAGTTAGATTCCCGTATCTCCATAAATCCTACGATTAAAAGTTCACTGGAAATCGATAATGCCATAAAAACATTAAATAGGGACATCAAAGAATCTATGAGATTATCCATACCTCAACAACCTCACCATCCAAATAATTCCGTTAATATACCATTTCACCTAAAAATGCTTATAAATATAAAAAACAGGCTAAAAAGAAAATACCAACGCACCCGAAACCCTCAGACCAAATCTATATATTACAGACTAAATAATTTTGTGAGATATCGCATTAATAACTGGAAAAATGAAAACTGGGCCACAATTCTAAATTAATTTCGACCCGGAGACAACAACATTTGGAAAATCCATAAAACATTTACAAAGCAATCACCTAAAATTCCACCCCTGAAACATAATAATAGTTACATATACCCAGACAAAGATAAAGCACAACTTTTAGCCCAATATTTCCAAACTTCTTATACAATAACTTCAAACTCGGGTTCAAACCACCACAACCGCAAAATTATCAAATCTGTAAAGAATTATTTAAAGGAACCATACATAAACAACTTCCCTTCCATCTCTCCTAAAGAAACCAGTAAGATTATCAGAAATATAAAACCTAAAAAAGCCCCAGGAAACGACCACATTCCCTCCATAGTAATAAAAAATCTCAGCAAAAAATCAATTTATTTTATAACCAAAATATACAATTCCATATTACGATATAGGCAATTTCCCGTAACTTGGAAAACTTCGAGAACCATAGTTATACCAAAACCAAACAGAAACCCAGCTGAAGTTTGCAATTACAGACCCATAAGCCTACTCAATACACTATCTGAAATTCTAGAAAAATTACTTTTGACGAGAATTCAAAATCACATCAACCAATACAACCTTATAATAGATTCATTTGGATTCATTTGGATTCATTTGGATTCAGGGAGCACCACTCCACAATTGACCAGTTGGCACGCCTCACAGACTTCATAACCAAAGGCTTTAACGAAAAAAAACATACCGGCATGCTTCTATTAGACCTTGAAAAAGCGTTTGACACCGTCTGGCACGATGGACTTATACACAAATTAATCAAATTCAGATTCCCACCATATTTAGTCCATATCATCCATTCATATCTCTCCAACAGACAATTCTATATTCAAATTAATAATGCTACCTCCAGCACTCTTCCTATCGCTGCTGGTCTTCCACAAGGTTCCTGTCTTTCCCCAATCCTATTCAACCTATACACATCCGATTTTCCATCTCACCCACATGTAATTAGATCTATGTACGCTGACGACACAGCTTTATACACCTCTTCCTTCAGAATAGATACAATAGTGAATCGACTACAGCAACATTACAAAAAAGTAAACAAATATTGTCTCAATTGGAAATTGAAAATCAACCCCAACAAATCAGAAGCAATAATTTTCACAAAACGCAGACCTCATTTAAACCACGAAATTAATATTGACTCAACCCGCATACCATGGTCAAAATCTGTTAAATACCTTGGTTTAACGCTTGACAAATCCCTCACTTTCACGGAACACATAAACAAGAAAACTGATGCGGCAAAAAAAATTATTTACAAAATGTTCCCTTATTTCAATAAAAAATCCAAACTTAGCCCAACGCTCAAGCTTATTATTTATAAATCCGTAGTTCGTTCATTAATAACTTATGCCTCAACTGTATGGAGTTCAACCTGTAAAACCAACTATAAAAAACTTGAAAGAATACAGAACCTTTGCATGAGAATCATTAACAACTATCCCCGTTACACGAAAATATCTACCATGCTCAAAGACCTAGATCTGCCCACAATCGAACAATTTGTCCTATCACATACCTCCAAATATTTCAGAAATACAACAGCCTCCACAAACCCATTAATACAAGAAATAGGAAACTATAGCAAAAACTCGCTCAAACGCTACACTCACAAACGAACCAAACATATATTATTAAACTAATCATTTCTGATGTCTTTATTTCTTCCTTGTTTATGTATTTATTTATTACTTTGTGAAGTTAATTGTGTTCATTTAAATTAAGTTAACTCTTTTTATTTTTAGTTTATTTTTATTTTGTGTAGGTTTTTTCTTATTTTTTCCTACTGTCTTATAATTTTTACCTTTGTTTGCATTATAAACAATCATCAAATTAATATAAATTGTTGATTTTAAGGATAATATATCCGAAATCATGTAAAAACTTGTAAATATGTATGTTGTACAATTTTATAATTAATAAAAACTTTTCTCTCTCTCTCAATTGATCACATTTATTTTTTTGGATGAATATTTTTTTGGATAATCTATCCCCGCCCCTTTTTTCCAAGGGCATCCTGTCCGACATGCTAAATCTTTTCAAAACACCTTCAACCCTTCTTTTTTTTACTTGTAAAATTTTCAGAAATGCATCTTTACATACTTGGATTTTTTTTTTCAAAGCTTTACTGAAAATGTAAAATTTGTATGAGTTTTGACGAGGCGATCTCACACATTTTGTTGGTCTTAACCTTTTTACTTTTGCTATTTCGCTGTGCTTTATAATAAAAGCATCTTGCATGAGCTAAAAAGAAAAAATATTAAAGATGTTGAAAAGGAAAACAAATTGAAAAGTAAATCCATTGAAACAAAATTGACAAATACTAAAGGGGTTCAAACCTTATTCGTGGTAGAGTAGAACATATTAAAAAAAAATTTTATATCACGACGGCCAATAATGGAACATTTAAAATGTTTTTGCTTGGGGTGTTTACATTCAAGTATCCGGACACAAGTGCCAGGAGCAGCATATCTGGCAAAGTTAATTTTATTAAATTAGATTGGAATCGGCAAATGTGACCAAAATAAAAAAAAAGTTAATAAAGATTGTACAAACCGTTGATGTTTTAACATATTGCGCTTCCGGTTAATTTCATTTCGAGGTTTTTTTCTTGACGCTGTCGTATTTACATCAGGATATCTCTCCATAATTTAGAAAAAGCAGAATAAACACAACAGAATTAACAATAATTCATCAATTTTGAATTGATTACACACGTTTGAAAATGGCTAAACAACTTGTTGATCATTACATTAGCAGTAACCTTCTCAATTGTTCATCACTGATTTCGTTACGTGCTTAAGTGGTGCTCCAAGCGGCAGTTTTGAGAAACAAGGATTTATTCCTTTTTGAAACTCAACCCAAATTTTGAAGGTAAAATTACATTGGATTTAGCATGTTTTGAGAGGTGAACATTGTACCACCTTATAGAGGACGCTAACGTTGTGAAAAAACATTAAAAAAAATAAAATTGATTAAAAGTGGATTTACCCCCTTTTGCATCTCCACGACTCATATATGGTCTTAGTTTTTCAAAAGTCACACTTACTATTCTGTTACTGTTTCTGTTTCTCTTTTGATTATAGTTTAAAAAACATTGTCATTGCAGAACTTCAAACTTTGTTTAGGTGATTGTGCTTTAATGAGATGACACTTTGTGACAAATAAAAGTATTGGGCATGGTATTCATTAAATCTTATTCCAATCATTTAAGCATATGTAACAGTCAAATGATGATAATTTATAAAAACCTTTTATAGAACATATTCAAATTGAAGATTTTAAAATATTTTTTTGTTTGCAACAAAGTTTATTGAAACACGATTTCATCACATACATTAATAATAAACTCCTCAACTTTATTTACTTTTTAATTTGGCTGAAGTATTGTCATTGAGTTGTTCATTCTGATGATTTCAAAAGTCGGAGAAATATATCGACTTAAAAGTAGCAACTGAAAAATCGATGTGTCAATTGGAGAATTGGTAAGATGGCTTGTGACGTAAAAATGACGTGACACTCAAGCAAGAGGCGCTGTTTTTAAAAAGGAGGGGAAATAGTGATAAGGTGGTGGGGGCATCAGCTGACGAGAATTTCCCCTCCGAAAGGGAGTGATAGCCACGCCCGAAGCAGGGCTGCCCCATCAGCCGCACTTCAGTAGTGGTACCAAAAATCTAATGGCATTATTGGAATCAGCGCCCCAAACATAGTTAAAATCAGCATTAACCCATTAAGGACCAAACCTTAGATTTTTAATTTATCTCAAAACTTTTGTTATTTTCTTTCTTAGGAGGTATAAAACAATGAGTTTAATATGATTTTAGAAAAAAATTAGCATATGGGGAGGTTTGACAGCGTGTTCCACTTTTGGAACGTTGGTCCTGAAAGGATGCATATAGGATTCGTATATAAAATTCATTTATTTTCAAAAATACCTTTTATTACACACAAAAAAAACATTAAATTTATTATAAAAAAAGTTTAAGAATCAATAATAAGATATATAAAATTTCAAATAATAAGAAAAAAGGTGTTTTACAAATATGTTAATTTTTTCCGTTATTACTTTTTATAATTTTTATGGAAACTTACAAAACAGTTTACATGCGTTGGGATTCCACATTTTGTACACATCATTTTTGAATTTTTTTTGCAACATCCACATCGGCCCTGCTTCTTCCCTGAGCTTATAAAGTGGCCTTCTTTATCATAGCGGACTTCATCAGTAACTCTTTTATCCACTGGTCTAGACATCCCTCCGAGTACTGGTTGGCTGATAACTTCCCTCCGGTATTTCTGCAGATATGTCAAGGTGATGCGCCGAGTGAAACCTAGCAGGTCCAATGACTCCTCCTTATAAAGTTTTGTAAATTTATTAAGGTTCCAAGCATTAGACACAGAAGCATTTAGGGGAAACATCAACAGCTGCCAATACCATTTTTTTCCCCTAATATTTATCCTCTACTTGCCAATATTTTGGTCCAGTCTATCAACCCCTCCCATATACTGGTTGTACAGAGCTACAGAAGAAGGTTGGGCGATACTAATTTTTTTCTTCTCAGCTCGGCTCCACCTTTTAGCCTTGCCGACTGGTTGCACTCCTGCTTGGGTTGAGGCAATGGTAACAACATCGTTGTCATTGTAACGCACTAACGTTATGTTCGTTGTGGTGTCGGTAACTTGGGTATAGTTACCTCGAGGTTTAGTCTTCACTTCTTCAGTGGTTTTAAGTGGTGCTTTTCCGATGCGGTTGTTTCTTACAGTGCCTGTACCACAGCATCCGTGCTTCTGGAGTTCTTCAAGAAGGGGAAGGGATGTAAAAAAATTATCAAAAAAGAAATTGTATTTCTTATTTCTTTCCAATACTGATGTAATGTCCATTACTACTGAACCGCCTACTCCAAGTGAGGGATTAGTATTGCCTGTCTTGGCTCCTTGATATGGAATTCCTTGCACAAGGTACCCCAATCGTGTGCATATACACCAAATTTTGTAACCAAATCTAATTGGTTTACCATGAATGTGCTGTTTAGCCCCATGGCGTCCATAATATGGTATCATGGCTTCGTCGACAGCAAGATTAGTAGGTACAAACAGCGGACTGTAAAATTGTAAACTAGGTCACGCTGTCTGCCCAGGGCGAGGGGGGTGTATATTGAGGGTGAAGGGGGGCGTCCTCGAGCGGTTGGTTGCACAATCCGGCAACGTTGCATGGTAGATAGATAGATAGATAAATCGCTTTATTTATAATCAAAAGAAGTTTTACATTTTGAAAAAAATTACAATAAGCTTTCATTGGCATGGTAAATCACCGTCTGCCATGAGCTGTCTCTATAGAATTAATCTTACTAATTACTATCTTACTACATTAGAAAAATTAAATAAATGGAAATTCTTTAAAAATTAAAAATCATTAATCAAATCATATATAAAAATCAATTTCCTTTTTATAACTATGTACAGAGAAAAAATAACAATGAAAGACAAGAACAAGAATAATGAAAAACAAAAACAATAAAATAAGATAGAATTATTCACCTTAAATCATACGTAACGAATAAAAATAATTTACATTTACATTTTTATGAATTAAACTGTTGTATCAAATAAGTTCGGTATTTATAAGCAGCTGTGTGAAACATAAACAGACCATTCCAGTCCTCCCCATTCAATAATCCTATAATTTCATTCTTACTCAGTTCTTTTCTCTTTAAAAACCTCCACCTAAACTCTCGAAGAACAGGACAGACACCAATATAATGATTAAGATCCTCAATAGCCTTCATATTACAAAGAGTACACAGTCTTTGTTCTTCGCTCCTTCCCACGTTATTATTGAGGTATATCAACTGTCCCCGCAGTTGGCAACGTTGCATGGAATGTGTTAGATGTGGCAACATCGGTTTGTTTACATTTGAGCTGTAGTACGAGAGTAATAACCTTGTGACGTCACCGGGGGTCAATGAGCTTGTGACATGAGGACTGTTTACGTTATCTTCGGCGTGTACTCGGGTTTATTTAATTTTTTTCCTTTTTTGCTGCGGGCCCCTCCGGACATCGGTTTGTTTACATTTGAGCCCTAGTACGTGAGTAATGACCTTGTGACGTCACCGGGGGTCAATGTGCTTGTTACATGAGGACTGTTTACGTTATCTTCGGCGTGTACACGGGTTCATTTAATTTTTTTACTTTTTGCTGCGGGCCCTCTCGGGATGCGTTGACCTCTTACACATCTTGTTTGTTTTGGTGTTATGAACAATTATGAATGAAGTTGGGGTTTTTTTTTTTTACATGAAACAATGACTTTAATATGCTTACATCATCTGAGGTAGTTTTGCTTACATGTGAGCATCGGCCTTAATCTGTTGATGCCATGGTGCTTTGTCACGGGGGCAATGAGTGTAATCACAATGGCTTGTTTACATGGGAGCAATGCTTTCCCTTCCACCTCTTCCTCATCTTTTCCCTTTTTCTCTCTAGTTTATAATGGGACGGGTGATGAGTAAGGAACGGAGGAGCAAGAACTTGAGGTATGAAAAAGACCGTCTGTCGACATTTGTCGGCTGGACGTCACCAGTGAGTGCTGTGAAGCTAGCGGCTGCAGGATTTTATTACTTGAAGACCTCTGACCTGACAAGGTGTGCATTTTGTGGAATAATGTTGCATAAATGGGAATTCTATGACGAACCATCAATCATTGACAAGAAAACTACAGTGTATATGGATACAGAAGAATGGAAATTCATCGCCGATCAGGTCCCAAGGATGTTGTCTCTTTTACATGGCAGACCCAAGAAAGTGGAGGTCGAAGACCGAGTAAGATGCAAAAACGTGTATTGTACATTATCCAAGAGGGGAAGGAACAGAGTTATGAAAATTGAACAGTTTATTATTTGTTTTGCAATGTTTAATCAGAGTTCGCCAACCCTTCAGTTCGATTCACCTTCAGCATGTTTTAACAGAAGCGATACAGCGAAGCTTTGTAAAAGTATTGAAAAAATCAACGATTCAATCAGCTTGATAACCAAGATGGCGGAACTCTACAAGAAACATGAAGAAGGTCAGCAGACTGAAGCAGTGGAATCTGCGCCAATAGATTTGAGTGTTAACACTAATCCATTAGACTTGAATATAAATACTAATACTCTTTTTTATAACTTGAATGAACTCAGAAAATATGTAATAATACCGATGTGAATTGTAATTTGAGCTATTATCAATAAATAATTTTTATATTTTATGTCCTTGCCTTTTTTTTACTGAACCTTTACCCCTAATAAAAAAGGATAAAAGGAAAAAAACAATAAAACAAAAATATAATAGAAATATTTGGTTTATTTGAAAAACAAAGATTGACAAAAATTTGAGTATAAAATTATAATTAATAATTAATATATTCATTGAGATAGGAAAGTCTTCGTTTCCGGATAAATTCCTCGTCCTCTTGCCATTCTTCAGGTAAGTTGTCCCAGATGTAGTCCAATGCGTAATCGAAAAGGTACAAAAGCAAAGATCGAGGTAAAACACTTAATTCTTCAGTGCTTAAGGCTTCAATGCCTTCCTCGCCTAAGCGACGTATCACTGCCTCCATTCTGTCCATTATTATACTGATGTCATGTAATTCCTCTAGTGTAAAAAGTACTCTTCTTCCTTAAACCATAAATATTGAGGACTATTTGCTTTATGGTACTTGAGAGGGTTGATTAGCGATTTTTTG
Organism: Aelia acuminata; assembly: GCA_911387785.2. Taxonomy (NCBI): domain Eukaryota; kingdom Metazoa; phylum Arthropoda; class Insecta; order Hemiptera; family Pentatomidae; genus Aelia; species Aelia acuminata. Next base: position 71,367,879 of record OU426979.1, on the reverse strand, counting down.
TCATAAGGCAGTCCACAGTATACACATTTTACCGTATTCTTCACCCCCCCCCCTCTTATAAAACCTGCGAATGACAACAGATGATGAGATGAATCGACAATTCTTAATGTTTGCTTACGAACATCTTCTTTTTTCAAGTTGACTGCTTCAGGATTTTTGCTGATCCATGTAGTCAAACGGTGAGCTTGATTTAATGAACAGACGAAAGATGAGTTGAAATGAAAACGACATGCAATCTTTTCATTTTCTAATTGTTTGAAGTTTGGACAACCGAAATCATGTAGGTCATAGACTGGTTTATTAATAAGTTCTTCTATAAACCTGCACTTTTCCAGACCTTTTCCCCATAATATGTCAAAGTCCTCAGTAGCGTATTGTAATAAATACTTCATATCTTCATATTGCACATCGCCGTAGTCCCATTCCAATCCGTGAATATGTTTCTTAACCCAAAGGTTCGTCTTTGACTGCCCCGCTTCTTCAACATCTTGAGGTGGTTTCAAAAACCAATGCCACGATGAACCCCGACTAATAGAGACTACAGATAATTCTTTAACAATTAATGAGTTAAAAGCCGTGCGATAACCCTGAAAATCGATGACCGCTGAACGCATCTTAAGTTTATAGTCTATGACCAACGGCAAACTGATATTATTTTAGTCAATAGCGTGGCTATATATACGCGTTTCAGTACATATTACGGACCAAACCGGTTCCCACTTCATATTCTACTATATTATCATGAAGAATGAGACAGTATGCTTTTGTATTTGTCGGAAAGTTCTCACTCGCCTCCAGAAGTATGCGAATATCAATAGTTGTACTTTTTATCGCTTCAGATTGTTTTGAACAATCTATAACTGCTATGGGTGCAAGTGTCTCAAAGTCAGATCGCCAGAGCAGAGGTTGAGAATGTCTATTACCATAATAACTCATTTGAAATTCGTTATATATCTCGTAGAGGAGAGCCACTTTTCCTTGTGCAAAATCTAAATTCAAATCGTCATAAGGATATTGCTCGCTTTTCAGATAGAGTCTCAAATTTTTCAATTTGCAACTATCAAACTGACTGCTATCTTTGGTTGCGTTAATACGAGAATAACATAGCGCGGTTTTTCTAAATTTGTTGACGTTTTTACAGTCCAATTCTCTTGCTGTGACGCAGGCAAATTAGGATATTCGTAAAGATCCCAAGTTCGGAATGGAATAGAAATTACTTTGTTTTTGTCAACCATTTTCAACAATCTCAAACGTTCTTGATCGGAAACACGAACATGAGGCATTCTCCATACTACTTTATCTAATTTTATTTGTACATCATCGGTGCCCTTTACACAGTTCAAATCCGTACTCGATCGAATTAAAACGAGTTCTTGTTTAAGATTAATTAACATTTTTCTATAGTCCTCACATATGCCCAAGAGAATATCTAGCGGCAGGCAAGCGCTGAAAAAAAACGTTTTTATCTATTGAAAGTGTTTTATCGACACTAGGGATCGTCCATCCCGCATTTTCTAGTCCTTTGACTTGATTCGATGAAAACGAAACAAGTCCTTTAAGCGTCGTAGTTATTCCAGGGTTTCTCACTCTATCAACTTCGATACCATTCAATTCATATCTAATCTCATCAAATAAAAAGGCAAACGCGTTATTAGTCAATTTTGAAGTAGTTCCGGGGGTACCATCCTTTTTTAAAATTCGGCCTTCAAGATAAATATAACTTAAAGAAGGAAACGTATAGACATCTTGCTGATAAATCGGTATCCTGATCTCGTCAGACGTGTTGAACGTGTTTCCGGCATACGGTTGATGCGAATGATGTGGCCGCACTAACCGAAAATGGCGTTCAAACATGGCGGAATGACAAATTTGATTTTAGTTAGTTTTTTGATTACTGACATTCACCATTATGCTTAATTTCGCCATAACTGGTATTTTATTAAAGCTAGATAGTTCTAGATTCAGAATAAATAAACAAACGTTCTAAAATAATTAGTCTTGACAACATAAAATACCTTTAAAGTCGATTTTTTCAAGTCACTCGCGTAAAAGTTAAAATTCCAAGTTAATTTGTGATTAAACGGCCATCGTTAATGAAAAACACCCTGAAATAAAACATCTGGAGCAATTATTCTTCTTTAAAAATCAGTGGTCATATTTCAAAATATATCAACTAGTTTTATAGAAAACGCACCTAAACGGCGAAAGGGCGCCAGTGACTCGGGCGCATCCAGTCCTCTGCCACATCGTTCAGTTCTCATACACGATATAATTACAGTGGATTTAGGATATTATTTTGAATGTATAATCGAGCCTATGTAACTGCATGTTTTTAATTTACAGAAATAATTAATATAATTTTTTTTTTATTTTTTTTTTTTATATATCTGATAAATAATGGATATAAATCTGATAAATAATAATGAATTAGTCGCATATTGTGCATTATCTAAATATTGGTGGACCATCCTTATCCCATAATTCTTGGAAATTCAAGTGGGCGCTATGATAAACCCCGCCAAGAATTAGAAGCCCCAACAGTGCCCAAATTTCATGTTCATCCGTGTCACGGGCTCCTCTTCCCCTTTTAAAGTTAGATTTTATAAAATTAATGTATAAATTGGTGTTTTCAACTAACAAATTAATCACTTCATCAGAGAAAAAAAAAATAAAAGCATCATAAACTTAGGGTTAGTGCACCAGTGTTCGACGTCTTAACGATTTTTTCCTCGCTATTTTATCAAATTTCCCTTATTATCCAACAAATTTGATGATTTCACCACATTTCTAATGGGCTAACATCTCCGGAATCGGACACCACTACAATTTTCATTCAAAAATAAGAACTTAAGCTTTAAAACCTTGAAAACTGTTGGTTTTTTGTACCAGTTTTCGACTTCCGATGCCCATTTTCCGACAGGGGTTAGAACCAGCATTCGACACCCACCGTTTTTCCATGGTTTATGAGGTAATAATAGGTAGTTAGGTAAATAATAGTTCAAGACTACTTCCATAACATTTTTAATCCTTTAAGGAATTCAACAGTTATAAAAATTTAAATTAAACTTGAGATCATTTTCAGCAAGTAGATAGCAAAATAGAATTGCAATTAAATATAATTTCTCACATAAAAATACAGCTTCTTTATTAACATTAAAAAAAAATATACATTTCAGCTAACAGTCTTTTAAGTATTACGCAGTAGTCCTAAACTAATGTCTATGACTTAGAATCAGGCTAGAAATTCGTTCTCATTGTAAAAAAAGTGATTGAAGTATAAATAAATTCTTGATAGTCCTAATCAACTGCTACAGTGATGTTAAATAAGAACTTTCCTTCAGTGCCAATCGTGGTTGGAGTCGGAAGTTTTTCTATTGCATCATCACTATTAACAAGGAGTGTGTCCCCATCTTTGGCCACAAATACAGTTTTAAACCTGTTATAGCAGTGAAGCTGTCTCACCACGGCTTGTTGTTGACCAGTCACTTCCACAATTTGACAGGCTATCCTCTTCTTAATAGTCCTTGTTGTTTTAAGGAAAGCGACAAAATCTCCTTTTTCGAAAGGCGACACTTCGTCAGAATTTTTGTGTTCATCTATGTTTTCCGTAACATCTCGAGAAAAGACGTCATCCATCAAAGCTCTTTCAATGTCCACCATGACAGAATCAGCTAAATTTGCGAAATCGATTTCCATGTTGGTTATTGACACTTCCATCTCATCTGTAAGTTCAGGAACACTGTTTGTAATCTCTGCAGCTATGACTGTCTCTGTCGGGGAGCCAATAGTTTCAACCACTGGTAAAATCGCTCCGGAATTCTCTTCAATTTAGTCTTCTTCATTGTTTGGAATATCATTTGAAGTCTCATTTTCTTGTTCATGGCTTGCGTTATCTTCACTCTCATCTGCATAGAGAGGCTCAAACCCCATCTCTTCATCAGACGATGTTTCTATCTTTTTTTTCCTCTTACCCCTTGTTTTCTTCATTTTTTCCTGCTCCTTTAGTTCTTTAGCTTTCTTTCTCTGTTCTTGTGCTCTCAGCTTCATTTCTTCTTTCTCTTTCTTTTTTTGAGCTTTCATCAATGCCCGTTCCTTTTTTTCTTCTTCCAATTTCAGTTTCTTTTCCTCTTTGTTTTTTAAGAATGTTCAGTATGTGTCTGAAGATACCACACTAGGTATCACTTCTGTTTTACGCGTAGTTTTTTTCTTCTTTTGTTCCCCTGGCCACATCAATGCATTTTTGAATGGACTGGGCACTAAGCTTTTCCCTTCATTGGGAGCAGTTGAGGTACTAGGGATGCTGACAGCGACGTTTGATGTTGTTGATAGTGTAGGAATTGTTCCAAAATGATCATCATCCTCGATCGTCATGGTTTGAGGTTCACTTTCTACTATTGTTGACAGAGATTGATCTGCACTAGTGCTTTGCTTTGAAGATACTGTGACAGGCTGATAATTTTCAGGTTGCTTTTCAACATCACCATTATTGAGCTTGGTAATTGTTACAGGTGCAAATGATTCATGTTTTTTAATGTCATCATCCATTTGCTTCCAGATCTCAAACAGGGACATATCTTCGGTTTTCAGTGGAACGGTTGATTCTCTGAATAGTTTCACTCTTTCTGCTCCTATGTAATCCTCCAAAACTAAGATGGCACTTCTTAGTTGTGTCTTGTTGACTTCGTTAGCTGATGTTTTTTTAGTGACAAGGTGTGGTTCAAATGGGAAGCAGGCTGCTTTAAGACATAGGCTTAGGCATATGGTGGAAATCGGCTCGCAAATGGGTGGTGTACTGTGGGACACTTGCCAGGATAAGGGTTAACATATTCTGTATATCCTGATTGGCTCTTTCGACTGAGCCTTGTGTTTGACCATGACGGGGTTTTCAGTGTACTATCTTAACATCTTTCCACATCGCGCATAATTCAGATATGATTCGATTACTGAACTCTCTACCATTATCTGAATGCAATATAGCGGGATCACCAAATGTTAAAAAAATATTAAGAAGTTGATATGCTACTTCTTCAGCCCTCTAGCTTTTTAATGGTCGTAACTGGACAAACTTGTCATTTAACAGGCCAGTTAAATGATCTTGATACACCATTATAAACTTGTAATCGCCATCCCCGTGTGATTGCAAGTCTATCAGGTCGACTTGACATCTGGAGTTAAATTCGGAACTGACCATTTGTTTCACAACAATACCTTTTGTAGGCGAACTGTGTTTCATTTGACATTGTTTACACAAATTTAAATACAACATTATATCTTCGTAAGTAATATTTTTGTATCTAACTTGCAATGCTTTCAGTATTCGTGTTCTTCCTCCATGACCTACTCTTATGTGAGTTTCAGAAAGTATATCAAACAACTCATCATTTGTAACATAATACTGGATATTCGTTTCTCCTGGTTTTAATGGCACAATTAACTTTTCTTCATTACCAACATTTAAAATTTCAAAACGTTTTAAACGTCTGTAGTCGAAAGGTGTACTGCACTTACTTTTAGCAGAACTCAATTCAGAAACGATTTTAGAGAATCTTTCTTGAGAAAAATAAAAGATATTGTCTTCTCGTTTACTTCCAATTAAGGCATGTAACTTTTCAAAAAACTGATCACGATTCACTGAAGTAGCCATTGCACACAGATTATAATATCGAATACAAAAAAATTAATTGATAAGCTCACAACACTATGCTACCAAACCTTGCGTAAGACTGGTGATGTCAGGAAACAACGCGCTGAAAGCTGGAGCTGCCCAAAAGCAAGTAACGACCTGTTGTTTCCGACATTCACCAGAACTCTTTGTGTTTGTTGACATGTACCGATGAAAGTCCGAATGTATAATAAAATTAATAAATGTTCGGTCTTTCACCAAGGCATTTGGTGTTTGTCGACATTCACTAATTTCGGAATTTCACGGTAACATATACGTGGTTTGTCCGGAAAGTAATGAGAATGAATTTTTTTCCAGTCCTTACTGGTCTCAAGGAGGCGTGGTGTTGGAGGAGTGGGGGGAGGGAGATGCCAGGTAGTGATTCTGACCCTTGCCAGTCTCATCCCAGCTTCCAGGGAAAGTGCCCGTCAATGAATGTGCGGTCTTGTTTTGACACCTCGTCACGAGACAAAATGCAGTGTTCTCTGGAGCAACGTTATGCAATAAAATTTTGCGTTTATTTTTTTTAATTGCAATAAAAATTTGAGAAAACGTGTTTTGAGGGTTCGCCCGGAGATCGGAAGATCATGGATCCTCCACCACGACAACACCCCCTGTCACAAGGCTTTGGCAGTTCGTGAATTTTTGGCAGAAAAAAATAATGCAACGCTTCCACAACCACCCTACAGCCCCGACCTAGCTCCCTGTGACTTTTTTCTATTCCCCAAGCTAAAATCACACCTAAAGGGGACTCATTTTGGTAGTGTTGCAAACATCCAACAGGCCGTGACGAGGGTACTAGTCAGCCTTACGGAAGATGATTTCCAGCACTGCTATGACGAGTGAAAAAATCGTTGGAACCGGTGTATTATTTCTCAAGGCTGCTATTTTGAAGGTGGCAACATTAAATTGTAAATTTTTTGAATAAAAGTATTTTTTTTTTAATCATTCTCATTACTTTCCGGACAAACCACGTATATGCAGCCAAACGCGTGCAGAGGTTCGGTACATTACCGGTTTCTACTTCATGTTCCACTATATCATCATGAAGAATGAGGCAGTATGCCTTAGTATTAGGCGGAAAATTCTCACTCGCCTCTAGTTAATCGCGAATATCAATAGTCGTCCTTTTTATTGCTTCAGATTGTTTAGAACAATCTATAACGACTATAGGTGCGAGGGTCTCAAAATCTGATTGTGACAGCAGAGGTTGAGAGTGTCTATTACCATAATAGCTCGTTTGAAATTCTTTATACATTTTGTAGAGAAGGGCCACTCTTCCTAGTGCAAAATCTAAATTCAAATCATCATAAGAATAATTCACAATTCACAATCAAAGTTCAGATAGAGTTTCAAAATTTTCAATTTACCACTATCAAACTGACTGTTATCTTTGGTTGCGTTTCTCGTGCGACCAGTCTGGAATGCGACAATAACAATAATTGTTTCCATTTCCTCATCATCTACCATAGTATTATTGTTATCTGTTTCATTGACGGTTTTAGGTAATTGATTTTTTCCCCATTTTTTTATTGTTTAGTACCCAAATGAAGGGAAATAAATGTTAAAAAAATTCTACCGTTAACGATGTTAACGTAATCATGTGTACCATATATGGCCCTCTGAGCACTTATAGGAGCAAAAATAACAAATCAGTTTTATTTTCAACAATATATATTAAAGAAAGGATTATAATAAAACTTTTATAAAGTCATTATAAACTCATAATAAAACACAATAAACTCATTTAACATAGGTAAAAAAAATCATATAATGCTTATTGGCCATGATAAGATGGAAAACAGTTTATACACAAACCTACATTGCATTTTGTACACTGGGTACGAGGTTTTGAGTCACACCCCGTTTTGGCACACCTTCTTCTTTTTTGATTAGGGATTGTTGCGACGAAATGTTTTTTGCCATCGAGTGCGACATTTGTAGTCGCTTGTAATTTTTTTGACACTCTTCCGCTGCTCTTGGGTGGTGTACTAAATGTTTTTAAATACACCAACACGATCTCTCTTCTGAACTGCAGGTGGGAAATGTCATTGACATATTTTTTTATACAATAACCATGCATTGTGAATTGATGCATCAATTAACCATGAAAACAATGGCCAATACCACTTCCTATTGCGGATATGTATTCTATAATCACAAATATTTTGGTCCATTCTGTCAGTCCCTCCCATGAAGGCATTATATCTTGAAAATAAATAAGGTCGAGGAACCTGAATGTGGCATTTATTTTTTTGAGAATAACGAGTTACATTTTTTACTGGTTCTGCACCAAAAACATTGGATGCTGCACTTACCATTGAATTGTCCCTCCATTTACAAAGTAAACTTCCATCCGTTCTACTTAAACATTTTTCAAAATATCCTCTTTCCTTTGACATAAGGTTTGATTTTTTTGGTGTGGGGCAGTTTTTAGGAATTCGATTTTCCCTGATAGTCCCAGATCCGCCATATCCATTTTCCCCTAGAAATTTCAGTAAATTAAAGCTCGTAAATAAATTATCAAAATAAAAGTTATAATGTAGATGTCTAATATCTGCTGGAAAAGTACTTATCATGTTGACCAAAGGAGCCGCCGCCTTTCCGAAACTTTTTTCTATCTCGGAATTTTTACAAATCGATTTGCCATGGTACATTTCGAAATCTATCAGGTAACCATCAGGGGTATTCAGGGACCAAACCTTGTACCCAAACCTTATGGGTTTTCCCCTGATAAATTGTTTCAAACCGTGCCTCCCAAAATACTTGACCATGCTCTCATCGTAACTCAAGTTTTGCTCGGGAACAAAATTTTTAATAAATTTTTCTTTAATTTTATTAATTAGGGGTCGAAGTTTCCATAATTTATCTCCGCCAGGAACAAATGCATTATTATCCGCAAGATGTAAAAATCTCAGAATTTGCTCAAATCGAGCTCTCCTCATGACATTTGCTACTAAAGGATTGTATGTATCTTCCTGAGTTTCCCAATACATTCTTTTTGAAGGAAGAGGAACATATCCGCTTAAAATTAAAATCCCGATAAAACATTTTATTTCGTCGGCGGTGATATTTGGATTGGGGCAATTCAAGAATGTGGCGTATCTATTACTTTCAGTCACTAACAAATTTACAATCTCGTCGTCAATAAAGGATTCAAACATTTGAATAATAGTTTTACCGGAATGTTCCTGGTAGTTTGGCACAGGGAATTCCCTTTCACGGTGAAAAAGGTCCCCTTGAATCCATTTTTGCTTCCGAGTTGTTTCTGGAAGGCGTTCGAAATGAAATGTTTCATCGCGGATTCTTACTTCGGCATCAGCAAGGAGCTGCTTTCTGCTCAAGTTATCCGGCTCTCCGCCCGCATCTTCGTCGCCGGAGTCTTCATCAGTTAGGAGGCCAGGGTCAGGGGGTGCAATGTATATATCTTCGGCTAGTTTATCACCATCGTCCCCGAGCAATATATCGATTGCCTCTTGCACTGAAAAACCTGGCTCAAGGATTGAAGCAAGGGCCCTAAAAAAAAAACTCCGAAATTTAGTTTCCGGAAAATAACTAGGTAACACTAACATAAAAACGAATTAAAAAAAACTGCTGTAAATGTTAAAAATTCCTTTTGCTAATAACAATGAAAAAAATTTAAAAGAAAATGAAAAATTTAAAAAGACATCGATAGTGCTCAGCGTACCATATCGGGTACGTCGTTGTTTGGACCCAAATAATCAAAACAAAAAACACTTTTTAGCTTCAGTAATAACATTTTCACATTTAGTATTCATTCTTTATTGCTTATCAGCAGTTTTTTTTTTTTCAGATAAAGATTGATAAACTTACTCTAGATCCATTTTTGCAGTAAAAAGCGTGGTGTGAAATGAAGCCGAATTTTCGAACCTTTTCAATTCAAGTGCTACAGAGCAACTAAGAAAATAATGACATAGGAGTGTAGGAAAGGCTTTCTATTAATCACTTTAGAATGTAAACATTGGGCCCTATTGTTGTTTTTCTCAGAAAACGTATTAGAACGCAACATGTTTGGAGGGACATATATGGTACGCTGAGCACTAATGGGTTAACTGTTAATAGCACTGTGCCATTTTTAAGAAACTTTACATTGACTTGTGGACAATAGCTTTTAATAAATCTACAAATAACAAAAGGACTGAAATCTTCGAAGGTTTTGTTAACTGTGTTTTCTCTTAATTGCATTAACCCTTAATTTGGCAGGAAGTGAATTTTTTGTCATTTTAGTTTAATTTATTTCATTCTGTCTTATTGATGATCCAAATTAGTCAAGAGAGAGTAAAAAAGTTTTTTTTTAATTTCAATTATTTTTAATTAGTAGGTGTCACCAGTGACACCGTGCCAGGATTGGGTAGTTGGGATTGTAAATGCATTTTAAAATAAAAACTTTAAAGCAACTTTATTTTTCTCATTTAAACATAAAGAATAATTCTTAAACACATACATTAAAAAAATAAGGAAAAAACTTCTATAAATTCTTTACGAGTGTGCTTCAGCAAAACAGTTTCTCCCCTTTTGAAGGCAAATTCTAGTCTTGCATTTGGAGCATATCCAGAATGTTTGTTGCTTATGGCGCCATCGGCATTTTCCTCTTTTCTCCTGTTCTTGAGGAAAGTGGTCAACTTTGTCTTTAAGAACAGCTTGATTAATGGTGATAGTAGTGGAATGTGGTTGGGGAGTTGGAGATCTTGAAGAGCTTTTTTTCTTCAGCCTTTTATAATAAACCAACCCCTCTGCAACATCCACTTTAAAATCTTTTAGGCCAATCTTGGAAGTTGGGTTTCTTCTTTTGAACAATATCCAAGAATTCAGGAGAGAGATATCAAGAAGAAAGACAAAAATTGGTGAATAATACTTATGAGTTTTCAGACGAGTGCGATACAAAGCGCAGAGCATGTCACTTTTATCGACACTTATGGGAGTTGTATTCCAGAATTGACCTTGGACAAGGCAAATCTTGTCGTCTTGAGATTCCGTCTGGTCCTTTGACCCATCTTTTGATGGATGTAACAGGTTCAGCTTCTGTATATGATGAGCCAATGAGCACGACTCGATTGTCTACCCACTTAGTAATAACCAAGTCACCTGTTCTATGAACTACTTGATCATATGACCATTTACCTCGCCTAATTAGCTCTTTATCGTCCATCAAAACTGAGTTGGCACCCTCCGTCCTATTTGCCCTGAACGTGCCAAGAGAAAATATACCTAGTTCTCTCCGCAAATGTAACGGAGGAAATAAAAATTGTCATAGTAGAATGGTTTTCAACAGACCCAGAACACATTTTTCAGAAAATAAGAAACTATTTTCTTTTTTTGTGAACTTGATATAATCAAAAGTTGACTGTCCAGCATAGGGAAAAAAATCATAAATTATGCCGGAAACTCCAGCACGCACAAAAAAATTGTATCCCCATCTCACATGTTTATCCTTCATAAACTGACGCAATTGTCCTGCTTTCTTTCCTTTATAAGGAACCATCGCCGCGTCCACTGCATACTTATCTTCCTCTCCATCAAGTTGGACACACCTTTTTCTAATTGCTTCTATCAAAGGTCTAATTATAAAATACCGATCATCGTCAGTTTGGGAATTGTCTGCAAAGTGGAGATTTTTTCTGATTTTTTGATAATGTTTTAAAGGCATAATAGATGCTATTTTGTCCCAAGGCAAATTACGAGACCAATAATCCAAATAGGATGGCATGACACATACACCCTGAAGAATTTCAATTGCTAAGAAATCCCTAATGTTTTCTGCCCTAAGGCTAGGAGATACACCATATTTTTGAATACCATATAAATTAGATTGATACTATATTGTTTATAACTTCATCAGTAAAAAAGGAGAAGAAGTAGTCCATTGGCTTGTCCTCTAACATTTCAAAACAGTCCTGATTTTTATTGTCATTACTGAGGATCCTGTAATCTACACCTAAATTTTCTTTTACGCCTCCACAACTTCTTTTAATCCCTTTTCACAGGCTTTCTGGTGACTTGAGGCTTTGTGGTTATCTTTCTCTTCTGTCTTATTTCGCACACACGGGACTGAAACTCCAGTTGATCGTTACAAGACGATGTACATGGTTGAGGCTGATCATGGGAGGTTTGTTGGTTGGTTACCTGTACTGCTATCTGATCTTTTAGATTCGAACCTTGTTCAATCGGCTGCCTGTCATTGCCCTGAGTTTCGTCTTCACCAATTTCTGACAGCACATCAAAGAAGCAATTTAATCTCTCCTCAAGTTGCTTTTCATCCACTGTCTCTAATGGTTGATCTTCACCTTCATCATCAGAAGAGTCGAGATGGGCATGCGGAACGAGAGAAAGTATGAGGCGCCCACGACTGGTGAAAAATTTCTGCAATAAACATACATACATTGCAGTTACATGTATATAAGCTACACTTTAGAAATATATAAACTAAGCTTCAAAATCAGGATAGTTATGGTTAGATTAGATAATAATTGTTTGCTAGATTATGATAAACTCAAAATAAAAAGTTCGAGTTGATATGCTCCCCTCCATCTAAAAAAAGATAAATCCAGGAAAATTTAAAACAATAGCAATGATTTCCCAAACATGGTGAGGTGTCACCTGTGACCAGAGATGGGCAAATTGTATCTGCAGATTCAGATATCGGATACTGTAACTGTGAAAAGTACTCGGGAGAGCAGATACAGATAATATCCGTATCCGTATGGACGGATTCCAAAGGATCCGAGTACTTCTCGTATCCGTCAGCTTCGGATACAGTGACTACTCGTATCTGTCAGCACGGATACCCGAGTATCTGTGAGTACTTCGGTATTTAGTTATTTTTTTACGGATACTATGTCGGATATTTCTACTTCTGGGGCTGGGATTGTTTATAATTATATTATTATTCTAATATTTTTAAATAATTTATTTTTTGAAGAGAAAAGATTTGGCTCCGCCGGGAGTCGAACCCGGGTCTCCTGCGTTACATGCAAAACTTGTGAGATAGGGGGAGTAGGTATCAGTGAAGAGGAAGGATTTGCTCTGCCTTGAGCCGAGCTCTGTGGTGTAGCGGTTAGCATCCTCGCATGTAACGCAGGAGACCCGGGTTCGACTCCCGGCGGAGCCAAATCTTTTCTCTTCAAAAAATAAATTATTTAAAAATAATTTAAAATTGGTGGTCAGCCACAATTTAAGATTGGATTTATTATTCTAATATTCTATTAAAATTATTAGTATTAAGCCGTCAACATTGTATCGTTTCGAAATAAGGGTGCAATATCCAAAGCGTTAATTTTGACAAGTAATAATTTAAAAAAAGCGATAGGAATATTCCATTGTGAAAATTATTTTATTTTTTCGGATTTTTAAAATTGTAAACTACTGTGATGATAATAGTGGCTTATAACTGGAAAATACTACCGATTTTAAAATTCGATGCTGGGGGGGGGGGGGGGACATTTTATTAACTTTCCGTTTTCTTCAAGAAGAGTCTTTATGGTAACGGGGGAGCAGATTTTGAAAATAGTAACATTTTTAAAATTTGGTTAGGGAGGGCGTTACTACGATTTTTTTTATAACTTCTGATTAATTTGTTATGAGTGTCTGTCTATATCTATGTTTACGCGTTCGTAGATTTTGAAAAAAGTATTAATGTTTTACGGATACTTCTACTTCTGAGGTTAGGAATATTTAAAATGTTGTTATTAAACTTTTTTATTATTATTAGGCTGTCAACACTTTTATGTTTTCGAAATAAGGATCCTATCCAAAATTTTAAAAATAATCGTAATTTTAAAATCGTAATTATTTAAAATTAATAACATTCCCAAACGGACTTTTTTGTTTCTATTTCTTCACAATAAAGAAGCATAATTATGTTTAGGCTGGCCTAACTTTTGAAAATAGAAATAATTTTAAAATTATTATATTGTGGGGGGGGGGGGGTCCACCTTTAAGAGGAAATTGTAACTTCTAAAATTATACGAATAGAATTTATATTTTTGTAAATATACACTAAATGAGGGCTCATACGGGTATGGATTTGGTGAATTAAATTTAAAATTTGATGCAGCGAGGGAGGATTTCTTCGGAATGAGCGTTTAAGATAATGGGGGAGCAGATTTCGAAAATATTTACAATTTTAAAATTTGGTGCGGGGTTACTACGCAATTTTTTTTTAATTCTGATTATTTCGTTGTGAGGGTCTATATTAGTTACACATACATTTTATTATAGTACGTTTTATTATAATCAAAATATAAAGAAACACACAATAAGAGTAGATATGAATTAAAACATTCCTATCTAAAATGGTGACACTATAAATCAAAAAGAATCAGGAACAGTTTATTTGAGATAATAAAATGCAATTCACAAACTATTTCAATTTTTTTAAAAATAAATTAAATTATATGGAAAAACATTTATACCATCTTACATTTTAATAATTTATTCAACTTCTTATCTTTTTAACTTAGGAAACTTTTTAACTTAAAAATGACTTAGGAATCTTTGTCATTGTCGCATAGGCTGGTAACAACAAGAAGTAACAAAATAATGGAAACCAAATCAAACTGATGGTGTGTTAGCATGACATGGGTACTTTATAAAGATAATCATATAAAAGATAATGAAATTAAAAATGAATATTTCAATGATAAAAAAACTCCTGTTTTCATTTCTGAGTAGAGTATTGCAGAGACTAGGGCAAAATTATGAGGGTAGAGGTAGGAGAGGTTAATTTGCCGACTTCAAAGGGTTTACTGCGGGGAAACCCAACCCTTTTGAAGTGAAAGGGTACACAACGACCAGGTGTAAAATTAAGATAAGGAATTGTAAAACTAGCAATATACAATAGATGGTACAATATACACATTGTTCATATCTGGACTCAATAATAATATTTTTTTCAAAAACAACGTCCCCGAAACATAATATTGGACCTCTGTGTAAAATAACTCCGAAAATCTAACTTCTTTATAGTGCGCCCCCCTCCTCTCGACCCCTATTACAAAATAATATAAATTTTTTTTTCAAAAACCACGTCCCCGGTAACATAATATTGGACCTCTATGTGAAAGAACTCCGAAAATCTAACTTCTTTATAGTGCGCCCCCCCCCCCCCTCTCCACCCCTATTAAAATACAAAATGAATATTTTTTTCAAAAATACCATCCATAATATAGTTATGGACACCAGTTTAAAAGAAATTCGAAAATGTTAACGTTTTCAATATTATAGGCCATCCCCACTCGAACTTTAAAATAAATATTAATGTTAATGGATACCTGGTCATGATATAATATGCTTAGGTAAACATGAAGAAGTGGTTGAATTTGACTTGGAAATGCTATCAAAAGCTTATAATCAATCTCTCTTACAAAACAATAGACCTTCATTTGAAAGATATCCATATATTGAAGTTTAAATTTTTGGAGAGGTAACCGCAACACATCCTTTAAAATTTTTAATAGATTTTTTTTTTCAAAATCTACGACTGCATTAATATATGATCGAACATCATAAAAAAAAAAAAAAAAAAAAAAAAAAAAAAATGAGAAGTTACAGATTTCTCAAAAGTAGCAAGTCCTGCTCCCCCCTACATAAACAAAAAATAAGACGCCATTATCATAAAACGAGTCCCACATTTCAAAATAATCTGTAAATTTAAAGCTGTGGAATGAGGAATAAACTAAACTAAAATTAAAATATCATATATAATTATTTCAACCATACAACAAAATATAAATACTACAAATATACCAAAATTAAGAAAACACAATTATTTAAACAAAATAACTTAAAATATGTCAACTATATTAATATTAAAATATAATCACCAAACAATCAAAATATCATCACCAAACATAATTATTTATATTATTGTTTTAAATATCGTCTGCTTGGAGGTAAAAGTCATTAAGTAGCAAAATCGAAATTTTTCAGGGGAGCAAAAAAACTGGAATATGCTCATTAAAAATCAGGACATAATAAATCATTGAAAATTTCCACTCCATTACTTTTTTTAAACCAATTTTAAATTAGCTTACCTTTTTTGAAATTAACACAATGACTCGTAGTGGAAGAAAATTCAATTTTCGCACTTAATGAGCTTTACCTCCCAATAATATGTCAAATATGTTAGTTGGTATTGGTTAAATAAAATACTATTATTACATTTCTACAATTGTTTTATTGAAAGAGAGAAATCTTTCACACATGAAATAAATAGAAAACATTGAATAAATATATCATACATATAATACATTTAAAACAAATCTTATAAAAAACACTTTACAAATTAAAATTACTCAAGAGACCATTCTTCATCACTAGTATCATCTATACACGGCTCTGGAGCTCTTTCAACTGAGGTTTCTAGAGAAGGTATATTTCTATACCACTGCTGGACTTCTTCTGGAATGATTCCTTTGTCACACAGTTGGATCAAATCTTTTTTCTTTGAATTATTTAATTGCAATTGGGCGCTATAGGCAGGGACGAGGGGTGGGAAACAATTGTCATTGCTTCGTGGCCTTCCACGATTTTTTGGGTTTCTAATATCTATGGCCTTGTAATCGTCTTTATGACCATATTTATAAAATATTTTGTGGGGTTCTGTTTTTAAAAACTTCAAACTTTTGATTTTTAACCAATTAACATTGTTTCCCTCTTCATCAATTTTTTTATTTTTCATTACAATCGAACTTAGATTTCCTAAATTTAAGAAATCAGTATATTTTAGCTCAAAACACTTGTAAGGTGTGGTGTTTTTTCCTGTCCTGGCTCCTTCAAATATTCTTTTAAAATCATTCATTATAAATATTTCTTGATTTTTCATTTTCCTTTCAATGGTGGAATGCATGGAGTCACATTCCATGTAAGAATGGCCAGACTCTAAAAATTTATGCTCTATCACCTCTAAATGGCTTGATTTCATAACTGTGTGAAGAAGAGCAGCAGCGACTTGCTGGTTACGATTTTGACCTGAGCAAGTGTCTGAGAATAAAGATATTTCTTTTATTAAAGGGGGTAGCATGGATATAAATTTCATAATAATAGATCCTATTTCATTAGACCCTCTTTTCCCATTTATTTCATTCCAAAAAAAGCAATAGCCCTCTTTGTTTTTGCTCTCGAAGAATGTCAAGTTATACACAGAGATTTTTCTGCTGTAATAAAATTGGGAAACAGCAGATGTTGGGAGCTGCATTACTTTTTGCAGATCAAACGTTATAGTTTGAAAGCTGTTATCAGATTCTGCGCGCTGTTTGTCTTCATTTTTGGCTTCTTGGCAAACTGTTTTTCTTTCAATATGTGCATTGTAGGATTCCTCCAGATCATCATCTACACGGTTTTCTTTTTTAGCTAAATTGTATTTGCTGCATAACAAACACTGATCTTTTTTAGGTACAAAAAAAGAATAATTAAATTCTGTGCAAAATATTTTTCTATATTGATGGATACTAACAATATTATTAATGTTTTTGATTTCACACCATTCTTTGTAAAGTCTATACATTGAAGAGATATTTAAATCGCAAGACAAATACCTTTTCTTACTATTCTTTCTGGTGTAGTGAGATTCCACGGTAGGAAAAGAATTTATGTGTTCCTTGACGTAATCTGTTTCAACAGGCTGAGTTTTGTTAGGTGGAGGTTTTCTGCCCCTTTTGTCTAGCCCACCAAATGTCCCTGAAGGGGTGATAGCGGAAAGTGCTCTATTAATGGGGCCATTTGAAATACAGAGAGTTGCTTGAAAAAATGAGCTGCAAACCCTGAATTCCCCTTTGCAGTTTTTAAGAAAGTATTGCCTCGATTCACTTCGGGGCTTAGAAGCTTGCACATTTCTTCTAGCTGGTGGGACTACTCTGACACATTTAACTATAAAGTCTTTTTGTCTGTTATAGTCAAACCCCCAAAATATTCGGCAGCTTTCGATTCGGTCTTCTTTGGAAAAATTGTCATTACATTTAAATCGGCAGTTGCAACTTATATTTTTAGGTACCTTGGCTGGCCGTTCACCACACCTTGTGATATAAGGAAGACCTTCAGATTGCCTTTTCTTCGCTATATTGCATTTCCAGGTTTCTGGTTTTGGTTTGTTCCACCGGCTTCTTTTTTCATGTTGTTCAATGCTTGCTGAACACTAAAAATGATAAAGAAAAATTAGTTATTATTGTTTTCAGAGCGCTACACAAGAGACACTTATAAAAGAAAAACATACATCATCATCAATATTAGGTAAAAAACCATTTTCACTGTTATTATTTTCTCGATCAATAAACTCATCTAAATCCAGATCAGGAGTTGAAGTTGAAGAAGGTACGTACTCTGAACCAGAATCTAGGAGCAGGTTATCTATTTCTTCATCATTAAGGGTGACGTTTTCCTAAATTGAAAAAATAATTGTTGTCATAATACAAATTATTATATTAATTAATAACATTTAAACAATTATATCAAATATACAGATAGAAAAGAAAACTCACGGTGTTTGTAATGTTTTTAATCAAATACATCTGGCCATCACTGCTTTTGTTCACAACAATTGACTCCTTATTAATAGTTTCATCCAATTTACACAAAGCCACTAGTTTCTTACCACGACTGAGCATTATTAATTGATTTTAATGTACTTTTGATATATTATTATTAAAGAACACACACTCAAAGATGTTTTCTTTAGGAAACTCCACTCTTACTGTTAACAGGTTAACAGGTTGTTATAAAGAGAAGTATGTAGTTCCAAGGAAATCCGCTAGGGGACATTCATCAAGTGCACTAACCTACAATGCTTGCAATGGTAAAACTCATCAAGTGACTATGATTAACTTTACCTTTGATGAAATTTCTCAGATAAATAAATAGTGAGTTTTCTGATTCTCTAATGTACATTTATAGCAGTTATATTCACCTGGTGACTTTTTATACTAATGGAAATGATAATATCAACCCTTAATGACTTTTACTCAAATTTGGAAAAAATTGCACTTAGTGACTTTTACCACCAAGCAGACGATATTATTATTTTGATGGAAAGGTAGAAAGCATTCTTTACAGAGTGCAACATCACATTCTTTGCATACCAAGTTTGTTCTCTTTTGTTTTTTCTTGGTACTGCATAGAGCACATCTTCTATACGTGCCTTTAATTGGAAGGTGGGCTGCATTTGGCCGAATGTTTAATGGTTCTGCATTCGGATTAGTCTTTGCCCTGGTAATTTGCACTTTTTTAATTTTGTATGGCGTTTTGAATTTTGTTGTATATGTGTAGCCACATATAAGCTCATTGGCTAAGTTATCTCTGAATTCTAATTGCGTCATTTGTCGTTTCTTTGTCATGCGGGATGTTTTTTTATGTAAAATATAACTATTTACCACGCACGCCTCAGTCATATAATAAAACAACTTCAGCCACCATTTCTTACTTTTCCAAGAAATATTATAATATGACATGTACTGGTCGAAATAATCCACTCCTCCCATCCCCTTATTATATTTTAATATTGGCAGGGGACAGTTAACCATCTTGTTAGTCCCATCTTTCTTTTTCCTTTTAATTTGTTCTGCTTTCTTGGGGTTTTTTGTTGCCCCTGTCACGCCACTTAACAATATGTAAATTTTTGGAGCTCCTGCTGTCACTGTGTCCAAATGCCATTTCTTTGTCTCCTAATAAATCAGGTAAAAATCTTCTATTACACATGATTGTGCCACAACCAAATAGCCCTCTACTAAGAAGTTTTTGAAGAAGGGGGATTGAAGTAAAAAACCGGTCAAAAAATATTATATAGTCAAGCCCATGAACAAATCGGGTGAGACGTAGGACAACACTCTCCCCAAGTGATAAACGATTTTCTACTCTCTTTCCCTGATACACTTCAAACCCTAAGAGGTAGCCTGTGGTGGCGCAGCACACTGCCCACACCTTGAATCCACGTTTGATAGGTTTCATAGGCATGTATTGTTTGAGGCTTGTCCTACCTTTGAAAGCTACCATGCTTTCATCTACTGAAAGATGGCGAGAAGGTGAAAAAGCTTCCTTAAAACTTCTGTTCAATTCCTCAATCATTGGACGAATTTTGTGGAGTTTATCAAATTTTCCACTATTTCGAGGTTCCATGGTAAGATTGTCGTGAATGTGTAGATTTCTTAAAATCTCCAAAAATCTTTTGAGTGGCATAATTGATGCGATTCTCTCTACATGAAAATTATTTTTTTTGCTCCAATATAATCTAATTTGTGGAATTTTGTGGAATCCCATTATAAGGAGCATCCCTAAGAATGCTTTTAATTCACTCACATGAAATCTCAGATCCACCCCCCTCTGAGTAGCATACGTGTTGGTCTCAGAGACAATCTTCTTCATAAGATCTTCTGTAAAGAACGTCATAAAAATTTGAAGTGGTGAGTTAATGTCAACAGGAATTTTTGGCCCAATGCTCCCTTTGAATTTAAAATTTTTAAATTTTTGGGACTTGCCCGTACCACTTTGGTGCCACAAGAGAGGGTCTGGACACTCATTATCTTCATCTATGGATAACTGGCCTGGGTCTTCAAGTTCGCTTCTTCTGGCTGGTTCTGGAGTACTTCTGAGATTTATTTCTGCGTCATCCCCTCCTTCGTTTGACCCATTTGAGATTGAGGTTGAGGTCACACCTGATGCTACGGACCAGGTCGAGGCAATTGAGCTCCTTGTAGATACTGTCAAGCCTCCTACACTTTTGGAGTTCTACCAGTTTTTGATGGAGGAATCATTGACCAGCAATGACCATTTGTACCTCTTAATGATGTATTTAAAACAAAAATAGCATCCTTTGACTTGTCTGTTGATCTGCTGGTAGAGGGGGAAGAATTTTCAGAAAAATTGTCACAAAACACGATTTTTTTTACTAGTTTCTTTTTTGCTTTTGTATAAATTTTTTTTAGATTAGCTGGTACCTCGTTCTCATCAGATGAACAAGAAGATTCAATTTCAGGCGGTATATAGTCTTCATCACTGGCATCCGGGGAAAAAAATATCGGGAACAACTACGTCTTTCTCTAACAAATCCGTTTCATTTTCTCCTTCTGACAAGTCTTCAAGCTCCTCATCACTACCATTCCCAGGTTTCATAATTTCTTGTAAAATAATATCACCATCAATTCCCAAATGATATATTTTTTTTCCATTTTGGAGCTGTAATAAATAACTGTAATAACTAACTGATTTCCAAATGACACGGGTACACTAAATGTAACACAAACGGAAACGTGGGGTACGCAGTGCCCCAAAACTGATGTTAATAAATTAAACAAACCACTTATATCAATAATTCAGCACTGACTGGTGATAGGAGATGTTTAGAAGAAAAGTAAAGGAGGGGCAGGGCACAGCGACCTGTCAGAACATGTTTAGTCAAAACAATCTTACTGGGGCACTCAGTGCCCAGTGTTACCTTTCCAGGGTTAAGAACATTTTGGACAAAATGAGATAGTGCCATTGTCAATGTTTTCATTATTTTTGACTCACTGTAATTAGTTTAAACATCTAAAAGGCTGCAGAATCGAAAACTATGACCGTTTTCCATCGAAAAAAAATAGTTGACTGACAAAATTGTTCGGAAACTCACCTGGTTTTGGGGAGACAAACAGCTCTTAACCATACCGTATCTTTCCCGTTATAACCTATATGTATATCAACGGAGGCATCTGGGGCGTCTGGTTGGCAGTCACAACGATCCTATCGTATCCCCTCTGCCGATTCCTCCCACCCCAGCTTTTGAGCCATGTTCCCCTCAATGCTCATACATCCAACACTTCATGTGAGGTAGTGAAGGAAAAATGTCTGGACATACTTTTTTTTTATTGGTACCATTAAATAAGCCACATTTTTTTTTTTTTTTTTATGGAATCTTGATTCAATAACTGACTTAACTGATTAATCAATTGAATCGAACAATCAGTTGTTAATAGAAGTTTTAAAATGGCTTGCCTAGGGGGTCGGACAAGGTGAGGGAGTGAAAAAACAATTATTTTTATTCAATTTTTATCCAATTATAAATTTAGTTTGGAGCTAAAAAATAGCCTTCATAGTATTTATTCTTAGTTTCTACTTCATTCTAAAATTCTGTTTGTGAAGTATAACAAATTTTTTACAAATAGTTATCTGAATTCTTTCATCTGTTACAATTAAAGAAAAGGTTTGCCAAACACCTCAAAAACAGAAGTCTTAGCTAATACTGTCGAATGCGTTTGTATTTGTATTTCCAGGCAGGGTTTACCTAATGTTGTGTTTAAGGATCTTTTTCATGCTTAATTTGGTGCTCTGCAACTTTTTTCTAAAACACTTTTCATTTAAACTGGATTTTTTTTGTGTTGTAGGCATTAGAACATTGTTTCCAACAAAATTGTAAGAATTACAGATTTTTCATTTCCGAATTCGGCCAAACCACTTAACCAATTTTATGTTCAGAGATTTCATTCTATTTGCAATAATATACCCTTTTATATTAAATATTTTCTAAGTAAAGAAAGAAGAAAAAAATACACTTAATGCGTAAATAAATAAGGAAACTTTAAGAAACTCACTTGAAAGTTTTCACTCTGGGTTTACCTAGTCCTTTCATCAAGGACTCCAATTGTTAAAAAATAAAAAAAACAGTGGTGGTATGAAAAAAAAATTATTTTATTATGTAAAAAATTATTACTCTTTGAATAATTTTATGTGTTTTTTTATTTTAATTTTAGTTTGTTTATTTTACATAAATAAAGCTGTGAATATAGTTTTAAGACATGTACATATATCTTTTGTTTTATATATATATATATATATATATATATATCTTTCGATAAATGTAAATAAAAGCACAAGAATAATATTGTCATGTTATTTCATTATAAATTTTGTTATAAAACAAATTTTGATTCTCAGAATATCTAATCCAAATTTATTCTTTTTGGACAAAAGTATGATTCTGGAATATAATAAAAAACTTTGTGTGTGTGTATGTGTGTATATATATATATATATATATATATATTTGGTACACCAATATTAAGATGATCTCGTTTATAAGTAAATATAGTTAATGGATATGCTAATAGTTTAATTAATTTATAAATATTTGTTCATAATACTTCATTTTATTTGTATTCATATTTTTTTTTGGAGCCAAATAAACTTGTCAATCAATCAATTTGTTTATTTCCCACTACTCACTTTAGCAACATAAGAAGATCAATGTAATTATGTAAACTTATAAAATAGATTAATATTGTTATTACTATTGTTGGTTGAAATAATCTTTATCGAACGAAAATAAGATTTTACAATGCCACACAACCTTTGAAATCACATAATATAATTAAACAGGTTGTTAGGTTGTAACTACACAGTGACACAAAAATAACCATATGGAACATTCCATATCAAGAGGTCCAAAGTGGTTGCTCGATCATTTTAGAAAAAAATTATAATTTTACCACCAATTACGTATGGAATCAGTAGTCCAAATCAATTTTTTAAAAATTTTTAGGATCAACCGTTTCAAAATGGCAGCCATTTTTGTTTCACCTTTCAGGCCGATTTTTGAGTTTTTAAGCTCTCACAGAAAACTCATTTTCTCAAGACTGGTAAGTCATAGACTAATAATTCAAACACAATTGTTTTCCTTAAAGTCTGTTCTATATTTCGTGTTCTCTTTATTATTTGAATATTTTGAAACCCAATACTTGAAAAGTGCTATTGAAAACAACTGCTTTAAATTCTCAAAACACCGTTTTTGAGGGTAAGTTTTGGTTATAAGGGCATGTATGCCAAAGCTGATTTTTGGCATGATAATAAACCTAACTAAGTAGCTTTCATTAAAAGTACTCTTAACCCGTATATTCTTTACTTTATTTTTTTATGAATTTTTAAACTTCACATTTTTTAATGTTTGTTAAATTTAGGCTCTAATATCTTTGGTGGGCTAGTTAATAAAAATCTCATTTTTTTACATGTTATGCTTACATGCAACATAAACCAACTGTATGAAATTTTAACCTGTATATTTGAGTACTTTGGTTGATATGAATTTTTGAAAATGGCCATTTAACAATGCGTAAACTTGATCATACTTGATTAAAATTTTACTATTTGTGAATTTTTCACTTTTAATAACCCTTATTAATTGTTTTGTTTTTTAATTTTATCTATGTCCAACGGAAAATATTTTTAATTACTTTTTCAGTAAAAAAAAAAAAAATAAAAATTTAATAGAGAATAAAAAATTTAATTAAAATTAGACCCAATGTTTTTTTTTTTTTTTTTTTTTTTTTTTTTGCTTTGGACATTATAACATTAAAAAACAAAACAATTAATAAGGGTTATTAAAAGTGAAAAATTCACAAATAGTAAAATTTTAATCAAGTATGATCAAGTTTACGCATTGTTAAATGAGCACGAAAATGGCCATTTTCAAAAATTCATAGCAACCAAAGTACTCAAATATACAGGTTAAAATTTCATACAGTTGGTTTATGTTGTATGTAAGCATAACATTTTAAAAAATGAGATTTTTATTAACTAGCCCACCAAAGATATTAGAGCCTAAATTTAACAAACATTAAAAAATGTGAAGTTTAAAAATTTATAACAAAATAAAGTAAAGAATATACAGGTTAAGAGTACTTTTAATGAAAGCTACTTACTTAGGTTTATTATCATGCCAAAAATCAGCTTTGGCGTACATAACCTTATAATCAAAACTTACCCTCAAAAACGGTGTTTTGAGAATTTAAAGCAGTTGTTTTCAATAGCACTTTTCAAGTATTGGATTCCAAAATATTCAAATAATAAAGAGAACATGAAATATAGAACAGACTTTAAGGAAAACAATTGTGTTTGAATTATTAGTCTATGACTTACCAATCTTGAGAAAACGAGTTTTCTGTGAGAGCTTAAAAACTCAAAAATCGGCCTGAAAGGTGAAACAAAAATGACTGCCATTTTGAAACGGTTGATCCTAAAAATTTTTAAAAAATTGATTTGAACGACTGATTTCATACGTAATAGGTGGTGAAATTATAATTTTGTTCTAAAATGATCGAGCAACCACTTTGGACCACTTGATATGGAATGACCCATATGACTTGAGCTTCAGCACAAGAATAACTTTTCAGTCCACTATATTTAGTCTGAAATAGAACTGGCTGGTATGTTCTCGACAAGCGTAGAAGGTATTTGGACATCATATTCACAAATATGTACTAGAACAGTTGTTCCAACAATAAGACTATTTTAAAAATTATAGAGGAAATCTATACTCTGCCCTATTCATAAAAGAGGTGGATGTACTCAATTGCAGAACTTCACTATCATCCTCCAGATATAAAGTATTGTAACACTTATGTGGGTTAAACAATTTTTATTCAAAGAAACTAATAATTTAAAATGCCACACAAATTATTTAAACACAAATAATTAAACAGGTTACTAAAATCATCATTTTGTAACATAGAAATAACGATATGATTAAGGTTCAGAACAAGACTAACTCTACAGTCTATCGCTCCTTATATTTAGTCGTAAGAACTGCCTCGAAGGTTCAAGGCCAGCGTGGATGGTACTCGCACATCTTAGTCACAAACATGTACTATGAAATTTTTTTTTTAACTGTTAGTTCCAACAACAAGACTCGAACTATTCTAAACCATATGTTTTGTGTTCTGTTTCTCGTGACAGTATTTTTCCAATACAGTGTGTATGCATCTGTTACCTTTTGCAGAGGGTTAATTGAGAAAATAGAGAAGATTTTGCAAAGGAAAATCTGCCGTGGATCAGATCTGCTCGCTCCAAATTATCTTGAAAAGAAGCAGAGAATGCTGCATCTCCGCAATCACTTTTTTGTGGAATTCTGTGCTGCCTTTGGTAGTGTACTTCGTAAATCCCTTTATCAAGAGTGCAGAACCTCTCTAAAAATCTGATCCAATTAGTTAAATTGACAATGGAGGGATCTGAGTATGTTGTGCGTGTATTGGGTGAAATGTGAGAGATGAGAAACACAACAAATGGGACAAGACAGGGAGATATACAACCTTGATATAATTGGTAGGACTTAGAACACAGGTTTTAGTGCATGATTCTTTCTTCTCTGCTTCTCTTACAGCAGCTGCTTAACAATTAGTAGTTAATGAAACAAAAACCAAATATATGACCTCCAAAGTTTTTAAAATGGTAAATACCGTTCAGTTTGCCGTATATAACTTCGAATGTATAAATACCTAGGGATCCTAATAACTTAAGGCAATGCCACATTAAAGGAAATCGAGAGGAGGAAATTTATTGCGAACCGCTGTTGCTTTGGACTAGGAAGACCTATAAAGAGCAAATACTTATAGATGACTACTTATGAGTTTAATATATCTAATTGGGTCCTAAAAGACCGAATCATTTCAGATTTTTTTCAATATTTACTATTGAAATCTTTTCAATATTTACTAAATAAGTTCACCTCAAAAAACAAAACACTGCTCAAGTCATCAATAAATAAATAAATAAAAAACATTCTTTTTTGTATACTTCATAATCTGCTTGCGATGGAAAATCAAAAATAACTACTCTCTTACTTTACTAACTATTGCAGCATTGGTTTTCTAATTTAATTTGCAATAAAGTGAATTTATAAATACAATTAAAACATGGAGGAGCTGAGGATTTAATAAAATACATCAGATTTAAAATATAGTTTTTAGTTGAGGAAACAATTTGAAAATACAAGTTTGAAATGGTTACTTTTTCCAAATAAAATGTGAAGCAAAAGACATAAAGGATTTCTTACATGTATATATACATATATAAAAGGCTCTTAATAATATTACTTATTACAAAAAACAGAAAAACAGATAAAAGTTTCATTTATCCAGTGACAAAATTTATTTTTCAGTTAAATAAATCTTTATACATTAAAGAATACTTGATATTAATACATTAGGAACTAATTAAAATTAAACAATAATGAGATCTGCTGAAACCTTAAGATATCTTATATCTTAATTACTGGTATTATTTGGCGGCATTAATTCATCATTCGATTGTTAGATTAGATTTATCAGTAATGAAAAAAACATTTTTTTTTTTTAATTTTTATTAGTTAATTTTACTCTGAGAAGGATTATAAAAAAGAATATAAAAAGGAAATATAATTTTATTTACACATAATCTTATTCCTCTACAACATGAAAACTAGGTATATAATTTGAAATATTAATATATATCATTTCAGTTTACTTTTACAGTTTACTTTGGCAGTATATAAAAATTTGAAAATCTTTCATGAATTTTAATATGTTCTTATTTTGAAGAAAACAAAATGAAACTTAATCACTACAGTTATTTTACAAATATAATTTATAGTGCCATACAGAATCTTATATTAGAATCCCACTTGTGTCTAAAATGTGTAAACAAATTGGTAACTTAAAGCTTTAATATTAATAATGTACACGGATGTCCACTCGAAAATCTCTCAAAACATTATGCGAACTCTGTAATCAATAACATTCAATAGACCGGACAATCTCTTGTTATGGCTGCCTGGTTTATCGAATTGATACAGCAGCTGTAACTTTTTTACTATCCATCCGAAATAAATTCATATCTTCCTCTTGCTCCTTGATTACAATATTCTGAGAAGATTGCCAACTGACCTTATGAAGAAAAGTTGTAATGACACCGATATCTATGATGTATCTACAAATCATTTATTTGCCAAGTATATTAATTATAAAATATATATTTAGCTTTAGAAGATGAAAACAATAAAAACTTAGGGTTTCATTAAAAAAAGTAGTTCATATTGGAAAATTTCTGTCTCTTGATTAAAATTCTACCATCTATAGGGTAAATGTACCAATAGTTGACATTTTGCACAAAAAGTGTGAATAATAAGATTCAGGGTTGATTATTTTGGTTCGAAATTTGGCGGTAATTTGCCAAGTTATACTAGTTAGATGTGCTGCCATCGACATTAGTGTAATGAAAACTCAAGTTTATTTGTTTATTTGTTCAGGCCGAATTTTCTAGTGGCCTGAAAACTTGGTTTCTGCTATCCTGTTTCATTAAGGTGGAAGTCAAGTTAAATAAGCTTTTTAGTTGGTTTATTTGTGTTCAATTATTTTTAACTACTTTCATGATATCCATTAAGTTCATGGGAATCATTTGATATCCTTTTCGATTTATTTATACAATGTTTTAGGGCTTAAATGTGGGTGTCAACTATTAGAAAAAAAATAAATCCTTGATTTCAATAGTTGACATCTAAGTCAACTATTGGTGGTTTTTACTCTGATGAAACTGATAGTTTAAAATAATTTGCTTGATTTGAAAAATATCTGGGTTTAATATCGGTGGTGGAATCACTGATCTAGCTCCATCCTAACCAATGTTCAACAGGGGTGTCAACTATCCGTTCAAACGTGTCAACTAGTGGAATATTCTGTTTGTAAAGTTGACATCGTGTGTGTTTATAGTTGATATCCATGCATAGCCTCAACTTTATTTGACATAATCTTGTTTTGTTTATTTTTTAAATTAAGTAACAATTGTATCACTCGGAAATTATAACACTTTTATTTATCGTAAGTTAAATAGTTGAATAGATTGAATAATACAACTTATCATAAACTTATAATAATTATAGGTGTTGTAAATAGTTGCTGTAAATAAATGTTGTAAATATAATTCAAAAAGAAACCTAAGAAAAATTCCGTTAATCAGGAGATACCTGAAAATGCTGCAGCACTGGAAGTAGACGAAATCATACTATCCCAACCAGAAATTTGGGACGAGAAAGAAAATCAGAAAAGCTTAGATTCCCAAGAGCAGGAGCAGAGAATTAATGTTGATCAAGGAATATTTCTTCAAGAGGAGGAGCAAGGTAGTTTAAGTGTTGATGAAGGAAAATTTATAATAGTTGGGTTCTCAAATAAGAGATTTAAGCGTAAAAAATGTCTGGCTCAAGTTACTAAAGTTGCCAGTAAATTAGAGATTCTGGTTTTACTTTTACAACTATGCAATCGGATGAAACCAAGTTTTATTAACACCGATACATGTTGCACAGTTACATCATGTGATATTTTATCCGTGATACATATGCCCAAAGTTTTCACCTTTAATGGACTACAAAGGTACCACTTTAGTTTCCCACTTGAGGTAGATTAATTTAAAATGATTGTTGTTATATGGTATCTGTATTATTCTTAATTGGATGATCTCATTTTTAAGTTTAATATTTTTTCTTTTGTCTATTAAGTTTTTGTGTATAAAGTAATTAAATTGTGGAAATTTTATATGTTTCGTTTCAATTTGGAATAGTTTATAAATAAAAAACTATTAACTTTTATTGCAGCCCTTATTACATTTAATAAAAAAATGTAAGTGTCAACTATTGGAACAATAAATGTCAACATTCCAAACCTTTCCATTTTGATGTGTCAACTATTGGCACATTTTAGAAGGTTCAAAGAAATAATTTTTTATAAAAACCGTAAATGTAGACCATAGGATATTGTATTCCCAGTTTTCTAGAGGGATTGGACTAACTAAATTCATAACAAAGATTAACCTAACATCAATATTTTAGTAAACAGTGTAAAAAATCTAATATTTTTTTCTTAACCTGTCAACTATTGGTACAGTTACCCTAGTGATTTAAAAATAAACAAAGTTCATTTAATTCTTGATAAATTTATTAATTAGGAAAAACATTAGAGATAAATGGATTATTGATGCTGAACAAATACTGATAATTTTAGATTAAATTAATAATGTCTTCTCAAACAATATTAATTTTAGTTTTTAATTAAAAGAAAGTTATAATTCTTTCATTAAACAACAGTAACACCAATCCATCTGCTCAACTTGGAAAATAAGATCTGCTAAACTGAATACAAAATAAAGAATAAAAAAAAAATTTTTTTTTGATGATTTACTTTATTTTATAGAAATCAGAAGAGTTTAAAGGAGTTTCATTTCACTAATGGTTTATAGTTTTTATTTTTGCTTTTAAAACTGGTAGAGTTTTGAATAATGTCTGGCCTTAATAGTGGACAATATATAAATAAAAAATTTTCCATGTGAACTAGTCACCAATGGCAATTAGAGTGACCATTCGAATCACTTCTATAATTATGGTTGGACAACAAACTAGTTTAATTTTCCCTAAATAGTTCCACATTCATAACACATCCAATCCTTTAATTATTAATATAAGCATACTTCTTAAATCTTTCTGGTCCTTCATACAATTGACAATATCTAATTACATATAATGACAGTAACTTTAATAAAAAAATTAATAAATTTAGATGCCCAATTCATTAATCAAACACAACCTCATTAGTTTTATGATTAGTTCATGAGTCATAACTAAAAATAATCAATAATTTTGATGATTATGCATGTAGAAATTAGAATTTGATATTTATCTATTATCAGATCTTCAGAAAGCATTGCCAAATATATAATTACAACATATTATTAGGTTCGACAACACTATGCTTTTTATCTAACTGAAGGAATCAATATATATGAATTATAAGTTAATTTAATCAACTCTGTATCCTCAATAGTTTCATTATATAAAAATATATAAAGATTATAATAAATAAAATAAAAATACAGAAAATACATTATTTAAAAGTAGTGTATCAATCATACACTAATTATTTATACAAAACCCTGCAATGAACATCTGTTAACATGTATACATGGCTAAAAGTAGTATATTTAAGTTTTTGAACAAAATCAAATTGTACCAATATATAGATCTTACTAAGATTTATTACACAATCAATAATTAAGATATTATTTTAGTACCACGAATAGTTCACAAAGCAATTGGTAATTTACAGTTCGATATGCACTACTGATTTCAAAATTTTATTTTTGTGTTTTCCCTCCATCTAAAAAATATGTTATCATTTCACCCTTTCCTTTGACTTCTATTGATCCTCGGCAAGTGAGTGGGTATCCTTTGGCACTTAATATTTGGTACATTTCCTGTGTTACCTGAAACAAAAACATTTAAAATCACTTTTTAACAGAATATATTATTAAGTACTATTTTTCATTTAATATTATGGTTATAAAATGTCTGAAAATATTAATGTCACATTAGTTTTAACTAATTTCAATCAATTAGATAGATTGAAATTAATTAAAACTAGTGCGATATTAATATTTTCCGACATTTTATAACCTTAAAAAAACAATGATATATAATACTGAAAAAATGATAACAGAATGACGTAAATAGACAATGGACGCAAGTCTGTCTGTTGAGATGAATTGTTATACATAGTTATGAAGAATCAAGTTGAAGATACAAATGTAACTATAAATGTAGGTATATATCCTATAAATCCTAATCCTATAAATATATATATATTCTGAAGAATATGCTTCTTGCTGATATATAATCTATAAACATTGCAGAGGGTTAAATAAATATTGCATTGTATTTGGGTTTTGTTGGTTGGTTATTTGGATTTAGGGGCGTAAAACCTATTGGTTATCAACGCCGTTAATTATCTTATATGTAGGTACTTATTTTTTATTATTTTTTTTTTTTTAAATCTTTTTTAAGACATCGAATCACATAATTAGGATTTTCGGCAAATAAAAAACAAGACAAAAAATATTTAAATTAGGATAATTTTTGATATTTAGAAAGTTGGAAAAAAAACATAAAAATAAAATAATAATAATAAATAAAAAAATAAAATAAAAAATAAATAAAATAATAATAAATAAATAAATATATGAATAAATAAAAAATGTATATATAGATATAGAGCAAGAATGTATTAGATATATTTAAAAAAACCTTCTTGGGACAGAAAGGAGAATATATTCACGAAATTTTCATCATCGCCCAAGGCTGTCGATATGTTTCCTGGTATGTTCTTTTTATTTAATATTCGACTGTAGAAACTACAATCAAGTGCAGGTGGGTGAGCCTCGTATGACCTATCCTGAGCCGCGTGAGGACCACCTCCTCTCTGCGGCTGCTGCGGTTTGAGCTGCTCCATGCTTCGAGGGGGCTGTTGTCCCAAAAGGTTTGCCAATCCTGCGATATTGCTTCTTTCAATGGTCGCGCTAATTCGGAAACTGTTAAGGCTTTACCGTGTCCTGGAAGTGTAAGAGCTTCTTTCGCTGCCTTATCAGCCATTTCATTTCCCCTAATGCCTACATGGCTGGGAGACCAGATGAAATGTAACGATTTTCCGGCGTTGTATAATTCTTTTAAAATTCCTAATATACTGTGAATTCCTGGATGATGTGGGTACATGTTATTCATGGCTTTTAGGGTGCTCAAGGAGTCTGATACTACCACCGCATTAAGAAATGGTGACTTCGTAACGTGTCGTAGAGCCATTGCGATAGCATTTATCTCAGCTGTGAATATGGAGCAGAGGTGATGCAGCTTGCATTTGTATGTAGCATCAGGGGTGACAAACGCAGAAGCCGTTGATGAATCTGTCTTTGACCCATCGGTGAAGGTCAGTAAGTGTTCAGGAAGAGAAAGAATTATTTTGTCGAAAAGTGCTATATATTCTGCTTTTACCGTTTTTTCTTTACTAAGTTTGGAAAGTTGAAGATTTAATTTCGGTTGTATAAAAGTCCAAGGGGGCGTATCATTTTTAATTATGTTCAAATTGATCAATTTTAGTTTATTTACGGCAGAAGCCATTCTTACTGATAATGGGAGTGTTGCTTTTCTTTTTTGTTGAAAACTTGAACAGAATTTAGGTTGAAAGACGTATTTGTGGACAGGGTTTGTTGTTTGCGGGTACAATTTTGTGATGTAATTAATGGCTAGTTTTTGTCTTCAAAATGAAAGAGGTGGTAGACCGGATTCTACGCAAAGTCTCAGAGTTGGACTCGTTCTAAAGGCACCAGTAGCGATGCGTATTCCTGTGTGGTGCACTGTATTGAGCTCGGCTAGGGTACTTCCGCAAGCGGAAGCATAAACAAAACAGCCATAATCGATTTTGGAAACTATTAGAGCTTGATATATTTTTTGCATTGTAGCCCTGTCCGCTCCCCAAGTAGTTCCACTAAGTACCTTCAGAATCTTTAATTTCTTTGTACATCTTTCTTTTAGTGACTTTATGTGAGCTCCCCAGGTAAGTCGTCTATCAAACATCAGTCCCAGGAATTTCCAGACGTTTACGTAAGGTAGCTTCTGATCTCCTAAAACAAGTTCTGGTGGCGGTGGTGTCTTTCGTTATCTGCTGAAATGGACACATTTTGTTTTTTCTGGAGAGAATCGTAGTCCGGATGTTTTAGTCCAACAATCTATACGGTCGAGTGCATCTTGAAGCTTCGTCTTAATTGATAGGATGTCCTTTGCTCTATAAAGGATTGCAAGGTCGTCGACTAAGAGCATAGCTTTAACTCCTCGTGGAAGATTCAATCCTAAATCACTTATGGCCAAAGCGAACAGTGTTTTACTTAGCACACATCCTTGTGGCACTCCACTCATCTGTTTGCAGTGCTTGGACAACAATGTTCCAATGCGGACACGAAAAGAATGCCGAGAAAGAAATTGTTGGATGAATTTCGGAAGAGGGCCTCTAAATCCTAGTGAAAGGAGATTCTTCAATATGGAGCATTTATTGGTCTTGTCGAAGGCTTTCTGCATATCGAAATATACAGCAACAGCATGCTCTTCTTGGATAAATG
The DNA here is from genome assembly GCA_911387785.2 of Aelia acuminata. NCBI lineage: Eukaryota > Metazoa > Arthropoda > Insecta > Hemiptera > Pentatomidae > Aelia > Aelia acuminata. The sequence goes on along the minus strand of OU426979.1, from coordinate 71,334,506 downwards.
CATATTGCAATTCAGCTTCCATTTGAACAAGGTGATCAGTAGTCGACCTTCCTTTACGGAACCCACATTGGAAGTTTTGTAAACGTTGGTGCTTTTCGAGTATCCACATGAGCCTCTTGTTCACCATTCTCTCCATGATTTTGCAAAGGCAACTGGTAAGAAAAATCGGTCTGTAGCTGGATGGATGGCGCTTATCTTGACCTGCTTTTAAAATCGGGATCACAATGGATAGATTCCAGTCACTTGGAAGGACTCCTGTTATCCAAATACTCGTATGGTTATAAAAGTCCAATAGCCAAACTAATGTAGTCTGCGGGAGGTGTTGTATCATTGCATAATGTATAATGTCTGGCCCAGGTGAAGATCCTTTGACGCCTTTCAGTATAGAGTGCAACTCCCAATTAGAGAAGGGGGCGTTGTACTCTTGATATGGTTCACTGGTGGAGAAGTCTATTTGTTCATAAGCAGAGGCATGTGTAGGGGTTTCAGTATATATTTCCGAATAGTATTCAGCAAAGGTTCTACTTACTATAGCTGGATCATCACTCAGTTTCCCTTCACAAATCAGAGTATATCTGCAAGCAGAGCTGGTTCCTCTTATTTTTCTTATTCTGTCCCAGACAACCTTGCTCGGGGTAGAAGAATTGATTGACCCAATAAACGATTTCCAGGATTCCTTTTTCTAATCATTAATGCTTTCTTGCAATCGCTGTCGAACCAGGGAACAGGTGGCTTTTTAAAAAGGCCTTTGGTTTTAGGGATTGAAGCCTCTGCTGCTGTCAGTATAGCATCAGTTATAGCTTTGCACTCGTCATCAATAGTTAGACTATTTGGATGTTTTTGAGGCGGGCGAGCTATAGAGGTGAATAGAGGCCAGTCTGCTTCATCTAACTTCCACCGAGGTACCCTTTCGTTATTGCAATTAGCATTTATGAATTTTAATAGGATCTATAGACGAAAATGTCCCGAAAGATGAGCTTATAAATGTCGATTCACCAGAATTCAGTAGTAAAAGATCACCTAAGTCCAAGAAATTTTCTATAACTCGACCTCTTGAATTAGTATCACAGGAGCCCCATAATGCATTGTGGCCATTAAAATCTCCGGTGTACAGAACTGGTTTCGTCAATTGCCTGTGAATATGTTGAAGGTGTTCAGTTTCTATGGTGTTATCCTGAGGAAGGTAAATATTGCATATTGTGAAAGTGACGTTGAAGTGTACTTGAATGGCTATTGCTTGAAGCGGAGTGTCTATGTCTATTTGATGGGAATAAATGGAATTTTTCACAGCTATGGATACTCCTCTACACGCTCGGTCATAGTTATCAGTACAATCTGTCCTGTAGACATCGAAGCCTTTAAGGGTAAATTGATCTGGTTGTTTTAGATGAGTTTCTTGGAGGCATAAGAAAAAAGGTTCTTCATCTTGAATCAATAGCTTTAAGTCATTGAAATGGCTTTTAATACCGTTGCAGTTCCATTGGACAAGAGTCATGATTTAAGTATGGAATAAGTTGAAAAATATTTGAGTAGCAGAGATGCATTGAAGATGAAGATAAAGACTAAAAAAATAAATAAATAAAAAAAAAAAAATAAATAAAATTTTTTATAAATATATATATTCATATACAATAAAGACCAAGAATTATATTTATTAATGAAATTATTATTAGAACCCTTTAAAACCATAATCATTAATGAGTTATTTGTTTTTATTTTTTTTATTTGCCTTATTTTTTGGTCTTTGGTTTTTATTTTTATTTAATTCTAATCTTTCTGCGTCCATCTGCTCAGTGCTCCCTGGCAACTGAACGGGTGGAGCAGAAAGATTGGAATCGGTTTCCGAATCGCTCTCAGACGTAGCTACTGGGGCTCGCGACAGAGCTAGCGGAGGGCTGCGGAGAGGGGATGGGAGGGGGGAGGGACGGCCCAGAGCCGTGGTGTTTGTTTGGTTGCCTATAGCAACTGGGTTCTGAAAAGGTAAACAAAACATTTGCCTGTATGGCGGCGTCCTTTTTCTCAACAATTTTTGGTTTTACAATATCTGCAAACGACCTTGTAAATAATGTGGGGTTTTTCTCCCTATAAATTCTTTTTGCTTCATTAAAAGGAACTTTATTAATAAATTGTATTGCTTTTATTTCTTTTTGGGCAACAAATATAGGACATTTGCGGTCTAAAGCATGACGATTTTCTTTACAATTAATGCACTTTTGTGGCTATTACAAATATTGTTGTCGCTATGTTTTTCTTCACCACAGTTAGCACAAATTGCTTGTTTTTTACATTTAATGGTAGGGTGAGCGAAGCCTAAACAATTATAACACCTCATGGGGTTAGGTGTATAAGGTTGAACCCTTAGTATTTGGTAACCAATTTGCATTGTGTCAGGCAGTTTTGGTATCGGAAAGGTTACAATATAGGTGTGGGTGTACTTTTCGACTCCTTTAATTTTAATTTTTATTCGATTAATGTCAATGATTGTATCTTTTAATTCACTTTTAATTTCCTCGGTCTCTATTATTATTTTATTTATTTATTGCCATCCCTACCGTGCCTAAAAGGCACTACGGGTTTTGGCAGCAGTTGGATGCTAACCATTTCTGGGTAGCAACCAACTGCTGCCTGTAAAACAATAACATCATTTTCATGAGCTGTGCACACAGCCTGCTCTTCTTATTTAAGTGCCGTTCTCTTCTGCCGCTGCCCTATCTGGTGGTCTTCCTGCAGCAGGACCTCTTCTCCTCCCCAAAGAGAAATGTGTTGGACCTGCAATGGTTTTCCATCCACTCACGAAGGCCTTAAAGTGCTGGTAGTTTTCTTGTACTAGTCTAGTAATGGAAACTGCTCTCAGTCAAAATGTAGAGACCTGTTTCTCTCAGCATTTTTGCCCTTAGTGTCTCAGTCTTTTCCTCGGTCTCAACAAATTGAAGGTCATAACACCTGATTACACCCTTACAGTAATTTAATTATTTATGTGGGCTAACCTCGACTTGAAATTGTCCCCCAAAGTCTTTACAATTTAATAGCGTATCAGTTTGTCTGTTGGTTGCAGTTTCCACTAATAACGTCCCGTCCCTTAATTTTTTTATGTTTTTTACTACACCAATCAATTAGTAATAAATTTTTGAATAAAAAATGGTGATACTTTTTTGAAATCATCATCTCCTACTCTCTTTATAATTAAGTACTTTGGGCTATTGCTAGCCTTAAATGATATGTTTAATGGCTCTATTTCATTTTGTAAATGCCCTCTCTTCCTAACTTTTGCCGTAGGTGGATCGCACATGGTCAACTTAACCTTATCTCAATTACTAATATTTAATTAATACCCTAAATAATACCCTAAATACCATAAACTCTACCTTACCAATTAGCAAAATGATTTTCGATCTACATAAATACTAAATAACAATAAGAAAAAACTTAAAACTAGAATTTATCGTTTTGAAGTCACAGAGCTCAGCAAGCACAACTTAACACATTGGCTTCCAAACACCATATATTTGGGTTTTGTTTTGAGGTATTAAATTAGGCAAGGAACCTCCATTAGGCAAGGAACATTTGTTATTTATGTTTCAGAGTAGCTTTGTCTCCTTCTTTAGAACTCATATAATTATTTAATGAATTCACTAATTGTTCCGTTTGCTAAAATTTGAGTAAGAATTCATAGATTGGTCATTTATAGCATTTTTTAATTTTCTTTTTCATTTGGATCAAGAAAAGAAGTTAAGGAAAAATAAAAAATAAAATATGTTATAAGTGACCAATCTGTTGAGCATAACTCGTTTTATCAAACAGGACAAATTATGTGTTCAAAAAAAAACTATTTGAGTTCTGAGGATGGGGACAAAGCTACTGCAAAACATAAACAACTAATGTTATAATAAATGAAGAAATGCAAAAAAAAATTAATAAATAAGTTGACGTTCCTTGCTTAAAACCCTAATAATAAAAATAAAGGCTTAACGACCTCAAAGGTTTGATTGCGACTGCCATCCAGACCAAACTTTGACAGAGATGCCTTCTCTCAATCCTCCAATCTCTATCTGCGCCTACCATTCGGACGTTCAGTCAGCCCTGTGCTTTTTAGTCTTTTAGGGATTTGCTCACAACCAAGTTTCGTAATTTTATATACCCTTTTTTATTCACATTATATTTACTTCCAGATTTAAACTATTTCCATTATGTCATTTCCAAAAAAAAAAAATTCTGGTACGGGCGCTTAACACATAACTTTCATTTACTTAGATTAGAAATTGACGTACATCATAAATATGTTAACGCCATTAACGCACTTCACAGATTTTTCTACATTCATTTACTCACTTTTTTTTGTATTTGCTCTCTAAAGTACAGTACATTTTTATTGTTAAATAAATGTTTTTACTTGTTATAATTCTCTCTTTAGTTGTTAAAAACTTTATTTAGTTACCATGGAAACATACCATTAAATATGTATTAAAAGTAAGTTTCAAAACTTGTTGACAATGCTTTCTCATGAACAGAACATCTTTAATTATTAATAATTGACTGGCGTCCTGTGCATGTGTGGGCTCAACTTCTGAATAATTTAGTACTCAATAGATGATTCTTTTTATCTTCTGTATATGCTTACTCAATATTTTTCATTTCATAGTTAGCCATTTTTTATTTTTAGGCATAACGAGAGACAGTTAATTTCTCCTTATAAACAAAAATAAAGATACTTTAAAGGAAAAAAAAACAGGCCCCTTCCCCATTTAAGCCCCTCAGAACATTTTAATGATGAAACTTACCTGATATTAAAGAATACCTGATTCTCTTTAAACATGACGAGTTTGATCAAAATCGTTAGAGCGGTTTTTGAGAAAATTGAAAACAAATAAATATATATATAAAAATAAGACAAAATTTATTCAATAAAGTGCTCTCGCCGTTTGACCAATTTTGATTAAACTTTTGCTGTCACATCACGATTACATAAATACACCACATACCCAATTTCACGTTCGTACAGATTATAGTTTTTGAGCTAGTCTGTTCACACACACATTTGAATGGGAATTATTTGTTACGGAATTGGTTATTTAGACTCAGGGGACCCCAAATTGTGTATTTCCGTTTAAAACCGGAAGTCAAAATTTTTTAGATCGCAATACTTTCCTTTACTATACATTTTATATACATGTAGGTAAGTGAAAGTAAAAAATAAATACAAATAAATATTTATTTTTACTCAGTAACTCAAGCAGGATGGCTTTTAAGTTGTTAAAGAAAGTGGGAATTTCACTGAAAAGTGTCTAGTCCCAATTTGTATCCTTGATTTGGCATATCAAGCTGTGGTCTCTACTAAGGCTAATCTGGACCTGGTTACTGTATGCAAAACCAAGCTACCTGCACCACTTGGGAGATTGATTTAGTGGGACTCTAACCTTCTACATAGCTCCAACTGAATATAATGATTGCTTATGAATAGTTTAAGGAAAGTTGAGTTTCATAGCTTAACACGTACACTAAGAAGATATTTTATTCTAGTACAAAGTAATACTCATTAAGTTAACAGTACCTTAAAATTCATGAGAGAGATACCTTTAACTGTTAAGTTAAAGACATTGGGTAGAAAATGTGTTAAAAAAAAAGCAAAAAAAAAAAAAAAAAAAATTGATACACAGCTAGCAATAAATAAAATAATTTGTTAAATTGTATAATCACTTGTATTTTATCAACTATGCCTGTTGAATCCATTCTTGAAGCAACATTTACTGCATTTCCCCATATATCATATTGTGGTTTTCTTGCCCCAATAACTCCTGCTACAACTGGACCAATATTAATACCTAAAATTAACAAACATTTTTTTTATTTGGGATTTTCAAAGTATATAAAATATAAGTATATAAAATAGGTTATAATATATAGCCTATATATATGGTCTAAATAAATGTTAATAGTAGTTGGCCTATGAAATCTTCAAAATGGTGCCTCAATCATCGAATTGATGAATTGTTAAAAAAGATATGGCATACCAAAAAAATTTAAACATAAAAACTTAAATTTGCAGTTATGGACAAACAAAGGGCTCAATTAATGAATATGATAATGACAGTGAAATACGTAAGTCTCAACAATTGATAATACTCCATTGACATTATTGTGCTTTATAGCAATCACTCTCTATTACTGAAATCAAGCCCACATCAATCACCTCACATGGTCCATATCTCATCAAGCTGACTTTTACAATTAATTTGCAAAAACATTTGATTTATATTTTGGTATGAAATTCTTTTTTTATATTCAAAAACTGTTTCAGTTATTATCTTCAATATACAACTTATTTCTGTTGTTAATGGATAGTATTTAATGTTCCTCAGATGAAAGGTAATATAGTGGAATAATCAAGGTAATGTCATTCTATCAAGATGAGATTATATTTAATTTTTAAAAAGTAAAAATCTAAACTCCTAGGTTTGAGAATTAAGCAACACTTTCTCACATAAGTTAGTGTATTAATTATTAAATTATATGGACTCACCTATCCTCATTCTAAAATTATTGAAGGAATGTTGATTTACATATTCCAGTTGTTCCTTTATCCTCAGAGCATAGTCTGCCATCGCTGTCACATGCTTTAAATCTTTCATGTCACAAGTGGCCTTTGTCAGACCTAAGGCAGTTCATAGGTTAACGTAGGTACACAAAGTGATAAAAGGCCAGTATACACTCTGAATAACAAAAACTAACCTGAGGCCGCCATGTAAGTAGACCCAGTAGATTTGATCTTCTCAATATAAGAGAATTGAGGTTCCCCTAAGATCTCGTCAAAGTCAGCTATTATTTCATTTAGGAGTCTCAGACACTCTACACCTTCATTGTTCCCTTCTAATTCAACATAGAATTCAGAGAAGTTGGGAATTGAAGCAAACATGATACAAACAGACTCACATTGTTCGTGATATAGGTCCTGAAACAAAAGAAAGATAAAAATGATTACGTTTTTATTTTTATAAAGGTCTTTTTGCTTTTATAAGTTATTGTATCTTTGACCTACATGGTGACATTTTAAATTAAAAAGAAAAAAGATTATGAAATTTATAACTCAGAAATTTGTTTAAAAGCATTTGTCTAATTTAATTTAAAAAAAAAAAAAATTTAAAGGACATACCTCAAAATTTTTGTCACTTGATAGAAAATGTTCAGCTACATGAACAGGTAATATGTTAGCTAAAAGCTTCCTATTATAGGCTTCAAGATGTTCCATGTCTTCTTTCTCCTCTATGTGGAAAATCATATAACTTGATTAGTATCTTGTTTTTTTTTTTTTTTTTTATTTTTAAGTATGGAAGTAGAGAAAAAAATGTACTTGTTGATAATCTATGAATATATACTTTTCTGGTTCCTAATTTCTGGTTTTCAGTTGTTAAACTGAATTTTTTTTTTGGTAAGATTTAAGCTATCAAAATAATATGAGATGAATATAAATGCATGGAAAATACATATATTCCTTTATGATATAACACCCAGCGCAACAGTGAGACATATTGTTTTTTTTGTTTTTTTCAATTTTTAAGTTATCCCTCCTATTAATGATAGAAAATAGTGCTCCATATTCCTGGAATATCGTGATAATTTTATTTGAGATAGAATCAAACAGCGCAATGGTCGCTCTATACTCTATTGACAGAGTGCGGACTTCAAACTTGTGCTAGATTGGGACATCTCGAGAAGTCCCAGTGCTGCACAACCTGTTTATTTTTAATAGTTGTCCCTATTACCCACCTTAATTTTTTCAAGTAAAAAATTGGTACGTGGTGTTCGTAATAAATATGAAAAAATAAAAATTATAGTTTTCTGAAGGTGAAAAATTGTCAACTGCTTTTTGATAAATCCTTCTGAGATGATATGTAAGCATTGCATTCAAAATGTATTCTTTATTTAATCCATTCATGATTTTCAATCCAAGCACGTCGGTCATCATCATAGTTAAAATAAAAAAAGTTTATGGGTAAAATATGAAGTATATATGAGTAATGAGCAAAACAGAAATATCTGTAATCATAGCAAAAAATCGAACTAGTGATTAGAATTAAGATAGGTATTTCAGGGCAATCCATGTCTAGATTATTATGTCCTACGAACTAGTAATAATATCTATCATCATTATATTATACATGAAATGAATATAATGAATTGTAATAAAAATTATTGGAGTACATTATAAATATTAGTATAATTAAATTATGACAAAGATGGGTATGATTACATAAACCACAGGTTGAAACCACAGGGAATGAGACAATTTAAGTAAATGAATACGTATTTGCTTAAAATATTGAAGTAAAAACTCATATAATCCTTGATGAGTCATTACTTAATCTAAGTATATTTACTCCTAATTTCTATTAACCACAATTCTAATTATATTTTATGTAGAGTTAGCTTGTAAATCTTTCACTTTAAGTGATTGGGTTTTTCTCAAAAATCCTTTAGAAGTTAGCAAACTAACCCATACCTCCTCTTAACCCTAACTCACATTCACATTTTATTTGTTTCTTTTCATTTTATAAAAAAATTCCCCCTTCTCAAAATCATTTTATTGCTAATGGAAAGGTTGAATAGTGAAAAGGCAAAATTTGACATAGGAAAGATTGATGTAATTAAACTTTCAATATTAATGTAAAATTTTATATTCTGAGTTCTTTGTAATTCATATTATATTTTATGGACACTTGTTTTTATTCCTGTTATTTTATATTATTTGTTATATCTACAGTTCATGTTTTATGTATATTTTAATACTCATTACATTTCTTTCGTTATATTTATTTTTATTGCATTTTATATTTCATATTTTTCTTTCATTTTATCAAAAAATGATTGATACCTTTATTTTGATTTTTAAACGCGTGTTTCATAATTAATAACCTTAACCTCATCGGATCCTGAAACAAAAATCACTAGAACAGATGATTAATAATCATAATAGTAGAAAGGCAATTGTGTGAGATCAAAGTAGTCTTTGAACTAGTAGTGCAATAGTGTGACGATTACAGAATTTTAACAAAAAAAAAATTAATTAATTACTGGAAGGTAAATTAGGCATATAATAATTATAAATGTCATGCAATAATTCTATCCTGGAGCTTATTTATATACATTCGCACTTGCAAATTTTTCAAAATTAACAAATAATATTTTTAATTAATTTAATAGATAATTGCTGTTAGTGAATTTTTTTTGAAAAACAAACATTTTTTTCCTCAAAACATAAAATAGATGACTTATGGAAAAAAACAATACGTATAATTTTTGCAAAAATTGCAACTGTTCTTCTGCTTTTTCTTTAGTTTAGCTCAAGAAATTTTATATTGTTAAAAAGGAAACTCGAAGCATTAGAAAACTTAAATTTGAATATTTTATATTTTCGGGTTGCTAAACTTTCAAATTTTCCCTAAGCTAATGTACGATTCATTGAAATTGCCCACATAACAGGATTTCCTTGTAACTAGTTGCTTCAACCTGAATTATTAAATTAAAGACAGGTAGGCATTATTTTTACCTGTCGCTTGTAATTTCCAAAGGAAGTCTAGCCTGTTGGTCGCTTCAGTTTGCCTTCCATGAATGATAAGGGCAATTAGGAAGCCAAGGAGAGAAATTACATTATAACATTGACTGTACATATCCAGATCACTGAAAAGGTTTAAATCACCATTATATTTCTATAATCTTTTCTTTGTAAAATAAGGTTCAAAATGATTGAATTTCAATGAAGTTTGATTTAAAATAATTGTACTTTAATGAATCGCATGAAAAATACATCCTAAAGAGGCACTTCCAGAAGGCAATTAATATTACATTGGCATAGTATAAAAATATATGTACCTGGAAAGAGCAGTAGATAGAAAGAGAACCAGATAGGTTGAAGCAATTCCAGTTAAAATAAACATTTTGACTATACTGGTCAGAACTTGGTAGGCTGCTGTCATTACCATTACAAGCACTATGATCATAGAAGCAAACTGAAACATGTAAAAAGTAGTTTTCTCTATACAATTCTCAATGCTCCTGGTTCGTCATACATATATTTTTTTTTATAACTTGGACAAGGACAAATATCTTTCATAATAATCTACATAAGAATCATAGTCTGTTTAATTTTATATGTAGCAACACATAATCCATAACAATAGCACACACACTTATTTATTACTGACAATAAATCATATGATTTAGCCAAGGCTAATTAACTAATATAAATTAATCTAAACATTTCCTCCCCGAGATGGTCCTTCTTCATCCTCCCTTTTCGGAACTGTCGTAGGCTCTTCTTTAAACTTCCTTATGTGTATGGAGTTTCTCCTGACTGATCTTCTTCCCGGGATCTCTATCAGGTAAGACCTAGGCTCATGTAGCTTCTGCTGAATCTGAGGAACATCCTTACAACATAAATTCAGAGGATGGCGATTCCTCGGTGAGTATAGATTCTGTTTCATTGGTAGGATCGTTAAATGATAGTAACGCTTGGTATAAGATTTTGATAGTTGGAGGAGTGAAATTGAATTTCAAGTTGGATACTGGAAGTGAAGTTGATATTTTACCCTACACTTGGTTGAAAACTAATAATTTATGTAATAATATAAAAAAATGTTCAACTAAACTTATAGCGTTTGGTGGCTTTGAAATTAAACCATATGGCTCTATTGATTTAGATATTGGAACTAATTCTAAAACTATTTCAAATAAATTTATAGTAGTTGAGAATGAAAACATTGCATTATTGGGTTTGAAAACATGTGTGAAGTTGAATTTGCTAAAAAGGATTGATAATATTCAAAATAAATCGATTGATAATATTAAAAATAAAACTGACTCAGAAACAGATGAGCAGTTCACTAATTCTAAAAAGACATTTTTTTATAATGAATATAGGCAAGTTTTTGAAGGTCTTGGGTGCTTTCCAGATAAATGTAAAATTAAATTAACTAGCAATGCGCAGCCGTATATAAGCCCCGCCAGGCGAATTCCATTAAAGATCAGGGACAAATTCAAACAAACTCTAGATTCTTTGGTTCAAAGAGAAATCTTACAACCCGTTGAGGAACCGGTTGAATGGGTCAGCAATGTCGTGATTGTGGAAAAGCCAAATGGCTCGCTTAGGATATGTATTGATCCAACTCATTTAAATAAATATATAGTTCGGGAAATGTATACCATTCCAACAGTAAAGGAATTAGCTCCGGGTCTGGCCCACAAAAAATATTATTCTGTATTAGACATTAAAGATGGTTTCTACCACATAAAGTTGGACGAGGAATCAACCAAGTTATGTTCCATAAGTACTGTGCATGGAACTTACAAATTTCTGAGGGCGCCATTTGGTCTGAGCTGTATGCCAGAGATTTTTCAAAGATTGGTTTCCAAATATTTTGGAGATATTCCTGGTGTATCTATTTATTTTGATGATCTTTGTATAGCTACAAATACAATTGAGGAAAATGATGAAATAATAAAGAAGGTAATTGAACGTGCGAATAAATTTAATATAAAATTCAATTTCTCCAAATTTCAATATTGCCTAACAGAAGTTAAATATTTAGGATTTATTTTCAGTGAAAAGGGTATGATGCCAGATCCCTCAAAATTAGACTCCATCCAAAACTTCAAGGAACCTCAAAATGTAAAAGAGTTACAATGCTTGTTGGGTATGGTTAATTATTTGAGAAACTTTATTCCAAATCTAAACATTTCCTCCCCGACTCAGCTCCCTACCGACTGCGCCATGTTTAATTTTATATGTAGCAACACATAATCCATAACAATAGCACACACACTTATTTATTACTGACAATAAATCATATGATTTAGCCAAGGCTAATTAACTAATATAAATTAATCTAAACATCAGTAACCTTATTCTGGTAGGGGCCCCTGAGAGAAGGCACATGCACAATAATTATATAGCAAATTTTAATATATTTGGAACTAATTAATGATAACTATTAATATATTCTTTGAGAGAGCTATTTTTTGAATCTCTGTCGTTTGAAATTTGGTAAATCGTGTTCATGCAGTTCTTTGCTATTAAGCGTTAATCAAAACAAAGTTATCACAGGGTCATGGCAATAAATTAGTTGTTCTGCTTTGGCGTAATCAAAAGAATAATCAGAATCAAACAACATCGGATAAGAAGCACAAACCATAAAATGATGAAAGTTATTAGGTAGGTGTCTGTCCAAGTTACTGATAACTGCCGGTAACATTAATTAGAGTAGGTGATCTCATGTCTATCTCAAATAAAGGCCTGGAGTGAACAATATATTACCGAAGTGATAATCGCGTTTGCTTACAAAACATTCTCTTCGTTAGATGATTTCCCCACGAACGCTTTAGTAAACTTTCGGTTACGGAAAAGTATCATTTTTACGAAAATTAATCGAAAATACTACTATTATTGCTGTTCCAGGATACATGTGCACCTTATGTTGACATAAACGATTCACAATGTCCTATTTATTAGAATGATCATTGGCCAATTCTTAAAGTTGTTCTTTTAGCGTCTTCTACTTCGAAAGTTCTTCTTATGAGTAGCCTAGTTACCAATATACACTTAAGTGTTTATTTATTTTTAGATATTTATATTGGGTTATACCTTTCAGTGGGTTGATTCAATCCATTTGGTCTTATTGTAATTTATCAGATTTAAGGTCTACTGACACATAACCGCACCGCAGCAGGGGTGTGTATCGGATCTGATTCATTTAAGAAGGATAGATAGTAACTGGTCACACGACCGACACCGGGTCAACCGACAGGTTAATATCTATCCTTCGTAAATGAATCATGTCCTTTCGTAAACAATTATTACTTTTTACTGTATAGGTACATGTATATATTTTTATTTTATTTTTTTTTTACAAATAAGTTAATAAAAAATAAAATACCATGGACATTGAAGGCCTATCAGACATGAGGTCGTCGGCAGCGGACTGGGAAAAGTTTTGACCTGTTGAGTTGGTGAGAATGCTCCAGTTGGTTTCCATAGAGACGTTTATCGACTCTTCCAAAGCTCTTGGAACAACTTCCATCTCGGGGGACATAAGAGGGATCTGAAATATGTCCCAAGCAGAAATATCATGATTAGATCAGGGATTTAATATAAATAAAGAATTGAGTTTTTATATATTTAATAAAATTTTAAAATATATTATTGATTAATTTATATTTTATGAAAAATTTCTTTATTTTTACTTGCACTTATAAATGGAACATATTTGTATTAAGGGGGGAATATTGCAAAGCATGAAATATTTTTTCTATGTGTTTTCAACGCTAATTGACAATTTGGGGTTGCCTAAGTTCTGCGTAATTTTCAGTGTGTAGTTTCTTTGTCGACGGTTGTGTTCATACCGAGACCACCCTCAATCGCTATGGTTTCCCCTAAGAATCAATTATTTAAGAAAACATACCGAGGTACAGAGGGTCAGTGTGCCCCAAGGGCAGAGTTGGGCAAAATTACCATTAATTACATTGCCAATTACAATTGCATTGTAATTGTAATTATATGAATTAAAATAATGGTAATTACCATTATAATTTATAATTTTAATGTAATTGTAATTCGTAATTACGAATTATTTTGTAATATAATTTTAATTTGTAATTGAAAATTACATTGAAATTGATTTGTAATCTAAGTTTTCAATTTGAATATAGCTTATAATTAAGTTTTATTGTTAATGTAATTGTACTTTGTAATTAGTAATTACATTGTAATTATGTTGAAATGACAAGGCAATTGACGAATGTCAGTGAGTCCTACTTTTGAGACTGGTGGAATTTGGCTTGTCTGTCTTTTGCTCAAATGGGGGCAATTTCAACGCGAAAATATCTAAAACTAATGGTAGTTGTGGGCCAACCTGGAGACTGAAACTAATAAAATTAAAATCAATAAGCTTACTAAGTATTAACTGTAAAAAAATCTGGTATTAATATATTTAAACAAAATTTTTTGGTTATGAACAAGATAAATTCAAATGTATTTGAAACAACAGTGTGTAAAACTAAAAACTTAAAATTTTGAACTTTCTAAATTTAAATTGTTATCACTTTTAAACAAAATTTTATAAAATATATAGTCTTCTCACTTTAACTTCTGATTTTTCTATACGATATTAATATTTGATTTAAAAACCACTCGTTTTTCAAAAATTTTATCTGCCAGTTTATTGCATTTTGGGAGGTTCGTCATTGTTGCGGAAGAAAATAGTCCTTCTACAGGAGCTGATGACGGTAGTGGAGTGTTAAATTTTAGAAATATGTTTTTTATTTCAGGATATTTCTCAAGTAGTTGTAAACTCTGGTCATCTTTTTTGAAAAATAGTAGGGTCATGAGCTCGGCATCAATATAAGCAGAATCAACGCTTTTAACTTTTTGTGGTGAATCAAAATCAGAGAACGAACTATTTATGAATTCATATGGTTGTTTTACCGATGATTTTATTTCTTTAATTTCCGAAGCGACAACTCTTCTAAATTCCATGAGAAGATGGTTGAATTTTGCATCTTCTACACATACATTTTAACCATTCTAAGCAAATGCCCGAACTAGACTGATTACTTGTATTCATATTGTTTATTTTTGTTTTCATTGAAAGAATGAAAAGGAATTAAAAGGTTAATAAACTCATTTACCCGATGATTGAAGAATACTTGTTACTTTCACTTTTTTCTAAACGGAAGTAAACATTGCATCTTTTTCACTGTGACCTTCGATCCCTACGAGTTTTAATAAAGAAATTTTTTTTATCTTTCTATAATTGCTGTTGAGTTGATTAATATAACTTAAATGTATGAGAATGAATCATTATGGCCTCAAGTGCATTGGTTTTTAAATTGTAACAAAGAGGAAGTAAATAGCATTTGAAATATAAATATTCGTTTGGTATCATTTTGCCTGTGAGCCACTGTATATAGAAAGAAAATACTCAAATTGTAATTATTATAATTTAATGAATTACATTGTAATTAATTACGCAATTCAATTACAAAGTAATTCATTACACCCAACTCTGCCCAAGGGGATCCACCACCCCAGCTTCGATATAAAAGAGTTTAAAACTACCTGCCTCAGTCAGACTAGAAGTCGGGATCTTGAGCATAGTTCCTCCTCTGACGTAGAGGAGGAAATAAAAGTAAGAACTTGTCTTGTTTCATTTGATAGTTGCCATTAGAGGATGAATATTATTATCCCTACAATCTTCTGATTTTATGTCGTATAACCTGACAAGGGACGGCTGTGTTTCACTTCCGCTTCACTGCCTCCATCATTACCTGCCGATAGCTCTAGAAGATAAAACATATAATAATTACCTCGGAGTTAGAGAGAGGGAAATATTAATAAAGGAGCATAGCTGTGTAGGGGAGAGGGTTGGGTAATCGGGTAATGCATTGAGGACACAAAGCTCGTAGCTGCGGCCTTTGTTGAGCGTACTCTTTGCTCTGTAGCTCCATTAGCTCGCTGCGCTAATTTAATGGACGTCCACTGAATCGCTCTCTCCTCCCATCTGGATCCGCCCTATCATTATTACATAACATATTATCCAATTCGGGGAAAAAGGAGGGAGATGGCTTCGTTTGTTATTCTCCAGGCGTCCTGGATTATCTTGATTACCGAAATGTTTTTTTGAAAATAGGGGACTGATATAATTTCATATCGAAATTCAACTAAATTCTAGTAAGAAGAGTTGGAACTCTGGTCGGAGATCTAATTAAGGTACAGTTCCTCGAATGCATTTCTTTTATTACTTTCACTTCCTTATATATGAAATATATAGTTAGAGTAAAGTATTGCGATCGTGAAAAATTTTGACTTCCGGATTCCACGGAAAAGTATTTTTTGGGGTTCCCTGAGTCCAAGTAACCGAGTACCGCGAAATAGTCTGTGTGTGTGCAGACTATTTGTCTCATTTTCACGTTTTTTTATTTTTTTTTTATTTACTCAAAAACGGCTTGAACGATTTTGAAAAAAGTGGGTATTTGATGTATGTACATGCCCGCGATGTGACAGCCAAAATTTCATCAAAATTGTTCGAACGGAGGGGGCGCTTTATAAAATAAATTTTATCTTATTTTAACACTTTTTTGTTTATCTATTAAAAAACGGTCATAACGATTTTCTTCAAAAACGTCCTGATCATTGAGAATTTAGAGTTGTTTAATCTGACGTAAGTTTTATCATGTTAGCAATGTTCTGAGGGGACTAAAATGTTGTTTTTCCCATAAAGTACCTTTGATTTTGTTTTTATGGAGAAATTAACTGTCTCTCATCTTCCTAAAAATCAGAAATGGATTAATATGAAATGTGAATAACATTGAGAAACAAATACAAGAGAAAAAAGAAAAATGTTCCCACAACTCTTGCCAACTCCCACGCACTTGCAATACGCCTTTAATGACAGATCACTGTTTACAAATAAAAGCGTTGATACACAGTTAATAGAAACTATTTGTTTCCATGGTAAAAAAACGAATTTTTCAACTACTAAATAGAGATTAATATAATCAGACGCGGTGGAGCTTGCAATCGCGTATTATCACTGATGAAAATCTTTATAACAATAAAAACTTTTATTTCACATTAAAAAAATTTATTTTATTTTAGAGAATAATGCTCAAATTATTTAAACTATTTAAGGTGTGAAAAAATATGGTATA